>CM052894.1:11891023-11909114 GCA_028534135.1 Potos flavus | reverse complement strand
CTCTGGACATTCCGGACACATGGAATCATATAAGATACAGTCCTTTGTGCCTGCCTTCTTTCCCAGCACAATGTCTGCAAGGCTCCTCCATGTGGCAGCCCCTATCGGTCCTTTTTATTCATTCCTTTTTATTGCCAAATAAGATCATATAGATAGACCACGTTTTATTTATCCGTTCGTCAGTTGGCGGACGTCTGGGTGGTTTCCACTTTGGGGCTTTTATGAATACTGTTGCTTGTATCCAAGTTTCCGTGTGGACGTACGTTTTCATTTCTCTTGGGTATATGGGAGCAGAATCACCAGGTAGTAGGAGAACTTTAGGTTGCACTTCTAGAAGAACTGCCAGGCTGTTTTTCCAGAGTGGCTGCCACATTTTACGTTCCCAGAAGCAGTGTATGAAGACCACTCAAGATCTTGACTCTAGAGGGAAAGTCCCCTGCGGGCAGGCTACGGCGCCCCTGGGGACAGTGTCAGGCCCGCAGCTGCAGGCCCATCAGAGCATCAGAGGTTTTGGGGGGGAAAAAAAATCCTTGGCCTGACACAGCTGATTCATTCTCAGCTCATTAAGAAGCCACAGGAGAGGAGGACGTTCTTTGAGTGGTTTTGCTTAGGGAGAATCATCTGGACTCTGTTTGGTGTCGCAGAGCCTTTGGGTCCAAGAGGTCTGAGCCCCGGGGGCTGGTGAACTGCGGTTTGCTCCTCTGAGGTCCCATTTCCATCAGCCAATGAGTCTCATGCTGAAAATGTTTTCCTCCACAGGTACAATTTTTGTAGCAGTGACACGGTCCGAGAAGATGTTTTACAATCTCTTTACCCTTGTTAAAAATGTGCTCCTCTCTCTTGTGTCTTGCCGTAAGAAATTTTTTAATGCCCTCCATTGGACGTCGAGGTGTTAGACATTCTCCGTGTTCTGGGGTCACATTTCAGAAACGATTTGTGGGACCGGAGCCAAGTGACCAGAGGTAACACCTGAAAGCTCCCACCGGCCCCCCTGCCACCATCTCTCTCTCTCAGGGCACGTTGAGGGGACTGTTCGAACGTATTTTATTTCCGGAGACAAGTAATTTCTCTATTTGGTAAGGTCATCATTGCTCCCACGTGTTGCCCGCCCGGCTTTTAACATGTTAGGGGAAGAAGTGGACCCGATGTAAAAACAGCCTCCAGCAGGACTAACTCAGAGCAGTCATTATTTAGATTAAAGCCTGTCCCTGGCATGAAGGAAGGACAGCTTAAAAAAAATTAATACGTGCACGTGGCACAAATTGCAAAAGATCCAGAAGAGTATTCTTACACAAGGTATGTCGCTGTCCGCCCTCACCCTCCAAGTCTCTGGTTCCTCTTCCCAGAGACAACCAGAGTTTTGTTTTGTTTTTTTCCAGAAATATTCAACACATACGCATGTGTGTGGCCATGCACACAGCCGGCCCCAGCCCCAGTCCCAGTCCCACACTTTTTAGTTCGGACAAACGGTAGCACACAATAGGTACCATTCCCTGCTTCTTTCACTCCCAATAAACTGGATGTTATTCTCTCACAGTACAGAGAGAGCCTCTTCGTCCTTACAGCTTCATCCTTTCCACCTGGGAACGCATGTGGGGTGGGTGCCTCTGCTAATGGACGTAGAAGGGTTTTCCAGAACTTCCCCATTATGAATATTCATGCAACTCCTATCCTTTATGATTGTTTTACATTGTAAACATTTGTCCAGTAAATGCTGAGGATAGATTTCCTTTGGTCAGGATTCCCAAGTTGCCCTCTGTGGCCAACATACCAACCAGCACTCCAGCCAGCACCACGGGGGGCTGACCCATGTCCATTTGCCTGCCGTGCCGGCCAAGAAAGCCAAATACTGATAATCTCACATGGTTCCTTCCAACCAGAGGGCACCTCGCACCCTTCCCCGCACGGGGAATTGTCTAACCATTTTTGAATTTGGTGGGTTCAAGTGCTATTCCGTAAATTGTAATTTGTGTTTGTTTTCCTATAAATGAAGGTGAACATCTTTTCCGTGTTTAATGGCCCTTCGTCTTTCTTTCTCTGTAAATCACCCGAGTTGTTTGCCAATTCTAGGCATTTTTTTCATCGCATTTCTACTTTAAAGAGCACTTTAAAATTAAGAAAATTGGACTATTCTGTCGAAGGCAAATATTTTCCCCAAGTTATCCTTCTCCCTGAGGAATTGGTAAGTCGGTGGAAGGGCCTGGGCAGCTCCTCGCAGGGCCTGGGCCTGGCTCCTACATGGAAAGTTCTGCAGGTGCCGTAATCCAAGAGGTTGCCCAGAGGGATCGAACCACCTGCATTCACACTAGGTTAAGGTCAAGTGGTGCGGGCAGGCCCGTCTCCAGCTGTCATTCCCAAACCAGATACTGGTCTGTATGGTGTTCTTCTGGGGCCACTGAGCAGGCAGAGTCTGTGCCCAGGTCCTGGGGGTCTCGGTGCCACTCCAGGCAGAGAAGTGGGGGCCTGTGTGGAACACGGCCCTTCCGGCCTGGCCTTCTGCCCGCACGTGGCCTCCCACGCCCCGTGGCCAGCCTGCCCTCTTGTTCCTGGGCCCCAGTGAGTGGAAGGCTGGTGAGAGGTAGCAGATGTTACTTTGGGGGCCTGAGGCATGATGGAATACCGCAGTTGGGCAGGAGTTGGGGTATTTACTGTTCAATTCTTAGAATCCAGAAACGGCTCCAGTTAGCAATTCTGGGAATTGCGTCGTGACAGAGCATAGCCGGTGATTTGTCCCGAGATTCCAAGAATGAGAGCAGAAGGAGCTCTCCCTCCCCTCGACAGGGAGGCCTCGGATTTGTAGCAGACCGACAGAGCTTGCACTCAACACCTGGGGGTTTTCTTTACTAGCATTTTCTCTTTGTATTTTCGCCATTCTTTTCTTGAAACCCTATCCAGCATTTAAAATCTTGCCCTAATACATTGAAACAGGTCCGTATCTGAGAACTTCGAGGCTCCCTAGATCTTAATAAAGCTACAAATTCTAGAACAGAGGTTCTCAGCCCTGGCTGCATATCAGACTTGACTGGGTAGCTTTAAAAGAAAACCCCAGGTCCAGGCCACACCCCAGAGGAGTTAGAATTTCTGGGGTGCAGCCCAGGACCGTACTTTTCAAGCTCCCCTGGAGATGCACAGTCGGGGTTGAGAACTGCTATGTATGTACCTTGTATGTTTCCTCCTAGGGGTGTGTAAGGATACTTGCTAATCTTTTACTCTTATCACTTCTCACCCTGTGATATTGGGCTATTCAGGGGGGCAGAGCTGGCTTTGAATCCCAGGGTCCTGTCTTTCTACCCGAACTACCTAGGCTGGTTACTTCCTATCTCCAACCCCAGCGCTTCCCTGGGAATAACAGTGGCCCCCATACAGGGTGGCTGGAACGAGGAAATAAGATAAACCATGCAAAATGCTCAGTGCAGAGCCTGACGCGTGATAGACAGCCAATAAATGAAGCAGGAGGAGCGGGCGGGCCTGAGTTATTCCCAGAGACACCATGACCAAGATTAAAGACAAGTGCAGCCTCAGAAAAGGTGTTTGACGTGGACACAACAGAGAATTAGTATCCATCATACATAATAAAAAGGACAACCCAATAGAAAACTGGAGAAAGGGACGCGAGCAGGCAACGCACAAAGGGGGATCTGAATAATAAATGTTTGAGTTACCAGGGCACCTGGGTGGTTCAGCCAGGTGAGCGCTGAACTCTTAGTTTCAGTTCAGGTCATGATCTCAGGGTCCTGAGATTGAGCCCCGCATGGGGCTCCGTGCTCAGCACAGAGTCTGCTTGTCCCTCTCCCTCTGCTCCTCCCACTGTGCTCGCTCTCTCTCTCTCTCTCTCTCTCTGGAATAAATAAAATAAAATCTTTAAAAATTTTTTTAAATTAAAAAAAAATTTGAGTTACCTTTGCCAGTAACAAGCAGAATATAAATGAAATTAACAACATGACATTTGTACCCATCACACTGTTTTTAGCAATAAAAAAGAAATGAAGTGTTCATATATATCAATATGGATAGATCAATATATCAATATGGGTAGATTCCCCCCGATGTCCTGTAGGGAAGAAAAGCAAACGTTGGGAAGATACCATTTAGATACGGAAATTACCATTTATGTACATTATTATTCCCCAAGTACTGCTACCCACCCCATATTCACTACAAAATATCAAAACATGGACATTCAGAATCCTTATCATTAATGTCATTTATTTTTTGTTACAATGTGACAAAAAAATTCATCTTTGCTAATTCCACATGGTGGTCAGAGAGGTGTTTGTCAGTGCTATTTTTTGTAGTTTTAATTTCATATCCAATTTAAAAAAAAAAAGAGAGAGGTTTACAGTATTTTGGAGTTCAGAACCTGTGGCTGGTAGGAGGGGTTGCTGGTGAGAGGTGACTGGGTGGTTTTTGGGACCCCAAGATGGTCTCACGTCTGTATTTGCATTCAAATCCTGATTTATCACCCACCGTTCCCAAGACACACAGCGAGAGCCTCCCTCCTCTTTATCTTGGGAACCTGCATCTGTCGCATCAAAACCCTCCATCCTAAGCCTCTGATAGTTTTGCCACTCATCCCCAGTGTCATGCTGGTCACGCCTGTGCCAAATGGCACCTCCGATGAGGACAAAAGAGGCGGCAGAGACCTCATTTAGAAAGACAGCTTTATTTCTTAGCATTTACCTGCCCCCGGCGCAAACCACGTAATTCCTACAAAGATCTCACTGAATCAAGATTTAATGGTAACACAAGTGTGATACAAAGCCCTCCATTAAGAACCAGGGCGTCTTCATCTTGTCTTCTGAGCCTCCGTGGGGGAAAAATAATGAATCCTTTACAAAGCTATTTCATAACATGTTATGTTAAATGAACAACAAATTACTTTTTCTTTTACTAGCTTTTAATGCTAATAGTGCCATTTATTCCTGACCTTCCGATATAGGAGATATTTTAAATGACAACGTAAAAAGAGTTCTTGTTTGAAAACGCAAGCTACTTTAGACTGCATATTATTACTTGTAAGTATAGCGTGTGGCAGCATCACGCATTTCAGCATCCCATTTGTATCCAACTGGTATATATTTCAGTTGACATTTATTGTTCTCCTGCATATGTGTCAAATTTCTTAATGATGACTCTGACAAAGGCATAGAGCTCGGTATATATAAATTACATTTGCTACCATATAATCAGTGTTATCTATTAGAACGCTATTTGTGACAAATCATGTTCAAAATAAAAATTGAATTGATTTTTCTGTTATTTTAATATTGTGCCGCTCACAGCAAGCTTTTGATTGAATCTTAAACACTTCAATGTTCTATTTTTGTTTCAGGCAGATCAGAAATGGGGTTTGCACTAGTCACAAAGCCAAAACAATTTGTAAAACAACAAAATCAAATTTCAAAAAGCATCTCTGTTTTCCAGCCACGGGAGTAAATGTGGCGATGCTATCATTACAGGGTACACGACTTAGCCACCAAAGCCTCACACGCACATTTAATTTCTGTGCATCTCTTTTCATCTAAATTCGATTTTAACCGTAATGCAGGGTATGAAAAGCCACTGTCAGGCCTTTGTCTCTACTTTTGCTCTCGACCCATTGCAGGCTTCCTCCCAGCTAATCTGAGCTCCACATCACCTCGCCCTGCTCCCTGTTGGCAGTGGGTTTGGACGAGGTCCTGTGTCCTGGGAGCAGGGCGGTTCTGTTTCCCAGAGCCCCCAAAGGGGTCTGTCTTAAGAGGGCATCTGCTTGACCCAAATTACTTATGAGATGCATCACTTGTGACCAGCTCCTGGCTAGCATCATCCCCTTGGTTTAACTCGTTGTTTAGGGCAGGGGTTGGTAAATGAGGGCCCGTGGGCCACCTGTGTTTGTGTGGCCCTCCAGCTAAGAATTTTCACATTTTAAAATGATTTTTTACTAAAATCAAAAGGAGAATACTATTTCGTGATACATGAACATTATATGAACTTAACATTTCAGTGCCTGTAAATAAAGTCTGATGGGAACACAGCCACATTTGCTCATTTACATATTGTCTAAAGCTGCTTTCCTGCTAAGATGGCAGAACTGATTATTTGCGAGGGCGACCAGATGGCCCAGAAACCTGAAAAATTGACTTCTCTGGCCCTTTAGAGAGAAAGTCTTCAAACCTTGGTTTAGAAGGAAGGGCCTTAGTAATTTATGTCTTTATTAAAGGGTTCTCACCTTCAGGCCAGGGGGCTGAAGGGGCATTCAAATAAAACGCTGCATTTGCCACAATCAATTTCATAGAAAGCTTTATAGACACATTGGCTAAAAGGTCCTCAAAATGTTAGATAAAAGAAGTTAGAGAAAACGAGGAAAAAAGGACAACCAAGAAATAAAACAACCCCAACCTTCACAACCCCGCAGTTGTGATTAACATATACACAAATTATAAAATAAATCCAAAATGTCCTTAGACAACTGGGTTGAAAAATAAGCAATCACCAGAATTGCGCTGAGTTTAAGCAAATGGGAGTGGCTTTGGTTCAAATGGCATTAAGCCAGAGATCTGTGAGCAGCGGCCAGTCACCCAGACCCTGGAGCTGGGGTCTGGGGCTGTAGAGGCAGGGGGGTGCCTCAGCCAGATGGAGAAGCCTGGGGAGAGTTGCCTTTGGTGTGACCTTCAGAACACATACCAGAAACGAGGGCTCGAGGACCTTGGGGCTGGGTGTTTGGCCCCTTCAGGTCACAGAGGGCCTGGTGCCTCTTCCTGATGGTCCCCCAGGCTAGCCGGGGAAGGTCGGGTATATGCTCCCTCTTAGCCTTTGGAGAATCCAAACAAATCTGGTTTGAATCCAGATATGAACACAAGCTTTTTGGGGGGACACATCAGCCTCCATGGGGGGGGCTATTTTTGAGAGACTGATAGAGGCTGGTGTACCCCACTATCTCCCCACCAAGCTCACCTCCATCAACTGAGAAAAAGAGACTTTCACGGAGAGGGCAGATGGGGACTCTGCCTGCTGGGTCTTCCCATCTAATGATGGCTCACGTTGTAGAGCGTGGGTTCTGGGCTGGGCACCAGAGGAAATTTTGGGTATTTGTTGGGGGAGAAGTAGGGAGTGACATGGGGATGATTTGCTTGAGGAACTCAGAGGCCCTTTGGGAAAGGAGCCAAGACCCCAGCTCTTGGAACTCTTGGGGTGGGAGAGAGGCTGATGAGCCAGGCCTAGAGTAGGGCGAGGAGATGAGGGCCTCCAGTCTCTGGCCTTCCTCAAAGCTCTCAACTTCTGCTCTGGGTGGCCGTGCTCCTTTCCAGGGCCTTCAGCTCGGTCAAGTGCAGCCCGTGAGCCTTGTGCTGGCAAAATGCCAAGACTTGCCCTTTGTGTTCATGATTCCTTTAATCCTCTCAAATAACCTCATGAAGAAGACATCATCATTGTAAAACAGGAGACTGGGGCTCGGAGCGGATGAGTTTCTCCCGCCAGATCACACAGCAGTCACATGGCACAAATGGTGTGAGGCCCCCAGAACCCAGCCCTCGACATCCTGAACCCCGTTATACCGACTCTGTTGCATTTCGTATACTTTCGGGTTTCTCATGAATCTTCTCATCTCTTTTCTTTCTAAGTTGATCCAACAGCTTGTGGAGCAATAGTTTGTGGCAGTGGCCTCAGAGCATCATACGACGTGGCAGCGACGTGGGAGCGACGTGGCAGCGACGTGGCAGTGATGTGGCCGTGTGGCCTGAAGGTTACGTGTGCAGACTCTGACCGCAGACCGCCTGCCATTTACTGTCTGTGTGACCCCGAGTCAAGTGCCTCAGTTTATCCACCCATAAGATGAAAATGTTTAAAGAATACTAATTAAATAAGCTATTCCAGGGGAAGGACTTAGGCCAGAACCTGACACAAGCAAGCACATTAGCAGCTGCTGCTGGTTTTATTATTGGCGGGTGATGCCTGATCCGCCTCCCTCCTGGGGTAGAATCCCTGGAAACAACGTCCAGCGGGAAAGAGCCTCCATTCATGGCCAGGAGCCCGGGGTTCTGAACCGTTTTGTGTTAATAATTCACCATAAGGGCTCGGAGACATAACGCCAACCCATCCCCAACCCATGTTGGCCACATTTCCGGGTCCCTTTGTCCCAGGGGTAATCGACAATAACAATATTTTCTGAGCACGTGTGGGCCAGATTTACCTGCCTAATCTCCCTATTTTCATCACCAACGGGGCTCCCGAGTGAGCTGTGTTGTTATCTTCATTTTACAAAGTAGGAACTGGAGGCTCAGAGAGGTTAAGGAAAACATCCAGAGTCACACAGCCAGAAAAACCCAGAGCTGAGATCTGAACTCAGGGAGTCTCCCTCCCGGCCACAGGCTTCGTAGCTGTGCTGGAGCAAAGTCAAAGCCGAGATGGAGACCCTGGTTAGAGGCAGGACAAGCAATTGGACAGCGCCCCCCCAACAGCCAGCCTCCAGGGGATTCTGGCACAGGAAGATAAAGACGTGACCGCAAAAGAGCACTTTAACGCTGGGAAAGCCAAAGGATCCCGACAAAAGGCCCCGCGGTCATCAGCAAACGCACAAACCCTCACCCCCAGTTTCTTCACGCCTCCAGACCCAGGGACGTTTGTCTTATCAGGTAATGGAACTGTTTTTAGTGGCAGGAATGAGCTCATTAGGGATGCAGCTTGTGCTAATAATGATACTGTGCTCTGCAGAAATCACCTCTCTGCCTCCCCCGACAGACGACGCTCCTGAAATTATAGGCTAGGGAGGAACAGCGAGGGGGAAGATTAAGGAAAAGAATTACAGTGGGGGACCGCTTCCACAAAAGGACTTGCAGATTTGCACATTGAACTTGGTGATCTTAATCATGAAGTTGTGGAAGAATTAGATACTATGAAACCATTTTTAATGGCCGTTATTCGATTTTGTTACCTCTGTCCCTGGGTTGCTGTTTTTGGCTTTTGTTTTACAGTTCAAGCCAGTTTTCAAAGGCAACACCCACTGATTTAGTCGGTGACGTAAACACTGATGCCCGATAGGATCCCATGGATAAGATCAAGATGAGAGCTCCTTGCAAGGAATCATTTCAGTCCTGGCACCCCTTAATTTCACGGGCAAAGAGCTCGATAACTTTGAGTCCAGCGCTGTCATCTACAAAATCTGGGTTTGGGAGAGGTGGCCGGGCAGAAACGGCTTCCGCCTCCCTCATTTCCGAGGGGCCAACAGAGTCCTGGCAGGCTGGGCCACCCGCCTCAAGCAGGGGACCCATCTATCTCCTGCTTTCATTACTGATGGAGGCAGGGGCGGGGGGAGGGGGGCCATTCTCCCAGGGTCTTAACAAAGTTGCAAAAAATCTTAACTATATTCACTGAGGTTTGTTCCAGCCCTTTGAACAAAATGCCAGCTACCTTCTGTTGAGACGTGGCTTTTTTCCTGGAAACGTACAATCTCAGGAAAATTAAAATACCTAAAATAAAGATTTCTTTTAAAGTAACATTTTTGTCGTGATTATGAAAACAATACCTGTGGGCTATGGAAAATTGGAAAGCACTCAAACAAGAAAATAAACATAACCAATGATATACCAGCATCCAAATAACCACCGCTAGCATTATGGGCTAGCGTCCTCTCCCCTCCCCCCACTGTTTTAAAAATGAAAAACAGGATTATAGTGCATGTGTGCATGTGTGTGTGTGTGTGTGTGTACACATAGGTTTGCTGTTCTCATACACTTTTATGGCCTGTTTTTCGGGTCCTGTATTATAAATATTTGCCCATAACAGTATTCTTCTATCACATTATGGTTTGGTAATGGGAGAGACTATAACCCCAAGTCCTGTGGGTTTGGGTTGTTGCTTTGTTGTGTATGACAATCATCCTGGACACCCATCCTTGGCCATTTCCCTGGATAAGGAAACGTGTCTGGGCCAGGGCCCCTCTGGCTGGCGGGTGAAATATGCGGGCCTCTTCTCACAATAAACGTGTTTAAATGCAGAAAGCAAAATACGTGACATTACAAGGGAAACTAACTACATTGAAATATGATGCAAGTATTAGGACAATTTTGTGAACTAACCATGTGTTTCTTTATACATAGACTGAAGAGCCATATGTTAGATTGCAGATACAGTCGCTCTAATAACTACATAATTATAAAGTATGATCAACGCTAACATTATGTGAAGCTGTATGCAACAAATGTCATGATACGAATGGATGTGTGGTTTCCGTTAGGCCCAGATGACAGGTACGCCTGTGGTTGGCTGCGTAAGCGAAGGGAATACCAAATCGCACTTGGAAGTTCGTAAAAACAAAGAGGTAACTTTTTTCTCATCAAAGTACTTCGGGGGCACCTGGGTGGCTCAGTGGGTTAAAGCCTCTGCCTTCGGCTCAAGTCATGATCTCAGGGTCCTGGGATCGAGCCCTGCATCGGGCTCTCTGCTCAGCAGGGAGCCTGCTTCCCCCCCTCTCTCTACCTACCTCTCTGCCTACTTGTGATCTCTCTCTCTCTGTCAAATAAATAAATAAAATCTTTAAAAAAACAAAAACAAAGTACTTCGTACTCATCAGAGTTAAAGATTTGGCGGGATTCCCAGGAGCAGAGTGCTAATACTGTTTCGGCTCTGCCCATTACTGAGCCTTTGGACACCTGCGATGGTCTCGCTGCTCCAGGAACTTCATTTGACGTCTTCTGAGGGCCACTGGATGCTGAGCGAGGTTAGAGAGAGCGCCTGTTAGTGGCAACGAGTATTAGCCAGTGGGCCGAACTGTGTCCCCACAAAACGCTATGTTGAAGTCCTAACTGCCACTACCTCAGACTAGGACTTCTTTGGAAAGGGGCTCATTGCAGCTATAACGAGCTGAGCTTAGACACGATCATCCTGGAAAAGGGTGGGTCCTAATCCAGGGTGACTGGCATCCTTATAAGAAGACAGCCATGTGAAGACACAGAGACACCGAGGGGACGTCACGTGACCATAAAGCTAGCGATAGTAGTTATGCACCACGGAAGGCCGAGGATGTCCAGCAAACCACCAGGAGCTGGAAAGAGGTAAGGAAGGATTCTCCCTCAAGGATTCCAAGAAAGCATGGCCCCATTAACACCTTGAATTTGGATCCCTAGCTTCCAGAACCGTGAGGTAATACACTTCTGTTGTCTTACGGCTTCCGGTCTGAGGTACTGTTAGAGCAGTGCTGTGAAACAAATACAACTTGTGTCTGCCAGTCGAGGTCTCCTGAGGAGGGGGATTCTGAAACACCAGGGTTGGGCGGGCGTGCCGTCATGCCAGTGTTGGGAGCTACCACGTCAGGACCCAAGATGGCTGACAGGGACCGCTGGTGAGTGCTCTGGGCTAGGGCTTCTGTAAGAGCCTGATGCAGGTACACAATGTTACCTCCAGGTAAGGAAGAGATGGGCCTCACCCCGGCTCTTCTCCAGGTCAACACAACCTAGAAACCCCCGCCCCCCACAGAAACCTCCAGCGTGCTGAGAAGCAGCCACTTTATTCCCACCCAACAATAAAAGGTCTTTACCATTAATGACATGCTGTTGCCAAACAGGGTGTAGGTGGCAGTTGAAAGGATTCTTAGGTTTTGAAATTTCCCTAGTGCCTGTCGGGTGTGGGTGAGGGGCTGGTTCTCAAGCAAGAGTGGTGAACTTCTGAGTGTCCCGTTAAGTTCACTTCTCCTTGGGAGGTGGTCTGCATCAGCTTTCTGCATACTTTGCTGAGGACAGTGGCTCCAGATAAATCTTCCCGTTGCATGACATATTTGTCCTTTGGGCACAGCCACACGTCCCTGGAGGTCTGGGGTCCTCTGTCAGGGGTCTCCCATGGGCAAGACAGCTGCCACCTGGAAGAGAGTTGCAGGCCGATGGCGCCGCTAAGCAGGGAGGCGACTGCAAACATCTCATCCCCTTTATAAAAGTAGTGGGAAAGAAAGAAAGAAAGAGCACTCCCTTACCTGGGATAGGAAAATCCGGATATTTGGGCAGCGACCCCTCATGCTGCAAAACTTTTGGAGAAGGGGCAGAAGGAGATTGTGTGGACCCGTCGCCGTATATTCTAAAAGACAAAACTGATAGACTTAGTCCTCTTTTGAATAATAAAGAGAAGAAATACAATCTGTCTTGTGCGAGCACAGCAGGTTACTTTCTAATCCTGACGATTTATCCTAAACTTAAAGGATTATCATATCTCCATTTTGCAGAAGGGAAAACTGAGGCCAAACCACCCCCCCCCACCTCTGCAGGGCCCTACCATGGCCCTCCTTCAGTGCCCTCGGCACTTCGGTTGCTGCCAGAACAGGAGGCACTGTGGGTTTTTACCCTCGGCCTCTCCCTGCAAACCAGCAAAGACCACAAGTAGGGCTTCTGGAAAATGCAGGGTGGGGCGGGGCGTGGGGGGGCTGCTCACCGCGAAGGCCCTACTATTACCAACAAAGCCCCTTCTGTACAACAAACCAAACAGAAAAGCAGCCCTAGAGCTGGGGTGGGGCCCCTACGAGCCCCCCCCCCCCCCACCCCGGCCCAGCCCCAGCTCTGGCCCTGGTTCTCGTCACTTGCGGCCGCGCTCCACGCCGGACTCACTCCTCAAATGGCTTCAGGTGTGCCCTCCTGGCCTGCTCCATGATGCCCAGGAAGTCCTTGTAGCAGTTCCTGGCCATGACAGCGTACCGCGTGGCGCAGCCTAATTCGGTGACCCTGGCTCTCGGGAGGTAGCCAGCCCAGCCTGGGATCGGGGCTTCGTGGAGGGGTTTCTTGATGTTTTTGCATTCTGTAAAAAGATAGCGTGCTTCCTGAGGGCTTTGAGAAGCCACCCAGGGGGCAGTGCTCCCCCCAGGTAGCTAGTACCCCAACAGTTACCCTGGCCAACCCCTAGGCCTCTAGAGGCCCTAAGAGCGGCTACCCCGGGTTGGTTGATTCTGTGAGCCAGGCACCTGGGTAGGAGCTTTCCAGATACCCTCTGGGCTCCTTCTCTCACGCACTGGGACAGGCTGGCACCATTATTGCCTTCGCCTTACGGAACAGGACACTGAGGCCTTGCAGAGGTTAAGAGGTTAAGAGAGTCTAGGTCAAGGTCACATGGCAAGGAAGTGGTAGGACCAGCCTTCAAACCTGCGTCTGTCTGAGTCTGAAGTTCTTGTCTTTGACAGATCCTGCTCCTTGTTCAGATTAATAAGAAAGCTTCACACGCTCCTCTTTTATAGTTTACAGAGAGGAGGCAGGAGAAGCAGCATCCAGGTCAGAAGAAAGGACATCAGACTCAGCACCAGGAATCTGCCTTCAGGTCATGAACGACTCTGGCTGGCGGACCTGGCACAATTTCCCATTGGTGAGATCGAAGATTCCTGCCCGCCTGCCTCCTCCAGTTGCTGTCAGAAGAGAATTAGGCCACTGAGTCCCAGAATCTCAGAGCCAGAAGGCACCATGGGGAGCATCTACTCCATCCTTCCTTGCACTGGAAGAAGGACCTATAGCCCAGAGAGGGGAAGCAATGTGCCCTAGGTTACACAGCAAATAGTCACAGAGCTGGGCTAACTCTCAAACTCTTAGGCAGATGTTCTTTGTTATGGTTTGGAAAACTTTCAAGCACAACAAACATGTCAGTTAGCCGCCCCAGACAACTATAGTCATAATAATAAAGACAGTTCTGGAGGAGTCCATTACTTTTCTTATAGGCCTTTAGACCTTAAAAACGGTCCAGGGCAAATCATCGTGATTAGCCTTATAGAATCACATCGTCAGTTGTTTTTGTCATTGTTATTGTGGTTGTTCTTCAGTGCCTGCCAGAGCTGGGTTCCAGCTGAGGTCTGACCTCACTCAGACAAGGGCCACTACCTCCGCAGACTCACTTTCCCCACCTCTAAAATGGGAATAATAGCGTCGACCTCACAAAATAATGGTGCCCGGCACAGAGAAGCAACCCTAGAGCGTCCATCCTGAGACAGCGGGTGCCGTCTGAACGATCGTGGCCACGTGCAGGGGGAAGGGGGTCTCCGTTCACAGCACCCTCTGGCCTGACCGGGACCGGGTCCCTGTCTCCCCCAGGAGATGTTTCTTTCTCTTTGGAGGAAACCAAGCCTTTCCACCTTGCACCACACCGCCTGGGGATTCGGAAGTGGGTTGGACTCCGTGCTCCCTGGGGCGGCCCTCACTTGGGCCCCAGGAGAAGGGGACTGGTTTTCGGGGGGGCCGGTACCCAGACTCAGGGGGTGGTGCTGCCGGTAATACTGATGCAGCGTCCGCAGGACGGTCTCCTCAGAGCAAACGGGTTTCAGCCTCCGGGCAGTGGCCACCGAGCAGCGAAATGCCTCCATCTGGGTTTTGTAGCGCTGCGTGCTCTCCTGGAAGATCTTCAGACAGTGGGCCATGCTGTCCTTGCTGGTGGCCTGCTGGCAGCTGAGGTAGGGCACGAAGCCTGCAAGAGTCGACGAATCGCAGCCTTCAGCGAGGCCGTCCGAACCTACAGACGCTCCCCAGAATCCCAGCCCGCTCCAAGGCACTGCCTCCTTGGCCGACACCACTGCCTTCTCCCAAAGGCCATGACTGCAAGCGCCGCTGTTGTTTGCTCTGGGCCCTCCCAAGGCCGCGCACACACACAAAAATGACCTTGGAGCTGGGGAGGGAAGGCCCGTTTCAACAAAGACGATGACAGTAATATTCTTTGATAGCAAAGCCCCTGATGTCAGTCAGTCTGAACCGCGAGTGGGGAAAGCATTTAATGGGCCAAAATGATAGTCTGAGGAGTAATTGAAATTATTCATCTTTTTTAGAGAGAAAGCTTATTTTTCTTGACACTTCCCAAATGCAATTTGGGATCTTTTTTTGTTGGACCGTCGGGAAATTGCGGGGCTTATTAAAAGCTGAGACCTATTACACAAAAAAAGGTAAATTCATTATCCGTGGGGCCCACCCCCTAGAACAATTTTTTACCATTTCCCACAAAATAACATATAATCATTACAATTAGTATGGGTAAAACACAAGTATTTATTTAAACTGGAGGCTGAATCCCAGGGCCTACACTACTGTCACAATAAAACTATTTTTCGAAAGGACGAGATGAAGAAAAACTGGTTAAGAACTTGGTTTTCAATGGCTAAATAAATAAATAAATAAATACCTCTGGCTCATTACTGAAGCCCAATATTTCGCCTGCGTCCCGCCAGAAAACCTGACTTCAGAGTCAAGAGTAGCAACCCCGCCTCCCACATCCTACCAGAAGCCGCTTCTGGAAGAATCTGATTACTAGGCTGTTCTCAAAGCCCTCCACCCACCGGCCAGGCTCCTCAACCTGGGGCAATTAAAAGATACCCTAGTGTTTTGGGGGAAGACTGTAGAAACCGAGGGGTCCTGCCACCGGGACCTCCTGGGGCCTGGATCGATTTTATGTCATTCTATCTATGGACACACACAGAGGAATTCAAGCTACCTTCCCAGAATCTTACTAAGGGCCAGGACAATCCCAGGAGAGACCTATTGCTATCCCGTATAGAAGGTTGAAATTGTGTCTCCCGAATAGATATGTCCCAGTCCTAACTGCTGGGTCCCGTGAATGTGACCTTACCTGGAAATAGGGTCTTTGCACACATCATTAAGGATTTGGGAATGAGATTATCCTTGCCTAGGGATGGGCCCTAAATCCAGCTGTCTCTGTGTCGGTCCACTGTCTACGTGTGGCCAGCTGGCTGGACCAGGACAGGCACTAACGCTTTTTAGGACACTCGTTGAAAGCACACCGTTATAAGAGAAGAGAGAGGGGGATCCAAGGAAGAGACACAGGGGTGCAGGACAGAAGGCGGGAGAAGAGCCGTGGGAAGACGGGGGCAGAAACTGGGGCCATGCCGCGGTAAGTCACAGAACAGCCGAGGCCACGAGAAACCGGAAGAGACAAGGAAGGACCCTCCTCTAGAGCCATCAGAGAGAGCATGGCCCTAGCGACAACTGAGTTCAGACTGCTTGCCTCCAGCCCTGTGAGAGGATAAACATCTTTTGTTTTAAACGGCAGCCCTAAGAAACCAATACACCCATTTAATAGACGTTTTTACTTACCGCAGAAAGTAGCTCTAACGATCACATACACCGGGGCAGGGACTGAAACCTCGGTTTGGTAAGAACTCCAAATCTGTTCTCTTAACCAGCCAGTAGGACCGGGGGTGAGGCTGGGCGACCTCGGAACATTCCCTGTGCATCTCCTCTCCTAAGAACACCTTATGTGAGAGCCGAGGGCCCATGAGGACCACCTGATTTGTCACAGGGATGTGACTTAGTAAGTTCTCAGTAACCCAGAAGTCCGAGGATGAGAACCTTTAAGTAGGGTCACCAGCTGTCCCTGCTTGCAAGGACTTAGGGGTTTCCTGGGACTGAGGACTTTCAGTGCTAAAACCGGGGCCACTGCAGACAAATCGGGGCACTTATCACTCTCTCTCTAGGGGACCCGGGAGGGAATGGGACCCTAAGAACATCCCTAGGGCAAGACTTGAGAAAGCTCACCTTGGGAGAAAGGACAGGGCCTCGGCTTATCCATTGTATCCATCCCTCATCCTGGCCCCAAAGCACTGAATACATATTAAGTGCTTCCTGCATACCCAGCCACGTCCTGCGAGATCTGGCCTGAGTTCCATCTCTCCATTCGTCAGAACTCAGTTATCAGCCATCTTCAGCAAGGGAGGTTTTCAACAAGTATCTTAAAAAGCTAAAGCGCCCGTACTGGCCCAGCCAGTCAGAAGGACATGGACAGTGGACCAGGGCAGCGACAGTGACCAGGACCATGGGTCCCCTGCCAGGCACACCCGAGGGGCACATCTCCACTTACCACTGTAGCCTGGTGTGATTGGCAGATGTCTCATGAAGGTCTTGGAAGACTCCATGATTCCGCTCGCTGTTAATGAAAGGAAGAGGGAATGAGATGATCTCATCCAGTGTCCCTGCCTCAGAACTCACTGTCTGTGTGGCTGGAGCCCTTGGGAGCAGAGTGACCCTGCCCGGGGGCTGGGACAGAGAGGCAGCACCGCCATCGCAATGCGGACCCCGCAGATGTAGCTGGTGTCAGTTACAACAATAAGGGGCGTTCCCCTCTTACATGAGCTTAGATACAGGTGGGGAGATCGCCGTCCGAGAGCGTCTCCCCTCCTGGGACCTCCTCCATCCAGCCAACCCTCCGCCAGCGAGCCAGCCAGCCGGCCATCGTGAACCGTACACACACTTCAGCCAACAGTGGTGATGCGGCTAGGAACAGAAAGATGAGTGGGACCCAGAAGCCCCCTCCGTGAGCCCCTGAACCTCAGAAGAGGGAAGAGATGAAGCACTCCCACCCCCAGAGCCTTTCTTTCTCCAGGGGGAAAAGGTCACACTGGGGATGTCTGCTGTCCCTCCCCACCCACCCTCAGGACAGTGGGCAGTGTCGGAGACATTTTTGGTTGTCACAACTGGAGGATGGGGTGCTAGGAGCTAGGTGCTAGTAGTACCTAGTGACTTAGAGGCCAAGGATGCTGCTAAACATCCTACAAGACACAGGGCAGCCCCGCAAGGAAGAATTAGAGTAAGTTCTGGCTGGAAGGGCTCAGAAGTCCCCAGAAGTTGGCATGGAGTCCAAGATGGGTGAGCAGAGGGTGGAGTGGGGTGACCACGTGGCATCGGTTTATGTGGCTGCTACCTTCCCAGCCAGACCCCTACCCCGTTCCAGGATGACTTCTGGCCCCCCCAAAGGGCCGGGTCCTGCCCCTGGGCTTCTGTTGACGCTGTCCAATGCTAGGCCTCCAAGCCAGTTCATCCCTCAAAAGTGAGGCCTTCCGGGCCAGGACCAGTGGTCTCAGGGGTGGAGGGGAGGGCCACTAGCCATGTTTAGTCAGCAGTGGTGGGAATTTTAAACACGCTCAGGCACTTACAGGACACTCGCTGCGGCACAGCCGACAGGGCCTGCACTCCTGTTAAACCCTCACCGCCCTAGGGTTAGTTCCCATTTGAGTCCCCCATTTATAGATGAGAAAAAAAAAAAGGCACAGAGAGGCTAAGTAACTTGTTTGAGGGCTCTCCCATCCAAGGAGGTATGAATGGACTGAGGACATCTAAATTCTGAGGGCAGGGTTATGTTTTTCCGAAGGCGTGGCCCTGGG
>CM052894.1:11783654-11890523 GCA_028534135.1 Potos flavus | reverse complement strand
CCCCCCCCCCAAGGAGAGGGAGGGGAAAGGAGGGGCCGGACCCGCCCTGCTGCCCCGCCCCTTCGTTCACTTTCCCCGCCCCCCCGCCCCCCCCATGCGATCCCGCACCGTCGGGGGGCTTCCATCAACCCGAGTGGATGTGGGGGCGCTTCCCTCTGCTCCCCGCTCAGCGTCAGCCCGGCGTGAAGTTCAGGGGTTTGCCCAACAAATACTTGGCCTCTGAAGTTGTTCTCCTTTCTGATTCTTGGTACCTGGGCTCCCCGCCCTGGGCCCCTCTGGGTTTTGGAACTGGAGGGAGAGCTACATGAGAGGATCTAGGTCAAAGCCACCTTTTCTGCTGTTAACCAACACTAGGGCGGCCTGGGTCAGGGCGGGAGGTAAGAGGGTTGGCAACCCGCCCTCCTCTCTGGAGTCCTGGGAGTCAGGGCAGTGTGAGGGGCTGGCAGGGGGCAGCAAGCAGCCTGGGAGGGAAGGAGAGGCCTGTGTGGGTGGTGACCTCCCTACACACTCCTGCCCTGCTAGTCCTGTCTTCAGATGGCAGGAACAGGGAGGGGGACAGAAAAGGGGCAAATGCACCAAAATGAAGGGGGGGTGCCAGAGAAGTGGAACCATACTGCTTTCTGATCATCCGCGTTTTATGGGAGTAAAGGGGGCCTGAGCCTTCATCTCACTGGATGGAAGCCAGGGTGACCATGGGCAACCCAGACAGCAGGAATGAGGGCCTTGCCAGACAGCTAGTCCCAACGTGGCCTTGTGCCTACAAACAATTGAAATGGGATCACTCAGGGCCACTACTTTCCAATAGATTTGTTTGTTTCCCTGCCTCTCCCGGCCTTCCCTGCCTCTACTTCCTGGGAGTTGAACTTCAGATGAAGGCTGGTGAAGCTGCCCACTTAGGAAGAACCCATTTGAACCCCCGCCGGTGTCCTCAGGACTCCACCACCGACCCTCCGGAAGCTTCTAAAGCCAGCTCTGGAGGGTGACCCAGACACAGAGCCTGGAATAAACTCAAGGCTCTAGATGACAGCCAGCCTGGCATGCCTGCTAGGATGGGACGGCTAGGCACCGGGCAGCGGCCCTTCTTTGTTTTCAACCACCCGCATGTGGGTGTGATGCTCTTGGTCAGCGGCAGCCCCAGCTGCTCTGCCCTCTGGCTAGACCGCTTTCTGTAGCTCAGAGGGAAAAGGGGCTCATGAACATGGATGGAGCCTTGGTTCCCAGCAAACAAAGGACCCGGTCTTGTTGGAATGAAAGTTAACTTTAAAAAGCTTGCAACATTTAAGGAAAGACCCGAAAATCAATCTCCATCTGAGTGAGACGGGGCGGAGGGGGAAGTCAGAGATGATGCATCTATAATTCCATTCACGGATTCATAGTGCAAAAAAAAAAAAAAAAAAAAAAGTGGGGCCACACGAGATCCAGAGTTTTGCTTTATTAGACATCTGTGAAGACAGAGTTTGCAGGTACAATCTTGTCAAGTTGTGAACAGCTGCAAAGTTCCGTGGAGTGTGAATTTATCTTGTAGTGAACAAGACCCCAATGGCTGATATCTTAGAATAAAGTTCCATGTTCCAAGCAGATGAAAGGTGTGACGTAACGGACTACAACTTTTATAGGAGTCATCCACTTAGTCATTTCCCAGCATAAATACGCAGCTTACTCACAGCTACTTCAACTCTACAATGTGAAATTCGCTCTTCGACTAATAATGCATTTGGACTCCTGTTTATATGGGCGCATGCGATTCTTTGCCACCCTGGCAATTAACCAGACCTAGACTCTAAAAGCTAAACTTGATCTAAATAACATCCTAGGGGGTGGGCAGGCTCTGCAACCTGGACTCAATCTGGACTCAATCTCCGACTCTGAGCGAGTGCCCGTGTGTCTCCTTCCCTTTCCTATCTTGTCTGTCCGTGACTTGTCTACATTTACTAATGCCTGCTGTGTACAGAGAGGGCAGTTAGAGAGGCAATCCTCTGACAGTTCTGCTGCGAAAACATGAACCTCAGATAATAGGTCAGGGACAGCGGAGAAATGGTCAAGACAACAGGCCTTTTAGAAACTTTCTAAGATTAGAAAATGTGTCCGCACGTATTTATCCAGTATTCTCATTCTAGAATATTTCCGTGAGCAGAAGGGAGAGGAGGGATAGATTGGGGGAGTCCCTTTAAGAGGGATAGATTGGGGGAGTCCCTTTAAGATAGATTGGGGCTGCATTTCTGGGGCCAGAAGAAAGTCCGGTTATCACCCCTCTCCATCACCTGCTTGCCATCAGTGCATAATTCAACTAACTCGCTAAAGAGAAATCAGACAAGGAGACATCCTCAGTGCAAGGTGGGAAAGGTCTTACATTAGCCAAAAAAAAAAAAGACTTCACTAAATTACTCACACTTAACGCTTAATTGAGTGGAACGGCTGGATTTGTGCACCACTCAATTCCACCCTGGATCCCTGTTGGACTGACAAGCCCGCACATGGGGACCACACCTGCCATCAGAGCGACGGCTCTGCCCCACGAGAATTCAACAACCCCGCAGGGACGCACAGAGTTTTCCTAGGTTGTCCTGCAGTCACGTGGCGCATTGAACCAGAATGTTCAGCCTCTCAAAGACTAGACAGGAGAATTGATACATGATTACGCTCCTTTCAATATAAGCTGTGAGCCTTTGGGGAGGATGTGAGGGAAGCAAGTTCTGACGAAGCTGGTGATCCCGCTGTTGTCCCTTTTTTTTTTCCCCAGAGTATTCGGAGCCTCGGCACCTCTGACTCTTGCTTGGTCCCGCATACGTAGTCCATAAGCTTAGCATGGGGAACAAATTGATAAGTAAGCGCAATTACAAAATGAAGCCATGGGAAATTAAAGGCAGCAATGTCATCAACAAAATTCAAAGAGCGTTGCTCTTTTGTGGTTTTTTTTTTTTAACAAGAAAAGCACATTGTAGAAATAAAGATTCTGTACAATATTCTAATATCGTATGTACATGAAATTATATTACTTTTAACTAACTTGAGAAGTCTTATTTGCAGAGTATGGCTGGCAACACCAAAGAAAGACCCAGAACGTTTAGCTTTCGAAGCAGGGCAGGCAGCAAGAGAACCCTAGCAAACACACCTGTGTGCCCGGACGTGCAGTCCTGCTACAGAGTGACGTGACGTGACTAGCATTCTCTAGGTCAGTGGCTTGTTCGTGTTTCACATTCGAGCAGGGAATTCAGCAGGCGGTGTGGAAAGAAAGACACGTTCAAATGAAACTGGAAATGCTATGTCGAATCTGCATACTGGCTATGGTAACGGATTTGTGACTCCAGCTTGCCTTCCAAGTGAGTTCCTTAGCTCGTCCTCCCTTCATTCATTATGCATGCCTCCAGGGATTTCAAATCGGAATGAGTTCCAGCAGACACACCAGTTGGTTCCTCAGCTCGTTCTTAGGGTCCTTTCCAACCTTCCTCCTTCCCAGGCCATTCCCGTGAGGGTGAAAAGCACCACGCCCGAGCCAGGTGGAGCCCCAGCCTCACTCACAAAGGGCAGGGCGCGGGACCCGCGCTCTTCAGCTGAAAACCCGCTTCTCCCCAAGGGGGAGGCTGCAGGCGCTGGTGCGTGCTTCAGCTCCCAGCAAAACCTAAAGTTAGGAGTTCTCAGATTCCCAGGGAACCACAGTCCCCTGTGGCGTCTACTGAAAATGCAAATCCTGCCCCCCACCCCCACCCCACCAAGACTGGACTTCAATTCGTAAAAGGAATAGGATCCAAAAACCTGCTTTTAAGAGGGGCTCAGGCAGTTCTCACGAGGGGGACCCACTGATCAGCTTTCAAAAGACCTGGCTGAATTCATCAAGCATAGACTATGAATTCCTTTCAGTTATGCTTTAAAAATGGAAGATTTTAGGGAAACATTTCATAGTACAGATTCTCTGCCCCTTTATCACCAATGTATTCTTTTTGAAATGTCGGAATGCAGGGCCAAAACTCTTTAGGAGATGAGGGTGAAGGGGGA
The DNA here is from genome assembly GCA_028534135.1 of Potos flavus. Classification (NCBI taxonomy): domain Eukaryota; kingdom Metazoa; phylum Chordata; class Mammalia; order Carnivora; family Procyonidae; genus Potos; species Potos flavus. Next base: position 11,886,530 of record CM052894.1, on the reverse strand, counting down.
GTTAATTTAAAATATGGATCCTTGTCAAGGTGAGGGGCTCTTCCAGACCCCTGGGCTTGGTGATGTGAACGAGGCAAACTGCGTGCCCGCTTCCCCACACAGAAGCCTACAGATGGTAACTCGAATGACGTATGGATTCAGAAATCAGGATCTGGCATCCGGGGGATGATGTCACGGCAGATGGTCTGGGATAAGTCAGCAGCGCCTAAATGCCCATTTCCCTCAAAGCAAGCCTTCACCTGCTGAAAAGTGAAGGTGTCAGCTCTCCCACTCACTCGAATCCTAGTAGATTAGCTCAGGCGATAGTTAACTCCTCACTGAACCTATTCAGAATGGAAACTGTGAGAAGCTAAAATAGTGCCCAGCGTGGGCAGGCCTCCCCCACCGGCTGAACACGCTCCCAGCTCCCACTGAATCATCGCTTTTAATCACGTGATGACGAAAAGAAATCAACTGCCGATAGGTGGCATTTTCTACTGACTGCCATCCGAACAACGTAAAAAGTCTCAAATAGATGAGGGCATCCTAACGGAGATCCGTTCAAGGCGAGCTGAATCACCGCTGCAGAAACGGGCTGAGTCCCTTGTCGGGCGGCTGTTTCCCCACGGGGCTCCTATGAAAACCAGCTGCTCTCCCAGGACCCTCACATTTCTTATTCCCAAAGCTCAATCTCCATTTCTGACAGCTTTTCTGACTCCCGTGTGCCCTCAAAAATCCCTAATTATTTCTAGCCCTCGTTGTTCCCATCTTCCCGGCTGAAATTCAGGTGGGCAATGCTGAGGGTCAAGGACAGAGGAAGAACAGTCAGGGTTGAGGTCAGCAGATGCAGGGGAGCGGAGTCCCAGGCGGGCAGGCGGCGGGGTGGGGCGGACCTGTTAGTAATTTAAGAAGTCAATCCCAACCTTGACGCTCTTCGAGGTGGCTATATCGACGGCCGTGGCCTTGATCTCTGTGTCCCCGAACTGCATGAGGGTCTGGATCTCCCTCCGGGCAGGCACGGCGGTGCCACTGGTCCCCGTGAGATCCAGGCGGAGCGTGCCGCACTTCTTCACGCCCGGGTCGGTGATGAAGCTCACGTCGTCGTGCTCGGAGCTGTAGATGTTGATGACGATGACCAGCTGCGAAGGCTTGGCCGGGGTGTAGCTCCGCTTGACCAGCTCCCCCAGGGCCACCGACTGGTCGGCGGAGATGAACTTATCGAAGATGTCGGTGCACCAGCGAGTGCCGTCCTTCACCAGCAGCTTCTCGGGCGGGTGCTTGCCCTCCACGTAGCGGTTCAGCACGCCCACCCCGTAGGTGAGCGGCGACCGGCGCACCTTGATGACGGCGGGGTCCAGGCCGAAGAGGACGGCGCCCTTGAGGATGGTGAGGCCCACGTCCTGGGGGATGATGATGCGGCACTTGTCGCCGAAGGCAGCCTGCACCGCCTGCTGCAGGAGGGGCGCCTCGGCAAAGCCTCCCACCAGGAAGAGGAACTTGACCGTGGACACCTCGGGCTTCTGAAACAGGTCCCCTGAAAACGAAGAGGAAGGGACAACATTCTGGCACCCAAAGCCAGCTGCCAAGGGGGACTGGTGGCCCCGAGAACGTGGGGAACGGACCAAACCACCTGGGCCCCCTGGGGGACAGATACGGCTGAGCTGGTTGGACCGAAGTTTTGTAGAGCTGGTCCTTCACAGAAAGGGGTTTGCACACCAGTACGCTCGGGAATAAAGACCAAAAGCTGCTGATGAGTAGAAACTCATTTTTACGGCTAGATGGTGACGGTTTTAAGTAGTAATTTGTCAGGCACAGATGAAGACTCCTGACAGTCTCCAAGCCTGGGGTCCTGTTAAGGCAGTCAAAGCAGGCCATTCTAAAAACCGCCCTTTGCTTTTCAAAGGGGTTCTGATTTGGTAGATGTGGGGTGGGAAGTGGATGGGGAGCTGGGATACTGAGAAAGGCCCCCAGTGAGTCTCCTGCATGTCCCCAAGTGAGGGCCACTAAGGTAGGACAGTGACCGCATGGCCAGATTGTTTGCCCCCTTGCGGGAGACCCTTCTGTGGTCCACATGACTGGTCCTCCTCCCCAGCAGAGACTACGGCTCCTAAGGCATCCCGATCAAGCAAAGACGATACCTTCCCTAGGCCCTGTCACTCCAGGAGAATATTGCTGCTGAGCTCCCAGCATCCTGACTTTTGAAGTCAAACTCAAGGCCAAGGTGAAGACAGGCTCTGGGCTGCCTTATAGCACCTGCAGGCAAGGATCTGGAGAGCCTGCATCCAGAAAGCTCCCACATACACACCCAGGCCCCGTCTGCTCCTGCCCAGGCCCCGACCTGTGGCTCCCAGTCCCAGACCCCCTGCCAACCGGACTTCACGCGCACTAGCTAGTGATGCTACAAGAGTCAGTCCCCGGTCCTGGCTCTGCCCCACTGAGTGGCCGAGCGCTGGCTGATACTTACGGAGATGCTCGATGATGCTGTCAATGGTTGGCTTAAAAAGAGCATTCATGGCATCTGGACTCATCCGCAGCATCCCTTGTGAGGACCACTTCACAAAATCCACACTGGGGGGTGCAGCACAGAGAGAAATAAGCAGTGAGTGAATGATACCCAGTGCACAGGCACGGGCCCTGTCAGAGAGCTGGCACACTGCAGGGCGCGGAAGGGCTCCAGAGTCCGTGGAAACATCCTCAACTGCCAGAACCTGGACCCGCAGGTGCTCAAAAGCTAAGACACAGCCTCTTCCGTTTCTCTTTGCTTTGTGCCGTGGCCAACCTTCTCTTGGGATGGTGGAAGCGGAAGTCCAGTGCAAAAGATAGGGAAAGAATTAAAGGGATCTTTCTCGTTTGAATGACCACACGTTTTAATTGAGGAATAGTCCGATTCGAGTCCATTAAAGGCTCATGGGGCGTGTCCACCGTGCGGCATGAGGCTACGAGCCTGGGGGCTCAGGTGCATTTCCTTCAGCCCTGCAGGCACCTGTCCTGTGCCAGTGATGAGCCCAAGCCTACCAGAATGCCCCTTTCTCTGTCAAAGGCGCAGACCATCCAAAGCAGTGGCATGGAACAGAAAGAGCACTGGACAGAGAGTCAGGATTGCTGGGTTCCAGAATGGCCTCCGCCACTCAGAGGCTGCGGGACTTTTGGGGCAAGTTGAGTTGCCTTTTCTCTGAGCCCCAGTCTCTGGTCTGGAGATCAAGGATAATACAACTTGTCTTACCCCTCTTACAGGGGTTGTTGTGAAGATGAAGTTCAATACCACGTCTGTGAAAACACTTTGGAAACTTTCTGGTACTAAAGGAATGCCAGGGACTGTTTATTACAGCACGTACCCGCCCATTCTCAAGTTCAAAGAGGCCAAGAGAATGGTGTCTCTGTCCCTAAAGCAAAGCACACCATCGGCTGCTTCCTAGCATCACATTCCAGATGCTGTCGGGGCTCCCTGACCAGGCAGCCTTTCTGTGGCCTCGGCCAAAGGACAATGTGGGATGGCGTGGAATGACCCGGTGGCTGGTTGTAGCCAGTCTCCCCCAAAGGAGAGCTGACGGGCCCCAGAACCGTGTGAGCAGACTTGGGATTCAACTCGGAGCGAGGCCCTCTGTGGGCGTGCTGGTGGACAGAGAGAACATGAGCCTAGGGTGAGTCTGGCCAGGACCCCACTCCAAGGGCAAGAAGACCTAAAATCGTATCTACTTTGTTTCCCTTAAACAGAACCCAGGCTTCTTAGAGAAATGGCCAATTGCCGATCTGGGATGGGGAATATACAAGATGAGCCAGGAGTGTCTTCTCTAACCAGAAGTCAGACCAACACATCGAATCAACGGGACATAGAAGCCAACTCGAAGAGGCTCCTAGTGGCCAAGATGCGGCATTTTGACTATCAACCAGGATAAAACCGCCAGCAGTTTCATATACGCGAAATATGCCTAAATCCATGAAGTCTGTCCCCACAAAAGAAAGAAAATGCATTTGTCACGCAGGAGAACGCTAGGAAATCAACAATATTTTTTAACAAAAAAATTTCTAAATGAAAGGAAAGAACCAAGCCTATGTCCTGTCTTTCCTATATGAACGTCAGGGCAACCAAAACCACTGAGGAGAAGAGTTTCTCTCTCTTGTGGCAACAACCCCCCAGGGCTGTTAGTATCTCAAAAGAAGCAACCAGCAAATAGCACGTGCTCCCTGACAGGAAGCCACAGGAAATACTACCCCCATGAAGTAGGCGTGCCAAAAACTCAAACTTGACTCTGACCAAATCTCCAGCTCAATCTGCCAATTTGTAAAAAAAAAAAAAAAAAAAAAAAAATACTAGGGGGCCGAACATGTTACGTGGGCGTGCATTGAGCAAAAACGCCAGACTGGAGGGAACGCTATGGGACAATCAGCTTTCTCATCTAATAAATTTTAAGGAAAAAACAAGACGGGGAACCTATATATTAAGTGGGACGTAGGGGCATGTCAGAGAATTGCTATGTTTAGCCATCTTTTGGATATTAATGCAAACTGAAAAAAATTAGAAGACAATGGGAGAAATTTAATGCTAACTGGGTATTTGAGGATATTGAAGAATTGCTCGTTTTAAGTGTGATCGTGATAATAGTGTCAGGGTTATGATTTTAAATTTATCCCCCTTAGAGATACATACTGACATATTTATGGATTAGGTGATGAGCAGATTTGCTTTAAAATGCTTGGGGGAGGCTACGCAAGGATTTAGGTTGGCCGGGAACTGACAGTTGTTGAAGCTGAATCATGAGGTTCATTTTGCACCGGAAATGTTTGAAATTTTTCACTCTAAAAAAACTTTGAAAAACCTATGATTTTTGTCTATTACTTTTGTAATTCAGCTTTAAAATGGCTTCCAAATGTTCATTTTGCAACAAGCTGAACTACAAACACTTGCCTGCAGCCAAGAGACTCAGAGTAGCAGGAAACCCAGAATCCCACGAGGTTCGTTCAACAAATATTTACTGAGCACCTGCTATGTCTCTACCAGAGTCTGGTGTAGATACCGGGGATACGGCAGGGGCCAAAACACACAAAATTCCCTGCTTTCACAAAGCTTAATTATTAGTACATAATAAAAGCTAACACAGGTCCCAGGCATTGTGTAAAGTGCCTAACATACGACTTCACTTCATCCTCACAGTCCTTTGAGGTAAGTGGAACCATCATCTCCATTTTCCAGATGCAAAACTGAGGAACAGAGAAGTTGAGTCACTTGCCCCAGGTCGAACAGCTTCTCCGTAGGACTGGAAGTCAGCGTCCACACCCGCTTCTTCCCTCCCATCAACATGACCCACCCTCTAGAATGGCTTAAGCCATTGGTGAGTCCAACTCACTTGCTCTTCCTCAAGGCGTGCTCCACGCTGTGCCCGCGGAACTTCTTGTAGTAGTCAATGAAGGAGAAGGGCAGGGTGATGTTCAGTGGGTTAGTTCGGTCTGGGGCAGCTGCCCTTTTACGAGACTCAAATGCAATCATTAGGTCAACCCAGGCCGCGGGACGCTTGATTTTGAATTGTTCGATAAAATCCTCTCCGAATATTTTACACAGAAGCTTTTCAAACTCATAATCTACTCCTAAGGATCCATAGGGTCCACCTGGGTCAAGGACAAAAGGAAAGCCCCCCCCCGCCCCGCCCCGTGTTAGAAACTGCCAGACTGAATCCAAACCCTGGGCCACAGTCTATACCCTGTGTTCTTCCCGGAAACTCCAAGTGGTGCGACTTAGACCCAGTTCGCGAACAAACCGCAGCTCTAACGTTTTACTTCCGCTTTAAAACCCTTAGGTTCTTCTCCTTCCAGGTGGAGAAACTTTTTCCTACAGAATCGCCTGTCAACAAGCTGTCCAAAATCACATTTTACTTTCCTTTTAAGTCATCTCTATACCCATCGTGGGGTTGAACCCCGAGCTGGAGAGTCGCGTGCTCTACTAACTGAGCCAGTTGGGTGCCCCGTAAAGACACTTTCATTTTAAATAAAATGGATACATATAACTAAGTAGGAGCATCACGGTATTCCCGCCCAAGCAATCTAAGGACAGGGTCTGAAAATCAGCATGCCCACCTAGACCCCCAGATCTGTTAATGTCTCGTCCTCCCACCCCCACCGAGGGAGGGAGCCTATTGCTTGCTTTGGCAACTTTGATCCAAGACCAGGTATCCCAAGACCTCCCTAGAAAGCTTAACCATAGCACGAAATCACAGGTGACAATCAGGTGACCATCAGATCCTTCCAGAACTTTCAGGGAAAAAAATTCCCTTGTCCAGGATCTAAAATAGGCTCATTTTATGCCAACACCCACGTTATGGTGGTTTGTGTTTTAAAGAACATTTAACCCTCTCGGGCCTAGAACCCCACGTGCTGGGGCGCACGGAGAGAAGGAAGTACCAAGAGAAATCTGACATGAGAGAAACGTCAGGCATGAGAAAGTCAGCCATACCGGGCCTCACCTGTTGCTTTATACAGTTCTTTCAGGTGTCCCTCCGGTAACCGTATCTGATGGACGGTCAGGTCTACAGTGCCCCCGCCACTGTCCACAACCACATACTTGTCGCCTGGGACAAAGACAGCCATCCTTTACACAGACCGCTTGTCAGCCCCGTCTTGGTATTCCCAGCCCAACACCCGTCAACACTTCTCATTAGCACGATGGTTTTGCAAATTAGCTGCATGGCACAGTTCCTCGCGACTGGAGAGAATGCAGTCATGTCTGCCTAGGAGTGCCGGTTAGCGTGGACGATAAAGAACCCGGATGAGGGGATCTTTACGACGGAAGCATTCCTGTCGCATGCTGCTGCGTCCCTGGCACGTACAAGCAGACAACTCCCTGCCAAGGTTATAGCTCCATAAAATGACCTGATGTTTAGCACAAGACTTACTCCGGAGCTGGGCAGTTCCAATTCCCACTTTGCTTCTAAAGAGTCTGTAAGGTTTCATAACATGCAAAATTATAGCTCCGAAAGAGCTCTCCTTGGCCAGGTGGCCTTGAAAACCACCTGCTTCTGAACACTTTCCACAAGTGCCAAAGGAACCCACAGGAATGCATTTTTGCCAGCAGCACACAGAATAAATCCAGCAAAGGGCACAGGACATTCAAGGACGCTACCTTCCTCCAGCTCAGACCAGATTTCTCCTATGACATTCTCCACCAAAAAGGTCCGACTCTGCCGATTACGCCGTATGTGTTCCTTAGCTAGTGGCCGACAGAAAGAAAATGACAGGTGAGAAAGCATGAAAAAGCGGGCAGTCATGGGCAGTCAGTGGAGGCAACAGCATGAGAAGGTTTAGGGACAGAACATTTAGCAATACTTGACCGAAATGATTACATAAATACGACATCAGGAAACCCAAAGCCAGACCATTTCCACCAGCCTCCATCTATCCACTACACTTTTGGGGGGGCGGGGAAGGGGTTAATAAATCGACCAGATTCCTGGCTTTGCTGTCCTGGGGAGGAACTTGTCTGCCAAGAAGACTGCAGTGCATTTGGTGAAATAATTTCACCTCAAGGTCCCATGCAAGGAATGTCGGGTATGTTTTCCTAATCTGGATCCTGGATAAACGGGACTGGAGCCATTTCCGGACCCCGGAGAAGCAGGTATGCTCTTCAGCCACAAGGTGGCGCTTCAGCCACAGGGCGGCCCCTCTGAACCCAGCAAAGCCCTGGCCGCCTTTTTCCTAACTCTGGGGAACAACAGGGCTGTGGCTCAGGCCACTTAGTGGCTGTGACACTTTTCATGGGGTAACTGCATCTCTCACAGGCCACCCGACAGCCCTGGGAGGCAGACAGGGCACAAATCATCGTCCTTCTGCTCAGAGTCAGAAACCTGGTCAGACGAGGTTAAGGGGTTTACGGTTCCCACGACTCTGTCCCAGAGCTCCAAGGCCACCCTTGGACCGTGGACCATCATGCCTTTGAGATTTAACAATTTACAGTGAAAAAGCAGAACACGAACGTTAAGAGATGAGAATGGTGCTCTGAGAGGGTATCTGGGGATCGACGGGGCACAGCCAAGGTGCCCAATTGGGGCAAATCACTTAACCCCTCTGGGGCTCAGTTTCCACATCCATAAAATGGGGGGAGTAACACTTGACCTAAGCTCCTCACAGGCAGAGCAGGGACTGGTTCTCTGATTTCATCTCAGCACCCGTGTGACGCCCGGCACACGCTAGGTGATGATGAAGGCAAAGCACCAAGTATGAGACCCAGTACCCAACGAATGATCACTACAATGAACAATTGAGAGCAACCCCCAATTTTACCGATAAAGGCTCTGTCCACTGCTCTGCTACCGCATCCCACAACCTTGCCCCCGCGCCCCCCCACCCAGTTTTTCTAGTCCCTAAACTGGTGCTGCTAACTTTGAATTGCCCTACAAATCCATCTCTGGCTGGTTGTCCAATTAAGGACCCCTGACCCTCTAGCCTCTTCCAGCAAGGAGCACCATGTTTGCAAAACAGTGACTCCTCTGGGGATTAGAACGGCAAGAGCCAGTCAGCTCTTAAGTTCTTCGGGCCCTGACATTCAGTGGTGAGGCCGTCCTGATTAGAGCCTCTGCCAGCCTGGGAGGGAGCCTCAAACTCAAGGCTTCTGTCCCGTTCCCAGCACTGGCTCCAGATGAACTTCTACTGCAGACCTTACAGTGGGTATTCGGTTTGCTAAAACAATCTAGATATCATTCATAAAAAAAAAAAAAAAAAAAAAGACCAAGCCAGACTAATAAAACATTCTGAGCTCTCAAACAAAACAAAACAAAACAAAACAAAACAAAACAAAACACGTTTTTGGGCAAATTAGGCCCAAGATGATAAAAAAACGGATCCTTTACTGATCTCATGAAATCCTTTTGGTGCAAAATAATATGGACAGCAACCCTGTGGTGCTGGGGGCAGAGGCCCGGCGCCATCCCCCTCAGTAATGTCCATCATGGACAAGCAGCAGAGGGCAGAGAACAGCGGGGATGGGGGGGCGCTCAGGGCCCCAATGCCGTCCAGGGAACTCCTGGTTAGGGGCTCTGCCAGGCCTCCCCAGGCAGCTCCCCCTCCTTCCGGGAGCCAGGCCGTAACTATAAGACAAGGCTGAGCCGGAACCCTTGCTTCACTGCCCCTCTGAGGGGTGGTGGCCAGCAACGTGAGGCTTTCAAAAACCAAATAGAGCTTCTGAGCACAAGACGAGAGCAAATTCCACAAGGCACAGGACACAGACACGGAGCATTGTGGAGGCGGGTGGGATGAGTTATAGGAAAGGAACCCCCAAACTAAGCTCTCGGGGAAGGCAAGCATTCGAAAACAGCTTCCCCTTCAAATGGGAGTGTTACACTTAGGATGTATGAAGAAGAGCTGCACTACGATTAGCTAATTCCGACCTGAGAGTGTGTGTGTGTGTGTGTGTGTGTGTGTGTGTGTGAACCAGTAAGAGCTCACGTGCAAGGCAGGAAAGCCCAGTCAGTCCTGGGTCTCCTTTCCCATTAAGACAATGAAGAAAATTTAAATAGATGTCATCCTGAGTACTTAAAACCTTAATACCTTTGATTTAGTGAGCAGGAAGGCTAGCCTCGGCATGCTTTGGGGGAGGCCAAGCATTGCCAAAAAAAAAAAAAAGGCAAATCGAGCCCTCAGTTGAAGGGCAGCGGCTTCCACTGGCCGCAGGGGAGTCACGTGGGAGGCGCTAGAACTTAGCCCCGGCAGCCTGGGCAGCAGCCCGGGGACCGGGGAACTTTCTGCCCCTGTCTTGTGGCTGGGGTTCACCGGCTCCTCCATCCTGGGTTGGAAATGCAGAGTGGTGGCCCCGGGGGGCAGAGTGACCGGGTGGAGAGGAAGAGGAGAATTCTGGAGGAGAGAATTCAGGGCCCTGTGAAGGCAGAGTGCTGGCGGCAGGGCAGAGACAGGCCTCGGGTGTGGGGACCAAGGAAAACTTGGCCCCAGGCTGTCGAGGGAACAGGGGGCAGTAGTTCTTACCAATGTTCTCCCTCTCCTCCTCCTCCTCCTCCTCCCCCTCCTGGGCCTTCCAGGATGGGGTGGGCATGGGGATGGGTGGCTTTCGGCCCTGAGGCCCTCCTCTGGGACCAGCACCCACAGCACTCCCGTTAGTGCCTGTGCTCGCTCGTGCTGGTGGCTCTGACCCTGACCTAGGGCGTCTGCACCACTCACAGAGGGAATAGAAGGGAAAACAGATCTGAGGACCAATGCTGGGACCAACTTGCACACAGGTAAACATTAAAGAGGAGAAGTTCCTTAATGCCCATCCCGGCCCCTCCAGGCGGTACCCCGTCCCCCAGCTAAATGGGCATCAGCCGGGTCAGGAAGACTCAGCCCCGATCATCTGTGCTTTAAACTCTGCCAGGTTCACGGCTAAGACACATAATGAGCTCACCACACACGAAGCGGCCCTAACGAGTGAGTCAGCTGTAAATCAACAGTCTTAATGGAGGAATTAATAACAGGCAAGTTGGGATTAGATTAAGAATCACTTAATAAACAAGAAAAATTAAGAGCCTAGTAAAATTTAAGGCCAAGAGCTGCTCTCTCGGGTCAGCCCCAGGTGCTTAGAGAGAAGCACCCTCCCCCCACCCGAGGCACAGGGGCGGGCAGGTGAGGACCCGGGGTAACTACCGCCGAGCTTCCGAGGGGCCCTGGGGAGGCCAGGTCAGGGGGCCGAGGGCAGAGGTGCTTAGAGCCGACCTCTCCGGGAGCATCTTGATCCTTCGTTACAGTGCTAAGGGCCTTTCGGTAATCAGGGCCAAGAACCATGCAGGGGCGGGAGGGGAGCAAGCAGGGGGGGAGAGAGAGAGCAGGAGGTACCCTGTGCAAACCCAGCTCCCACTGTGTCACTGGAGCTGTACCCGTTGACCGCGGCCTTGCTGCTCAGCTCGATCATCTGGTGCAGCCGCAGCTTCCGGCAGTAGATGGAGGCCGCCTCGGGCTCCAAGGCGATGATGAGCTGCTCGGCGTTCTCGGCGGAGGCCAGGCCTGCCTGGAAGACAGAGGCGGGCCCCTCTGAGCACACTCACGCACCTTGCGCTGACGGACGCCCTCCGGGAGGGGACCCTCGGGCTCTGCTTGTGTGGGAAATTCCCTGCACAGACCCCTGCAGGGCTTACACTCAGGGGTGACGGGGTGCTGGGCCCCAGGCCGGGTCCCCAAACACGGTGGAGGGGCCAAAGAGAACGTATGGGTCCCTTTGGGAAATGCAGGGCTCGCTGGGCCCTGGGCCTCTCTCCTTTGGGACTTGCTTGGCCCAGAACTGAGCAGCATGAAGGGAGAGATGCCCCCAAACTCTGAAAACTATCAGAGGACAGAAGGCAAGTGGTCTGTTTCTGGTTACAATGAGCCAAAGGGTCTAAGGGCAGACCCCAATCTTTGGTGGCCCGGGAAACAAATGGGCCATCGCTGGGCCTCAGCTACAGCAGCGTGGCTTTGGCTGTCTGGGAATCCGACGTGCCTCCAGCACACCCAGGAGGGCCCCGGGGCTCTGGAGAAAGCCCTCCTGGAATCCCACACAGTCTCACGCTTTCTAGAATATGGGTCAGGAGGCAGCACGTGGTTATTTTATTCAAAGCCGTTACCCCTTTAGTAGCAGACATGCTTCTGCTCTGACATCTGGCTTGTTCCGGTCCCAGCCCCTTACAAGAGCCGGCCAGGAGGCTCCGGGACCACCCTACGGAGGGCACGCGGAGACATGAGCCTGGTGTGGCCTCTGCCAGGTCCCTGCCCACCTCCCGTGGCCTTGAACTGAAGCACGAGGCCTCGCTCGCTCGCTGAAGCCATTCAAGCCCCAAGGGTCTCCTGGTCGCCAGCATGATGGGACAGACAGACACGCTGTGTGTCCTCCGCCACTGTGTTTGCTGTCTCTGCTGCTGTTCCCTAAGGAACTTGGCGGTGCTGCCCTCGCGCCTCACCCACTTTGGACGAGACTCCGGTTCTATAGGAGGCCCATAAGGTGGAGTGGACTCAGCCTGTCGATTGGGGGTGAACAGTCTGCCTAATGTCACACGTGCACGCTGACCTCTCCCCAGGAGGAGCCAGCCTACAGTCACAGATGGAAGGGGCTTAGAAGGTTCAGTCATTGGACAAGGACGGGAGGGGGTTCAGGTTAGAATATTAGAAATGCAAAGGCCCTTCTTGGCTTTTTGTCCAACTCCTTCACTTTATGCAGAAAGAAACCAAGGCTCAGAGAAGTAGGGTGACCGATGGTCCTGGGTTTCCTGGGACATGGGCTCTCGGTGCTGAAACTCGGACGGTCCTAGGCTCAGGCATATCCATCCCAGACGGGGCCGCGCGAGCCCAGACCCAGTCTTGAACCTCGCAGACCAGCTCTTTCATTGGTTCTTGGTTCTCCAGCTCTCGGGGACTCCAGCTACCAGGGCAAGACCCAGGCCTTTCGACTTGGACCAAACCCCCGGGGTGTCTCTAATGCTCCTCCTTCCGCTGGTAGGATCTCTTCACCCAGTTATCGGGACAGCACTGGATGGTGGTAAACCGCCTCTAAGTGCCTGTAGTTGGTTCTCCGTAACGACCAGATGAGCCAATTAACTGTGTCTTCATGAGAAACGACTGGCGGGCAGATGACTTAATTCTCCCCGCTGCTGCTACCAGACGCCTCACAAGCGGTAGAACCCCTTCCAGAAGACAGACTTTACCAAACCCACACCGTCCACAGGAAAACTGCCTCCTTATGCTTTGCGCGCTCAGCTGTTAGCCAGCCACACGGGCAGCATCTCTGCCCACCCGTCTGGTCCCCGGGTGGAAGGAGTGCCCATCAACAGGCCCCTGACCCAGACGCAGAGCAGGATTTCCCACTACTCCGACCCAAGGGACTGAAAGTCCCCCTCCCCCAGCCTTCCGCAGGGTCACGTCATCCTTGGCACCAGGACAGCTGGAGGCTGCAGCGCCCAGTGACAGGGAACAAGGCTTACAGACCTAAGTGTCACCAGACAAGACGAAACCTCTGACCCTTAAGCTCCAGGATCCCAGAAGAAATCCAAAATAAAACCAAAAGGAGCCCCTTCTAAAAGACCCGCTCTCCAAGACTGACTTTTCCACCTTTGTGGGCCTCCTAGAATAGAAGCTAACAGGTGCAGCTTTCCACAAAACGGTGTGAGAAAGAAGGTGAAACTAGCTGCCAGGAAACCACCAGGCTGAAATGTTTAAGATGGTCTTCCGAAGTCCAGAGGGGAAAACAGCCCGGGAGGAGGGGTGAGGAGAGCAGAGCGCAGAGGCGGCGCCCGGGGCCGGCGGGAAGGAGGAAAAGGCTCACTACTGCCCTGAGTCCCACTGGGATGTCCGCCCTCCAGGCAGCCTCCCTCCACGTGGCCAGGAAGAGCACCGGGGGGCCTGGGCCTGGCAGTGGGGGATGGGAGGTAAGAGAAGAAAAAATAACTGCCTTCATCCCTCTCCACACCTTCCCTGAGACGCTGAGCAGCCACTCTGAGGTAGACGTGAAGGATCAGGGCTCTGGGGTGGCTCAGTCAGTTGTGTCTCTCGGTTTCAGCCCAGGTCATGGTCTCAGGGTCGTGAGATCGAGACCCGCATCAGGCTCTGTGCTCAGCAGGGAGTCTGCTTGAGATTTTCTCTTTCCCCCTCTCTGCTCCTCCTCCTCCTCTCTCTCTCTCAAAAATAAATAAATCTTTAAAAAAAAAAATAGATGTGAAGTATTTATACAGAAAACCAAATCAAGAAGTCCAGAGAAGCAAAGAGCATTGAGTACAGTTACACAACTTGAGGTGCCCGAGTGTCCCCGGTATGTGACTTACACAATCCAGCTTCCCCCCGGGATGCTCCCACATCCTCAAGACATGAAAGACACACAGGCTGCCCTAGAATGCCCCAAACGGCATGGCTACACCCCTCCGGAGAGGCCTTTCATCTGTCCCTCCTCAGCTGGGTTGGCCTCGGCCCCACAGCAAAAGCTTTGACCCATTTCCACGGAGGGTTCCCCACGGTACCCAGGAGAGGATGCAGATGGGGAGTGGAGGTGCAGAGGACCTCGAACCAGCAGGGGAGGGGAGGGTAAGATCAGTGAGAGGCCCAGGACAAAGTAACCACACTCCTCTGCTTGAACCAGCCCCCATCCTGCTCCCCAGAGAAGGTGAGGGGCCATGTCCCAATAGCAACTCCCATGGAGGCCATGGCAGAGAGCTGAAGGGTTGAGGCAAGAGGAGGGGGCTGGCTCTGCCAGGTTCCCTCTCCCTAGGAAGGGTCCCAGAGCTGCTTGTGGACTCCAAGAGAAGGAGGAAATGCAAAAGAATCTGCCAGATGCTCAAAAACTCAGATGTCTGTATCTCTGGGCAGGAGGGCCCAGTGCCTGGAAGGGTAGGCTTTCTTCCTGCATAAACACGTGCAGTCCTTCTCAGCAGAAGCCCGCAGCCTGGCAGCTGTCAGGAGACCCAGGATCAGGCCTGGGTCCACCAGACCAGGGGAGTGCTCGTTGCTTTGGCTAATTCTGCCTCTGAAGCTGGTGCCTCACAGCCGCTGTTCCACGCGAGCTCTCCCTCCACTGGACCCCACCGGCCGAGCACTTAGCCTATTCTGTCTCCAACTATGGATCATGCAGACACGCCGAGCCTCTCCCACAAGATGCTACACTTTCCGAGGGCAGCACACAGTGGGTGCTCGGCGGCAGCTGCTGAGGGAATGAACCCACCATCCCTCCAGTCAGCCTTCATTCTGCGATGTCCTGGCCCTTGTCTCCAAAACGCTGAATGACAGCCTTCTGCTGAGGCCGTTGTTCGTCCCCCTGACGGGATTACTTTTCACTGCAGTGCAAAGCGTAACTCCATGTTAGGTGAGATCATCCTACGTAAGGGAACATCTTTTATTCGACAGGTTTCCAGAACCCCCGAAGGTTACACATTTTCGGCAAAACGCCTCTAGAAATCAACTGGACTATTTCCTGTCCACTATGACTATCCCTCAAGACTCAGTGGAACTGTCTCCCATTCTAGGTCTTTCCTGAAGGTCTCTGAAGAGGGATCAGCTGTTCTTCCTGCTACGGTCTGTTCAGGGAATGCTCTGAGAGGGTCTAAGGGGTCCTGAGGCAGTGAATTATAAAACATAGAGATTGAACCCACTTTTTCAACAAGCATTTGACGCAAGAGGAGTTTTTGGAGTTTCGCAGATAAAACTGTGCCTGTAAAGTGCTCCGGAGCCCCTACCAACCCTAGCACTGAATCCCAGACTTCTGAGTGGAGGCCCCAGAACCATCCCCTCCGGGCCTGCTTCTTGCATGAGAGGTGCTGCCCAGAGCCTCATCTCCTGCTCTGCATCCAGGCCTCTTACCCCTCCACCAGGCCAGCAGAGGAACAAAGCTCAGCCCCCATCTGACTGTGCCATGCACTCGGGCTGAGATGTGACCAGTTTCCCAGCTGCCCTGACGGAGTTCCATCCTACCTCATCCTTCCAGCTCTTCCTCCCGAAGCCAGGCTGACGGGCGGCACTTTGGGGAAGAGGGATGGTGGGCATCCTCAGATCTCAGACGCTGGCTGACCCAAGAACTATGGTTTTTTGCTCAGGTTCTGTATTAGCATTTTTCAGAGAAACAGAACCGGTAAGACGTATGTAAACATAGAAAGAGATTTACTATAAAGAATTGGCCCACATCGTATGAAGACTGACAAGTCCCAAGATCTACAATTGGCAAGCTGGGGAACCATGAGAGCTTATGGTATTATTCCCTTGCCGGCAGCCTCAAGACCCAGGAAGAGCCAATGTTTCAGTTTGAGGCCAAAGGGAGGAGAAAAACAATGTTCCAGTTTGGAGGCAGGCAGGCAGGAGGAATTTCCTCTTATTCTAGGGAGTTTCAGCATTTTGTTCCAGTCAGGCCCTCAACTGATTGGATGAGGCCCACCTGCCGTAGGGAGAACAATCTGCTTTATTTAGTCAGTCAATTTAAATGTTAATCTCATTCAAAAATACCCTCGCAGCAAACACTTGGTTTGGTGTTTGACCAAGCATCTCATTACTCCTTGGCCCAGTCGAGTTTACACATAAAATTAACTATCAGAGGTACGCATTTTTCTTATTCTGTATAATTAAATAGAGGATGAGGAGAGAGAATTGTAGAGACACTAATTTTGGCCATGCTTCATTTCCATTTTGTCATGGGGACTCTTCCAGAAGACAAGCTACAAGGTACCACAGACTAGTCGGCAAAGCAGTTGTGCCCTATAACTCCCTCTGCCCCTGTCCATGAAGTACAAAAGGCTGCAATGAACCACTCAGCTATGAGCAACCTGAGGGTGGGGCCTCACCGTGGTTACACAGAATATGAATCCAGCACCTACCATGTCCCAGCACACAGGAGTCCCCCGGCATGGGTTTGTTTAGTGAGTAAACAAATGAGTAAATGAAGAATGACTGGATGGCCGCTGCCACCTTGAAATCCATTTGGTGACTAAACTGGACACAAGTCTCAAATCAGAATTACAAGGAGCCAAAAATTAAGCTGCACAAAGGCGGCACCCATCAGAAGTTGCCCAGCATCCAAAGGACGGGCCCGTCTGCAGAGTCACCTCTGGGCTTCAGAAAGAAGAGTCCCCACGTCCATAAATGCTGGTTACATTCATCCCTCTGAGGTGCCATTTTGATTCTGCCAAACCCCGGAGGGCACCACACCCCCATCTGCCTGGTTTCCTCCTCGCCCGAAGTACGAGGGGCCTCCCCGCCAGGCCCCACTGCTCCAAGAGGCGGTCCTTGGAAGAGCCGGCCCAAGGTTCCAACAGCCCTGACAAATCTCCCAGTCCCTGCACCTCTTTCTGTTTCAGGCTAAAAATAAGAACTGACCCTTTTCCGGGTCACATGTGTGTCGCTGCAGTTTTCCTGTGGGAAAACGAGAGTGAAAGCCATGAATCCCGAGTCTCCTTCCTGTGCAAACGCAGAACGCTGGCTGTGTCTTCGTAGACAGCCGTGTCCCGGCGTCCCGTCTTCGGACACTGCCTGAGGGCCGACACTGTGGACAAGCCCCAGGGTGCCTAGGCCTTCTGCGGACTGCATTTGGGTTTCTTCCCAATTTTGGGGTTTCTTTCCCAATTTCTTTCCAGTTTCTGCGAAACTGCATTTGGGTTTCTTCCTTTTTAAAGAAGTTGCCTCTTCCTGGAACTTCCACCCTCTTCCTTCATCCCTATAAAAACAAATCTATTTTTGGCAGATACGTAGACTGAGCCAGATTCTCACGCTGAAGGGGAGAGCAGAGCAGAGCCTGCGGCAGGGGAGGGAAGAAGGGGAAGTGGGGAGAGCGGGGGTGGGGCGGTGGGGGCAGGAACACTGCTCTCCCTGGTACTCTGTCACCTGGAGTGAAGCTCCAAGCGGTGAGTACAATTCATGACACCAAGGTACCCATGGCCATTTGGCTGCACTCAGGGCTCAGGGTTGCTCCGGTGGGCGTTTTGAAAGGAAAGTTCATACCTAGGACTACAAACTCAACATCAGAGACATGTCCCCTGGGAGGGGTGGCTGTCCCCTGGGAGTGGTGGCGGGGGACAAGGGAACATCTATTACGTTGGTGACTTGCCCCAGCCCAGCTCAGGTTGAAGGCTCTGGAAACTGACTCCCATTGCACAGAGTGGACCCAGGCCCCAGGGTGGGCTTTTATTAACCGAGCGGATTAAGGACAGCGGGAGCCAGCTCTGACCTGGGGGCCAGAACAGCAGGTCAGCACGGCCGGCCATTGTCAGACCCTCGTGGAAGCCCCGTCACGGCACACGTGGCCTGCGGACAGGGTGAGGCTTGGCGGCCATCAGGGTCCACGGTACCAGGGATGCCCCCAGCGCCCAGGAGGGACGGGCTGGCCACTGGCACTAGAATGTTCTACCCGCGGCGCCACGCTGACTGACACACTCCTCAGCCACACCACTGCCCTCCTCCAGGTGTCTGCACCATGCCAGGAGGCCTCACCACCCCCTGACCGCGTGGGCTCCCGTGTTGCGCTCCCGTGTTGCTCTCCCGTGAAATGTGCAGAAGACCAGCCTATTCCCTTCCTGTCCCAGCTGTACGTGTGCAGATTTCAACCTCCACACCAAGCTCATGTGCTTGGTGCATGGCCATCGGCATTCTCTTTATTCCTTCTTCATTCTTATTGCCCGAGCCTTTCCCTTGTTCCATTCACCCATGGAGAAATGTCTCTGTACCCCAGTTTGAAATCCTAGCCCTGGGGAATCTACAGTACAGAAGGCATAAAGCCAGAAAGGAAATCGAGCGCAGCCCATCCCCTGTGGACCTGACCTCCTCTCCTCCCCCAGGAGGAAGACTTCATGTCCCCCAGCCCATGGGAGACCCCTCACTGCCTCCCAGGGAGGCCTATGAGGGCTGGGGACACCTGAGTGAGTTGACAGTCACCCCCACGAGCATCCTGGCCTGCCACCCGCCCCACCCCTACACTCACCTGATAGGCAGCTTGTCTCATGAACTGCTTGGCGGGCTGTTTCCAAATGGCAGGCACGGTGATGACCCATCTGACATCAGAGTTCTCGAACTCCGACCCCGCCTGGTCACTCAGCTCCTAAAGCCAAGGGAAATGCAACAGGTTAAGTGGACACAGCTGGTCCTCCTACAGCTTCAAGGAGAATTCCAGGCTTCCTGGCCACGAACTCAGGCCATCTACCCTGCAGCCTGCTGAACTTACCAGTGTCAGGGAGCAAAGGTCTGCTTCCTGAATATTCTGCAAGCAGGGAGCTCTGCTCCTTTACTCACTGAACGTGAGTACAGGCAGGAGGCAAGCAGGTCAGAAGCCTTTGGCTACTACTGAGTCATGTGGACAGGATAAATGACAGCCTCCCAGGCCTCAGTTTCCTCATCTGCACAATGAGGATAATAATACCTAGCTTACACTATTGTAGGGAAGAGTGATAATTTTCTGAGAGCTACCTTTCCTGGGAGATTACTCTGTGACAACCTTGTTCAGCACTCTACACACCTCATCTCCATCAGGATTCCACTAGGAAGGGACGATACGTGCGCACCTTTCCTACAGATGGGAACCTGAGTCCTGGCTACGCGCAGTAGCTTCTGACGGCTGCACAGCTGCAAAGTGACAGAGCCAAAATTTGGACCCAGACCCAGGTATATCTTAACTCTCAAGGCCAAGGTCTTAACTAAATTGTTACATGTGGTTCGTATCTAGAACAGGGCCTGGCCCATACCTGGTGGCAGTTGTTGTCGGGGTTGTCACTGTCCTCTGCCAGCACCTCAGAGGAGTTCTTGCAGGACGGGAGGGATATGAACAACATGACCTAAGCAAGAGCCACGCAGGTAAGGGGATGGGCAGGAGCTTCAGAGGTTCACTCCAAATCTATGCAGACAAAATACGACTCTAGAATAGTTCTCGGACTCAGTATTCCCGTCTGTAAAATGGGGAGAATAAAACTAATGCTCTGTGTTTCTGGGGAGATTGGAACACATGGGAGAAGGTCGCCCAGAGAAGACCTCTGATAAAGCTTGTTCCTTCCTACACCTCCCCTCCGGCTGCCACATGCACCACCCAAATCTGAACTCAAACCTAAACTCGCACCAACACGCGTCTGCGTCCGAGCTCGTCCTGGGGGCAGGTGTCAGAACATTAATAGGCTGGCGATTTGTTTCTTCTGACAGGTATCTCATTTCCTCTCTTGTTTCGGTAGGTACCTTGGGATGGAGCCACCGTGTCACGGAATTAACTTCCTCTACGATCAGTTGGTAAACTTTTTTTTTTTTGCCTTTTAAATTTTTTTCATTTTTAATTGTGACAATAACCCATAACGTAAAATCCACCCCATGAACATTTTTTTTAAGCCCACAGCTCAGCAGTGTAAGTATGTCTAGCAAATTTTTTTTCAAAACATGTTTTTAAAAACATCTCTGCACGAGGCCCGAGTGAAACAGCAGGTTTGGTTTTGTTTCGTTTTTTTACTGTGTTTCATTTCCTTGCAGGTCTGCACTGGGCTTTAAAGGCAGGTGAGTGGTGACACGTCTTGGGAAGGGTTCTAAGCATGCCGCCGAGTGCCATCCAGGCTATTTTAAACTCTTTAAACAGGAAAAGGCTCAAAAGGTGAATGATGGGCTTCCCTGGCCTAGGGAAGGTTGTTTAAATAAGCTGTTTGTTCGCCAGTGGATGGAGTGTACAGCTTAGAAGGGAAAGGACGCTGCCATTAATTAAATTTCTCATTATGTCGCACTTTTCACTTGCTTTCCTTCGTAAATACTGAGCCTGCTTCATGCCTGTGGTTCCTGAGATACGCTGCTTCGTCGATACTCTATTTTGCTTATCCTGGTCCGATGGGCAACTGTGCCCTCCTCTGAATCCACCTGTCCTTCAAACAGCAGCCAGCCCTCCCGTGAAGGGCCTGGGCCTGGTTCTTACAAACCTCCTCAAAAAGCTTTTCTTCGTGGAATTTCCTTATAGCATGTTCCCTGCTGGGAGAAGGTGCGAGCAGGTTCCTGAAGTTTTTGGCTGAGCTGACGTGTTCGAAACCACACCCCCTCCTGCACCCCTGCTGGACCTCTGCCCCCTCCCTCTCTCCCCTCCCCTCCTGAGATGGCCTGTTCACTCTTTTCTCCTTGACCAACCCGAAACACAAGCCAATGTCATGGACTTTCTCGGGTCCTAAATTTTCCCCAGGTCCCCACGTCTCCTCCTTCTAATCCAAAGGGCCCCCGAGTCATCGGCCTCCCTCTGCTCCTTCACCTTTCTCGGGGTGGCCACAGGCACTGTAGGCAGACGGTCCTTCATTGGCTGTCTGGCCTACCGGGCGCTGAGTCCATCCCTCTGAGATCCCTGATCTTCGGGCTGACGGGGTCCACATCTCTGCACCTCCTGGTCCCCTTTGCTGCCACCTGGAACGATGATGCTCTCCTCGCTCCCTCCGTCTCCCTCCTACTCCTTCCTTCTGTCCTCTCCCCTCTCCCCCATTCTGGTGGAAGAATTATTTCTCCGAATCTACTTCTTCCCTCTGCCCTGGCCCCCTCTTTCTTCTTGGTTTTCACGTTCCCCAAATGACCCCCCACTCTCCGAGTCTCAGAGCCCTCAGACACACCTGCTTCAGGATCTGAGTCCGCTGTTTCCATAGGGCTTTCCTCCACCCTGCGGGCCCCAGGGATGCTGTGGTCTCCCTCCCTCGAATGCTATCTCTGCGGCCATGGCATTCCCCTATTAGAAATCCTTGGATGGCTCCCCATGACCCAAGTAGCTCCTTAGCTTGGCATTCGAGGCTTTGCACGATCTTGACCCGAGCTCGCTGTTCCTGCTGGATCCCGCAGCCTTGCCCTTCTCTCATCCCGGACTGTTTGCTTTCCAGCGCGGTCTGCTGTGTTTTCCTTCCCCTCCATTCTTCTTGCACCATTTCACCAGCTTGAAACACCCACCCTTCCAGCTCTTGCCAGTGAGAGGCCCCTGATGCACCTTCTCCAGGGAGCCTTCCCTGCTTGCCGCCCACTGGGCAGAACCTCCGCCTTCACCAAACCCCAAACACCCACAGTGCCCCCCTCACAACACCGATCCGCTGACTACATACTCCTTCAC
The DNA here is from genome assembly GCA_028534135.1 of Potos flavus. Classification (NCBI taxonomy): domain Eukaryota; kingdom Metazoa; phylum Chordata; class Mammalia; order Carnivora; family Procyonidae; genus Potos; species Potos flavus. Next base: position 11,865,058 of record CM052894.1, on the reverse strand, counting down.
ACTCTGTTGATTTCGATGCTGTCGGAACCTGTCCAGGACCCGGTACACAAAAAGCACTCAAAAAAAAGGAAGAATGGATGAATGGATGGAAGCAATATTATGTTCTCACGTCTTTGTTTCCCTTGGGCCCTATTTCTAGAACTCTATTCTATTTTTAGAGTTCACTAAATTTCTTCTAGTGATCCCCTAATACCAAGTGCTTCTAAAGTTCCCAATTTTTTTTGGATGAAGCTCAGTACTCGAGGCCATTATGCATCTGACTTACCCCCGATCATCCCTGTGCCCGTGGGCGGAGACACCGAGTGGACAGCTGTATCCACTTAGAAATTAGCCAATTCCTCCCCGTCCAGGGCCTGACTGCACAGACCTCGCAGCAATCATCCAACAATCATCCATCCAAGGGGCTCACTCAGGCACGAGCTTCTCTGCTGGGGCCTGGGGGGACAGGGATGGCGGCGACCGTTTGCCGAGAGTTTACTGTGCCGCGCCCCGAGGGAAGTGCCTCGTGTCTGGTTTAATACCCAACAACCCCCAGGTACACGACCTGCCCCACTCTTCCGGTTAGGAACATGGGTATGGGAGAAATCAAGCACCTCGCCTGAGACCCCACAGCTGCCACACGTGTCTCCTGAGATATAACTCACATACCATAGAACTCTCCTTTTCCAAGTGGCCGGTTCGGTGGGTTTTAGCATAGTCACAATGTTGTGCAAGCATCACGCTACCTCCGTCACCCCAGAGAGAAGCCCCATTCCTAGTAGCAGTCACTCCTGTCCCCTCCCCCAGCCCCCGGCACCTGCCAATCTGCCTCCTGTCTCCAGGGATTCACCTGCTCTGCACACTTCTTACAAATGGAATCATACAGAACTGGCTGGCTTCTTTCGCTGAGCGTATCATTGTCAAGGTTTCTCCATGCGGTCGCGGGCGTCCATGACGCATTCCTGTCTGTGGCTGACTAATATCCCCTTGCAGGGACAGACCCATTTAGTGACTCTTCCGTCCACCGAGGGACGTTCGTGCTGTCTCCTCTTTTTAGTTATTACAAATGCTGCTGCTGTAAACACTCACAGACAGGTTTTCACGTGAATACACGTTTTCGTTTCTCTTGGCTATATACTGAGGAGCAGAATCGCTGGGTCACGTGGTAGCTCTGTGTTTAACCTTTGAGAAACTGCCAGACTTTTCCACAGCAGCTGCCCTACTTTCCATTCCCGCCAGCAGGGGCACGAGGGTGCATCCTGTTTTCTGAACGGAAGTCCTACGTTTCCTCCCTGGAGGCCGTGTCTGCCCCCCTGGCTGGCAGGTGCGGCTCCCCCTGCCACAGGGCCCTGGCACGTGTCCTACCTTCAGCGCCTGCTCCTTGAAGTACTGCAGGGCGTACGCGAAGATTTCAAGGGCTTTGACTTTCTTGCCGTTTGCTGCCATTAGGTCTGTATCCATGGTGAGGTCCTAGTGGGGGAGAGGAAGGAACGTAAGATGAGGGAGCAGAGACGCGCCTTGTGGCTTCGGAAACTGCTACCTGGAGATCTGGGAAAGCCAGTGAGCCGTATTTCCGTTTCCTGATATCTGGAAGACTAGGATAGTGTGTCCCCCGCTCCCTCCCACTAAGGGTCCTGGCAGCATTGTCCCCTTACTGTGTCGGGGGCCCTGGCTGTTCCCTTCAGCCCCTACCTCTCTCTCTTCCCTCTCTTCCTCCCTCCCTCTCATTCTGTCTCCCCTGGATCCTCACGAAGCAGAGGTTTCAGGGAGGTGACAGAGCCCAGGAGGAGAGAGAAAGGCAGCAGGCACCACTGCTGATACAACTGACACACTATTTGCACACTCGGACGCACACAGTCACCCTCGGGAGCCCCCCTAGCGGAGGCCTAAAGCATCCCAACTCGCTGATGTGCGTGACGCTAACCAGACAAGAAGCTTTCGCTCCCCGATGAGCTGCAACCAAGTCCCCGAAACAGACGAGCTCCTATTTTAAGGCTTGTGCTTAATCCCCTTGGGAGCGCAGCACCACCGCCTCCCTTTCTCCACCAGAAGCCAAAGCAGTCTTGTCCTTGGGTGGGGGATGCTCTGGGAGACGCTGGCCGGGCTGGGGTCATTCAAAATCAACCAGAAAAGTGCTCACGGCGTGGTGACGGGCAGAGAGTGGGGGCTAACCTCAGGAGGAAGCCCCCAGGGCGGCCCGGACCCAGAGGCTCATTACTACCAGGGGAAAAACACAAATCGGCCTCCGGGTTGATCCAGCTGGGTAATGAGGCTTTGCCGTTAGAGCGTGAAGGGCACAAAGCGACTGAACCAGCCTCGCGGAGCCTGTCGTCCCGACCCATCGGCACGAGCTCCCTCTTCCCAACCAGCCACCCCACCCCTGCTGCTCAACAAAGACTCCCCTGATTTGAGGAGGCGACTCCCAGGCTCGGAAAGGGGGCCGACCGCCAGGAAGCCACAGGGCGGTTCGGCGGTGACTCCCGTCGGGTGAAACGGGAAGGACGCGTTTCCGGCCGGAGCCCGTGTGCCTCACAGAGAGCGCCATGCCGATGCGCACGGAGCCTTGGAGGCGGGCTGCTGGCCACTGCGCTTCCCTTAACATGTGTGCTGTCGCCTGCGAGCTCGCGGACAGATGAAAGCAATAATAACAGGAGCTAGCAACCGACTACAACTCGCTCAGCACCAGCGTGGCTCTAAGAGCCTTAGGTATTTTTGATTCCTTTAATCCTTACACCGTCCCCGTGAAGAAGGCCCCGTCAGGCTCTCTATTTCACACAGGGCCCAGAAAGGTTAAGTCACTTGGATTAAGTATCTTGCAAGTGTCAGAGGCAGGATTTAAATCTAGGCCGTCTGGTCCCAGCGTCCCTGGTCCTAAACACCATCGCCGCCCTGAATCTCTAAGTACCAAGAATTAAGGAAAATCGGTGGGATACAATGCTCAAACTGAAAACATCCTATCCTGTGATCCAAACTTCCATGAAGCTTGGGGGAGGGCCTTGCTGACAAGGACAGCTTCCAGGACGCTGGCATGCTGGGAACCGAGCTGCCGATAAATTAGGCACCTGTTTCCTAAGCTACCCACTTCCCCACACAGATGGTTACTTCTAAACTTGTTAGCGAATCGCCTCTGCCCTGGGTCCCCCCAAGGCCCCCAGCACCCAAGGCCCACCTGCAGGATCCCCGGACCCCCCAACAACCCAGCAACTGCGGAGGGATCTCCCGGCGTGGCAGGGAGCCCCCAGCCCCCTGGGCCCGGGCTCCGGCCAGTGTCCACTCTGACCGGCCAGTTGCCAAGGCACACACGTTGTTAAATATTCTGAATATCCCTCTGCCCGCGTGTGTATCAGAAAGTGCCATGTATTCTGCAAAAGCGTTGTGTGCTCCCAGTCATTTCTAAAATCAAGGTAAACGGATGTCACTTTGTGCTCGGGAGAGACCCGAGGGTTTCCTGGGCTGGGAAGACCTCAGGGCCGGTGGGAAGGCTGGCGCTCCAGTGTGGAGGACTTGGGGGCCAGGCAGAGGCTCGCTTACCCCAGTGGTATGCAGCTTCATCTTGAACTTCTCCAGGTACAGCCACTGCTTGGCCTCGTTGGGATCCAGGTCGTGGTAGAAGTCCCTGGCGGCGTAGCCGAAGCTGTGGAACTTCCTCTCTGGAGTCAACAAGATGGTGGTCGGAGTCTTCTGGTTGGACACCCCGGGGTCGCCCCCTTCCCATCGCCTGACAGCAAGGACAGGAAGAGGTTATGGGACCTTCCTTCAGAATCGCAGTTCAGGTGGCACTGGTCAGAGCACCTACTGTGTGCATGATTCTTAAAGATGTGGGAGCTCATGGGAGCCGAGACAAGCGTGCTCTGGTTCCATTGGTTGAGGGGTGATCAGAGACATGACTTCAGTCGGAGAAAAGGAGGAAAGGGGCCAGTACCAGGGTCTTGCTCAGGAGCAAGGTCCGCTTCAATCGTCCACTCACATTTACTGAGCACCTACTGTGTGCCAGGTGCTGGCAACCTTTATGAAAGGAATGTTTCTTTATGTTTCTGTCTAGGAGGTTATGTCTCTTTTTTTGGGGGGGGGGAGGTCTGTTTTTTTTTTAATTTGCAAGCCCTCAAAACAAATGTATAGCCAGCTTGTGTCCTCTCTAAAACAAGGTAGAGTATAAACGAATACATAAATGCCTGCCTTATCACAGGGGAACGAGAGACCCAGGAAATACCCTAGGGATCAGAGAAGGCAGAGGAGCCGGATGGTAGGGCGAGGGGAGGAACGCAGGGCTCAGGAGAGACTCGAAAGACTGACGGAGTACTGCAGGCTGCTCAGAGGGAGGAGAACAGGGGGCTTGTGCCGGGATGCTGAGTGATTGGGTGGGGTGGAGACGGAGGGTGTAAATGCAAAGTGTGAGGAACGAGATCGGGAAGGTGTTTGGAAGCAGGCTGAAGAGAACTCTGGGGAGGGAGAGGATTAATCCATGAGTAACGGGGAGTCACTAAAGGTTGGAGGGCAGGGGCATGGCAGAATCGAGCTGTGGGTGACCAGAGCACACTGAACTAGACGGGAAGCCGGGAGACTGAGGAGGAGGCTCAGGCCTCGTCTGGGAGCAGAGGCAAGGAGGCTCAAACAGGGTAGAAGAAAGGGGTGGGGGAGGACGAGCCGTCCCAAGGGAGAACGGAGCCACGTGGCCATGATGTGAGCAGGAGCCAAGGTACGAGAGGCCCCCACGCGGGAGCCAGAGGAGAAAGCCCCCTTCCCGGAAACCTGGATCCCTGACCTAGGAGGCCGCAGGGAAGGGGGAACTTCAGGCGAACCTGCTGGCATTGAACTCCCAGGAGGGGACCGGAAATGCAAGCCTGGCACCCACAGGAGAGATCCAGCAGGAGCCTCCCTACTGGGGTGACGACCACAGTGACAAGGACGCAGGAGAGCCCTGACGGGAACTGGGAGGTGGGAAGGACTATGTCCTGCGAGGCTGGGCGCTGAAGAGACGCCGGAAGAGGAGAGAGGGGAGCACAGACAGATAGGCGGAGACGATGGGAGTCCATCCTGGAGCTGACGGGAGGGTAAGGGAGTGGGGCAGGGGGTACGTGGAGCCCCAGAGAAGCTTCCTTCCTTCTCTTAGGTAGAAAGAAGGCGACTAGGAAGGAGAGTGGAGAAGGCAGGTGATTCGGTGCCTTCCCCTCCTCCTCTGGAAGCCAGGACAAGCCGCGGCTGCCAAGATGGCCAGGATGCTCTCTTCTCTCCCGGCTCCTGACTCTGCAGCTGCCCCCCCCCACCGCGTGTTGTCACTAGCCACAGGACCACAGAAGCCTCTGGTGGCAACACAGTTTACTAGAAGAAGTGCGCCTCTCTCCCTGGCCTGCTGGGAAGGTGGCGGAGCGCCTGGAGGGACTCGCACCTGTTCCCGACATGGCATCATTAAGTTTCGGGGGGACCGTCACAGTCCAGGTGGCCAGCCAACCTAGGCCCTTCCCCAGACCCAGTGAGTCAGAATTAAACGAATGCTTTTCCAGACCAGGAACCCGGAGCCCAGAGATGAGAGCAGTTTACCCAAAAGGGGCACAGGGGGTTTTGGGCTGAGCTGGGCCAGAATCCAGGACCCGCCTACTAAATGCCATTCACCTGCTTCTTAACCGAACCCCCCTCCACTCCCCCAGGGCCCTCCTCCGAGTCTCCACAGGTACTGCGACGGCGCCCCCACACCGCCCTCCCCACCCGCAGCACTCACCTCATCACGTGGATACACTCTGGCTCCTTGGCGAAGCTGTAGGCATAGCCACTGGACGTGGTTCCAAAGTCGATGGCCACCACCACCAGAAACGTCTGCTGCTCCGACACGTTCGGGTCAGCATCATTCTGCGGACATTCGGGGTAAAGCAGGAGGGGTGGGCGGGGGTGGCCGAGCCCGGCCTTCCACCCTGCCCACGTGTGCACCCACTACAGACGGAACTGTGGCTCAAGTGCGCCACAAAGTGACCCCTCCAGAGAGAGCAGGCCGGCCTCAGCCCCTGCCCGAGGGGCTCCAGGAGAAATGGGGGTGCCCCCTGAGCGGAGGGCTGGGCGGCCAGGGTGAAGCCCCACAGCCCGCCCACCGGCCCCTTTAATTGCTCACGAACATGACTAATTGTGGGAAGTCCATCCAGTCTGGAGGCCCAGTGGTTCCTTGAGTGACACGACCTTTCCTTCACTGCCTCCTCCCCCGAAGTCCCACGCAGACACCGCCCAGAATGCTCTGCCCGCTGCGGCCTTGCCACACCCCGAGTGACCACTCCATCTGCTCAGGCGTGTTGTGTGTGGGGGTAGGGCTTTGCGTGCCAGGGACCTGGGCCATGCGATCCTGGCAAGTCCTGTCCCCTCGGGGGCCACAGCCTTTCCTCAACATCTAGCGAGTGGGTCAGGTCATTCCAGGTTTCCAAACCTTTTTTTATTTTTAAGCAGTGTAGACTTTTTCTTATATCCCCAGAACTTCATGTTATAAACCAATAAGTGTCGGGCTTGAAGTTTACTGCTTAGAGCAGGGGGTGAGAGCCCCCCCCTTCTGGCCTCTGGTCACACCGTCCCCCCTCCCCCACACACCCCGAGGTGACCCTCAAGCTCTTGTGGGGACCCCTCAGGGTGCCGTCTGGAAACCCACAGTGTGAGGACGGGCCGTAGGAGGCCAGCCTCCCAGTGTTCCCAGGACGGAGGGAGTTCCAGGACACTGAGAGAGGTGACCCCCAGCCGGTTCCAGGAGAACCAGGGCAAGCTGGTGCCCCTACCGAGCGGTGCCTCCTGCAAAGCGACCCCTCCCTGGGGACTTGTCTCTGGTCGGCTACGTGCAAGTCCCTTGAACAGCTGCCCCACAAAAATCCACCTTTTCGGTGAGGGGTCGGGTGGCCGCAAAGCCCAGTCTGCAGCCCCCGGCTCGTCCCGGCCTCCTCCCCGGGCCGGCAGGTGCAGAAGCCGGCCCAGCCACGGGCTCGCAGACGGGACTGCTTTTCACGGATGCCCTGGCTAAAGGTGGCCACTTGCTTCCAGAAGGATGCCTCACGGTCTCTGGGCCCTCGATCCCAAGGGGTGCTTCCACCCTGCCTGCTAGTGCACCCCGGCCAACAGCCCCGGAAGCACCAGCCACACCCCAGAAAGCCTTTCCAGGCCCGGGGTGGGGAAGCGGCTTGGCGGGCTCACACGGCTCGTCCCGGGACTATGCACCCCCCCACCCACGAAGGCGAGGAGCTGCCCAGCAGCCTGGCTCGTGAGAGCAGATCCAGAAAGCAAAGCTCGTCAGCCCCGCACGTAGAGACACATCTCTTACCGCGATATGGGAAGGGGACAGCGGCGTTATCCCTGTGTCCCCCAGACTCCGGGCTGGAGACGAATACGCAGACGTGGGGGCTGTTTCTGAAAGGAAAAGACGGAGGCCCTCCTTAGAAGCGGAGTGGGCTGAGCCTCGGGGAAGCCGAAGCCCGGCACGCACGTGCTCTGTCTGTTCGGGCACCCCCTGTGTTTGGTATTCAGAACCAGATGAAACGCTCTTTCTCTCCCCGACCACCAGGCCTCTCACTAAGTCCCCCCAACTCCTGTGCTGCCGGATCCCCACACGGCCTCGCCTCCAGGCTCGCTCTCTCCCCAGAGCCGGATCCTCACCTACACCCCACGATGGACCGGACGAACCTGAGCAAATGTTTGGGTGCATTTTTTTGGAAGAGCTTCCAGGTGCCTTGCCTTACCGCACAGATCAACAAGCCCCATTACAGGACTATAGGACAGGCGTGCAGCTTCCAGAAAAGAACTTCCTTACTTAGTGGACACATCACTCGCTCCCTCCCTCTAGCAGGAGGCCGCATCACCACGTGGGGAACTCATCTCTCTTCAGGGATCCTGCCGGCTTTCGACATCCGGTTAAGAAAAACCGTGGCAGAAAGTCAGGTATCCCCGGACCCCGCGCCCGGGGCCGCACCACAGATATGAGGTCAAACCAGAGAAGAGCCAACAGCCAAGCCGCCCGAGCATCACTGTGTCGATGGCCCTGCTCGTCTCGCCATTATGCAGGCATTGATATCTGTCCTGACACCGTGCCGGGCCTGCTGGCCCTCCTCCGGGAATGAACACCCGAGGAGAAGTCACACTGTCCCTGCTGGAAGCTCCACGCTGGTCCCCCTGCCCGCCGCCCAGGACTGGCAGGACATCAGGGCATGGACGGTGAGCGATCCTGGGCACCCACAGATCCCCGACGCCCACTGGGGCGCCCTGCAAATACTGCCCTGCGAGTACGCAGCCTACTCCCTGGTAGGAAGAACCGGGAAGTTTGATAAATCATACGGTTGGTCACAGAAACCCAGAGGGTGTAAGGTGTCTGAGAAAGGCCTGCCTGCTTCTAGGGGAGCAGACCAGTGGCTCCAGCGGCCTCTGCTGCCAAATCGCTTTGGTGAATCCCACACACTTACTGGTTTTTGTTTTTTCCTGCTCCGTGAAAACTCAAATAGCATCATTACCATAGGTGTCAAATGGGCCGAGGGAATGAAATGAATCACAAAAGGGTGAATGTGAGCCTTCAAATCTGCACAGCCTCCTCCACTCTCTGCAGGCATCTGGTCTCCCTCCTCCTGGGAAGGATCCAGTTCCAAACCCTGGGAGAAATTCGCAGAAGCGGGTCCGTACAGAGGCCGGAAACCAACTTGCGGGGCAAAGGACTTCACCAGACATTTCTCCAAAAGAAGACACACAAATGGCCAATAAGCACATGGAAAGATGTTTAAGAAATGCAAATCAAAACCACAATGAGATACGGCTTCACACCCACTAAGATGGCAGCTATAGAAAGAAAGAAAGAAAGAAAGAAAGAAAGAAAGAAAGAAAGAAAGAAGAGAAAAGAAAAGAAAAGAAAAGAAAAGAAAAGAAAAGAAAAGAAAAGAAAGGAAGGAAGGAAGGAAGGAAGGAAGGAAGGAAGGAAATAAACAACAAATGTTGGCAAGAATATGGAGAAACTGGAACCCTTGTAGATATCCGGTGGGAGTTCAAAACGGTACAGCTGCTATGGAAAATGGTTTAGTGCTTCTTCAAAAAGTCAAATATAGAATTACCCTATGACCCGACAATTCCATGAGTAGGTATCTACCCAAAAGAACTGAAAACAGGGATTCAAACAGACACTTGTATGTGCACATTCACTGTGATATTATTCATAATATCCAAAAAGTGGACACAAGCCAAGTCTCCATCAACAGATGAGTAAACAAAATGGACGTGTCCATACAATGGAATATTACTCAGCTGTAAAAAGGAAAGTAGTTCTTATACACACTATTGCATGGATGAACCTAGAAAACATTATGCCAAGTAAAATAAGCTGGACACAACAGGACAAGTATTGTATAATTCCACGTACATGAAATATCTAGAATAGGCAAGGTCATAGAGACAGAAAGCAGATCAGAGGTTACCAGGGGCTGGGAGGGAGGAGGAAGGAATGGGGAGTGCTGAGTTTCTATTCTGAGTGAGGACAAGTGCTGGAAATAGTGATGATGATGGTTGCACAACACTGTGAATGCAACTAATGCCCCTGATTTGTACACTTAAAAATGGTTAAAAGCGCAGATTTTATGCTATATATACTTTTTCACAATAAAAAATTCCCATTAAAAAAACTCAACTTGCTCATCTTAGAAGGAGAGCAATTTCTGGTTCCTAGGAGCACCCATGGCTTGGTGCTCTTGAAGAGAGAACAGAGACGTAAGCCCGGCTCCTGGCCCGGCCTGCTGAAGTCCACTCTCCTTGCTAATCTCCCAGCCAAGGGCACTCCCCTTCCATAAAGCAGGGGGAATCCAGCCTCTCTGCTAGGGAGCCCAGCCAGATGGTCCTTCCCACCTGCCGGCGAGAAGTCTGCCCTGCCCACGGCCCCTTGGGCGGGCTGCAGAGAGAGGCCATCCAGCAGTGGGAGCCACCTTCCCTCCACCTGCTACCTGCGAGGCCCGCGGCCATGTGTCCACATTTGCACAGAAGGTCTTGGAAGACACCAAATGTCTAATTGCCCAGTAAATCTGGTGTTGGCAATTAGCAAACAAGCTATTATCTGCAGACAAACCATCCACCCCGCTGTCTGCTTGGTTCTAATTATCCCATCACTCAGCTCTTCTCAGAGCACGTCCCAGTGACTTGCAACAGAGCATGTGTTGGGACACACATTGAACACATGCCTTGGGCCCCCAGAGGACTCCAGGATACGTGAGGACAAGAACCAAGGATTTTCTTGGTTTTCCCTGTCCCTCCCCCACCAATCCCTTGCTGATCACTCAGCCAGGCCTAGAGGCGATTGACCCTCAAGGACTTCCTCCATCAGATGAAAATGCAGCTGTACCACGTGATGATTTAAAACTGATTTGCATAGAGGCGTGGAGGAGTAACATTTTTATAGATGCATATGTATGCCCTCATCTAGAGCTCTGCATATCCCAAATCAAATATAACTCGCCAGTTAAGGTGTACCAACCCCACACAGGAAAACACAGAGCCAGGACTGACAACTTTATTCTATTAGCTAACTATCTGGGATGTCCGAGTGTACTCAAAAATTCGTGGGGAAAAGAATGTGGAAAAGGCTATTTCGGGCCCAGAGGGGTATGGGCAATTTCTAGTGCCCTAATCATCTCAACCAAGCTGGAGAGCTCTCGTTCAATAGTAAGTCATTAGGAATAAACACAATGGGGTCAATGGAATATTATCTATTCACCTATGGATATTTGACAGATCGGAGATAATAGACAAGAGAAAAAGGTTGATATATGGAACGTCTATATGTGCAAGGTATCTACCGTGTGTCCAGGCTACTGACCGCTTCCACATTGGCCATAATCCATTAAAAAAAGCCAATACAATAACATCTGCCCCGTGAATACACCCACCTACGTGATACTTCAGTTCAAGGACACACTGAGGACCTGAGCATGTGGGGGATGGACAAACAAGGCAAAGCTAAAAGCCCAACAAGGATAGAGATTTTTAGAGTGCAGGCTTGGGGGCCAGAGACGGAGCTGATGGAAAGAGAATTGAGACCCGTCTGTGGAGGGAGGGAGAGAAGAGTGGCAAAACAGAGATTAAAGAAAAATACTCCACTAGTAAGTGTCATCAAGGGCAGAGTTGAGGGATCTGGGAGTTCTAAGAAGTACCTACTCCACTGCTCCCTCTACGTTGTTATTATTATTATACTTTTAGATTATTTATTTATTTATTTGACAGAGAGAGAGATCACAAGTAGGCAGAGAGGCAGGTGGGGGGGGGGCAGCAGGTTCCCTGATGAGCAGAGAGCCCGGCGCGGGGCTCGATCCCAGGACCCTGAGATCATGACCTGAGCTGAAGGCAGAGGCTTAACCCACTGAGCCCCCCAGGCGCCCCCCAGCTTCGTTAAACAGACACTCACAGCGTCTTCCATGTCCAGCCCTATGTCCCCCTGAAATGTGGTAACACAGAGGGATCTGATGATGTCACATCACAGGACCAGAAAAACGCCGAACATTTCAAGAATGCAAACAATCTACCACAGAATGATGGTCAAGCCGAAGAGAAAGAGACCCTGAAGCTTTCTAGTAAACCAAGAGAAAACAATTGTCAGGTCTCCTTTGTTATTAGCTTCAGATAATTTGTCACTTCTGTCTTACGTATTTACTACGCAATTTTTTTTTTAGTTTGTGGGAATATAAAAATAATTTGATAAGGATGTTTCTAGGTTCACTCAACCCAGGACCCGCCTCCCAACACATTCTTCAACCAAGTGACTTTTAAAATAATTTTTGCAGCAAAGAGGGGTATGAAAATATCTTTGCAGCAAAGTAGAGGATATAAATAAGTAAGAGTCTGACTCAACCAACAAGCCTCCTGCCACAGGATTTTTTTTAGGACCCCAAACCAGATAATGGAGGAGAAACTAGTTGACCTATACTAGTGAACCTATACTAGGTTGATACCCATCACTTGCCTTAGGGGTGTGAGAATTAAGACACAGGTTTCCTTAGGGTTCCTGTTATAAAATGCCAGACATGTGAAAATCAGACACATTTTTATTTGCTCCTGGCTCTAATGGCTTTAATCAAAGCAGATGTTCTTAAAATAAAAAACAGCCTTCATAAGGAACGTCAAAGCCAGCCATAATTCATGAACCTACTTGACGTTCTTCTCGGCTGGAGACATTAGTCAGCAAATGGTCGTGAGCAGAATTGTAGACTTTCTGAGAAACATAAAATTGATCCTGTTCCATAAATAAGACATTAAAAAAAAAAAATGAAGAGTGAACCCTTAGGCTGACTTTCTTCCCCAATCCCCAGCTTTTCCAAACAGGCCTTCTTTCCAGCTGCCAGATTTATGTATCTATCAAATAAATGCTCAATTTCAAAAGCATTTTTAAGGTCTGGTCCTTATGATTTAAAAAATGAAGTATATATTTTCATTTCTTTCCCCTCCTAGCTGTGAAATAATAGGTATTTGCTGACAATTGCCTAAAATCGGGCTATTTTAGGAAAGCTCTCCCTTTCTCTCTCTTATGCGCCCTCCCTGCACTGTCATCTTCGAGAATAGATCAGCTCAAGGTCATGTGTAGGTTACGGGCAAAAATCTTTTAAGAAGGAAAATAAAAAAATTTTATTACCCTATAACAGGCTTCATGGCTAGCTGAACTAATGCATTATTACTGTAAGCTGAACTTCCATTTCAGTAAATAATTGATGGGGTTTTTTTTTTTTTTTTAATCACCATGGTTGATGTCCAGAGTAAATGGAAATTTTATTGGCATGAACTGGGAGACCCTCCTGGTTACAAAGAACACTGAGTATAAAATAGCTGCTCTCCAAATGCTAAATAATAATTATGGAAAGGAGTATTTATAGTGGCAGAAACCACAGCACCAAGCCCAGCCGAGAGTGGGGGCTGCACCAGCCCCATCCTGACACAGGGCAGAATCTTCCCGTTATCCCCCTCCCCCCGGGGTGGTTCAGGAGATGAGGTGCCCCAGTGAGGGAGAACTGGAGCATCTGGATTTCCTGCGACACAGCGAGCCCCACAAGTCCCTACAACCCCAGACCATGGTTTGGCTGGGGGGGGGGGGGCGCGGTGCGTGCGGGGGGAGGTTCACATGCACATGCGCGTCCAGGTCACTGCTAGGGGAGGTGAGGAAATGGTTTCTAGACCAACAGTTCCTCCTACTAACCTTCATAAATTACATCCAGCAACCTCACAGCATTTGGAGGGGCTCCATCAGATCATCCCACACACAGTATTAAGATACTTCTGTCCACCTGGTTTCTGTTCGATGGACCCTGGGCTCACCTGAGCAGGGCTATGTTTCACTTTCTCTCTGATTCCTCAGCTCCTGACAAGCCACAGGCATTTGATAAATGTTGAATAGCTAGATGGATAGATAAAAGGATGGATAGATGGATGGACAGATGGATGGATAGATAAAAGGATGGATAGATGGATGGATAGATAAAAGGATGGATAGATGGATGACAGATGGATGGATAGATAAAAGGATGGATAGATGGATGGATAGATGGATGGATAGATAAAAGGATGGATAGATGGATGGACAGATGGATGGATAGATAAAAGGATGGATAGATGGATGGACAGATGGATGGATAGATAAAAGGATGGATAGATGGATGGATAGATAAAAGGATGGATAGATGGATGGACAGATGGAAGGATAGATAAAAGGATGGATAGATGGGTGGGTGGACAGGTAGGTGGATAGAGAGTTGAGTGGATAGACAGATGGATAATTGAGTGGATGGATAAAAGGATGCATAGATGAGTGGATAGATGGATGGGTGGATGGATGGGTAAACGGACAGATGGACGTTTCTATGTACCCCCAAAAGTGGATTCAGTGACTATCCACAGATTTGGAGGGTCACAGAGGTCTTTCCCAACTGAGGCATCGACCCCTCTGAGTCAGGATATTGGTAATACACGTGCTGAGTTACCTACCTCCAACAATGTGTGATCAGCTCTCAAAGCACCCAGACCTGCCTCTCTCCTTAGACATCCCCTTTGACCAGTGCAACCACCATGGCTCCCAGAGAGAGTTCCCAGACTCCTCCCTCCCATCCTACTGCATTCTCCAGCCAAGTCATTCCTGTGAGAGATTCTTCGCATCTCTCACATTCACTCCCTCCTCTGCCACTTCGCCACCACGGCCTCGGTCCGGATCCTGCTGACACTTACCAAGGCTCCCCCCAGCGTCCCTCGGGCTCCCTGCTCCAGGTCTGCCCCCTCCAAGTCATGACCCCTGCAGGCAGAGCCATCTGGTCAGACCAAGGTCTGCTCATACAACTTCCCCATTGTCAGGGCCTTCAATTCCCATGCCCCACAAGATGAAATCTAGCCCACCACCAGCACCGGGCCCTTGGAAGTCCATCCCCGCCTCGCTCTGGGGCCTCTCCTCCTTCCATGGCCCCCCTTTCCTGGCCTCAGCAAACCTTTTCACAAAGCCTGGATCATCTGCGTTTGCTCCAGCCCCATACTGTGCCAGGAGGGCACCCCACTTCTACAGTAACCTCCAAAAGTCAGCCCACTCTGTTTGAGGGAGCAGAGTCTTCCCTTCATCCTCAGCAGGTAGGAAAGAGGAACCTGGTCATCGGCACCAGCGGATCAACTGGCAAACTCAGGCCGGGGGAACTGCCACCAGCAATCGCCAGGTTTCTCCAAGACGTAAGTTACAAAGGAAATACACAGGAAAGGAAGGGAAACCTACAGATCAAAAAGTCTTAGCCTCCTGCATCAGAATGACCAAGAAGGCTTGTTAAAACAGGTTGCTGGCCCCAACCCCACCCAAAGTTTCTACTCTGACAGGTCTGGGACCACTGAAAATTTGCATTTCTAATGAGCCTCCCGTGTCATCCTGATCAGACCCAGAGACTGACCCCCACAGCTTAAAAGACACTTAAGAGACACAGCAACTCCAGCCATTGCAGTTCATGGACCTATACTGGATCGTGATTCAAATGAACAAAACAATAGCAGGTAGAGGGGGCAGACAGGGCCACCAGCTCGGGCCGCAGGGTGGCTGTCGGAACCAAGACAGCTTAGGAACAGAAGGGCAAGGTCAGAGTCGGCTCTTTGGCTGTTGTTCAGAGAGGGATGTAAGGAAAACAAGCGGCTCCCGATGATGATGCAGAATGTGCGCAGGCCGGGCTGGAGAATGCACAGGTGTGACTGCTTGCCTCTCTCTGGACACGACTTCTCCCTCTGTGAAGGGGGAATCCATATTCTCAGGGCCTCCATTTTATTGAAACAAAGGACATAATTCATGAGAAACCCTCTGAAATAAATAACAGCCACCGCCCACCATCGGCTGCATTCCTCCCTGGGGTCAGCTATTTGTGTACGGTTTTGACTCTAGGCTCTTGTACAAGTTTATTCAGACTCACATTACTCATTTGAAATTACGAGACATGTACAAACCCAGAAATCTATCAGGAAAACTATCATCGTCAATAATCACCGAATGTGAATTTCGTGCCGAGCTCCCAGCTTTACAGGTTGTCACTCATGAAATCCTGCTGTATGAGGGGCTGCGAGGTGTTGTCATTCTTCCCATTCCACGGAGGAGCAAACGGTGTGAGGAAAACCAGGAGGGCAGAGTCACAGGGCATTCCCAAGCCCCAGCTGCCTCGCTCTGCCTCCGGGCTCAGAATTCTGTGAGGCTCGTCCTTCTTTAGGCTCTGAAGCCCATTAGGGGGGATCATGATGATGGTGATATACTTTATAGGGTCACTCTAAGGACAGAATGAAATGATACCTATAAACCCTGGTGCCTGGCAAGCACTCGGTAAATTACAGATGATATTTATTATCATTACCGTCATCATCATCATCAAATAGGTCCAACTGCTGTTGCAAAACAGGCCGTGTGTCTTCACCAGGGGGCCGAGCACCCACAGATGTGCAGTCAACGAATGCACTTCCTTTCACTGGTGCTTCTCCAGGCTTGTTAATCAAGGATAAAAAGACCCACTGGACAGAAAGTTGGCACATGGAACCCTCAGGGAAACTCTTAGCGATGGGAACGGGGCTGGTGCTGCCACGGGTGACAGAGACTTCCCTGATCAGCCCATCTGCTCACCCCAGGGGCACTTTCAGAAGGACGGAGGAGAATCTGGGAAGCCACCTGCCCCACTCCCACCACGGAACGAAATGCAGGCTTTCCTGTTCTCTACAGTGAAGCACACTTCAAAACTGAACAGGTCCATGAAAAAGCTCTGTCCCGCTCCAAGGAAAAGATGCCACCTGCCTGGGCCCCGGGAAGACCCTGGCCTAGACTTCCCCAATTCCCATCATGAACAGCCCTGGGACGGCTCAGTCCACAGCGGTGCTGACCGTACTGAATTATAGACAGAGGCGGTGGAATCTTTCACCTCCCGAACATTCACCATCTGTCCCTGGGGAGAGGTGAGGAGAGGCAGAACAGGAGGGGAGGGTCGGGGAGACAGACAGCTGAACCTTCCTGATGAGAGAGAGTTGTACCATCTCCAGGCAAGAAGAGGTGCCCCGAGCCCAGGTGCACCCCCCGCTGGGGAACCCGAGCACAAACTCCCCACGCTCTGCCAGTGTCCTGTGAGCTGAGGCTTATGCACGTCCATGACAGACCCCTGTGGAGAGGGTCTTAACAGAAGACACAGTTTGCGCACGGCCCAAAGGCACCTACCGCGGGGGAGCGACGTCTCCCAAGCAGGGCTGCATCCACCCAGAGGCAGGGGCGCCATTTTCTTACCACCAACGTACCACCCCAAGGCATGAAATGAAGGGCTCTATCACTCAGATTAGGCACTGTTTTCCAGTTTCTGCGCCCAGAGCAGATCTTTCTCTAATTCATCTAAGAGCACTCTGAAAGGTAGCCGTGGCCCTTAATAGTCAAACGAGAACTGGGGGTGGGTGGGAGCTGGGCTGCAGAGATCTGTGCATTCTACCTAGATTCACTACGCACATACTACCCTTCAGGAGCTGTGGGGAGGCTGGGTTGTGGTGTGGCGAAGCCCAGGGAAGGGCTGATCCAAATCCCAGCTCCGTTCCTGACTGGCCTTGGTGGATCCTGCTCTGTCTACCCACCACCCATTTCGCTCTTAACTAAACCTCAATTTTACCTGACTATCATGGAGGTGGCAGAGGGGGGACCTTTCCCCAGACCCAGGGCTGATCCAATCGTCCAATCGTTTCGATGATCCTTCATCGAAACCAATCATGGTGCACCCTTCCCCTTCCCCAACAACAGAAGTGGGAATGGATTTGTGAGGGAAAGTCACCTGGGGGCTTCTGGAAAAGAAATACTCTTTCTCTAAAGCCAGTGCCCTGAGGAAGAGCCTGTGGGCGCCATCTTGCCACCAGCCTGAGAGGGAGACACCACCGAAAGAACCTCCATCCGTTCTGGACAGGGTCCGTGAGCTGCCAGATCAACCTGCTTTGGAGCTTGCTGGACTTCTGGACTTTCTATTCGGAGTTATAATTAACTTCCCTTTTCTGGAAACAAGACAAAGTCAGGTTTTCCATGCTTTGCAGCTAAAAACTGATTCATAGCTGTGCGATTTAAACAAGTTACTAAACTTCTGTGTGGCTCGGTTTTCGTTCTGTATTAAATAGGGTAATAATAACTCTTACCTCTCAGGATTAATGAGGATTAAATAAGAATACCTCAGGCAAAGGTCTTGACAAGCGTAGCTATCATTATTTATACAGGCTCTCATTTTATCCTTACAAACAACCCAGTGAGGTAGAAAATAAGTAGTTATTAGCCCCATTTAACAGCAGAGGAAACCGTGGCACAGAGAAGTTAAGCGTCTTCCTGAAATCACACAGTTGTGAGCGCCTATCCCCAGTGCCTGAGCTCCTTCTCTCCACCACACTCCAGCCCCGAGGTTCCAGGACTCTGTGACTGGCCGGAGTCTTTCCTCAGGGCAGCTGGCGACACCACACAGCAGAAAAACGAGAGCTGCGGAGGGGTGGAATCAGGGAGGGACTGCAAACGGGCAGGAGCTTCTTTACAGGGTGGTGAGAATATTCTGGAAATTTGACAATGGCGGTGGTTGCACAACCTTGTGGATGTGTCCTAAGAGCCACCAAATTGTATACTTTAAAACGGTGGATTTTGGGGCGCCTGGGTGGTTCGGTGGGTTAAAGCCTCTGCCTTCGGCTCAGGTCATGATCTCAGGGTTCTGGGATCGAGCCCCGCATCGGGCTCTCTGCTCAGCGGGGAGCCTGCTTCTCTCTGCCTGCCTCTCTGCCTACTTGTGATCTCTCTCTCTCTGTCAAATAAATAAATAAAATCTTTAAAAAAAAAACCGGTGGATTTTATGGTAATTTTTTTATGATATGTGAATCTCCATTAAAAAAAAAAAATCAAAGAGCTGCTGGAAACCACCGTGTCAGGAAAGCTGTCCCCCACCCACCTGCACTCAGGAGCAGGGCCTTCCTCCCTGGAAGCAGACGTTAGTCACCGCCACCCACCCGGGGCCACCGCTCCCTCCCGCCGTCCCCGGGCAGCCGCCAACCTCTCTGCCTGGCCGCATTTACAGCAATCCTCCCGGAACCTGGCCAGCGGCGAAGCTGGCTGCCGGTCCCGGACTCTCCGAGCCGGCCAGGGGGACGGCTGGCACAGACCGCTCCCCAGACAGCCTGCTCTTGGGCAGCGTGTCAACACGGGCCCGGAGCAGGGACGGCGCCCGAGCCGCCAGCTGTGTTTTCACTTTTCCCCTAGATGCTCCGAAGCTGCCGGCTGGACAGAACCGAAGGCCACGCTCCATCCAGAGGACGAGCTGCACTCAGAGGACCCGGCAGGGCTCCCCCCGCAGACAGGCAGTTTCGAGGTGTTCCGGAATCCGTGCTAGAAGATGCCCGATATCCTGAGGCCGGAACAAGCCCTCAGCAGGAGTCACTGCCTCATCTTGCCAGGAGGGCAAACTGCATCGGCATTCGAACATTCTTCTGTGTAACTACCTGTAGGTGCCGCTGCCACGGAGCCAGGGCCCTGGTAGGTGTTCAGGAACCTACCTGAGAAATCGCTGCTGCCCGAAGATAGAGAAAAAGAAGAGGCAAGTGCGTGAACCATCCATGGCAGCCTGGACAGGGGGGTTTTCGAGGGGGTGACCCAGAGGGGGGACATCCCCAGGAACCCAATGCCCTCTAAGCCCCAGTGGGCTGGCCCTGTGCACAGAACATGGCTTACATGGTGGCCAAACATTTCCACACTGGCAGGAAGGACAGAAAGTCCTTTCAGAGACTTTTAAAGACTTTTTAAGTTTACGGGCGCCTGGGTGGCTCAGTTATTAAGCGTCTGCCTTTGGCTCAGGTCATGATCCCAGGGTTCTGGGATTGAGCCCCGCATTGGGCTCCCTGCTCAGCGGGGAGCCTACTTCTCCCTTTCCCACTCTCCCCTGCTTGTGTTTCCTTTCTCACTGTCTCTCTGTCAAATAAATAAATAAAATCTTAAAAAAAAAAACTTTTTAAGTTTAAAATCCCTCATTCTTACTTTTTTTTACACAAAACCTTCAAGAAGGGATTGCCATTCTTACAAAGAAAGAATTAGTAAACTCGGTTAAGATATTGATTAACTTTAGCTTTTGCTAAGTTAAGCAGGCATGGCAAAATTTCAAGAGAAACTCCTCTTGAAAGGATTTAAAATAGAATATCTACTTCCAGATCGGGAAAGGGAGATTAAAAACAGAGAAAGAAAACCAACAAACGATCCCCCCTGGACCAAATGTGCTCCAAGTCTTTTCCCAAGGAGTAGAAAGGCCATGCAAAGGTACTTTTTGGGGAATGAGGCTGACTTCCTCAGGCTACTCCCAGAGCAAGGGAGAGACTCCAAGCCACAGGACCCAGAGGATCTCCTGAAGCATCTCGAGGGCCACCTGAGACCAAGCAGCTTTGATGAGGTGGGTAGAGCCTTAATATACTATAAGAATATACTACATGAATGTACTTCGTACGCTGTAAGAATATACTATACGAATCCCCAGGAAATGCTGCACATTCTGGGTTCAGGAGCCGCAGCGAGGCCACACAGATGGTCCCAGCTGCCCACACACCCCAGAGCATGGGTGTCATATGTACACAAGAGGACTGCAGAACAAGCAGCCCCCAAGAGCCCTGTTCCAGCCACTGCAGTGCCCAGCTGGGCAAGAACCGAGGCCCGGGGAATGGGACTTCCCACCCACCCCCACCATCCATAGAGGGCCAACTGCCCAAGCTGGGGACCAGGAAGGACCGCTGGGGCATCCGGAAGCCCAGGTGATCCGTCTGTGGCTTTTTATTACCGTTGTCCCACAGGCCTGTCCCTCCCAGGAGGCAGGCCTGCCTGCTCCATGAAGCCCCCCCACGTGCTCGGGCAGCTTCTCTGACTTCACTGTTATCTTTAACAGCTCCTTCTGGAACTCAGTTAATCAACAGCCATCTCCTCTGCAGAGCAGAATGCTCCAGACATAGAGTGACCGGCCCGACTCGCAGCAGGCACACCCCCCCTGAGATGGGAACGTCTGAGCACAGGGCAGTGATGTCCCCTCTAGGTGGTTACCTCCCCTCTGGGCGGTGACCCACAGGAAGTGACCACAGGAATGCTCCCGACAGGAAAAGTGGAGTGGATGACAGGGACACCTACACAGGTCCATTCTCCCGCCCTCGTCTCCCTGCCTGTTTCTCCCCACAGACGCATTCTAGAAGGTCCTGATGATGTGGACGCAACATTGAGGACATTCTGGGTTAGTGAACAAGAAGATTCTAGAAGCTAAATATGCAGTGGGGAATTTCTGCCCAAGCTGAACCCTGCCCTAGGACCCAGCAACTCCATGACTAGGATTCTACTCAAGAGAAGTGAGCGTAGATAGGCATCCACAAAAAGATCTGTTCCAGAATATTCACAGCACCTTTTTTTTCATAATCACCAAAAACCGGAAGCAATCCAAACATCCATCAATAAGAGAAAGGTGAACCAGGGGCGGTGTCACCGTGCAATGAAGCAGTGTTCCGCAGGGCAAGCCCTTCAGCATTACCTGGGAAGTTCATGCACTAGGTGGAGCAGTTCCCATCCCCCCCAAGCTCTGCATGTCTGTCCGTGCTCTCCTCGGCCCCATCCCCATCGGGCTGCCATTAGTCTTGTCTAGTGCACATGCATCACATGCGTACTTACTTCATGAGAATCCATGAGCTATCAGGCCAAAACAGGGTGAATGATTTCAATTCAAATATTGTGATTAAGAAAACTGTAAAATTCTGCTCTGCACTCTTTATCAGACACAGTAAGTGCCACAGGAGGGTCGGGGTGCGGGAGGCAGTCCCAGGGTGGTCATGCTTGACTGGCATCTGCAAGGACAAGTTTGCTGCGTGAACAAGATGGGGAGAGATCAGGCAAAGGGAACAGCATGGGCAAAGGCAGAGAGCTGCGGAGAGCTTCCCAGAGAGCTCCGCACTCTGCTTCCAGGCTGCTCCCCTGAATCAAGTCACGACCACCGATTTCATCAGGTTACTACAAGCCTCAAGCACCTACTGTGGCTCTCCATTGCCCTACATATCAGGTCTAGCTTGTTAACCAATCAGACGCCTCCATTAGCCGTTCACCACTGTCCCTCCATCCTTACTGTCCCCACAAGCCCCTGCACCAGCTGGACTGCTCTCTGCCATGTGGGAAGCCATCTGCCACCCCCCCCAGGCCCAGCTCACGCACCGGTCTGCAGGGACAAAAGGCCCCACCGTCCTTCCCGTGGGAGGAGCGGACCCTCAGGGCTGCTCTCCAACCCAGCCCAGCCCCGGGCTCCTCTCCCAGGGCTGGGGATGGGATCGAACACTTGGAAGTTGACCGGGAAGACACCTGGTTCCACCCTCACCGGCTCTGCCACAGACAGAACTGCATCCCGGGCCTCAGGTCCCACAGCTGCAAAGTGAAGAACAACTACCCCCCCCCCCCCGCAGGGCTGTGTGACAATACAAGGGAAGACGTGTAAGAAAATTCCAGCTCTGAGCTGGGTCCAGAGCAGGGGCTCAAGAAGCCCAGACTCGCCTGCTGTTCCAAGACCCAGAGCACTCACGTGCCGACTGAGGCTTTCCACCTGAAGCTCCACCTGAGGGCCGCAAAGTCCCCGCCCTGGACCAGAGGAGACCCGCGCCATCATGCACGGGCCCCCAGAAGCCACTGCGGGCCAGGGGGCGACCACCAGCCTCTGGTCCTGAGGCTGGTCGGGCTGACTCACGCTCACGGCCCCACGATCTCCACCCAAGCTGAACACATCCCTGTCCCGGCACCCGGCAAGTCCACAACCCAGATTCTACTCAGCAGAAGGGAGTGTACGTATGCGTCCACAAAAAAGATTTGTTCCAGAATGTTCACAGCGGGTTTTTCCTTTTTCGTAAGCTCCAAAAACTAGAAACAATCTGATCCATAGGAGAATGGAGAAACCCAGTGTGGTACAGCCTGACCGTGAAACCGCACTCAGAAACAAAAAGGGAACAAAGTATCGATACATCCAACAATATGAATGAACCTCAAAAGCACTGAGTTGAATAAAAGACCCTGGACCTGAAGGAGGATTCCATCCACATGAAGTTCAAGAACAGATACACCTGCAGTGAAAGCTGTCAGAACAGTGGTTCCTCACAGGGTGGATAGATACAGCCTGGGACAAGGCACCAAGGAATGTTCTGGTGTGATAAAAATATCCCATATCCTGCCTGGTGTGGTGGTGACACAGTGTATCAGCATCCGATTGCTGCTAATGAATTATTATAAACGCAGTGACTCAAAACCCGAGAGTTCTGGAGTGCTCATGGTTCTGGAGGTCTCAAGTCTGAAATGGGTCTCCCTGGGCTAAACTCACGGGGGGCAGGGCTGTGCTCCTTCTGGAGGCTCCAGGAGAAAAGCCATTTCCTTGCCTTTTCCAGCTTCTCAAGGACATCTGCAGTCCTTGGCTCGGGTCCCCTTCCTCCGTCTTCAAAGCCAGCAGCAAAGCATCTTCCAATCCCTGTCTCTGACCCTCCTGCCTCCTCCTTCACTTATAAGGACCCTTGGGATGACCCTGGGCCCACCCAGATAATTCGGGATAATCTCCTCTTCCGGGGACCCTCGATTTCATCCAATCTGCAAAGTCTCTTTGCCACGCAAGGTAACATACTGTGAATGTTCCAGGGGGTAGGACACGGACATCTTCGGCCTCCCACCCGCGGTATGCACACACGTGAACGCCCATCATGCTGTCGGCATCACAGCCCCGAAGCTTCATTGTACGTCAGTTACACTCATCATCCCAACTCCAAAGAGCACACAGGGAGGGCTGCGGGGGTCACAGCCCGAGATGGCTTTGCAGGGACCCCCTCACTTAATCCCCACCCCTCCCCGCACCATTGCCCTGCTTTACAGAAACTGAGGTGCAGGTGAGCGAAAACCTCTCTCGCAGCTGGCAGGACACAAAGCTAATCTGAGTCCCAGTCTGAGGACTCCCAGGCCCTGCTCCTAAAGGTCACCGAAGACCCCCGCTAAGGGGTCAGGAAGGCGGCACCGAGGAGAAGGGGTTTCCTTTAATGCCCCATTTTTCCTGCGATGTGGGTACAAGAATTTCCCCCTAACTCTGCTCTAAGAAAAACAACGGGAAGGGGGTCGGGGGAGGAAGAAAGGTCAAGGTAGGGACGATGGAGCTATGGACACTGAAAACCAGAGAGCCCACCCGGTCGAGAGGGGCAGAGCCCCAGACTTTGATGTGGAATCTCCCGTGCGTTGCAATTATAGGGAAGGCAATGAAATGGGTGAGCACACGTTTTCCACAGGCCCCCAGCTGGCCACCTGGCACAACCCACCCTGCCCCTCCCGCCTGCCCCTCCAGGCCCACCAGCAAGCAGCAGCCTTGCCCCTGCAGGGCATGGGGCTCCCGCGCCGAGCCTGCTGGGAAGACATAAGGCTGCTCCCGTGAGAAGGGACCTGACAGCTCCTGGGGGAAGACCACGGAGGCAGCTGTCCTGAGGCCTCCTGCCTGCAGCCGGTGCCCCTTCCAGATGGGACCGGAGGCGCTGCTGCAGGGCGGAGCTGCTCCCACCACCCAGGCCCCTGCGAGGAGAGGGGGTGGGGCTTCCAGGCCTAGTTGCCATTTTGCAACAGTATGAATGAACCTCAAAAGCACTGCATTGCTTTTGAGGGATAAGGGGGATCCGGGCCCCTGACCACACCCCAATATCTGGGGCCCGGATCCCCCTTATCCCGGTTCTAGTAGAGCTCTGGGGAGCCAGCCACGGCCAGGAGCACCCCAGCCAAGCACCTGAGGAGCTCTAGGAAGAGACAGTGAGGGCTACTCTCCAGGGCCCCACACACACGCCTGCACAGAGCCCTGCCCCGGTGAGTGCCCAGCCGTTGTGCTCCCGGGGTGTTTGGTAAGGGAAGCAAGGCTTCCTGGGGGTGGCTTTCTTGCGGCTGGGGGCAAGAGATGTGAGGGAGCCTGACAAGAATGATCCAGGACAAAAATTTTCAAAGAACCCACACTTCGGGCTTAGAAACCAGCAGGCCCACCACGCACTCTCTCCCTGTGGGACCTTAAGCAGAGACCAGAAACTTTCAAGCCTCTGTGTCTTCATTCATAAAAGGAGGCTAGCACCCACTACCTCGTGGTGCTAGGTTTCACGGAAGCCCATCTATCAGCTTCGTCTCGCTATGCCCGGCAGGTCTGGAAGTTCTGAACACCAAGGGGTCAATGGGGCTGACTCTAGGCGTGAGGTCCTGGCTGTTTCCTCTTTTCTTCCTTTGGATGATATTTTCCTTGATGGACATGAAATGCTTTTGTCATGAGAAACAGTTAACTTTTTTTCACCCAGTATCGACCCAGAGCAGCAGCACGGGGACAGAGGAGGGGGTGGGTGGGGTGGGTGCTCAGAGTGTAAGCTTGGCTTTCACACATCACTTCCTGCAGCCTCCCTGGGGGTCCGGCTGTCCAGCCGCAGCACTGGTCCTGCCCGAAGCTCCTGCCTGCCCCTCTGTTTCCTGCACCCGGACCCCAGTGATCGGCTCCCAGTGATCCCCCGGCTCCCACCTCCTGGGGGCCAACTCTCTGCCAGGCCAACCTCCCCAGCAGCCCCGTGGAGTGGAGGGCAGGCTTTACTCCTCAGCTCCATCCTACAGATGAGGAACCAGAGCTCAGGGAGATTTCCAAGTCTGCCCATGGCCCCAAAGCACGTACACCACGGAGCGAAGACCGGAACTCAGGACCTGAGCTCCTCCTGCAGTCCCACATGGCCTCCCACAGGGAACACGGCTCAGGGACCCCGCCTCGAAGGGGGCCTTGACCTGCCTTGGCCTCAGCCTCCTCCAAGAGTATCGCTTCTGGTTTCAATACTCAACCCCCCACCCCTTCGCTGCCAACGACCCCAAATGTTCCCTGCCTGAAGTGGGCCATCTTGGTGCTGAGCCAGAAAACTTGCCACCCTACAGGGGCAGGGGGCAGGGGGAGGGGCTCTGTGTGGGTCCCAGGCCTCACCCTGGGCTCCCAGGAACTGGCTCTACCGCTGGGCTCCAACCTTTCCAACCAACCCTGTCCGAGGCTTTAATCATCCACATCTGGTCAGAGCCCGGCGGTTCAGCTGCCGAATCTGAGCACGAGCCCGGAGCTGGCCGCGTCCAGGAGATGACCATACAGCCCCCCATGGGTCCTGGGCCCAGAGGCTTGGGGGAAGCGGGCAGGGAGGCTCACCTTGAGCTGTAAGCACAGTCACAGATGGAAACCAGTTTGCAAATTCTCCGGCAGGAGCCGGTGTGGTGCTGCGTCCCGGGCCGGAAACCCCGGCTGCTCCTCAGTGAGTCAGCCATCCCTCTGCCACGATACTGTGGGGCTTCTGTGTCCGTTCTGGAGCTGATTTCAATCTCACTGCTGGTATTTCATTAGAACGGGCCCTGCAAACTCACTTTCTGCCCGTCTGGGTTGGGATGCTGGGGATGGGGGTGGGGCCGAGGATAGGGACATCAGGATGGCAGTACCCCCACACTAAGATTTTTGAGGGGCAATCCCAAGGCCCCCCGCTGCCTTCTGCAGCATCTCCGTATTCTCTTCGGGCCTTACTCTACAGGAAGACATGCCCCTTCCAAAACACACCTCAGTGAGCAAGGCGGGTTTTCCGTATGAATATGCATTCAACACACAAGGTAGAGAGACACATAATAAGCGGGACAAAGAGCATTCCTACTGCTCCTCGATAAATCCCATCCTGCTGGCTCATCATCTTCCTTCCGGATGACCTCAGGCTCTGTCCCCCAGCATGTGACACTTTGGGATTCCCCTACCAAATGTCCGGAAGACCCAAGGAGGGCAGTGGTAGGGCAAATTCAATGTCTATGACCAGCCGAGTTCTTTGAGGTTCATTTCTGAATGAACCTCACAAACCCCAAGGGAAGACCTACCAGGAGCTTCTAACATCTCTTCGTCTTTCCCTTCTTCTGTCTATCTCTCTCCCTCCCTCTCTCTCTTCCATCTGTTACTGCCTCTCTCCCCATGCATACACACACGTGAACACATGTACACACACACACACACACACACACACACACACACACACCAGCAGCCTCTCCTAAGACGGCTCCGATGGGACCCGGCAAGCCCCTGGCAGAACCTCTGCTCACCACTCTCTTTCTGACTGGCCCCCAGGAGCTTGGTGCCCTAGGTAGACCATCCCCTGCTCTCCAAATCCCTCCAGGGTGCCCCTGAGGCCACCAGGCACCAGCGGGGTACTGCCATCCCGATGTCCCTATCCTCGGCCCCATCCCCATCCCCAGCATCCCAACCCAGACGGGCAGAATGTGAGTTTGCTCTAAGGGACAGCATGACCTTATGCTGTCACTACGTCACTGTGGGCTCTCAAGGTCACTGCTACTTTCTAGGATTCTGTTTCTGCACCCGGAAAATGAAGAAGGTAGCTCAGAATGCCCAAGGCCCCCACCTGCTGCCTCCAGCTGTACCCACTTTTCACTCTGATCCCCAAGCCACACTAACGGCTGATAAAGACCCAAAGCTATGAGTCCCTCCCTCACATCTCCACCAATTCCACGTTCCGTGACGCCTCAACTTAGCAAGCAGTAAACCTCCGCCCCAAACTGCTGACATCGTGTTAGGTTTTTATTTTGCCAAGGACAGACACACACTGAAACTTTTTTTTATTAAATCTATCATCTGCTATTATATTTGAAGAAAGGAAAAGGGGACTGCCTCAAGTATCTGTTGCTATTAGAAACAAGAGCCCCATTTCTGACAGGCTTACGTCTCATTCTGTCTACACAGCCCTCACCCAGGAACCATCCGCGGTGAATGACTTACTCGATGACTCGCACTGTCACTCGCACTGTAACTGCAAGAGGCATCCACTCCCTGACCACCAGCCAGGGCTCCCCCCTGCTCCTCCCACCCAGCAAGTGACCCCAGCCCCCCGCCAGGGCAGACAGTTCCAGGGGCAGGTAGCCATCACGCCTGGACCCAGGGGCTTCCCCCGGCAATCTGGATTAGAGCGAGAAAGACAGGTGGGCGGCCCATAAAGTGGGCGTGCAGGGAGGAAGGGTAAAGCAGAAGTCAGACTGGGGCGGGGAGGACTCTAGGCTCCCAGCACATTCCCTCCTACACCAGACACGGAGGGAGTTCCAGAAGCCATTCTGGGATCCTCTCTCTAAAATTCCCTTCTTAAAAAAATAAATAAATAAATAAATAAATAAATAAATAAATAAATAAATAAATAATTAAATTCCCTTCGTGGCTCCCTCTAGCTAGAAAACGTTTAGTTAAGCCCTCCTTAATCCTGGCACAAAAGATGGGCCGCCACCAATGTCAAGAACGGAGGGACAATGCAAGGAAAGAGAAAGGCTGTGTCGGGGGCTCCCCCATGAAGGACTATGGCTCACAGCCACCTGACCGCAGGCAGGTTCAGGTCCCCATGCTGTCTCTGACGGGGAGGGGCTGGCTGGCCCCAAGCGTTGAGAAGCTTCCCGAGGCCCGAGCTGGGTTCAGAGGGGAAGTGCGCAGCGATGGTCCGCCGACCTGGGTTCTCACGCTGGCCTCGCCAAGTACTGGGGGCAGTCCCTGCAGCCCTCTCTGACCTCTGTGTGCCCACCTATAGAACAAGAGGGGGGGCCCCCAGGCAGACCTTTGACAGACCGGGTCCCACCGGCTTTGGGAACAGGACACCTGACATCGGTTCTGTAAACACTTTCTTATCCCCACCGGCAGAGATGGCCCCTCAAGGACAATGAGGAAAGGAAAAGAAAGGAAGGAAGTGACCAGAGGCACTTAGCCTTTAGTCCACGGAAACCCCAGCTTGTGGCCTCCGGGACAGCAAGCTCAGGTGCCGGCACCTGTGTCATCCGTGTCCCGAGCGCGAACCAGGAATCGGGGCACAGAAAGCACGGTTCCCAGTCCCAGGGAAACTCACAAGACCACGGGGTCTTACTTACAAAAAAACAGAAGACACAAGGAAGATCCCTTTCGTGCCGCACACCAGCAAAACCCACTTCCGTCTGAGGTCTCGGGGTGCTTCGCAGGTCTGTCCTACAGACCCGACTACCTTCCCGGAGCCTCAGTTTTCAGAGGGCAGAAGTGGAACACGGTAAAGCAAAACGAATCAAAAAATAGGCTCGGAGAAGTAAAATAGCCTCAAAAGTTCAGCTCATGTATTCAGACTTAGGTGTGATGCCCTTCTCTTAGGGCAGAGAAGAGAGGAGGCTCTTCTCGTCGGCCGAGGCATTCGAGGCCCCACTCCGTCACAGGGCAAATACTTTTAAGGGGCCACTCATCGGAGAGCAAACAGAAATACCAGTCTTTCTGCCATAAAGTGGTGTTTTCCTGCAAGCCCTCACGTTCTGCAAAATCGCACGCTAAAAATAAAAGGATTCATGGGAAAGCCAGGGTCAGTGCCTCTCACTCAACACTTACAGGACTTTTTCCCTCACACCCTTCCCAAAACAGTCATGCACCCAGTAACATCCGGGCACAGTGAGCGATGCCGGCCCCTGGACCCCAAACCCTAGGAAGCCGACCATTGGCTGGGCTCCCCCTTCGAGATGACAGGCCTCAGGGGGCGCTCGCTTCTTACAAAGACCACTCTCACCCAAGTCAGAAAACCCCACCCGGGGTATCACCTGCACTTGTGTTCTTACAGAGTAATGCTGATCTGGGTCCTTCCCCGGCCCCCTCGGCGTCCCACTCAGCATGAGGGGGGCGGAAAGACACTGAGGCAGCCAAACTTGCACTAGAAGGTGCACCTGTAGACTTTTAGCTTTTTTTTTTTTTTTGGTTCTTCTGTTGCTCTCTACTCATGAGAAAGCATGTTCTGATTTCCCAACCCACAAACACACTGGGAAACATCGTCAGGGAGCCAACAGACTTCCACACGTACCAACGTCAAGCCCCCATTCATCCCTCACGGAAACACATGCTGTTGACCAACAACCAAGTAATTTCTCACTTTTTTTTTTTTTTAAAGATTTTATTTATTTATTCAGAGAGAGAGCACATGAGTGTGCGAGCGGGCGGGGAGGCAGAGGGAGAAAATCTCAAGCAGACTCTACACTGAGTGCCGCCGGAGGCTGACCTGGGGCTCCATCTCACCGCCCTGAGATCGTGACCCGAGCCAAACCAAGAGTCAGACGCTGAACCGACTGAGCCACGCAGACACCACTGCCCTGCCCACCCCGCTTTTTTTTTTTTTTTTAAGATTTTATTTGACCAACAACCACGTAATTTCAAGTGTAAGATACCGGAAGTTGCTTTTCAGAGAATTTGACCATAGGAACATCGGATTGGCAAAGGGCGGACTTCCTGACGTTACGCATCCACAGAAAGTCGTAAGAAGTGAGTGACCCTGACCCACAAGCTGTGTTGAAACGTACGGCAATTTTTTAAAGTTTGTACCTTTATCACTTTCATCAAACTGACCCAGATTCAAAGCAGCCACCGATTCTCTGCAGCACCTGCCATGAAGAGGGGCATCTGCCTCTCTACCCCTTGAATCTGGTGGGCCAGTGGCTTGGCTTTGACCTCTAGAATGCAGAAGTGACAGCATGCAACTTCTCAAGAGGCCTGCCTTGTGACCTCCTGCTCCTCCCCTGGCTGCCCCGAGACCACCATGGAGAGCAGCCCAGCCGACAGCCAGCACCGACCCCTGGTCTCCTAAGTGTGACCAGCGTGGGCTCGCCAGCCCGGGAGAGCCATCGAAAGCAGTCACGGGAGTGAGCCGGGCAAGACCAGCAGAAGAAGATGGGGCACAGAATCCTGAGCAAATGCAATGGTTA
Source organism: Potos flavus (assembly GCA_028534135.1). Taxonomy (NCBI): domain Eukaryota; kingdom Metazoa; phylum Chordata; class Mammalia; order Carnivora; family Procyonidae; genus Potos; species Potos flavus. The sequence continues at coordinate 11,834,838 of CM052894.1, read as the reverse complement.
CCGTGTTAACCCTTTAACTTCTGGGATGGTTCGTTTCACAGCAAACACAAACATACTGCCACATTGTGTGGACATTTCGCCAATTCTTTAATATTTTAATAGTGCTCCCCACTTGGGAGCTGATCAATCTTTTATTTAGGTCTCAGTGATTTCACAGACCCCTGAGAAGGGGCTAAACCAATCCTGAAAGTGGCAGTGTCTCCACAGACCCAGCAGGATTGATGAAAACCCAAGAGCTAACCAACAGCCCCAATCCCGGGAAGGTATCCCGTAGCCAGCCAGAGGAACCCAACCGGTGTAAAATACCAAGGAGGAACAGCTCCTAACAGTCAAACCACTCCTGAGGGAGGCCGAGGGCTCTCTAACTAACGCTCCTGATTCTAGGCAAGACCCCAGTCTTTCTGGTTGTGGTAGACTGAATAAGAGCACACACCCCCCAAAACACACCCCTGTCCCAATCCCTGGAACCTACGAATATGTCACCTTACATGACCAAAGGGAATTCGAGATGGGGGGACTGTTCTGGTTATCCGGGCAGGCCTCAAAAGAGGTCCTCACATGAGAGCCCTTAGAGGAGGAGGCAGGAGGAGCAGAGTCAGACAGAAGAAGTGACGCTGGAGGCAGAGGTTGGAGCGATGTGCTCTGAAGGCGGGAAAAGGGGTCACAAGCCAAGGAATGCAGGCGGCCTCTGGAAGCCGGAAAAGGCAAGGGAGTAGGGGCCCCCAGAACCTCCAGAAGGAAGGCTCAGCCCACACCTTGATCTCAGCTCAGTTAGACCCACTCTGGACTTCCTTCCAACCTGCAGATGATAAGATAATAAATTTGTGTTGTTTTATGCCCCTGAGTTTGCGGTAATTCTTACGATGGCAATAGGAAACTAACACAGCGGATAATTCCCCCTGCCTACAAGAATGTAGCTTAGGATTCTTATTTATAATAACAATAACAACTAATAATAATAACTAACATTAATTCAGTGTCTACGGCTGACCTTGTTCTGAGTGCTCTTCCTACATAAACTCATGTAACCCTCACAAAAACCACACGAAGAAGACTATTACAATCCATATTTTACAGACAAAAAAACCTGAGCTTTCTGGAGGTTTAGTAACTTGCCTGGGCCACAGAGCAGGTAAATGGCACAGCCCAGGCTTGAACCCAGGCAGTCTGGCTCCAGATTCTCTAACTCCCAAATCAAACCAGCAGTGACAACAGTCAATTCCAGCCACTTACTGAGCACCTTCTACGGACCAGGCTCCTGCTTCGCACTTGACTTACATTGTCTCATTTAATCCTCACGGCACCCCGCTGGGGCAGGATTACCAGTCATCCTTGTTTCCAGAAGAAGAAATGGAGGCGCGGCGATGTTAGACCGAGGAGTTCCACACAGCTGAGCCCCGGAGAGTCTGAGCCCAAAACCCGGGTTTAACCACACCTCCCCGTGCCTCTCTTGTCCCCCTTGAGGCCCATGCGGTTGAGGTAAGGACAGAGATAAGTATCCCGACCACAGAATTTATCTTTCAAACTGGGATACCCAGAAAGTGAAAGGAGTCACTACTAGTAATTTCGCTGGGACAAGAGGTATAAACCAGACGGGTCCCAGCAAACCTGGACGCGTGGCCGCCCTCGAGATGAGGGACTAAACCCCAGACCCCTAAGCTGCAGTTCGCAGTTCCCTGTAGGGACACTGTGGAGCCCCAGCTGACACCAGCCCCAGCCGACATCCCTGGCTGCCCGGTCAGGGTCAAGGCTGGAAGAGGAGGGGTGGTTCCGGCAGAGCCCAGAGCAGTACCTGCAAAGCTCCAGGTCCGGAGTCTTGGCACAGAGACAGGGCCCATGCAAAGGCAGACGGGAAGCCCACCCGAGGGCAGAGGTTGGCAGCCCTGGATAGAGTCCAGGGATACAGAAAGACCTTGAACCCCACTAGTGCTCTAATCAGGGAGCCCAGCAGGGAGCTCAGAGCCTTGGCAAAGGGCCACATGGGCCTTAAATGTGGCCGACAGCCTGAGACACCCAGCCCTCCAAAGTTCTGGGCTTGCTGGCCAAGAAGTCATGTGGACTGAGGCTCAGGCTGGGGTCTCCCCCTCCCTAGCCGTGGGATTCCAGGCCAGCCCTTCTCCCCTCTGAGCCTCCTTGACAAAATGCAGCCACTGATAAATGTCTAAAGGATTCATAATAATAAATAATAACAGACAACAACAAATGAGCCACAACCTTACTGGAGGTAAATAAAATCTGCTCTAAAATGGGTCCTATTGATCATTCCCACTGTACAGATGAAGTAGCTGAGGTGGGGTGGGGGCAGGACTAAGTAATTTGCCCAGAACCCCATGGCTGGCAAGTGGTAGAGCCAGAACTGGAATCCGGGCTGACTGTCCCTGTAAAATCGCATGGAAACGTTCTCTCCTCCCCACATGGCCAACATAAAGCAGCCCATCCTAGTTCGGGGCCCCTAAGGGAGGGCCCCATGCCCTGGTGGGCAGAGATGCCTGTGGTGGCCCACGGACTGGGCACTAGTTCTCATCTGATGATAAACTGGCAGGCGTTGCAAATCCACTCCCAGGGCCCCTTCCCCTGGGCAGTCTAGTTCCAAAAGGTCTGGGAAGGAGAATCATAGGGACCTCCCACCAGGTGATTCCTAAAGCATTTCTCTTCCTGTTCAAGCCCCTCTGGAGAATGACTTCCAGAAAAGAGAACGTCTCAGTGTGGTGCTCCTGTATCCTTGACCTCCTCAAAAACTCTGGTCTCCCTCTTACCCGGAGCGCGGCCTCAGCACAAAGCCTTCCAAGGGCAATAGCATCTCCCGAAAGCATTCTGACTGTATTTGGGTTGCCATACATTTTCGCGGTGGTCCCCTTCTGTTTGGGGCAAGTGACACAGGTTTCCCATTTACAGAACTGACATAAGTAAGACTCCTAAAATAAACGCGTTTTTCGAAAACCAGCAGATCAATTTTAAAAGTAATCGATAAATCACAGTTTAGGGGGTCGGTACGTATAGCAGAATCAGGAAGGTGAATCTCAAGTGGCTGAAGACTGAGAAAAAGTTCCCTAAGTAGAAGTTGTGCCCGTGGAGGTTTTGCTGACAGCCCTGAAGTCTGTTCTAAGGTCACCCCTCCCCCAGCTATCTCACCCTGGAGCACGTACTCAGTTCCTCTGAGCCTCAGTTTCCCCTTGGGTAAAATCTCCCACTTCGTGGAGTATTTATGAAGATGAAATGACACGATGTAAGCGAAGCGTGGAACACAGAGCTAGTGGCTACTACGAAATCTGCTGACTCAGTCTAGCACCAGGGAATGAACCGTGTCGGAGGCTCCTGCCCTCTAACTCCCTCATGCTGAGGTCTCAAGTCTGAAAGCCAGGTATGTGGTAACTCACAGATTCCCAAACTTGGCTGTTCACTCAAAGAAGTCCTGATAGAATAGTTCTGGGAGGAGGCCTAGGCATCAAGACGTGTAAAAAGCTCCCCAGGTAGTTCTAACAGGCAGCCAGGATTGAGAACCTAACCCCGGAGGATGTCCAGTGACCAAAAAGTGTAGCTTCCGACACTGACACGCTCCCAGACCAGCCGTCAGCCGCCTTCCTTCTTGCTTCTCACCCGTGGGCTCTGCAGAGATGGGGGAAAGGCACTCGAGGAGGGCTGACTCTGTGTCTGCCGGGAAAGAGGTGCTCCTCACTTCCAGGGTCTTGCTTCAGGACCCGAACATATTCCCCACATAGACCCAAGTCGGAAAAACCTGAGCAGAATCTGCCCTCCTTCTAACACCTGCAAAGAAAGCAGACCAGCCGGACCCGCCATCGTGCCACACAAGGCAACAGCCATCCCAGGGGGCATCTGGGAGGTCGACAGGAAAGCTACCTCTCCCTTCCTCCAGTGGGGAAAGAACTTGATAAATGCCAGCCCCTCTGATATCTGCACAGCTCCCCCAACAGACCCAGGCAGGCATCACGTGCCCCTGACCCAGACCAGGAAGGGAAAGCTTAGCTGGAGTCGACATGCGCTTTGGGCTCCAAAGCCACATTGCTTCTTTACCCCTCTGCTCCTGTTACTGCCCATCTCGGAGCAATGGATTGGGAATCATTTCCAATAAAATGGGGGCAACAAGGATTTGCAAAACCCACCACGGTGGGGTCAGTGTCAGTTCTTGGTCCCCCCCTTGGCTCACCCTGCTCCCCTGGGATGCCCAGACACGCTGCAGGGGGAAGGCGCTCGCTCCCAGCCACACGCTGCTCATTCATTAAAGCGCCCGGTGCCTCCCTGCCATTCTAATTATGCGCAGCAATAATAAAGACACTTTCTCCCTTACCAGAGGCCTATTTATGCAATGAGAGAGCATTTCGCCCCCACAATTCTGAGTCGTCACTCAAACCCTTGTTGGAATCAAAGTCGCAGCTCTTCAAGGATTGACTGAGCCCTGCCTACCCCTCTTTCAGCTTCCACCCACTCCTGAGCATCCACGTTTCTAGAAGCACCACTTCGCTGCAGAGTGGGCAGGATGCAGATGCCATTCCGCACTGCTGTGTTCCCTTACAGATTACTGACTGAGATTCATTCGACACACAGTAGGGTATTTATTGAGCACCTACTATGTGCCCTCCCTAAGGGTATGGAAATGAAAGACACAGTCCCTGCCTATGTTGGGAGAAAAGGCACGAGAACAGTACAAGCTTTTAGGGTCCATGACTGATTCATGTCCCAACTCAAGCATTCATTGGCTGGGTGATTTGACCCCTTGGCTGGGCAAACTAACAAAGTCCCAAAAGCCTCAACTGCCTCATCAGCAAAATGGGGTAATAATAACCCCAACCTCATAGGGCTGTCGGAGGAGTCAATGGAATATGCACATATGAAGCTGGAACATTGTAAGCACTCAATGAACACTAGCTGAGATTACCAATGATCAGAACTAAGGGCTTTGGGACCACAAAGGCAAGACCTCACCAAGACGGATGAGTCTACGAGGGCTTCCTGAGAAGTGATAACCTGCCTTGAGTTTTGAAGGGTAAGTTGGGGATTATGTTCCTGGAGGCAGGAGGGGACAGCATGAGGGCTAAAGGAGATCACGGGGATCTGGGAAATGGGGCACCGCGGGGGAGCTCCCTCAGGGAGTAGTACACAGCGGCAGGGGACACAGCTGCAGACGCGTGTATGGACATGGAAGTGGGTCCCCGGCCAGAGCCCTAGCCAGTGACACCCAGAGCATCATTTCAACTTGTTCTTGGCTCCTTGGGAGCCACAACCAGTGTCCTTCCACTTCCATCTACAGTTTGGCGGCCACGGGGAAGTGGGGCAGCCACAGTCCACGAAGCGTGTGCTCATTCATTCCGACCCTCAGTGGAGTTCCCACAGAGCCTACGCCCTGCCAGGTAAATGCTGAGAGAGGTCAGACAGCCTGACCACCCCCCACCCTTCACTCGAGCTCACTTCCGGCTGTGCCAGTGCAGGCCTGGCAGCTCCCCCCTGGTGAAGTGGGGGTAACAGGACCCCCCGTTAGCCATTCATTCACTAACAAATGTGGGCAGGGCCAAATGAAGTAATTCAATATTTTCGGCTTTCAGCATAAACAGAGTCCCCACTAAATATCCATGTTCAAAATGTTTGTTTTTATTGTGATTAACTACCAGGATGCTAAGAATCCCATCTCCAAAGCCCAAAGCAATACCTCCAGAGGCACCCCCAACACGGGAAAAGCCCCCTGCCTACTGTTCCTCTCCCTAACCCCATCCCCTCCCTGGAGCAAATTACTAGGTGTCCACTGCCCACGTCTACCCCTGACTCGGTCACCATAAGAGCTAGCCTGGCCTGAACTGTCCCACGACCCCCTGCCCCCGCCCCATTCATCTAATCTCATCCTTCTAGGGCTCCCTGTGTCAACCAACGCAGGTCTTGGTGGGGGTAGAATGGAAGGTCATCTCAGCTTTTGCTGTCCAAATCTCTAAAGATTCAAAGATGGCCCTTTGCAAATTAATGGAAATGTTCTATTAAGGAAACTCACACACATAGACAAAGGGAATAGTAACAAGGCACTATGTACCCATCAGCCAGCTTCTACAACTACCAACACTCTGCCCTTCTTGTTTCACGAGTAACTCTACCCACGCCCCACCCCCACTCGCTCTGTTGGGAAACATGCCCCCCACCACCCAGGGCTGTCACTACGCAAAAGTCCCAACACAGTTTGATCCCTCCGCACTCATCCTTTGGCACCAGAAGCATCCTTGAAATAATCCCCAGAAGAACACCATTTTCATGTTCCTCATGGAGTAGTCATCACTGGCCACACCCATGGGGGCTACACAGGATGGCGGCAAAGGACTAGAGCCCGGGAATCAGATGGATGGCCTGAGTCCAAATCAATACTTCCTAGATGCGTGACCTTGGATAGGTCGTTCAACCTAGATTAGATTCCCTACCTCGGGGAAGGGGCAATGCTGCTAACAGGTCTGTTGTTGAGGCTTTAACAAATAAAATAAGCTAGGCTCCTTGCCCAGCACAGAATATTCAGCGAGGAAATCTTAGAAATAGATGTGTTAGATGATGGGTGAGCAGGCTCTGCTCCTGTAAGATACTATTAATATCTCCCATGTTAGAGATGAAGGGATGGGAACCAAGAGAGATCAAGCAAGTTGCCAGGGACAGCCGCTCTGTGTCCCAAGTCCGTGTGTTGGATATTCCAACAGGCTGCCTCGAACTGCAGATCCCTGGAAGTGAAGAAACACTCCAGAATAGACACAGGGGAACAGTGGTAGGTGGCCCAGCACACCCAGCATGTGTCTCCCCATCCTAGATGGGAGCTCTCCCAGCCCAAGGACAGGCAACCTCCCAGTGTGTGTGCGTGTGTGTGTGTGTGTGTGTGTGTGTGTGTGTGTCTAGGGTAGGGGTGCTGAATCCGATTTTACAAGACAAATGGCCTTGGTGTAGGGGAAAGCACATTCCTGCTCACTCTTCTGATTTCACACATCCTATGGCCAACCTTGAATTTGATAGAGCCATCCACTATTTACCCAGCATGAGAGGCAAGAAACTTAAGCTTTAGCAATTCTTAGCAAATCTGATGTCCCTCCCTATCATCCTACATTTCTTTCCAATTTCAAGAAAAAGGGGTGGGGGGGGTGATGAATCAATCCAGTTGCTGAGTGATATCCAGACAAAGCCGCCAGTCCATTGCCAGCGTTTGCCAGCTGGGGAAGGGCAGGGGCTGGGGGACAGATTTTGATGCGCCTTTGGGCCCAGCCTGGGCTCTCCAAGGCCCCTCCCAAGGGTGAGCCCTGTCAGGATGGCCCCCTCCCCCCCACTCCCCCACCACTGCAGTGCCTACGGGAGGCACCTCCCAGATCTGCTGGAACAATGGGCTGGGGAGGGGGCAGGTGCCGCTCAGAGCGCAGCTGAGGGCGGGGGCCGCGGCCACAGACTGCAAGACTGCAAGCACCCTGCCCATGGTGGCTGAGCTGCCACCTGACTCAGTTTCCCCAGCTTTGAGGTGCCCGCAGAGCTTTTCCTGGATTCATTCCCCTTATGTCCCAGGCATTTTAATTTCATCCTCGCCAGGCGGCTTACCCTGCCGCTTGCCGGAAGCCACTGGGCTACGCTCCCCTCCAGCAGCTGCTACTGCTAAAGCCTCTCAGGTCAGGGACGCGCGGCGTCTCCGCGTGCCCAACTTTCCCCACTTGGCACCCACGATCCTGGTCGGGCCGTCCCCTCCGCTGGCGAAACCATGATTTATAGTCCTGGGCTCCAGAAGCTGTTCCTCCTCTTCCCCAGGCTCCCGGGTCCTCTCTCGGTCCTTACCCGGCACCCCCGCCCCATCTGAGCCCTAACCACGCTCCCCAAAGAAAGCGGCCATGGCACATTTGCAGAATGCGAGCGTCCGTCCTCCACACTGGGAGCCACCTTCCTCTCCCCCGCCCGGGCAAGGAGGGGACAGTCGAGCCCCCGCCGCTTGGCCCCTCCACCGCCCGCAGAATCCCTGGGATGGGCGGGGCGGGCAGTGAGCTGCAGCCCAGCCGGGAGCTGCAGCCCCCACTCCCCGCACGTACGTGCGACCTCCTAGGGGCCAGGGGACAGCTCCAAACCCTCGGTTTGCCCCCAGGCTCCCACCCGCGCCTCGCTGAGTCACGGAAACGAGCCGCTGGGGATACAGGGCCACCCGGCGGCCGGCCCTTTACTCGGCAAGTGCGGGCGTCCCCGCACGGTGCGCAGGGGATGGACACCGGGGGTTGGTTCTCACCCGGACTCTCAAGGGGTCCCCCAAGAGGCGCCACCCCGGGACCAGGATGGCCAGGGCGCCCGGGCGCGGGCTGCGGATCCCGCCGCAGTGTCCGCACCCCAGCCCGGAGCGCAGCACGTGACCGGCGGGCCGGAGGCGGCCCCCTCCCCCGGACCCCCTGCTCCGCCGCGGCACTGACCCTGGCCGTCCCCGCGATGGCAAGATGTTGAGGGGTTCGCGCCCACTTTTTCCGAGAAGGAACTGCCGGGCGCCGGGCCGAGCGCTCCTCATCCCTCCCCAGCCCGCCCCGCCGCAGCCGCAGGACCCGCGCCCCGGGCTCACCTCGGGGACCCGTGTCGCCGCCGCCGGCTTCCTTGTCCGCCATGGTCGTGCAGCCCCCGCCCGCGGGAGGAACCTGCGGCGCTGCCCCTGTGCCCGTGCGGGTCTCGGTCCGCGTCCTCGGCGGCGCTCGGGCCGGGTCTGAGGCGCCAGGCAGCGGGAGCACTGCTGTGACGCGGCCGCCGCCGCCGCAGCCCAGACTCCTCCCCGCGCTCCTCCCGGGCCCGCCCCGCGCCCCGCCCCACGGAGCCCGGCCGGCGCGGGAAGGCCGGGGAAGGCCCGCGCGGGGCCCGGCTCGGCGTCTGCCCGCCCCCGGGACCCGTCGCTCCGGGTCTGGCTCCTCCTCTCCCCGGCTCGCCCCCGAGCGGGCGGCCGCCGAGGAGGGGGCGCGGCAGGGGCTCGGCGACTCGCCAGCCGGCTGGACGCCGACGCACTGGAGGCGCGCTGCTCCGCCAGCGGCGGGGACTGGATTTCAGGTCCCCTCCGCCCCCCCGCGCGTCGGCTCTTCGGAAGAGCCCGGGGCAGAAGCCCCGCAGCAGGCACCGCGCAGAAACCGCACTCTCCCGAGGAAGCCCGCCCCAGTCTCCACCCAGTCATTTTTCTCCCCCAGGGTCCCAGGGGAGCCGGGAAGGGCCACGCGAAGGAGGAACCCGGCGCGGCCAGGACTCAGGCCGCAGACCGAGGACCTGCGCGGGGGCCTCGCTCCGGGCACTGGCGCGGGAGGCTGCCTCTGGGCTGCCTGCGGGACTCCATGGCAACTCGGGACCCCAGGAGGGCGGGGGGCGCCTGTCGCGGAGGCTGCGACGCGCCTTCCATATATGGGCTCCCAATCCGGCCCTCGTTAAAAGTCTGAGAATAACGGCATCAATAATGCAGAGCTTCGGTCAGTGATTCATCCTCCCTGTCCTCTGGCTCCGCCACACACACGCGCCACTGGCGCCTGTTCTCGACTGGCCAGGTGGCTTCTGGGTCCTCTGTGCAAGGAGGCAACGACTCTCATGACCACCGTTACTGGGCCCTTCCCTTATGCCTGGCCCTATACTAAGTGCTTAAGAGCCTTATCTCATTTGCTCTGCATAACTCTAAGAGGTGGGGACTAGTGATCCCCATTTTGCAGAGAAGGAAACTGAGGTTTAAGGGATTTCAGTGATGATCCCTAGAACACACACATCAAGTAAGTGACCAGGCTGGGATAACCACCAGCTATCCCTCGTGCCCTTCGATGGGCCACAGCTCTCAAAAGGCACCTAATGGAGGCTTCATCGTGCTGCCAGATTATGGAAGAGGGGTGGGCCGGGTGCTGCTGGGAGAGCCCAGAGACCAGCCTGTGCTCAGAAAGTGATGTTAGGGTGATGAGTTAAAAGGATGAACTTGCCTTCTGTCTGCCTGCATTAAAAACCCTGCATCCTACAGTCTCTATGAATGAGACCATGAGCTAATTCTCTCTACCCATCTGTGGAATGGGTACAGAGAACCCACTTCCTAAGAATGAAGAGGATAGAGGAGCTGATGCATGTAGCACGCATTGGTTGGGGTCTGGGGCATGGTAAGCACTCCAAAAAGTATTACACGTTATTAAGTCGCAGGCACTTTTTACAGTGGACAATGGCCAGTTGTGCAGGACAGTGGGCAATGGGGGGCCCATGGGGGGCACTCCCAGAGTGGAGAAATTGTTTTCCTACAGAGTGCCCTCTCCCTCCCAAGACTACTTGCCTCCTGAGACAATACCCCACTATCTCGGAGGCAGACTCAAGACATGGCCTGGAGGCCAAGAGCACAGGGCCCCCAAATGCAGGCCAGAGGAAGGGCGAAGGCAGTGGTGCAGGTGACGAGGCTGACACTGCAATGGCCCTTCAAGCTGCCTTCCCAGCTCTGCCCCTATACCCCCACTGAGGAAAGCTGGCCGAGCTGAGGCCACATGGATTGAAGCTCAGAGGGCAGGGACAGCCACCAGCATGCTGTCCACTGAGTGCCAGTGTCACAAGGACACATGCCTAAGCAGTGAGGCCAGAAAGAGTTTTTTATTAAACGTGGTTCTGATTAAGTCTCTTCTGTGTTCCAAAGCCACGCCGGGCCTCCCTCTTCCACAAGAAAAAGCCCTAATTCTTCACCTTAATGTTCAACACCTTTGACAACATGCTATGTCTGGCATCTCTCTCCCAAAAAACCTTCCTTCCACCAGCCTTCCTCGGATATGGCCACAGTCTACATCTCTCACCATGTGGGACACCCCCATTGCTTCCCTTCTCTACCTGCCCACATCCAGGCACCCTTCAGGGCCGCAGTCCCAGGCCACCTGCCCAGGGAAACCTAGGACACCACCCAACCCCCCAGGCTCCCAGGGTAATCTGCACACTCGCATATTTCATTTTATTTTTCTCCTCCTTCTACACTGCTGCTCAGGCAGCTCAGCACTCAGAAACGTCCTCCATCTATCTGCAGAGATGCCCACCTCCACACCCAGGGCTCGACCTTCCTTCGGGGCTCCAGACCTCCTGAGAGTCTCCCCAGGGCACCTCCCAGGCCCTTCGCACTCTCCCAAAGCCCAGCTCATCCTCTGCTGGATCCCTCCTGGCTGCAGGATCCCTATAAAGGCAGCATCACCCACTAGCCACCCAGCCACACACCTGGCCATTGGCTCTCATTCCTCTCCCTGCGTCCGTCCGAGTTTGGTCGGTCTCCAAGTCAGGTGCTGCCCAGCTGACCGTAGACATTTCCACTCCACCCTCACGGCCACCATCCCTGTCCACGTCCCCATCACGTCTCACTGCCTACCTTGTCTGCAGGGCCTCCTCACCTTCTCAGGCTCCCGTCCTACCCCTCCGGCCCTTGTTTTTTGGTGAATCTGGTCTGCCCTGCCCACCCGCCTCTCAGCTCCACCTCCCCCACCCCACCCCTCAGGACTTTCAATCCCTCACTCCCCACCCCCGCTTCTCAGGTGCTGGCATTTCAAACGCCTTAAAATGTGTTTGGTGTTTAGACCACTTCGCCCCCTCATCCCTCATCGCCAGCAACCTGGAGACCTCAGCACGGACCTCCCAACTCCAGGGAGCCTTCCCTGCACCCCCATCCTGGCCCGGGTGCCCCTCCTCAATGTCCTTAAGGCATCTTGTCCCTTTCCATCAGGCTCCTGTCCCGCAGCACCAAGACATTGGTCTCAGCGGCCTGTCAGCACCAGCAGGAATCCTGCAGTCCCCATCCTCCTTCCACCTATGGTGGAAGGGCCTAAGGGCCACCTGCCCTCTCTACTAACACGAAGCCACAGTGACAGGAGGGCACGTGAGGACGATGGGGGGTGACATGCAGGCCCCATGCTGTGGGCAGAGAGCAGAAGACTGGTTTGATTTTCAGGGAGCATGAAAGGCAGTGCGCCCTCTGCCTGGGGTTTGTCCTCGGGGCTCTAATCCTCACACTCATTAGAGACCCCCTGGTGAGCGCACACTCGGCCAGCCAGGTGTCACCCCTACTTCTCGCGGCCGTCCCCGCTGTTTTCTAGCAGAGCAGATGGAGGTACACGAAGGTGGGGGCACCTGCGCAGGCTTTCTCCGGCCACAAACAGCATGGCCTATCTCCTGTCACTCGACAGAGGGAAGGGCTCCCCCTGTCCTCCCCTGATGCCCAGAGCCTCGTCACCAGTAGCAGCAGCCGGAGATCCGGTCACTCCTCTGCTACCGGGTCCTACGTGAACTGGCCTTCTGATGCCTCTTGACTCTAGCTCCTTCCACTGTCCCATCCCTCACGCCAGAACGCACACGCCATCCGTGTAAACATGCCTGATCTCGTCCCACCTCAGGGCCTCTGCTCTAGGTGGTGGGCCTGCCCGGGACACAGTCCCCAAGACACGCACATGGCTTGCATCCTCACTCACTCCCAGAAATGCCACCCTCCCAGGTGGTTATCTTATCATAGCACGATCACAGCTCTGGGTCACTACTATTATCAACCCATTATATAGATGACAAAATCAAGGCCCAGAAAGATGCAGCTGAGAAGCCACAGAGCTGAGACTAGAACTCAGGTCTTTCCAATGTCAGGTGGCCCATCTCCCCCTCCAGCGGCCAGGCTCGGCCATGTGCCCAACTGTAGTCCCCGGACTCGCATAGTGCCTGGAACGGACAGTTAAATACTAAAAAGGAAAATAGCCCCTCAACTTCAGGCCCTCACCTGACTCATCCTCTCTGGGGTCCTCTTACCCCCCCGCCCAGCCCACAGACACCTTCCTGCAACAGTCCTCCTCCTTGTCCTTCAGCCCCCACACAAAGACACACCTTCCTCCCTTCCCGATGGATCTCCCACTGAGGGTGCTGATCCTGGGGGTGCAGCGAGACAGGGACAGGGTGAGTAGAGTGAAGAGTGTGGGGTTGCATGGAGTCAGCCAGACCCAGGTTCAAATCCAGGCTGAGTCATTTCCTGCCCCCACTTCTCTGGATCTGTTTCTTCATCTGCAAAAGGGGTTGATAACCGTAGGCAGGATAATTGTGGGAGATGATATATGTAAAACACTCGACGTAGGGCCAGGCTACATATGCTACGGTAAATAGGATTTATCATTTAATTTGCAAATTGGGGCCACAAAAATGCCTACTCCTTGTATATTATAAATTACAGAATGGATCTAGGCAAAAAATTGGGGGGTGGTAAAAGACACGTGGAAGATATGGGGGTGAGTGTCTTTTAAAAAAATGTTTATCCAAGAAAATTTTTTTTTTAATTTTGAGAAACACTGTTACTAATCCAAATCTGATCTTTTATGTAGGAAGCTTCCAGTAAAAGCTGCTTTGGACTTTGTGACATGCCGCCAGAATTTTGTCTATAAACTAAATATCATAAAAGCGACTCCTTTATAACAGAACCAAGATTCAGATGAGCCAAGGCAACAAGAAAACTTCAGGGAGTGGCACCTGAGTGGTTCAGTTGGTTGGTGACTGACTCTTGGTTTCGACTCAGGTCATGATCCTGGGATTAAGCCCTGCATCAGGCTCTGCGCTGAGTAGGGAGTCGGCTGGAGGATTTCTCTCCCATTCTCTCTGCCCCTCACCCTGCCCCCACTCATGCGTGCACACTCAGCGCACATGCGCGCTCTCACTCGCTCTCTCTCTCAAATAAATAAATCTTTAAAAAAAAACTTAAGGGAAGCCCGGACAATAGGTCAAGGTCCTTGACCTCTGACCTTTAGTACGTCTTAAAAATTCAAACTCAGAGCTGAATCATGGTGTCCAGTTTATACATCCTTTTCCCTTGGATTTCCACCCCATCTGGTGTGAATCAGCCTCTCCGCTACAACATTCCAAAACACACTTCACATACACAACACGGGTCGCCACAGGAGTCTCCCAGGAGACACACTCAAGTTCCACAGGAAATCATCTCTCAGGATATCACAACCACTCAGGCCTGCAATGTAAACTTGAGAAATGCCCGCTCAGGTGATGAAGGGTCATCCAAATATTTTCCGTAAGTATTTCAAACAGCAGAGCAAACGTCTGCGGCCACTTTCCCAGCAGTATTCTCAGAACTGCTCGAACCCTGGCTCTGCGAGCTCCTGCTTCATGATAAGACAGGACGTTCTGGAAGCCGTGTATGAAGGAGGACAGCGCAAAAAGTGAGACAAGAGACGAGGCTCAGAGAAGGAAAACGGGAATGATCGGGTGGCCCGAAGAGCTACCACAAGGGCTGCAACAAACGAGATTGTTAGAGCCAAAAGGTTTCGAGTTACAGAAAAAAATTACTTGTTGCCTTTTCTCCAGTTCCTAGCCCAGTGCCTGGCTCACCAGGTGCTGGAGATCCATTTGTTGAAGAAATGAATGAGTGGTCACGTAAATAAATAATGCAGTGGCAACTGGGGCTCAGAGAAGCTAGATCTCTTGTTTGAAGTCATACAATTAGCGACAGCCCCCTGCTTCTCAGCTCCTTTGGGCTTTCAGGGTCCCCTCCCTGCAAAAAGGCCCAGCAGGAGGCTAACTGCAATTGATTGCTGATGACTGCCTGGGACACCAAAGGCGCTAAGGCCCTTTCTAGCTCTGTGGACAGGAATGCGGTGATGAGTAGCAATGTCTGCCCCCTGCAGAGAGTGTGGCATGGTGCTGACCTCCAGGATCCCTCCTCTCCAACTTTCTAGAATTCTATACCAGGCAAAGAGAACATTCTGCACCGGGCAAAGATGAATCTGAGCAGATCCAGCCACCTGCAGCCTCAGGAAAAGCCCTTGAAAAATCAAATCTCCCCTATCTCGGTGCTGCCTGGTCACCTGCTTGTCTGGATGGTTCTACCCCATCATGGGAACATCTGCGCATCCCACGTAGATGTGAGAGGCTGCTGTGCCCTCCTGCCTTGCACGGTTGTGTGTCTTCTTCCTGGTGGCAGGTCTATGGTCACAGGATTTGCATGGAGAAGGGAGGAAGGCAGCACCAGGCTAAGGCAAGGGAGATCTGCCTTGAGGTCATCAGGTCCCTGAGCTCAGCCTTGTGAGAGCTCGTCTCTGGGCCTCACCCATAAAGTGGAGAGGGACCATTACGTCTTCTCTAAGAGCCCATGAAAAGATGTCCTTGAGTTCTGGAAGCCATAGACTAAGGAAGAACAATTGGAGAAGGACCTTAATCATGAGATTCATTCACTCCTTCCATAGATATGTATGAGGTTTTACTATGTACCCGGCACTTTGTTCTAAGCTTGGAGGAAGCCAAGCAGCCAATTTGTACCCTTGGTCAGCAAGACTCTGCCTTTATTCTGGGGAAAGGGTGCCCCCACCGTGCAGTTCCAGGCTCTCAGCACCCTAAAGCCCAGCTGAGGGCCCTTAGAACCCAGACTAAGACTCAAATTCGAAAGTTTCCATTGGTTAGCAGCTAAACAAAATGGTGGCTTTCCTATGGGTGCACTGGGCAGAGGAG
The DNA here is from genome assembly GCA_028534135.1 of Potos flavus. NCBI lineage: Eukaryota > Metazoa > Chordata > Mammalia > Carnivora > Procyonidae > Potos > Potos flavus. Next base: position 11,819,406 of record CM052894.1, on the reverse strand, counting down.
GCCAGGCCATGTCAGGAAGCAGGCTGTGAATGATGGGGCAAGGGAGGTCTCCAGCATCAGGCAGGATGCCCTGGGCAAGTTAACCAACCTCCTCAGAGCCCCTGTCTCTCCCTGGAGAGAGGACAGTGATGTCGCCCTCCTCACCGGGTAGCGTGATCAATGGAGACAGTGACGTAGTGCTCAGAGCTAGCCAGGCAGCAGCTGGGGCTGACGCGAGCTGAGCCATCACACCCAGGCTGGCCGGCCCCCTTATATCTCCCCCTAGTCCCAGCCTCAGAGGTCGGCCCATCCTCACTCCCTTTCCCACAAAATCCCAGATCCGTTTGCTTGCGATGGATTTCCATTCTGGACAGTGCTCCAGGCCGTCTGGGAACAAAGCATGGGCATCTTGACCAAAGTGAGAAGATGGGGAAGTGGGGGGTCTTCAAGGACTTTGGGATTCAGGAAAAAGAAATAGCCTCTGGCTATAAAATATCTTCAAAATCCTGTCTTCTCCCCATCTCCCTTTGACTTTTACTTTGCTTTGGCCTTTCTCCTCATTAACAAATGCAGGATGAGCGTCACTTATCTTGACGGCCACTGCCATCACGCTAGCACAGACCATCCCTTCATCTCTCATCAGCCTCCCCGGGCCTCCAGCTGCTACTCTTGCGCCCCCTTCACTTCAGCCTGAGAGATGCCCGGGAAGTTGGTCAAGATTCACTTTTCTCTGTTCACAACCCTTCCAAAGATTTCCCACTGGAACTAGGATCAACCCAACCTTGTTCCCCAGGCCTACGAGGCCCTGCAGAATGTGACCCCATTCACGTGGGGTTTAGCTTCATCACCTAGCTTCGTCCTGGTCACACCCCTCTCTCATCTCCCTACTCCTGGGTCTCCACTAACCCATATGACACACAGAACAAGGAGTCCCTTCCTCAAGACACTTGACTTCCAACCGCTAGGAAACCAGCATAATATCCTGACTTAAGAAAAATAACACACTAATTTTATCTTCCAGAAAATAGAGGTAAAAAAACATGCAGGTCCACAATGTCTAAGATATCCCCCTAGGATTGAACAGTCCACAACCTAACCAACTGTACCCAGTAATTTGACACTACTCTGTCTTGTGTGTTCTTGAGCAGGTCCAGTACTTCCTGCCTCTCCCTCTGCTGACCTCTGTCCTCACCTCTGCCCTTGCTTAATATCATCCAACGGACTGACCTTAAAGGTCAGTGCCCTGGTGAGGCCCTCTCTGGTCCCACATGTTGTTTCATGTTACATCACGCCACCCCATTTCTCCATGACACAGACTTTAAAGCCACTTCCCTTATTGTTTATTCTGAGCCTTTCCCACTAGGCTGTCCCCTCCCTGTGGGCAGTAGCAATAATAAGTATATATTAAGTACTTGCTGTGTGCTAGACATTGCTCTGGGCACTGCACTTCTATTGTCCTATTTGATCTTCATAGCAATGCAGAGGAAGGATCACTGTCCCCATTTCACAGACAAGGAAACTGAGGCCTGCCATAATTACCTACGGAGTCAGTGGCAGGTTCAGAATTTGCACCTGAGCAGTGGGATCGCAGGAGAATGTCCAAGTCTATCCTGCACGCCGTGGAGAGCTGTGCGGGACTGTGTCCTGGTGCTTAGCCCGGCAACCGGCGCATAGCAGGGCCTCAAGAAATGTGTCAGATGAATGAACAAATCGTTCAACTGGAAGGCAGAATTATAGCTTACAAAGCACCCTCACATCTCTTCTCTCGCTTGACTCATAAAGTACCTGGAGGGAAGTGTCCCTATTCCTGACTTTTTTAAGATGACAACATGGAAGGCCCAGTGAGATCACAGGCAGCCTTGGCCTCAGGTTGTAAATCAAAGCAGCTGATTTAAACCATTCGTCTCTTTCAAATCTGCTGTTTGATTTAAATTTTTCATGTATATTCTGCATCGTATCCCATGATGTATCTGCATTTGTATTTTGTTTTCATTTTTGTTTTTTATTATGTTCCCTATATTGTACCTTTCACCCCCATGACTTATTCATTCCGTAACTGGAGGCCTGGACCTCCCACCTGCCTTCCCCCGTTTTGCCCAACCCCCCCATCCCTATTTGTGTTTGTTTTCTAAGCAGAACTAACATCTTGGATATCTAGTACTTGTGTTTAAAGCATCCATCTTCTTGTGGCGAGTTTTAAGCATCCACAAAAGTAGAACAGAATGATACAATGAATCCCCAGGTACCCAACATCCAAGTTACCAAATTTTAAAAATCCAACTCATTAAGTGACACAGGCTCTCCCAGGAAGCCATGCCAGCAGCTGTCACTCACAGTTTCTGCACCAGTATGCCCATTTAATTTTCACGGCCTTCCCTCTGAAGCACAGACTAATACTGGCCTGGATTTCAGATGTGGACACTGAAGGTAGTAAGGTCAAGTCATTGCCGGAAGTCTTGGAGTTGGAAGAAGCAGAGCCGGGAGTCACCCAGAGCCGGGCAGCTTTACCATCTGGAGGTGAAGGGCCGCTCCGAAGGGAGTGGGTCCACCCCTCCTCTCTTTTATAACCAACGTTTGCATTAAAATCGCACCATTTCCTAAAACACCCCACTCCACGTCCACTGAGACATTCTTTCTCCTTCATTCTCTTGTTGCAATGGACACCTGCAAGCCCCTCGCTGTGCTGCTGGGCTGAGATACAAAGTCTAGCCAGACGTGGACCCGGCCTTCAGGAGCTCCCAGCCTCAGCGGAAAGAAGAGAAGCAACAGGCATAACCAAAACTCGAAGCACACCTGACCAGTACCCGGGCATGGAAAATTTGTAAGGAATATGCTCTGGGCCTCACCTACCCTCTATCTCCTCCATCAGAAAGCAAGGCCCTGGAGGGCAGGGCACAGGGAGCAAAAGGATTAAGGGGTATGAGTTTGGGAATAGGGTTATCCTTGGGTTTGAATCCTAGCTCCATCCCTTCTAGCTCTGTAGTCTTGGGTAAGTAACCTACGTTCTCGGATTCACTTGTAAAAGAGGTTGATAAAACCCCATACACTAGGGCCACTGGAGCATTACATTAGACTACGCTTCCCCCAGTTTCTTCAGCAATGGGAACGTCCTATCAATGTTGGTCAGTACAATCGGTTATTACTCATAACCAGTTCTCAGTAATGGCTCCGGCTTGATCGAATGAGGCACGAGCTTTAGAAAAGAGGGTACGCGTTTCCCAGGAGACTATTTTTCTTAATCAGCCTCTCCTCAGAAAGTCTGTAAATGTGGAAAATCAACAAATCAAAGGGAAAACTTAACAGCCTACCCTACTCAGCCAGCCGAGGGATGTGGGCCACGCGTGAGAAGGACAATCTGGTGGTCAGGGCAGCGGGGACAAAGGCGCCGTGTTGTGTCCCAGCCCCGCGCTGGCACACGGGCACACGTTCCATGATCCTGCAGGGCAAACCCACGTGCAGCAGCGCTGGGGTGGCTAAAACAAAAGCTCCAGACGCAGGGCTCACCCAGCCTCTCTCCAGGACCTCCGCCTAGGTTGCTAAGAACCGAGAAGGTCCTGGGCCACCTGGCCCACAGTGTGCACTTTGCTAACAGTGGCAATCGCCATGTCAGTAGCGGGACAAGCACCAGACCTGGTCTCAGGACCCCTGTCTCCAAGACCAGGCTCTGCCAGGCTTTTGCTGTGTGGCCTCAGGCAGGTCACCAAGCCTCTCTGATGCCCAGTCTCCTACAACGCAGATACAAAACACACTTATCCCTCCTGCTTCCCCCTGCCTGTCGCGGACCCGAAGTGGAATCCCAGCCTTGCCACTTCTGAGTTTTGCAGTATTAATTACCTTCAGCCTTGTTTTCCTCATCTGCCGAAAGGGACTGATCACGGCACCCGCCTCCCAGTGCCACTGCAAAGAGGAAACGAGGCATGTGTGTAGAATGCCAGCCAAAGTGCTGGCATGTAAGTGCTCAGTGACAGAGGAGGGGTGCCCCTCCGGCTAAACACGACGGCGACACCAACTTTAGTCACCAGCAGTAGCCCCCCTCTGTGTTTGTATATTTTGTGCCGGACAAGACGCCCAGCACTCGACTGTGCTACTTCCTTTCCCCTTCCCGAGAGAGCGCCCCGTGCACGGGCCAGGGGCAGGCGGCTCCGGCAACAGGGGGGTCCGCAAGCCAGCCTCTCCCTCCCCGGGGCTCTGCTCCGTGCAGTGTAATCACCAGTGCTCCTCAGCCACCGGACGGCCCCAAATGCCCCGCCAAAGCCCTTCCCCAGCTGGCACGGAGGCGGGAGGGGAGGCAAGGAAGAAGCCTCCTCCCGTGTCAAGCCTGCACCCAGACAGGCTGCACCCGGGAAAATGGGAAGAAATACATTGTCCTGAAACTTCTGGTTTGCTCTGAGGATGGAAGGTGCTAAGGTCTGGGTCGAGGCAAGAGGGTGTTAATAGGCTTACCCCTCCCAAAAGGTTGTGACTGGCTTGATTTCCTATTTTTTCCAGTGTCCTGATAAAGTTCTAAGGTTGGAGCAAGAGAATTTAAAAAAAAAAAAAAAAAATCAAAATATTGAACTTCAAAAAGTTAAGTTTCTGTTTGGTGTTGTTTTGGTTTTTTCCCAGAAACAAAGCAAATTGAGGATAAAACGGAAAATAGAGGAGGTGCCCCTGGGTGGCTCAGCCCATTAAGCATCTGCCTTAGGCTCAGGTCATGATCCCAGGCTCCCTGCTCAGTGGGGAGTCGGCTTCTCCCTCACCTTCTGCCCCTCCCCCCTGCTGTGCATGCGAGAGCGCTCTCTCTCTCTCTCTCTTAAACAAATAAATAAAATCTTTAATTAAAAAAAAGAAAGAAAATAGATGAGGTAATAGGTTGCAGTACGTATGCTCCAATGGGTGAGCATGTGTGTGTGCACACGTGTGTGATTCTCTAAGTCCCGAGCTAAATACACAACCGTAACAAAGAAGTATCTCCACGAAGAAAACAGTTAAACAAGCACATGAAAAATTATCATTCTCACCAGTAATTTATATGTGTGTGTATGTAACTAAACACCGAGAGAACATGGCATCAATTATAAAACAATGAAATGATAGTATCTAATGATGATGAGGTTGTGTTAAAGCTTATCCTTTCATGAAGACATAGATGATGCTGTCAAAAACCAAGTTTCACGCTTTGGAAAAGCGTATGTAACATTAAAAGTACTTTGATCAATTATCTCTTCTAGGTCAAAGGAAACAATTATATTTATGCATGTATATTTCAGTGTTACTTCATGCAAAGCATACGATTGAATAGAATTACAAATATAAATGGGAAGGTGGTATAGAAACATGGGAAAATGTCATAATGTTAAGTTAAAAAAAAAGCAGAAAGTCTATAGACTAATGATTATAACCACTAAAATTATGCCTGCATATGGATAGATACTGGCATGCAGAGAAATGAAACAGTTGTGCTAAGAAAGAGGGATAATGAGGGGGCCTTTGGTCCTTTCCAGATTCCCTTTAATGATTTATCATATTTTTCTTTCTCCCTCTTTCTCTTAACTCTGCCTGGAGACTGCCTCTCGCTTCCCAGGAAGGGAGGGGAGCTGCCTCCTGCCTCGGCCTCTACTCCCACTCTGGCCATTTGATTTGGTTTCTAAATTGTGTTGCTGTTTCTTGAAACTGCAGCTCTCAAAACAAACCAGGGGTGTGCGTGTGAGATCAGAAGGCAAACAAGCTCCAGCAAACACATTCAGCTCTGTGCGGGGGCCAAGGAATTTCACATTTGGACGTGAAATGTCAGATCCCACAAAAGTCCTTCTCAGGTCCCACGAGTGGGCTCAGAACGTCTCCCCCTTCCCCAAGCTTCCTTGCCAGGGCGACCCCCTGGACACCTGCCAATGCAGGGTGGGGCTTACCCTCCCCCATCCCAAGACCTGTGGCCACTCTTCAGCGCCTCCTGGGTCATGTGCCCCTTTGGGAATCTGATAAGTGCTCAGACCCTGCACACCATTTTGAGGGGTTCATAGATCTACATAGTGGATCTGCATGGCGGTGGCCGCTTCTTGTTGCCTCAGTGTTTTCATCGGTAAAATAGGGATAATAACTGTATCTACTTTAGAGGAGCGTTCCAAAAATTAAATGAGATAGTACTTGCATGTAGAACAAGTGACTAGCACAAAGTAAGTGCCAATAAATGTCAGGTACTATTGATTATAGACTGAGTACTTATAGTATCCACATATCCAGATAAATGCAAATCACCACCAATCTACTTCTCTATTTCTCTGTAATAGCTATCCATGCATTTAAAAGACTAGAAGGAAAAACATTAACGCAGTGACAGTGGTAATTCCTGTAAGCTTATGAGTGATTTTTTTTATTCTACCACCCCGCCGCACATTTTCTTTTTTTTTTTTCCGCCACACATTTTCAACAGATAATATGTTTTTCTTTTACAATCAGAATAAAATCAATATACGAATCTTTAAAATTAAGTCAACCAAAGAGGGATAGGTCGGAAAGAGAGGGGTTTAAGCAGAGGGGTGAGACTGGAAAGGCACATCTTAATGTGAGGTGCCTGACACCATTCAGGGAAGGGGGTACCTTGATTTGTAGACTTTGGTCTCCTTGGAAACCTCTGAGTCATCCAAATCAGCACCCCAAGTCTCATCTTCTGAGAACATTGCTAACCGTGCCCACCTGCACCCCACCCTTGGTCCCCTTCTCTGCAGTGTCCAGGCCTCCTAGAGGTCATGTCTCATGACTTCAGTTGCTAGTTATGGCCCACCGACGTGCCAGCCCTGGGACGGCTACTCTATTGGGCGGTCTCTTAGTTCGCGCCTAGAGAGAGCAGGGGACTTGCCCAGGACCACCCAGCCAGCAGGTGGCTCGGCCGGAATTCACACGCACATCTTCTCACTTCAAGTCCACGGCTGACCTTACTAGACAGCTCATGACCCCGAAAAAACAGGGGCTACAGGAATATGCTCCGGGGCGAGGGGCAGGGGTTTCTATCTCCTGGTTAGAATTCTCACCTATGGATAATTTGTGTGTTGACTGTGTGTAATTATGTTCGTGTGTATTTGTGTGTCCATGTGAGTGTGTGTACGTGTGTGTTAGAGACAAAGAGAGAGAGAATGTATTTATAAAATGTTTTTCAAAGACTCTAAGAATAGGTAGCAACACATGGAGCTTGCTCAGGTTTTTCAAAGTATCAGAAAAACCGAATTTAAAGTAAAAAAAAAAAAATTAAGAGAATGTATTTAAATGCATAAAAAAATAGGAAAATCTGACCCCGTGGAATACTTGAGGATGGAGGCCTGGGCTGATTCTAGGTCCTTGTTCCTGACCACAGAATCCTGGAAGTTCAAGGTCAGAAGAACTTTAGAGGTGATCCTGTTGAATCTTCTGCTCCCTGCAGAAAACCCATCTGCTACATCCCAGACAGTCATCTTGTTTGAATGCCTCCCGGGATGGGAGCTCACTACCTGAAGGTCCCACATTCCCCCCATCTCAGAGTGGTGTCAGCAAGCTCTTCCTCTAACAGTTGAAATGTCTTCCTCATTATGACACTTTTTGGTCTTAGTTCTAACCTCTGGAGTGATGGGGAATAAATCCACCCGTCTATCCCAGAGTTTCTGTATCGTGACACCTCCAGCTGTAAATAATAAAAAACCTTGACTCAATAACAAGCGATTAGGAGGGGGCTCTGTGTCCATCCGTGCAGCCCTGCCCAGTTACACTGTGGGCGGATGACCTCAGGAGGGCAGCGAGATGGCCCTGCCCTTCCATGTGTCCCATCTAGCCATTGGGTGGCCAGAGGGAGAAGACGGTAAGTCTTCCTGCGGGTCTTTGTCCTTCCCCACCAGCCTCTACTCACTTCTCACCGGACAGAACCGGACCACATGCCCACTCTGAAGTCTGAAACCAAGCCTGCTCAAGGACATCGGCATTACCTTCACTGGCTTAAATGGAGTTGGGTTTCCTCCTGAGCTGGGGACAGTCCCCTTCCCTGAGTATGAGAAAACTGGGCTCTTCCCAAAAGAGACAAGGTGGGAATCGATTTTGAGTCAATAACAGTGGCTTCGACAGCATCCAGCGCTTAGCGTGCAGCGTCGTAGACATTGCTTGAGGCGGACTCAGGGGATTTGTGCCTGCCCAGGATCCACTCCTCTTCTGCTGGAGCCACACCTACTTTTGCCCCCAAGGAACTACGTCTCCCTGAGACCCTCACTTCAAGATCCTACGCTTTCCAAGTCCTGGTTGGTCAGCTCCTTTGATTCTGTGAGCCGCCCTATAACCTTCTACTATCCTCCCTTTTATTTTATAGCTTCGATAGCCAGACCCGGTCTCTGTTGCTTGCAGCCAAAGAGCTCTAACCAGCGCCTCAGACTCAAAAACACTGAGAGCTCCAGGGTCCACTCTCCTGGGCTGGCAGCAGCCCAGGATCTGACTCTGGAGTTTAGAACCTAGAATCTGGAGACTCTGGATTAGAGTCTGAGAATCTAAGCAATTCTCCGACTTGCTGTGTGATCTCGTGCAAGTCACCCAACATCTCTGGTCAGTCAGACCCTGACATCTCTTTGATCCTAGCAAGAACTGGCAAAGAAATAAACAACAACAAGAACCAGAACAAAAAGAACCAAACACACACACACACACACACCCCCCACACATGAACGGGCCCATCCAGCTCAAGAAATACTACAGTCAGAAGTCCCAAAAATAAGCCACAAATCATCATCTATTTGCTCATTTACTTACCAAATTTCAAATCACATGACCTCTCCACACCTCATTTTTCTCATTTGTAAAATGAGGATATTAATAGCATTGCATAAGGGCTTTCAGATGATAATGTAGAATAGTATTTGTAAAAATACTTTTCAACTCTGTTTGATGCCACCAAATGCAAGGAACCAATATTCCCAATATCTGCTGAAAACATTTGCTTATTTATGAGTCATAACTAAAACACAAAAGATAGGAAAGTATAAGTGTGTGTAGTCTTCCTCCCCTCTCCCTGCTTCTAAAGGATACTTCTTGGACCGCCTGGGTGGCTCAGTCCAGTTAAGCGACCAACTCTTGATTTTGGCTCAGGTCACGATCTCGAGGTGGTGGGATCGGGTCCCACATCTGGCTCCACACTCAGCGCAGAGTCTGCTTGAGATTCCTTCCCCCTCTCCCTCCTGCTCTCTCTCTCTCTCAAATAAATAAATAAATAAATAAATAAGATCTTTAAAAAAATAAAAGGATGTTTCTCTGTGCGTCCTTGGTGCTGGGGTTTCTATGATGTTAATGTAGAGAAAGGGTAAAACACATACGCACACACAACTGGAGAACCCAGAGGCTAGCTCACGTATGTGGGAAAGAGAATTATAATTCTCACCAGAGTTTAAAAAAGAAGAAGAGAAGAAAAAAAGAAGACAGCTTTGACCTAAAAGTTGAAGGTGGAAGGGAAAAAAAGAACAGACGCGAAGAAGAAAGTTTGCAAATCTGGAAAGAGAGGAGAGATGTTGGGGGCGGCTGCCGCGAATATGGGAAGATGAAAATGTGGGGAGGCAGGCAATGACAAGCAAAAAAGGATTTTTAAAGTTTTGCTGGCTGTCATGAATGTCCCCCTTTGCATTTCCTAGGAGACAGCAGGAAAGTTTGAATTTGCTTTCAATTATTTGGGGATGTTGCTCTGATGTTTCTCCAACCACGGCAGCAGCCCAGTTTTTCATGGTACATGCAAATATTCACTGAGCTTCTTGTATGCGCCAGGCACCATGAAAGGCTGCGAATACACTTGACGCTTGCCCTCACAGGCCGTGAAGAAAGCACTTGGCCTTCCCCCATCCCGATAGTCGCTGGATGCCATAGATGTCCACAGTCACTCCTTCCCAGCTCCTGGTACTCAGATGGGGTCCTGGCCATGTCTCTCTGGATTACTCTGTCAGGTGGTCTCCTTGCCCCTAGTCCCAGCCTCCCACACCCAATCCACTTTTTATGATTTTTTCGAATCATGATCATGGCTTGCTCCCATTTGAAACCTTTCAACCTTGACTTCCTCCTCACCCTTTATTTTTTTTATACGTTTAAAAAAAGATTTGTTATCTATTTGAGAACGATCAAGAGCGAGAAAAATCATGGAAGTAGATGCAGACTCTCCGCTAAGCAGAGAGCCCAACACAGGGCTCCAATCCGAGGACCCCAGGATCATGATCTGAGCTGAAGGCAGACGTTTAACCGACTGAGCCTTTCAGGTGCTCCCCCTCCTCACCCTTTATAGGATGAAGTCGTAATGCCCCAGCTCTCAGGAAAGACCCTTGGGATCTGGATCTGGTGTAAGTCCTGCATCCCTCCCCTCCCCCCACTGCCAGCCTCTGCATGTCACATTCCCACATTTTCACACTGCCTGGAAAACACCGTGGCCGTCTTTTCCACTTTTCCTCTTTCACGCTCAGCTGGACCCTCCTCTTCCCTGGGAATCCTTCACCTTGCCCCCATCTCACACAAACCTAACCCTTCCCTCCCTCAGACATTGCTCTCCTTACACTCAGCAGTGATTTATGCCCACCTGCTCCTGGTACCCAGCTGCCACCACGCTGGGGACAATAATGTGCCCCGTCCCATTCTAGCACAGCTCCAGGCACAGTATGGATGCAAAAAGGAGGTTTCTTGCTGATGGGGACAGAGATGACAAGGGACAGAAAAATATGTCCAGCTGTTGGGAGGGGTGGCACAACCAACTTGGTAATTCAACTTGAACTTAGGCGTGGTGGAAACTTGCTGCTTTTGAATGAATCTGTGTTTTCTATCTCATGGCATGTGTGGGGACCAGGAGACAGCAGTGACTTTTTAGCTAATATCTTAAAATAAAAAATTTCCAAGTGACACTCATGAAATATGATCGTTTTCAAACAACAGCAAAAGAACAATAAACATAAAGAAGAATGTTGAACTCTGGGGGGAACACACTGCCCAGAGATAACTACGGCAGACATTCGGACAGAGGTCTCCGTATCACTGTGACTCATTGCATCTGTCTGTAGCGTGTCGCACGATCCAGTCTCGCCATGCCCAAAGGGCCCCAGCTTCCGAGAATCTGAGTGCGACTGGCCCCAGAAGGGTGGGGCCGGGGGACCCTCTCTTTGAGGCTTTGGTCTGGTCAAAGACAGAGCTGGCCCCAGTCCCAATTTGGGGCCATCTCTAGGCAGATACAAAAGAGCCATTTTTCTTTCCCTCATGTACAAAGTGGGCTGCAGACTGGGAGTTTTTCTGGGTTATGAGATTCAATTCCATTGAAAAAGATCATCTGAGGTTTCCCAAGAAAGTCATATTTAAAGATGGCATAGACTGAGGCTTTATTTTTGTCCAAAATAGTCATGAATTATGAAAGCCATTGGCTGGAAGCTGGAAGAACAGCGGGCTTTTGTGGATAAAGAAAAAGCGTGCCTAAGATTTCAACGCCGATACGACGGCCAAAGAGTCTGAAAGGACCATTGAGTCATGGGAGGGGCCCAGTAATGAGCCTCTGTTGCTTCCTTATGTCCTCCAGCGGGGTCTTCGCACAAGGAAGTCTGTGACTGTGGGATACGAGTGAGTTAATGATTGGATTTGCCCCATGCCAAGATTGGGTCTCACGGGACCCACCAGAGGTCCTCCGCGATGGCTGTCAAATGGGGGGGGGGGTTCCTTTATAACCCACTTTGGGGAAAGTCCACCCCCTGGTACCACCCTGAAGTAGCCAAACTATAGATGACTTTACAGTTGGACCCAGCAATTTCATATCTAGGAATCTACCTACAAATGGGAAACAATAATGCAAAAGGTCGTATTATTTGTAACGGCAAAATATTGGAAACAACACGAATGGTCATTCACAAACTAGTGGGATATAAACTATCATATACCCACTTGATGAAAATCTATGGAGCCATAGAAATGAATGAAGAAACTCCCTATGAATTAACATGGGGCAATTTCCAGGATATATATTATTAAGTAAAACAAGCAAATTACAAAAGACCATAAAATGTCATCTACCTTTTGTGTAAGATAAGGGGAAATATACCTACACATACATATATATATATATATGTATATGCATGCTTAGCTTTGCAAAAGGGGGCACAGAAGCAGTAAATCGGAAGCTAATAAAAATGCACAGGCATGGTGAAGGGGACGGGGATAGCGTCCTGTATGTAGGTCCAGTTCGCAGTGCCTCGTATATCCAAAAATAAAATTAAGTCCAAGGGATTTTTTTAAAAGGGAACCCTAAATTTGACATAAAGAAAAGCAAATAAACCTTACTCTGTAGCATATGAGTGATAGCTACGATGTAACAGAGGAAATCACTAATTCAAGTAATTTGGGGCACAGTATTTTGATCATATATCTTTATTTTTTTTTAAGATTTATTTATTTATTTGAGAGAGAGAGAAAGCACACAGAGGGAGAGAGAGAGGGAGAAGCAGACTCCCCCAAAGCAGGAAGCCCAATGCGGGGCTCGATCACAGGACCCTGGGATCCTGACCTGAGCAGACAGCAGATGCTTAACCGACCAAGTCACGCAGGCACCCCATGACCATCTATCTTTAATATGACATTTCCTCCCAGTAAAAAGAACTGCGACGGCATCTTAAACTTAATTTAATAGGTTTGTTGCTGGTAGAGGCATGTGCGGCATAATTCTAAAGCTATCTATGTTTTTTGCATATTGAAGGATAGAACAAATGAGCAAATATTTGATGTCGTAGACCAAGGTTTGCTGTGGAGAGGAAGATACAAACACAGAATGGGGGGCAAAAGAAGAAAAAATCGTACGTTACTGAATTTGAATGAGATAGATCAGTGCGTACTCATGGGTTTAAAAAATAGAGAGTTCCTAGTTTCGTTTACAGAAAATGCCTAGAAGCAACGGTCCTCTGGTAGCAAGGAGCCACCGAGAGCCCAGATCTCAGCTTCTAAACACCATTCCCCACTAAAAGGAACCTTGGCTTCTGGTCTGCCTGGGACTATTCTGGTTTGAAAATCTGAAAGTCTTGCCTTCCAGGAACTCCTTCTGTCCTGGGTAAGCCAGGATGGTTGGGCACTCACCTGGGAGCAAAGGGGCTGCTGGCCTGGAGAGGATCTAGAATGTGCTCGCAGGGAGACACCACCCCCTTCCAGAAAGTTCCACCGGGCACCTCTGCCCAGGCCCTGGCATCTGACAGCCTATGAGAAACATGCTTTGTGCCTGCTGACACCTTCAGACAAGGGTGTCCCCACCCCAAGAGCCCCTCGCCGTGACTGTCTGGTCCTCTCTCAGAGGCATTCACAAGGAAGCGCAGAGTTGCCCCGGCGATCTTAAATGCCTAAAAATGGCATAACGAATTAACCCAGATTGTCATTTCCTCCCGCTGATTCAATCAGCCTGGCCTGGCTCGGGGGAATCCCCTTGTTTTAATCATGTTTCTCTTCAAAATCACTCTTGCTAGGAGCCTAGCATGCCATTCACGAATATTTGGCTCCAATTATCTCTCACCTCCTCCACCCTTGTAATTTAATAAACAATTCTGTTGAGAGACTTCCTTTAGAGAATATGCCAGAGGCTTCAGAAAAAGCTCACATTGGCGCACGTGGGCCCCCAGGGACATGCTGGCTTTGCCACCATAAGTCATCCCCAGAAAGCCCCAGCGGGGTGACAGCCAACCCTGTCCCCGTGGGGAGTGGGGAGTGCAGTGCCCACCCACCCGGGGAGAGCTGAAGGAGGGGACACCCACCCCGAGATGTGCCCCCTCCTCATGACCCTGAGGTGGGCTAGAGTTGAAGAGAGCAGAGCTGAGGCCCCCGCCTGGGTCTAGCGGGTCCTGATTTGTCTGTTTCAGCCTGTTTCCTTCTCTCCTGATCAACCTAGAACCATCAACGCAACTAGCAATCCTGCTCGTCCGTCTACTGCCAAGAGAACTAAAAATCTCTCTTCACATAATAAGCAGCCCACGAGTGGCCACAGCGGCACCGCTCACACTAGGCAAAAGGCAGAAATGCCCCAAACCCCCTCAGCGACGAATGGATAAATAAGATCTAGTTTAACCATACAGTGGAAAGTAATTCAGCAATAAAAAAGCATAAAGTTCTGACTCCTGCTACCACATGGAGGAACCTTGAGGACATTACTCTAAGTGAAAGAGGCCAGACAACAAAGGACAACCCTGTATGATTCCATTGGCGGGAAGGGTCCAGAGCCGGTGAATCCCCAGAGACAGGAGGCAGATGGGCAGGTGCAGGGGGCTGGGGGAGGGAACAGAAGTGACTGCTAATGCGGATGGGGCTTCTCTTTGGGGGGATGGAAATCTGAAATCAGCAGTCATGGTTGAACAACACAGTGAATATATTAAACCTCTACTGAACTGTACATTTTTACCTTGGTGAATTTTATGTTCTGTTAATTATATCCTAATTAAAAAAAAAAAAAGGCAGTCTGCTAAGGTCACCCTGACTTTGACCCCAACACACCTCCACGTTCCTGGCAAGCTTGTTCTTTGACCCACCCCAAATACCTCTGCTGCTGGGGGAGATTTTCAGGGCAGATTTGGGGACAAGGAGGGGGTGACATCCAGCACAGCACACCGAGATGTGTAAATCGGACATTCGGCATCTCTGTCCTTGGACGTCCCCGGGCCCGGCCACCAGCAGGGTCTCCTCTAGCCACGCTGGGCCTCCTCGTCCTCCAGCCACCCACCCTCCTGCTGGACCCAAAGGCCCTCCTCTTTGCAATCGCAGAAGCCCAAGGTGTGGCCTCGGTGGCGGTCACTTCGTAAAGAAGGCCTTTTCTTCCCCCTGCTACAGGGCTACCAAAAAGGAGGAGGCTTAGAGAAAGTCAAACGACCCAGCTGCCAAGGGGGGCAGTGGATGGGGGCTCCAACATAGCCCCCTGTGGTCTCCCATGGCGGAGGCTGGGTTCTGGGGAGAAGGGTCCTCACCTCCGGGGCTGGGGCCTGGGGCAACCAAAGCACCCGCGACTGGCCCGCAACAGCCACGTCTCCCTGGCTATTCCTTTTACCCCGAATGACGCTGTCGGTAAGATCCGTCCCTCCCAATGAGCGGCTGCACCATCGATCCCCCCATCGAAGTCCAGGACTGAAAAGCTCTTCACGGCTTTGAAACATGCTAATTAGGTTTAGGCAATCGAGGTCAATAAATTAGAGGAAAACAGCTATCGATTCTGTTATCAGCTCTCCTGGAGATGCACAAAGCGCCAGAGATGAGAGCGAGAAAAACAAAACAGCTCAGAAGAGCGTTTACTCTTCAGACATTCTGTTTCCTTAGGAAATGTTTACACTCCTTCTCAAGGAGCATGAGGCTGCGGGAAGACATGTTAGAAAGGGCAGGCCTCAGCTCCCAGGCTTGGGGTTCATTCGACCCCAAGTACCCCCCGCCCCCCGACGGCACCAGCTCTCCGGGAGAAAGCCGCGGGGACCTGGGGCTACAGAGGCCTGGAGCCACGCAGGCCACTCCCCAGCCCTGGAGATGTGCGGAGCTCAGACCTCATTCAGAGAGAGAGACAGAGGTGACCAAGCAGGGAGCGGCTGCCGCTTTATTAAGCGCGGCCTCAGGGCGAGGCACTCAGAATTCTGGAGCTCAGTCTGTCCTCAGAAGAGCCCGAGGAAAGCCGTGCGGCGTGAGCCCATTTTGTGGATGAGGACACCAAGACTCGGAGAGGCCGGTGACTTGTCGCGGTCACACAGCTGCCAAAAACCACAGCAAAGAACCCTGGCTCTCACATAATTATCAGGAGTTCGGCTTATGTGGACCCCTGAGGACCCCTCCTGGAGAAGTTCAAAGCTAGTCCACAGATGAAAGGCCCCCTGCAGCACTGTCAAGAGAGGCAGAAGGGGCAGCCAGGGGGAGGTCCCGGTCCTGTCCGGATGGCACCCTCGTGCGTCTGGAACAGCCAGGTCTCCTGGGGACTGCCCTAGGCTGGACCAGTCAGATGCCTTCCTTGGGTCTGTGAATTCGTAAAGGATCCAGAACGGCTCTGAGTAAGTGCGATGGCTCAAAGCCACCAGGCAGACGGGTGTGTTGGGGGTGGGAGGACGCAGGGGGGAGGCTGAGAGGGTGACTAAAGTCCCCTAGGAGAAAGCAGGTGGCAGAGAGACGCCAACCCCAACATAGCCCAGCCCAGGGGCCACAGCCAAAATATTGGAGGGTCCCATGTTCCTAAAGGCCCCCTGGCTGCCTGATTGTCCCAAGGCTCTCTGCTCCTCCCTGATCCCCGAGCTCCCCACCACCCCCACCCAGCCGGGCTCGGGCCTTCTCGAGGGTGTTCAAGGGGCCTCAGTGTGCAAACGCGGGGGCTGCAGCTGCTAGCAATGGGGGTGCAGGTAGAATGTATGGAGATGCAGACAGGCTGCCCGGGCTGGGGGCCACTTAGGCCTGCTCCGTTTCTACAGCATGAGCCACTGACGTTGCCCCCACAGAGCGCCTGCGGACACACTCGCAACAGAATCACATTCACGGAGAGAAAAGCTAGGAGGCTCACACAGAGCTCCTGCTCTCAGCTCCCATCAGCAGGAGGGAGGTCAAGCAGCAGGGAGGGGAGGATGGAAGCCTTGGCAGCCATTTGGGATACAGGCCAAAACGGAAACCTAGGGGTGAGCCCAGCAGTGACGTCGGTGTCAAGCCTGGGGGGAGCAAGCCTCCCTTTGCAGGAGCTGAAATGGGAACAGAGAGGAAGAGGGTTTTAAGCCGTGCAAGAGTTCAGGGCAGCGCCCAGGTCTG
The DNA here is from genome assembly GCA_028534135.1 of Potos flavus. NCBI lineage: Eukaryota > Metazoa > Chordata > Mammalia > Carnivora > Procyonidae > Potos > Potos flavus. The sequence continues at coordinate 11,802,708 of CM052894.1, read as the reverse complement.
AATCATTTCCTGGGCCTGGACAGAAGGGCCTCCGAGGATGTTTCTGGAATGAATAAATCCAAAAGGACGGGATCATCATTGCGCAATCCCATTACGGGGAGTCCCAGGCTGCCTGCATGTTTTATGGGGCTCTCCGGCAGGAGCAGGAGAGGCGGGCCGGCGGTTGCTCTCTGCTGCGGTTGGAGGCCTCTCTCCAGGTCAGGGGAACCTGCCGCAAGGGGTCCAGGCTCCAGGTCAGGAGGGCTGCCTCTGGGAGGGGACGATGGGGAAGGGATGTGGCCCCTGAGGGGGCCTGGGGACTGACATGCAGAGGTGGGAGGTCTGGAGGGGGACTGGACTCCAGCCAGACAGCTGCTCTGGGGGCGGCGCGCTCCCCCCCACCGAATCTCCCGTCTCCCACATGTGCCAGCCTAGCTGCACTCCGTGAACTTGGTGGCGGGTCATGTGGGAGAGGGCGGTGCCCGGATGGGGCTGGGATATGGGCTTGGGCAAACGGGGAGCACGGGATGGGGTCAGAGGTGGGGCGGCGAGGACGATGGTGGTTCCACCTTGGGACAGGGTGTCTCTGAGATGTCCAAGGGCAGGTGTGCAGACGAGTGTGTCTGGGGCCCCTCAGCATGAGTGGGGGGGGGGGGGCGGGCAGGGGAGGGAGCTGAAGCACAGGGGAGGAGGGTCCGGGACGGTCCCAGGGCCCTGACACTTAAGTGGTGGCAGAAGCAGCAGCCCTCAGAGTGCACCCCCCTGCTCCAGGGCCAGGGAATAGGGCCATGGGACCCACAGGCATTTATGGAGAACCAGCTGCATGTTGGGCCCAGACGCGGTGCTTTGTCACCTGCATGCATATTCGGGGGACACTTGTTCCAGCTCTTGTGCAGATGCTGGGACTGAGACGCGCAGAAGTTAAATGACAGCTAGAAGGCAGACGAGCGGACGGGGTCTGCTGGGGGTCCATCTAGTAGCCCTCCGCCCCGCTGGGATGGTCTGAGTCAGTGACAGGTGAGCAGGTCATGAGTGGGGAGCCCTCCTGCGGGATCAAGGACCTTACAGAAAGAGACAGGAGGGAGCTTGCCTCCTCCCCCAGCTCCCTGTCCCCTCCTCGTTTAGGACATAAGGCAGAGGCCATCTGCAAGCCAGAACCCCACTATGCTAGCACCTCGATCTCGGACTGCCAGCCTCCTGGACAGTGAGGAATACAGGTCTGTCGCTTCGTCCCCAGCTCTGATACCTGTGTTACGGCAGCCCCAGCAGACTGAAAGGGGGCCAGAGGCTGTCGAGAGCCCTGGCGAGATGAGGAGAGTGGGTGGGCCAACCCCCCAAATACTCGCAGCCCCAGAAGCTTCTGTCAGCGCGTGAGGAAAGAGCCGGCCTCTGCTGGGCCCTTCTTTCTTCCGTTCTTTGTCCTCCGCCAACAGCCAGAGGTCCCAGCAAGGCAACAGCAGGCCCGCCTGGGCCCAGGCGTCTCCCTGTCCCCCCTCGCGAGACCCCTGGCTGGGGTCCTTTGGGGGGGCACAGCACGGTTACAGAAGCAGGCCGCGCACCCAAACAGCAAGCCTCATTTGAGTCCTAGAGACGGCGACTCGGCCTAGAGAGCGCGGCCAGGCAGGCAGGCCAAGGGTGGGAGGCCGGGGTCAGAGACCCCCCCCGGCCGACCTGCCAAGGCCTCAGGGGGCGTCTCCGCTGACCGCTGCCATCGCCGTCTGAGAAAGTCTTCCTCCCTGACCGGCTCCAGGAAGGGATTCCACTCAGCTAACAATTATTAAGCCCTGGCTGTCCCTCCCCCCCCCTCCCCCCACACAAGGGCAAAGCTGTAAGACAGGGCCCCTGGGGAATTCAAAGTACGTGGGTGATGGCGATGATGATGATGACGACAAGGACGATGGTCATTATCATGGTGAAGGAGCAGAGCACTAGGTGCTGGCGGGACCGAACGCAGATTATGCCCCTGACACTGTTGGGCAGAGTGACGTCACTCACCCTCTCTGACCTTGAGCATCATTAGCTATGACATGTGTGGAGGAGGGTCGTAGTCACCACAGAGCACACTCTGAGCATCCCAGAAGATATGGGCCTGAGATCTAGGTCAGTGGTTCTCCAAATGTGGTCCCCAGACCAGCCGCATAAACCTCATTTGGGAACTTACTAGAAACGCAACTTCTCAGGCCCCACCCAGACCTACGGAACAAGAAACCCCCAGTCGAGGCTCAGCAACCGTGCTTTCACAGGCTCTTGCTGCAGCCTGAGAGCCCCCCCGGGAGACAGGAATGTCAATGGCGCTTCAGTCTCCCCAAAGATATGGCCCCAGCTAGGAAGGACCTGCCTCCTGAAGCAGGAGTTAGTGGCCCAGCTCTACCTCTTTGCAGGACAGCACGCATGCCGAAGAGGTCTTCTGCGGGCCCTCAGGCCATGCCACCAGAAAACCTGGGGCCCGCCATCTACTGAGCCCCTGTCCGAGGTCTCCAGCCTCACCCACGTGGCCGCTGGACTGATTCCACCTGCAGCCCCTCCTCTCCGGCCCCCAGCCCCCTGCAGGCCCCACTTCTGCCTCCTCCTTCCGCTGGCACGGTGTTGGGGTGCCCAAGATGCACCTGTCATTCCCATCCCCCTCTGTCAGGGGCAGTAGGTCACCATCACCCCTCTGCCAGCTTTCCACCACTGATGCCTCCACGGTCCCCCTACTGGACGCAGCCTCCCAAGCACCCCACTGCTGTGGGGGACCCCAGCATTCTCTACTCCCAGCCTCCCATCCTGTGGCCTGACTTCGTTAGTTTCCCCTGGAAAGCCTGGCACAGGTCCCCCCGAGGCGCGGGGCCAGAAGCCCATACCAGCGATTGTCATCTGTGGTGCCTTCGTTATGACCCTGAACGTGTGAGCCTTCCCATCGGGCTCTCCAGGACCCTCTCACCTGCAAAGCGGCACGATGACCCCATTTTATAGATGAGTGACTGAGGCTCAGGAAGGGAAGTGACATGCACAGGGGCACAAAACCAGCAAAGGGGAGGCCTGGGATTTGAACTCCTCCTTATCTGACTCTGAGAGGGAGTCTTAATGGCTGCAGTGAGCTAGTATATCTTCCAGAAATGGGAAATCTAATATGGAGTCTGAAGTTGTTTCCTTGTCTGTTCTGTATTAGCTCATCCCTTCCCCCAAACCTTCAGGACAAGTGTGCTCCTCCCAATAGCCCGGTGACACACTTTCAGAGCGCCTGATGTAAACTGACAGGAGAAGGCTGTCCCCTCCCTCCCACCACCATTGTTCCAGGGGTCCTCGGGGCTGCTGGAGTGAGGCCTGACTTCCGTCAGGGTTGGGAGGGCGCTGGGCCATTTCATCTGTATGTGAGGGAACATCGGAGCCCAGGGGTCCGAGCACATGGAGACGCCAGGGGTTCAGCAGACACGGAGATTTCAAGATTCAGCGACCGACCGGCCTGGCCGGACCCTGCAGCCCGTGCGGCGTGTCTGTGGCATCTTACGGAGTAACTTCTCGGGGTGGCTGAGGGCTAGAGCATGAGGGCTCCTGCCGTCCCCTCACAAGGCCCAGAACAAAGCCAGGCCCTGGGATACGCCCTCTACTGTGCTGACTCCACCCAGGACTAGATGGGGGTCCGGAGGCCATAAAGGAAGGAACGCGGCCCTAGGGTGGTGACAGGGAAGGGCTTCGGGGGCACCCGCTGTCCTGTGGGTCCTCCACGGCCCAGTTAAGTGTCCCATCCCGCTCATCTCTGCTCTGCTGAAATGAGGGTCCCATCTGGCCTGGGAAGGCTCCCCTGCGCCCTGTGCTACTAAGCAGGGACTGTGCCTTCGCTCCTGGTGCCCTGTCCGCAGCCCACTTCGGCCCCCTGGTCTGTGCCTGTCCCCACCCCCCCGTCGTCTCTTAGCACCTCTGTGCGCCTCAGGAGACCCCACGAACCCCTGCGCCTTCTGCAGGAGACGCGAGGCTCCCCTGCGTGCACACCGGGGAGCACCACCTGGGGTCCATCTACTTGGACTCCTCCCTCCTCGACCCATTCCTCCTCCCCAGCCTCTGGGTTTCTCTCAGAGGTTCCCCAGCTCTTGGCCACTTTCATCGCCAGGCTGCTCGCTCTCGCTCTCTCTCTCTCTCTCTCTCTCTCTCTCTCTCTCTCTCTCTCGTCGCCTTCCGATCTCTCCCAGGCAGGGCGGAGTGCTTTCTCCTTCGCCTTCCTGTCTGCTGGCTGCTTGGCTTCCACGGGTGCTGACTTCTGTTTGCGGCTTATAGTAAAGCTCTGCAATCGGAGTCCGCGGTAGCGATGCTTCCTACGTAGAGGGAAGCTTTGGAGTTTAGAAAGCCTTTTTCATCTTTTAACAAAGCGGGGCTTTTGAGACCATTGTTTTGCCAAGGAGGCAAAACAAAATAAAAAGTCGAATTCAACCGTCATAGCTGAGCAATGAATGTATTATTCTAGCAGAAACCCGGCCATTCTCTGAAGCACTCAAACCCGTGGATTCAATGGATGCCACGAGGCATCAGAATTTAAAGGCTATTAAAAATGCACCGGTTTTATTTTTTAGAATGTAATCTCCATTGAATGCTAAAAACCACAAACTGGTACAACGTGGACTTAATGTAATCTTATTAGTTAGAATGAGAAATGCTACTTAGGAATATATATATATATATATTTAGAGAGACCTTTAAAAGTGTGATGTGAATCTGGGAGATGCAATGCCTCACATAAATTGCTTAATGCCTGCGGCAGGAACCTGGATGGGGTTCAAGAAAGGGAGATATGGACAACTTGGACTCCGTTCAAGTTTGCTTTTAATTTGATTTACTCCCGAAGCACCCAAGAAGCAACGTACAGGGTGAATGGGAGCCAAGAAAGTGTCTGGGCAGAGGGTGGGTCAGTGTATCCCTCTGGGCTGCACTCAGACCCCCACGTGGTGGTGGGAGACCCCGGCCGGCCTGGAGCAGCAGGGGCAGAGGCTGTCCGCCTCAGCACCACCTGCTTGCTGCCTAGCTGCTGGGGGGCCCAGGGTGCTCTCCCCACATCGGGGCCTGCACACGCTCTCTGCCATTTATGCCCTCCTGGGAACTCTCCACCAGCAGCTCGGGAGGGGCCCGCCACGCGCGGGAGTGGCCAAAAGAATCTAAACAGTAATAAAGGAAATCGTTGGGGGAAAAAATGTATTTTAGAATAATTCTTGCGTCTTTTCTAAGCTCTGCATTTCGGGACGGGACTCCTCGGGTGGGTGGAGTCTCAGTGGGGGTGCCTGCCCCTTCCCCCTCCTTCCTTCCCCCTCATATCCCTCCACCCTCCCGCCCCTTCCATTCGCAGCAGGGGGGTGCGCACCCGGAGGTGTGCTCGCTGGCAAAGGTTTAGCAACGGCTACCTCATGGCCGCTGCGAGCAGCGTCTGGAGATTCCCCGAGGTGCGAACACTACTACCATGGCCCATGGGAGGCCACCAATGTGATGTCGCCGGATGCAGAGTTGGGAAGAGGCGGACACTGTTAGGTCCCATTTCCATCGCAAGTAACCCCCAGCACAGTGATAACAGCAAAGCGGTTAGAAAGGGCTATTTTCTCATCTTTGTTTTTAAGATAATTTATTCCATTGTAATATTCTGTCTTTTCATTTTCGGTAATGGCTGTGTCTAACAACGGGCTCACAGGATGCCTGAAAATTTAACTTTCAGCTCTCAGCCCCTGCTCCAGGCCCGCTCCGGTACATCACTGGGCATGTCCCGATGGGCCCCAGCAGGTCGGAAAGGGGAAGGGCAGGCCCCGACACTAGACACAAGATGGTTACTTGACATTCCCAAACAATATAGCCTTCAAACAGGCACCTGATTTGCTGATTCATCGTTGGTTTTTTCTTCCCACAAGCCAGGTTCATCTTGTGCAACACGGTTAATTCACCAAAGGACGACTGGGTGACTTTTTTTTGTGGGTCACTTTTTTGTGACTTGATTTTGTGACAGTAAAACCTCAAGGTGGCGCTCTAACAACAGGCCTTCAATGGTGCAGAGAAGGAGCTACTTCAAAGGAGGCCCAACGCCCTCAAGAGACCAGTCAAAAGGAGCTGCCCCCTCACTGAAGCTTTTTGTTGTCCTGTGCATCCACGGACAAGAGGATTTTCCTTTCTTGACATAAGGCCCATCCCCCAGATGAAGATGAAGCCTGGCTTCGTCTGCGCAGGCTGGAAGGTCCATCTGCCCTTGGGTCACCAAGGCGGAGAATGCTGATGGAGGTCAGTTTACCCCTTTCAAGTGTAGCAAAAAAAATCCTTAAAATTCTCAAGCCAACAACCCTCACTCCTGGTACGTGGTTTCAAAGCCATCCCAAAGCTTCAAGCAGCTGTGGCTTCTCTCTGCAACATCGCAAATCTCCAAGTCACGGATGCACGTCTGGGACTCAGAGCTCAGGCAGCTGCAGTAGTAACCTGCCGACGCTGAAGGTCTAGTGCAACTTAGATCAGAAGTGCAGTTGGGCGCCCGAAGCAAATGCAAGAGTATGAGGGCGGAAGAGCCCAGGCAAGGCGGGGCCTCAGGTGAGTCTGGAGAAAGGGACAGAATGGCCTTGACATGGCAGGGATGGGGTGCTTGGGTGCCTCCAGGCCACGGCCCCCGCCCTCAGAGAGGATGACGTTCCTGCTCCACCGAGCTCAGGCGTGGGCAGGTGACTGACTCTCTCTCCGCCCAGTGGGTTGTGAGAGGGAGTGATACTCAGGGCCAAGATGCCCATGTTCTTGCCTCCCTTGCCTGCCAGGTGACCGGGAAGGTTCCAGGCAGGCGCTGCTCCATCAGCCTCTCTCCCCAAGTGGAGACCGTCTGGAGCAGAGCTGCACCCAGGCCATGACAGAATCAGGAAGTTGTGTGTTTCCAGAGCTTTACTGAATCTGTCCTGGTAGGAGTGTGAGCAAAGTTCCAGAAGCTGGCTAGTGCAGGCTATGGGTGGGGAGGAGCGCAGAGCCCAGTGTGGGTGGGGAATAGGGTGGTGTGGGCTCGGCCTGGGAGGAGAAGTCAGCAAGCAGGGATGGGCTGGGAGGCAGGGTGGGGACGGATTCAGAAGGGCTCTGAGCGCTGTGTTCTCCTAGCTCCCCTCCCCCGTCCACATGCGCCCACTCAGGTGACTACAATGGCCCGAGGACCCGAGGACGGGGACGGAGCAGCCGGTCCTGGAGGAACTTAGAGTCTATTCAGAGGAGGCCATTAACTAGAGAAGGCCGGGGCCCCGCACAAGTTGTTTTAGCCCTAACTCATTCTCACCCGAAGAGCAGGGACCGGTGTCACCTGCGTCATCTCCAGGACCTGCCCAGCACGGGGCACCTGGGAAGGGCAGGACTTCCTTGCACGTGTGCAAAGCACCATCACCCAGTCCGTGTCCTCCAGCCTCCACACACACGGCGCTTGTGTGAGGACACAAGGCTTAGCGGCTTCCCTTGGGAAGAAGGTTCCTGGCTCCAGGGGCCCTTTCTCAACCTTGTGTGTCTCAGGGACCCTTTGGTCATCCAGGGAAACCTAGGGGTCCCTCCTCAGATTCGTGTTTTTAAATTCATAAAATAAATCACACAGGATTCCCAAATAACCTAGTTATTCGCCAGGATTATCAAAATCCTTCTTAAAAACGTGATAGAGTAATATAGATGCTTCTTCGTTAACACGTGAAATATCAAAGATCTAGCAGAGACTTATTACAACTGTAGTCCTGAAGTAGATATTTTAAAATATCTGCCCCAAAAAGAGATGTGATGTAAGAAGGTCTGTGATGTCACTGAGGGACAAGCCGCAGGCACATCTAGCGGTTACTGGACATAAGGAACATACGTTTGTTTTCCATCCCAAGTCCACCGACCGCTGGACTCCTGGCCCCATTAAGGACTGCGGCTCGGGGCCGCCCCGTGAGGCTCACCCTCTCGCTACCCGCTCCCTGCGGCCGAGTCGGCCCCGAGCCAAGGCCCGGGCGCATGCGCACACGCTCTCCCGGCTCCCGGGCGGTCAGCCGGCCCTGGGCGAAGATGCTGGTCGCTAGGAAATGTCTCAATAAAGGCTGATGGAGGCGGCGGCAGAAACCAGGTAGCCGTGGATCCAGGGTGAGGCCAAGCGGACAGGTTTTCCTGCGGTCTGTGCCTTGTTCTCAGAAAGTCCCTTTCCGTCTTTCTCTTTCACCTCCTCCAGTTTTAAACCAATCTCTCAGCCGGCAGCCGCCCCGGGAGCCCCAGGGGCTGTGCCAGGCTCTGCCTCCCCAGGGGCCCCTTGACCACCTGAGCCCGGCCTGCTCAGGGGTTCTGGGGTCCCTGGGTTCAGTTATCTAAACCAACTCAAAACAGTAAGGATTTCAAGGCACCTGGCTGGCTCAGCCGGTTGAGCAGCTGACTCTTGGTTTCAGCTTAGGTCATGATCTCAGGGTCAGGGGATCAAGCCCCACCTGGGGCTCTGCGCTCAGTGTGAAGTCTGCTTGGGATTCTCTCTCCCCTCCCCACCCTCTCTCCCCCCTGCCCCTCTCCTCACTTACATTCGCTCTCGCTTTCTCTCTCTCAAATAAAAAAATAAATAACATCTTTAAAAAAAAAGTAAGGATTTCTTCAAACAAGGCTCAAAAACGTGCAAAGCATAAAAGAGTGTTAATATCCTACCATGTTAAAATCAGAACATAACAGTCATCAAAAGACACCAATAAAGAGGGAAGAGGAGAGCCTCAGGTCAGGAGACGATGTTCATTACACCTGTAAGGGACAAAGGACTGACTGGCATCCAGGATGAATAAAAGGCCCACAAATCAATTTTAAAGAGACAATTCATTAAAAAAAAAAATAAAGAAAGACAATGAGCAGGCACTTCACAGAAGAGGCCACACAAAGGGCAACAAGACGTTAGTAGATGCTAAGGCTCAGCTGTGACCAGGAAAATTCGAAGTGAGGCCATGAAAAGACACAGCTGTAGATTGGCAACCATTTAGAAATGTGACGCCCCCTAGGGCTGGTGAAGATGAGGGCAAGCACAAGGGGTCTTTCTGCACAACCGGCAGAGGGTCGTGATCGGTTCGACCACTTTGGAGCGAAATTCGGCAATCTCTAACAAGTTGGAGATATGGGAAAGCTGATAGTAGCACTGTTCTCAACGGCCCAAATTCAGGAAAAAAACAAGACGTCCTTTGGAGAATGGATACATGAACTGTGGCTTAGTTGCACAGTGGGAATCATCTAGCTTTGCAAAGGAAGGAACTACAGGAACATAAAACCAAGCTAAACTCAACAAAGTCATGTAAGGCTCACATCTATGCAGTCAACTATTTAAAAACAAAACAAAACCAAACAAGGGACTGACTCACACAGCATTCAGGCTGGTGGCTGAGTGGGGGCAGGAGGGGGTAGGGTCGCGGCAGAGGCTCGCACCAGGAGCGTCTCGGGCATCAAAAATGCGGCATCGTCAAATGAGCCAGCTGGCCAGCCTCCTGCTCCCACTGTCCCCACCCCAATCCATCCTCTCCCACCAGCCAGCGTGCACCTTGCACAATATAAATCGGAGCTCGTCATTCCCCAGCTTAGAACCTCCAGTGGCGTCCACGATATAATCTCAAGGGGGAACAAAGGTATGGGATAATGGCATGCCAGCGTCTGTGGTTTTTAAAGTTACATGATATGCGGATATGTTTCTGCTTCTATGACCAGAAGATCTCTCTGGAAAGACACTTCAGGACCTGGTTACCGGGGGGCCTCTTGGGGAAGCAGGTGGCTGAGTGGGGTGAAGACTGGCCATACGCCCACCAATCCCGCTTCCTCTTCCTGGGCGCACAGGAAGTGCCCATTTCCCAGCTCCCCTGTGGTAACTCGGGGCTGTGGGACTAGCTCCGGCTAAAATTGCTGCCCATCTCTTCCAAGCCAGGCCCCTCGGCAAGATCCTCTGCTCCCTCTCGCCCTCCCCCAAAGCTGGAAGTGAAGCACTCTGGGACGGTGGAGCCACACAAGCAAAGGAGACGGATCCCTGATCATCGCTCGGAGTGGGGCCCTGGGGAGAGGGGGCGCCAGCCAGGGGGAGCCCCAGACTGTGTCACGAGCTACATGACGTACTACGTGCCTGTAGTACGTCATGTCATTGAGACTTGGGAGTGTTTCTTATGGTAGCTAATAGGAGCTGCCCTGACTGGTAGGAGGGTGAGGGCTTAGTTCTTCACCGTCAACCCTTTTCCGTGTTTTACGTTTTCTAATATTTGCATGCATTATATATTCAAAAACACAGTTGAAAGAAAATAACCCTCCAGTGGGCGGCTCCCTACCAGGCCCCAGGTGGTCTTCTTGCTGGGCTTAAACACCCCTGGCTTATCCCCCAGCTCATTCAGGTCCCTGTCCCCTGTTCCCTGTTCCCGCAGCCTCTGGTGCTTGTTGCCTGATCTTCATCTGGCTGGTTCCGTGTCATTCAGAGGCAGTGCAGGGTCTCTGACTGGCTTCTCTGGCTATTCGCCCTATTTCCTTGTTCTGCAGATCATCATGCTCTGGTATCTTTCTTGTTTATTTATTGGTTTCTTGCCTTCTTCTTCCTACTAGAGTCTAGGCTTCGTCTCAGCACTAATGTCATCTGTCCTATTCACTTCTGTAGACAGAACCTAGAGAGGGGCCTAGACGCTGTAGCTGCCCCAGAAGGGTCTGTAAGATGAATGAATGAGTGAATGAATGAATGAACATCTAAGGGATATATTTGGGAGGTCAAGTTTGGCTTCTGGTTGGTACCCAGGAGACTGTCTGCCCAGCACCCCCTTAGCGAGAATCGCCCCTACTCCTCCCTCCACACGGTGACCCTTGGAGTCACTGTGTCCTGGAAATAAGGCTGGTGCCTAATGTCCCCACTGATTGGCTGAGGAGTGAGTCCCTGAGTGAGCTGCGCTGAGGCACTCCTTCCTGGAGATCTTTGAGTTGAGATGAGAGCAGCAGACATCAACACAGGTGGATTCTCTCTGGCTGGGACTGCACGGGTCACACTAACATGGGGCAGCCCGGGGGCCACAAGATGCTAAGCGCAAGCCTGCAAAGGGGGAGGAGGAGGGAGCAGCTCCCAGGGAGGCCCGAGAGGGGAGCCCAGGGAGTCCTCGTCCTGCTGGCCCGGCTGCAGTGCCCCCCACCCCGTGGATGCTGCGGAGCCCCTGGGCCCTATTTGCAAGGCCTTCTTCGCTCGCACTGACTGGAGAGGGCTCTCTGCTGCTGGTAATCAGGAGCACTGGCGAGTACAGGGCCCTGGATGCTGAGTTCCAGAGGAGACAGTTACTGGCCTTAGGGAGAAGGGTCTTGAAAACCCTGACGTGTCATCTCTGTGCTAGCTCTGGGGCTTGATTTCCCTTGGTGAGCTAGCAGACTCCCTCGCCCTCCCACCCTACCCTCCCATCAATGCAGTGTTCAAAGCCTGGGGTAGGGGTCTGGGTGATTTCTGGAACAAGGGCAGCGACCCATGCCCTGTCCAGGTCCTGCTGTGGGAGGAACCAGGATGGCCCCGTGGGGACCATCTGCCCACTGAGCACTGTCATGCCCTCCCTCCCTAGGACCATGGGGTCCTAAGCACCCTCCAGCCTCAGCCCAGCACATGTGAGCCAACCTTCCCCTACCTCGCTGAGCCCGCTGCCCTAAACCCCCAGGATCAGCCCTTTCCTTCCCCTCTCCCTGCCCGGACCCCCACAGAGCGAATGGTCTAACAGCTCATCCCGGCCCTGCCATCCATCAGCTCGGTCTTGCGGCTTTTCTTATCTCTCCTTCCTCACTTCTCCCCTAAAACCCAGGCCCCAAACTACTGGCCACCCCCCCCCCCGAAGTGTCCACACCTTCCTGGCTGTTACCTCCGGCGGGTGACGAGCTCCCCCACCCCCTTGGCACCTCCCTGTCCCAGCATTGCCAGTTTCAAACCGACAAAGGGGACTCACGCTGGGACTGTATCCATGCCCCGGGTGGGGGCGCAGACTGAGTCCAAACGTCCTTGGAGACGGATATGGCAACGAATACGAAAGCTCCACACACCTGGACCCTCCGCCCAAGCCCAAGCATTCGACTTCTGAGAATGTAGTCTAGGCGGGCTGTCCGCCTGTGCTTCAAGCGGGGCCTGCAGGTTCGCCACTGCCCTCTGCTCCTGCTAGCAAGGGACCGGCAGAGTTCAAAGGGCCCCAGGGCTGATTTACCCATCATTCATCCACACAATAGAATAGTGCGAAGCCAGTAAAGAAAGTCCTGGGGCAGACGCGCTCTGCACCGCCATGGCATTCCCATGGCTAGTAAATGCAAACCAGGAGCCAAGTGCAGGGTGTGGTTTTTGAAGAAATCCAAGCACATCTGTATCTGCGTAAGCACCCAGCATCTCTGGGAGGAGACACGCTGCTAAAACCTCTCAGCCTTGATGGCCTGAGGGGAGAAAACTGGGGAGCTAGGACAGGAGGAGGGGAGACCTGCTTTTCATCTGCTTCTCCCTTTGTATTACCTGAATTTTTGTCATGAATATGCATCGCTTCTTCAAAAAAAATTAAAGAAGTGAGAGGAGGAGGGAAGAGAAGAGCAGGCAGCTACTTGGCCCAGGAACTCAGACTCCAGGGACCTGGTCAGAATGTGGCTGGGCAGGTGGGATGCTGCCAGAGCACCAAATCAGCACACGAGGTGGGAGTGGGGGTGGGGTCGGGGGTGGGGGGCGCCCTATATCCCATCCCCTCTGGCTCAGGTCAGCCCTGGAGGCAGTAGCCGGCTGGGCCCAGAAGGGATGGGTAGGTGTGGTGTCCTGACCTGAGGGGTGGGTAGGAGAGCTAGGGGGGGAGAAGGGGGCCGGCTTGGGGGGCGGGGCTGCAGAGCGATCCCTCCCTCGTGCCACCTCCACACAAACCCGCTGAAGGAAAAATGTGTGTCACGGCTCAAACTGGAAGCCACAGAACATACGTCTCATCTCCGCTCTGGCCGCGCAGAGATGACATCCTGCAAAATTCTAGACCCTGGCAAGAGGCGGGAGGCGGCCATGCACACAATGTCCTGTAAACACTGCCCTCTTGTGGTGCGGCTGTGAACTGCGCTCGGGTCCACACTCGGCTGCTTGTGTGTTCACAACTGGAGAAGGAAAAAGGTTCAATTTAATTCTCAAGTGGAAAGAAGTACTCAATAAGAAACGTACAGCTCTGAACGCAAAATATTTTAAGTGTAGCACATGAATCAGCTCCCACTTAATTCTTCTCCAAATATAAAATAGCTTCCTTTTCCCCAAAAATATATATTCAAGTTCTAAATAATCATCATCATGAAAAGCACTAACGAGAAGAAACACCTACAATCACTAGGTTGTGATCAATAACTCCTGTTAGCATTTTAGCGACCTTCCCTCCAGATTCTATAAATATATGTACACAGAGATATATACAAATTTACATCAATGGAACCACCCGACACATATTATTTTGCAGTCTGATGGGTTTCTCTCCGTAATACATTGAGGAAATCTGCACAATAAATGCATGCTACATCATCATTTTTACTGTTTTAAATTGTAAAAAGTATACTTGTTAAAATATACCTTTGAGTAACACAAATGGAACATATATATAGGAAAATATCCATTAATAGCAGACTGATTGAGTCAATTATGGCATATCCTTACTATGCAGCTATTAATCTAGTGTACGGATGTGGCTAAATGTCAAAGATATATCCTATAATGAAATAAAATTACATTGCACAATGATATTTCTAGAATTACCCTATTTTTGCATAAAAAGAACCTGTATCCATTTATATATGTAAAGAATATATAGGGATATGCCTGTATCTGAGAAGAAAATATTTCTCGAAGGACACCCAGGAAACCCTCTTGGGAAATATGATTGGGGTAAACAAAAGATAAATGAAATTTTTAACTTTCCCTTTTTCTCTTCTGGATTGGAGGATTTGCAAAAACACTATCAGCTTGCAGATATGACCTCAAAGCCTGAATGTACCGTGGCTTAATTAAATGTTCCTCTACTGATGAACGTTCAGGTTGTTCACAGTGGTCCTACGAGGAACCGCCCTGCACATGAATCATTTATTGTGTGTTCGTCTGGGTCCCATCCTGGGTGTGGAATTCCCAGTTAGTTTCTGAGTGTGTGCACTCCATGATATTGACGGTGAACACATCCCAGAGTGAACCTGATGTGACTGCTTGACTGCTCTCCACCCGACTGGGTTCTACGTGGGCGGGGCATGGCCTCTCTCACGCTTTGTATCTCGAGAGGCTCGAGCTCACCAGACTACGGGTCAGCTTCACTGGATCTTTTACGCACAGATGGACCCCTTGATGTCTTTTTTTTTTTTTTTTTTGAGATTTTATTTATTCATTTGAGATAGAGTGAGAGAGAGAGAGGGAGTGCACAAGCGGGGTGAGGGGTGCAGAGGGAGAGGGAGAAGCAGACTCCCTGCTGAGCAGGGAGCCCAATGCAGGGCCCGACTCCAGGACCCTGGGATCATGACCTGAGCCGAAGGCAGCTGCTTAACAGACTGAGCCACCCAGGTGCTCTCCTCTTGCTGGCTTGATTCCATTTGTCACTGCACCTCCATGCCTACTGCCTTTGTTCCTCTCAGTCTATTCTCCCCACAGCACCAGGGTGAGCCTTTCCCCTCAGACCCTGTTCATACCCTGCCTGTAGCTTCACTGTACTCCAGAAATCAACCCAAGGTCCTTACCATGACCCCTAAGGCCCTGCACGATGTGGCCGTCATGACCTCCCCAACCACATATCTTTCTCCTCTTCCTGCCCCCACCCTGCTCAAGCTGTACTGGCAAGCATGCTGTTCCTGACGCTCCAATCACATGCCAGCCCCAGGGCCTTTGCACTTGCTGTTCCCTCTGCCCACAATACTGATCCTCAAATAGCTACAAGCCTCTTTACCATCCTTCATTCCTGCCTCAGCTCAAATATTGTCTCCTCAGAGAAGCCCTCCCAAACACCCTGCCTTAAAAGGCACCTCTCCCTTCTGACATTGCCTCTTTAGGCAGTTCTCTTTTACTTCCTAGCCCCGAGGTTGTATTAGATCTCTACACACTCATCTGCCTTTGGTGTTCCTCCCTCACTACGTTATAAGCTCTGGGAGAGCAGAAGGCTGTCTTGCTCATGCTGTGTCCCCATGCCGTGTCCCCAGCACCCGGGACGGGGCTTCATGTGTGTAGCTTTCAGCAAGGACGTGGTGCTTGAAAGAATAATAAACTGGTAACACAGCGATGTCCAAAGCTTGAACAGCCTCAACACACCATTTCTCTCAGCTGCTCCAGAAGGAAGCCGGGCATGTTTAAATCATCTTTTTCCATCTCTAAGGAGGGTTATCAGGAAAATCTGACAGAACCTTTTTAATGCAACAATTTGGGAGAAACACTGCAAATGGGTTATTATTCAGGAAAAAAAATACCTTTCCTCCAAACCAGAGCAGCACATCTACCCCACATACTTGCTCCTTTAGAGAAAAACAGAAAGGTTAACATCGCCCCGTCAGAGGAAAGGAGCCAATTAGCACAACCGCGATTCAGGAGAAGAATAGAGGTTAATTGCTTGGAGTCCACATGTCTCAGATGCCTAATGCTATATCATTATTTTTTAGCTACATATTATTCATTTCATACACTTAAGTATTCCACCTTATTACTAATTAGTAATTCCTTATCCTTAAATTTTACCCAATTCAGGCTGTCATCATAGGGCCCTCCTCAGCCCCCGTTTTGCCGAGCATGGAACAAAATTGTGGAGAAAATGTTGCCACCTCCTATTCATTACCTCCGCCCAACCCCCCACCAGCATCCCTTTGGCTCACCTTCCCTTCCCTGGGTGCGCACCTCTCCTCACCCCTGCCTGCCCATCTCCCGTCTCCGCAAACAGGCTTCCCTCCTCCCCCGGGGCTCCGTCGCATCTCCCACCACCCAGGCACCGCTCTAAGCTTACTAGTTGGGCAAAAGATGCAAATTCTGCCTGCTCGGGTGACCGGGTTCTTTCGAAAAGACCCACGACTTGGCACGTTGGACATGCCGACCCAACAGATCAGCATTTCCTAGGAATGGAATAACAACAGCAATAACAATAATAATCACGGTTGTAAATACTTTTTGAACATTTTTCTGTCTCAGGCACCATGCTAACAGATTATAGAGGCAGGATTTTAATCTATAGGAAGCTACGTACATCCATGTCTATCGGGCATCTAAGCAAATGATTGGAGCAATCCAACCCGTCTCCGGTTCTGCGGTTCCTCAGTGTAGAAAGCCCACGGGGATGTCATTCTTTCTCTGTTTTTCCTTCCGTCACCTGGATTGTTTGAATCTGCTGCTCCCCTGCTCACCGTCCTACCTCAAAAGGCTCTCAGGCGCCTAGACAATCTTCAGAGCATCCCTCTCCCTTTGACTGGTCTATTTGGGATTGAAACCTTGCTCTTGCGATCTGCAAGTCATAGGGACATGGGGAGAATAGGGCAGACGCAAAACAAGCCAGAATCCCAGCCCTAACTTGGACTTGCTGGGTGGCAGAAAGTCTGCTCTAAGAAATAGCACTTTTCAGGGTTGTTCCTGGAGGCACAGCAATGTGGTGAGGCATGTGAGGCAGACGCCTGTGTTTCTCTTCCTCTTCCTGGGGTAACGATGCCTCCGATCAAATGAGCTAATGAGCAGTACTTCATTTTCTGGAATTATCAGTCCTAGACCAGAAGTCATTGTGTTTACTGAAAGACAAGCTTGGGGACGTGGGAAAGAAACAAACGATTGTAAAGAAAAATCAAACAGATCCGAAAAAGAACCAAATATAATTTCTAGAACTGAAAAACTATAATAATTAAAGCTAATACCTCCTGGATAAGAGAATCAGTAATTAGATCAGAAGAAGTTATCCATCCAGAATACAGGTCCTAGGAAATGATCCTTCAAGGGACAAAAACTGGACAATATGAAAGGAAGTTAAAAGACCCAGAGTATAGAATGAGAAGTTCTATAAGGAAAAGGGAGACAATATAAGAAGAGAAAAGGGCTGAGAATCTTCCAGAACTGATGAAAGCTACCAGCCCCTGGATTCGAAAAGCCCCGTAAACCCAAAGCAAGAAAAATGAAAAGAAATCCATGCCCTGACACATCATGGTAAAACGGCTGAATACCAAAAACAAGGTAAGATTTTAAATGAAGTCAGAAAGAAAAGGCAGAAGGCATTCAACACAACAATACACTGACAACTGACTTCTCATCAGCAAGAATGGAAATCAGAAGAATGCAATGATACATTTAATTGCTGAGAGAAAAATAACTATCCACCTAGAATTCTGTGCCCACTGAAAATATGTTTCAAGAACAAGGTGAAATATAGACATTTTCAAACCAGCAAAGAAACCCTAGAATCTGCCACCAGCAAAACTCAGTTTTGCTGAGGAAACTCTAAAGGAAGAATTTCAGACAGTAGGAAAGTAATTCCAGTTTGAAGATCTAAGATGTAAGAAGGAATGAAATGCATGGAAATTTAAACAAATGTCGCCTGTATAAAACAACAATGATAATGTCTTATCATTGTTAAGAACAAATAGAACTAAAAGACACCACAGGAATAACATGCAAATCAGGAGAGGGAGAATGAAATTAGTGTTCTGAGATCCCTCTATTATGTGGAGGGAAGGTAGCGGTATTTATCTTTAGATTTTGATAAAATTAAGTGGGGATATTGTTAACTTCTAGGGTAACCACTAACTTGATGAAAACAAAGTATGCGACTCCCAACCTAATAGAGGGCAAAAATGACATAAGAAAAAAAATAAATCAATCAAAAAAGTAACAAGAAAAAGAAAAGAAAAAAATTAAAAGTATGAGATGAGATGGTAGGCACTAATTTTAATTTATCAATGATTACAATAAATGTAAAGGGATTAAAGGCTCCTGGTAAAAGATAAAGATTTTCAGGTAAGATTTTTAAAAATCCAATTACTTGATGTTTATAAAAAATCACAACAAAAACCTGAGGCTATAGAAAGCTGGGAAGTAAAAGAGTGGGAAAAGATACACAAGGTGAGCAAACAGAACATTAACAAAAGTGACTACATATTAGACCACAAAGCGTGTCTTAATAAATGTCAAAGGACTGAAAACATACAAGTCATGTTCTCTGATCATAATTCGTAAACTGGAAAACAACAGTAAATATACAATTATTTTTTATTTGGAATGAAAAAGCATACTTTTAAATGACCCTTTGGCCAAAGAAGAAATGATAATCAGAATTAAGAAAATATTTAGAAGTGAAAATGAAGAAACTACTCCAATCAAAATGTATAGGATGCAGCTAGTGCAGTAGAGAGAAATTTATAGCCTTAATTGCTTGTATTTTTTTTTAAATAAAAAAGAAGAAAGGCTGAAGATTCATGAGCAAAGCATCTGTCTTAGAAACTAGATAAAGAAAAGCAATTAAATGCAAACATTCTTAAAGCAGGTCCCTATGGAGCTCAGTTCACTCTCAAATCCAAATGTGCAAAATGGCTTTCTTCCACCCTGGATGGATCCCTTCCACTTCTAAGGTAAAATTTCCCAAACATGCCTGGCTATCTGCTGCTGGTACAGAAGATGATTTTTGAAGGTACCTGGGCAAACAGTTATTTCAACAGATTTTAAAATAGTTTTTAAATTTAAAAATTTTAAAAATAGTTTCCTCCTACTTAAGACAGAGAATGTACTTAATGTATTATGTATTAAGTATTATGTACTAAGTATTATGTATTAAGACAGGTAATTTTTCACTTATAGTAGGAAAATCAGGTTTCTTTTAAAAATATATTTATTTAGTAAGAGGATGAAATTCAAAGGAAAATAATTTTACAATAATAACATATTATTGGGGCGCCTGGGTGGCTCAGTGGGTTAAAGCCTCTGCCTTCAGCTCAGATCATGATCTCAGAGTCCTGGGATTGAGCCCCGCATCGGGCTCTCTGCTCAGCAAGGAGCCTGCTTCCCCCTCTCTCTGCCTGCCTCTCTGCCTACTTGTGATCTCTCTTTCTCTCTGTCAAATAAATAAATAAAATCTTTTAAAAATAATAATAATAATAATAACATATTATTCCTTGGCCAAAAAAAAAAAGCCCCATTCATTTTGTTTTGTTTTGTTTT
>CM052894.1:11688858-11783154 GCA_028534135.1 Potos flavus | reverse complement strand
GTCCCCACACCCCCCAGATGCAGCCATTGTGCCATTTATGTTACAAATGTTTACTGAGCATGTGCTGCGCACCAGACTCTGAGCTCTTCACGGGTGTCAACCTCCTAAAGATCCGCTCTGGTGGACGTTTAGCATCTCTTCATTTTACAAAAGACGAAAACAGAGCTCAGAGAACAGGTCACTTGTGGAGTTGGGGAACGAGTGACTGACTTGACTGATCCCCCACATCGGTGGAAGAACGTTGGCCACACGCCAGGCCAGGACATGCTCCAAATGACAGTCTGACCCACACCCTCTTGACCTTTCTCAGGACGGAGCCCGACTTCTCAGTGCCCCAGTCATTCCACCGAAGGGACCCGTGAATCAGGTGCTTTATGTTTCAGGCTCCTGACTTAGTAGCACCCGGCTGCCGTGACGTGAAGAGACTGGAGGCGTGACAGGTGCCATCTTGCTGGCACGTGACGGCTCTGAAGTCGAGCTCAGATGGCCTGGGTGGCCATGGGCTCCAGGGAAACCTGCTGCTCGCTGTAGTCATGTTTTTTAAATGGAGGTTTTCCTTCTCTTCAGGGTGACAGAAGTCTTTCTATTGAGAAATGCCAAGTTTAAGGCCGCCTCAAATCCTCAACAGTTTTTGGAACGTGGCTTAAAATATTTTTGATGCTGAAAGTTATAAAATGCTTCCAACCACCCATTTGCTCAGCTATTTTACTGTGACTGAGTTTATTTTCCTCATGGGAAAGCAATCCTTGGGCTGTTTTAAAATAATTCTCAAATTGGTCAACGAGGGAGAAAAACCCAGTCACCTGAAGAAAACAGAACTGAGATATTATTTTGGCCATTCCAGGGGTGACAGGGATGTTTCACATCTCTCCTCCCTTCCATCAACTATACTGTTGAATGTTGAAAATGAGATCTATAGTTTGGCAGAATCATCTGGATTGCTAACTCTAAACTGTATTCTGGGGTCTGGCAGGATGAAATAATTTTTGGAGACTATTCCTTCCCCCATGCCCCGTTCAGATTTTTTTTTTTTTAACAATTAGCAAATGGAGAAACCCTACCTGCCATATTTACCTAGCAATCTGGAATTGGCACTTCCACTGTTGGTGGTTTGTGATTTTCCCCAGCTCTCTAGAAGGCTCTGAGATCTAATTTTTTTCTAACAGAGGCTTTGTCTGTAGTGAATGAACCCTAACGCTGGCTTGCTTAAAACAATGGAGTTATAGAGACAATAGGAAAGAAGGTGCTGGCTTAGTGTGCTTGGCACTAACCCCCCACACAGCCGTCTGTGGTGATCTTAGCTGAGCCACTCTGATGCTGCCAAGTTCAGGGACAGGCTGCTCTTCTATTCACCCCTTCCACGGCTCAGGCAGAGGAAATCTAGGGCAGGCTACCCTCTATCTATATGTAATGATTCTGGTCAAGGTCTCCCTGTGCTCCACCTGTCCTCGTGATATGCCGGGCTGCCGACAGAACGAGGAGAAGGGGAGAATCGAGACCATTGTTTAAATATTTCAGGCTCGCTTTCTCTGTGTCCCTCCCCGCTCCAAATACTTCTGCCTCAAAAATGTGGGTCATTCAAGATAATCTGCAGAATATGGAGAGGGTGTGAGATCATCTCACTGCTCTCCGAGCAGGAGCTGAAAGCCACAGCATGGATTCGGTGGCCTGGGTCAGACCCCCGGCAAGCCCTCCCGGATGTCACACAGCAGCCGATCAGGCACCCATGCCTGCTGACCTGACCTCCACAACGACACTCGTCCCCAGCTCCCTCGTCCTCTGCAGTGACTCTGAGGGCCAGGCCCTCATGGCTTCCCACCTGGGCTGCTATGTCGGCCCCACCTGGTCTCCACGCCCACTGCCCGCACCCCACCCCTGACTTGCCCCTGCCACACGCTGCCACTGGGTTTCTCCAAATAGGAACAAACCCGATCACACCGGCCCTCTCCCTGAGAGCTTGGTGGTTCTCCCTCAGCCACAGAATAAAGTCTGAATTCCTTGCCCCGGTGTAAGAGCTCCATCCCCTGGAGAACCCACGAGCCTTCCTGTCCCTCTTGGCCTCTTGAAGGTTCTGCCTCAGCCCAGCGAGCCCCACCCCTCAGGGGAAGCCCACGTCACCCACGCATTTTCTCCACTCCGCCCTGCTGCTCAACGCCGAGCGTAACCGCAGCGACACTGGGAAGGAGACCTCGGATGCATCTCCGTGCTCTGCCCCCACCAAACCAGTGCCACAGCACGTCCCCACCACACAGACAGAATGGCCTGATGTCCCCGACGGAAAATGTACCTGGCAGGGATGAGAAGTGCTAGGACGAGGGACGTGGCAGCACGTGATCCACAAATCATGGGTCCATACAGTGAATGTGAAGAGCAAAATTTGTCTTGCTGAGATAGAAATTTAAAAGAAAGGAAACTAACAAATGCCTCACGGTGGACAGACATCCCTTCCATCCCCCCCCAGTGAGCCCCCTGGAGTGGGCAGCCCCCCCAACCCCAGGGGTGCACGTTGCCGGGTCTGTTTACCCTGCACCAGCCCTCACTGCCCACTGGCCCTTGTTTGCTGTCTCTGGGTCTCTCCCGGGCTCACAGCTGACTTTGGCTCCATTCTCTCTGGGAAAGACCTACAGAAAGGGTCCCCCTGACCTGATGACCCCTGACTTTTTCTCTTCCTCACAGACAGGCCTACGTGGGGCAGCCCGGGCCCTGTGTCCTGGAAGTCTATATTCCACCCACAGCGGTTATTCACTGGCTCCAAACTCTCATTTTCCCAGCTCTCAAATTCTGCTTTTGCCATCCTTTCTGCCCCGAATGCCCATAAACCACCGTGCAACCCTCCACGCCCCTCTTATCTCTATGGTTCCACTTCTTAGATTTCCTGGGTCTACCCACCCCTTACCCCGACAAACAGGAAAGAGATAATCCCCACTATACGTTACCTAGGATGGGTAGGAGCTGTCTAGGGAACAGTGACAATAGGGGGACGTCATTATATTAAATAATATGTGTACTGGAAATGTACCTTATAAGGAGGTCTGTATGTGATCCTATGTGTTTAGAAATAATTTATGTTTTTAATGGTTGAGATAGGGTGTAATGAATCAGCTGGATTAGAACTACTAGACAAATATGCCCAAATCAGCAAAATACAGAAAAACCAAGGAAAAACAATACATTTTCTGCATTTTGACAAACATCTCAGTCAGTGGGACACTGGCTGACACAGGAATATCAAAGAGGAAGAGAC
This sequence comes from Potos flavus, assembly GCA_028534135.1. Taxonomy (NCBI): domain Eukaryota; kingdom Metazoa; phylum Chordata; class Mammalia; order Carnivora; family Procyonidae; genus Potos; species Potos flavus. The sequence goes on along the minus strand of CM052894.1, from coordinate 11,779,910 downwards.
TCATCTCTGCCATTTTAGGGACCATGATAGAGGTGGCAGGCGGAGCTGGGGGTCTGTGCAGAGGACAGTCACTGAGATCACCTGGGGGGACGCGGGTCGCACCCAGCCTACGCGAGGACCCAGGAGTGGCATCTGCCTGTTGCTCCTGCCCTTGGTGTGGCCACAAAGATTGCGAATACACGTCAGCCCTCGGTCCTCATCAGACGTGGCCCATCGCACCATTCAACAGAGCAGACCACCCGCTTTTTCTAGAGATGCCTTCTTCATCTTTCAGGACACCTGGTTTCCCTCCTCCGCTGATGAAGCAGCTCCCGCAGACTTCTCCACCGGCTGTTTGTCCCCTCTGCGAGCGCTAAGTACAGGTGTGGCCCAGGCTCGAGTCCACAGATAGCTCTTTTCCATCAACGCTCTCTCCTTGGGGGACCTCTTGTGGTGATGACTCCCACGCTGCCCTTTCCAGCCTTTGCTCCTCCACCTCCCCCTGCACGTCTCACGGGTAATTCCAGTCAACAGGCCCCAAACCAAATGCCTCCTCTCCTCCCAGAGCCTGTCCTTTGCCAGCTGTCTTCACCTCAGTAACTGGCGACTCCAACCTTCCGCGTGCTCAGACCAAACGTGCCAGCATGGTTCTTGCCTTCCCTTCGCCACATCCCACGTCCAGTCCCCAGGAAGACTCCAGCCTCTGTCCGCATCTCCCCACTGCCACTCGTTTCACCCTGAGCTGAAAATCGGCACTGTCTCTGTTATCTTGCACTAGTTCCCTAACAGGCCTCCCTGCCTCTCCTCTGCCCAGCCCAGGCGCCGCCAAAGTGCACTCAGAGCATGACCTCTGGGATGCCTCAGGCACGTCAGTCAGATGACGCCACTCCTTCACTCAAGCCCCTGGCTTCCCAACTCAGAGGAGAAGCTGGCCGACCTCCAGGGCTCCACCTGGCCTCCTCCCCCAGTGGTGTGGCCTCCTCGCTGGACCTCTAACACACAGGCAACTCCTACCTCAGGATTCCTGCCCTCGCTGTTCTTCTGCCCAGAATGTTCCTCCCTCGGATACCCACATGGCTTCTTCACACACCCTCTTCAGGGTCAAATGTCACCTTCTCAGTGAGGCCTCCCTGGATTTCTTACTTTAAATTCCAATCCCAGGTCGACCCCATCCTTCCCTCTCCCCCATTCAGCTTTAGTCCTTCTCTAGATCGTCTGACACAGTTGTGACGATTTGTGTATACCCACACATAGCCACACATATTTGTGTATACGCACGCACTCTAGACCGTAAGCTCCATAAGGACAAGAATTTTTATGTTTTATTCATGGCCATATCCTAATGTCTAGAACAGCACTTGTCACAGAATAGATGATAAATAAACATTTGTTGGCTGGTTTGTGGTTCCATATTGATTCACTTGAGTCACCTGCCATCTCGACTGCATGGATGGAGGCCCTGGGCCCCAGGGGACAGGACGGCAAGTCAGTCTACCACAGGTCCCACTGTGGGCATCGCAGTGCCAGACTCATCTGTAAACCTTCGCTCTGCCTCTCACATCTCAGGATCCTCAGAGCCTACCGTGGGCCTAAAACAAGGTGAGTGGATAGATGCTTGTTGAACTAATGAAATCCAAGTAATTCAGGACAAAGAGGAGCCTGAATTGAATGAGATACTATGATACCACAGATGTGATTTGAAAGATTCCTTTTCATGCTCTTCTCACCCTCCGGTCATTGCTGACCACATCACTTGTGGGTAATGGTATTTCACTTCGGACACAGTAAGTTCAAGTTCTGAGTTCACCTGAGAACTTGGAGCTTCTGAGTAGCCTCCCACCTTCACACTTGTTCCCATCATCGTCCACATAGGCACCTTCTCCACCGTGAGTGGAGGGTGCACAGAATAGGTCATCATAAGCATGGGTTCTAGACTTCCCTCCACACTCACCAGCCTTATGCATGACTTTAAGCCATGTGATCCTGTTTCTTCATCTGAGGTTAATTCTCTTATCATAAGAGGATAACTGGCTAGTGAGTTTGATGCAGAAGATTCAGAAATGACTTGTTAAAGGAAATTTATGGTTTACGACCACATAGAGAGCAGGAATCACCAGGACCCACTGCAGGTTCACAGAGAAAAAGCTCTGTCAGCTAAATGTTGTTTCTTTCTTTGACAGGCTTACCAGACTGGTAGAGATGAAGATCAAGGATTTAGGAATTCAGTAGGGCATCTGATAAGTTCAGTGGGGTTATCATATGGAGTGGATGCAAGGACTACTGAATTAGGTACAAGGACCATTGGGTGGCTTGGGGATTGGTTGGATACTGTTATTTGTGGGCTGAGATTTAATGATCTCAGAGAGAGGTTCTGAACTCCGGACCTCAAGCTTCTGTCCTTGGCAAAGTCCTGCTGAACATTTTTATCACCGGCTTGAAAGAAAACTTCAAAGAGGATATGTTCACTACATTTGGGGACCAGCTGAAGGACAAAGATATCATGACCAGGGTCAGAATCGGTGTCCAAATCAATCTCATAGCCTACGGACAATGGGTTGAGGTGGCTCCTCAGGGCTACCTGTCCAGGTATAGAGCAAGGGAAACATGGCAGAGCAGCAGAAGACTTGAAAAAGTATGATGGGATTCCGCTGACCTGAGTCAAAGGTATAATGTTATGCAGACCACCTCGTCCCACGTCAGCCCCTCCCACAAAAACCTAACTGTATCTTGGGTTATGTTCATGGCATTGTACCCGCAAGTGTGAGATGCACCCCACTCTGCACATTCCAGTGGTTTTAAGGACGACATTCTAAAAGGGACTTGAACAATCCAAAAGTGAAATTAAGAAGATTATTACATCTACAACACCATAAATATTTAGGAATAAACTTAAGAAGAGAAGTGTAAAACTTATACTCTGAAAACAAAAACACTGTGGAAAGAAATTAAAGACCTAAAGAAATGGGAAGACATCCTATGTACATGAATAGGAAGACTTACTTTTGTTGGCATGGCAAAACTCCCCAAACTGATCTACAGTTTGAGCACAATCTATAAAAATCCCAACTGGCTTCTTTATAGAAACTGACAAGCTGATCCTAAATTCATATGGAAATGCAAGGGATCCAGAATAACCAAAACAATTTTGACAAATAAAAACAAGGTTGGAAGATTCATACTCTGTAATTTCAAAATTTACTATAGACCTTCAATAATTAAAACAGTATGGTACTGGATAAGGACAGACAGAGCAGTGGAATAGACTTGAAAGTTCAGAAATACACCCTCACATTTATAATCAGTTGATTTTTGACAAGGATGCTAAGATGATTTAGTGGGAGAAAGGAATAGTAATTTTAATAAGTGGTGCCAGGACAACCGGATATCATACAAAATAATGAGCTGACCTCTTTATCACACTATACTCAAAACTGGATTCAAAATAAATGAAAGAAAGACCTAAATGTAAGAGCTAAAACTATGAGACTCTTATTAGAAGAAATAAAAGAAGAAAAAATAGACCTAAATCTCTGTGAGCCTAGACCAGGCAATGATTTCTTAGATACGACACCAAAAGAACAAGCAAAAAGAAGGCAAAAATAGATAAATTTGGCTTAATCAAAATTTAAAACTTCTGTGCTTCAAAGGACACTTTCAAAGAAGTGAAAAGGCAAAATATAGAATGAGAGAAAAATATCTGAATATCATATATGTGATGAGGGAGTATGTATATCTAGAGTATGTGTCTAGAATATACAAAGAACTCTTACAAGCAAATAATAAAAAGATGCAACTCAATTTGAAAAATGGCAAAGGATCTGAATAGACATCTCTCCAAAGAAGATACAGAAATGGCCAACAGGCCAACATCTACAGGCATCAGTGAAAAGCAAATCAAAATGCAATGACATATCACTTCACACCCATGAGGATGACTCTAATCAAAAAGACAGAAAATACCCTACGATCCAGCAACTGCATTACTAGTTATTTACCCAAAGATACAAAAATACTAATTCAAAGGGGCACATGCACCCCAATGTTTATTGCAGCGTTACCTATAATAGCCAAATTGAGGAAACAGCCCAAGTAGCCCAAGTATCCATCCACTGATGAATGGATAAAGCAGATGCATTAGATAACCCCATGAGGTGGATACTATTATTCACAAGTCATATTAGAGACACAGAAACTGGAGTTTAAAGAAATCACCTAACTTTGTCATGATCGTACACTGGCAAATGGCAGAGACAGATTCAGACGCCAATAATCTGACCTCAGACTCTAGCGAAGGTCCCACTGATATTTGCTGAATGAATCACTGAATGAATCCAGGAGTGAATGAATGTGTGCTCAACTGCCCGCAGCAGGAAGAATCAAGCTTCTCTTAACCAGCTGGTTGGTTCTTATCCTACAAATGCTCTAAAGCTCGTAGCTCTCATCTCTCCTTGGGTTGCTCTACCTTAAGACTAAAATTAGGGTCCATCTGCCTCCGGTGAGTGGAGACTCTTCCTCCAGGGAAGCCTCCAGTATCTTCTTGGATGAACCTCTCTCTCCATGGGCTCCATGGTCCAGGCTTCCGTCACCTGTCACCTGTCCAGCCCCTGCAGGCAGAGCCCGCGCTGGGCCACTTCCAGCCACTGCCCCCCCCATCCATGCTGAACCTGCTGCGCCCCCACGGCCACTGCGACGCTGCTGTGTCCAATCGTGCGCTTCGAAGACGCGGTGCCACATCCCGCTGGGACAGGCGCCGCCCGTGCTGGTGCCACCGCCACCGCCAGTGCTGGTGCCACCGCCACCGTGCAAGTGCCACCAACACTGCCAGCGCCGGGCTCACCGCCTCTGCTGCCGCTGCGTCACTGGAGGTACTGGGTGGGGGGGGAGGGGAGGGGCAGGCACGGGGGACTGACGGCGCGACATCAGGAAGCCTTCGGAGTCACCCTCTCCTCCAAATGAAGCGTTACTAGGGACTGTCTCTCGGGGCCTCCTGGGAGAGGACTTCTTCCCTCATGCAGACGGAGTTCTAGAAAGCCCAACCCACCTTCCCCGGATGCCTCTAAATACCCAGCATGGGGAGCAGTGCAGCCCCGGCTGGGACCCGCCTCCCCACAGCCGCCCATGCGCTTCTGTCCCATCACTGTGGAGGCCGACAGACACGGGGGTGGCCTCTTTTCTAAAAATGCCACAAGACCTCAGGGTGCGCATCTGTGGACTCACCTTCTGACTTGGCCCTATTTTCCCTTCAGTCCTGTTTCTCAAATACACCGTCCTTATCATTTCATCACATGTGCCTCTCCAAGTCCCTCTCGGGATAAGGCAGTAAGTTAGCAAAGCAAGAGGAGATACCAGGAAGAGCGACGATGGGATCGTACACACACACATTTTGAAAATAGGAAGCCCACTTCCAACCTTGGTGTGTTTCACTGGGGATTTTTTTCTGAAGACTTCAAACGAGCAGAAATTCTTGGCCAAATGACTTGGTAGTTTCAGGTGAAAAGCAAGGCTCTCTCGGGAAGCTTTCTGAACGTGAATTACAGAATTACAGACTGTTCTCTCCCTGCTTTTTGTAGACTGACATTAAGAACACTGCTGGGGGGCACCTGGGGGGCTCAGTCGTTAAGCGTCTGCCTTCGGCTCGGGTCGTGATCCCAGGGTCCTGAAATCGAGCCCCGCATCGGGCTCCCTGCTCAGCGGGGAGCCTGCTTCTCCCTCTCCCTCTGTCCCTGCTTGTGTCCCCTCTCTCACTGTGTCTCTCTCTGCTAAATAAATAAATAAAATTAAAAAAAAAAAAAGAACACTGCTGGGCATGGCGGACCCCAGGCAAGATCGGCATTCAGGGGCCTCTACCTTTCTGGACACTCCAGTCTTCAGCCCAGAACTCCTTCCTTAAAGAGCACCCAGGCTCTCACGCTGCCCCTGGGTCGGCCGTACCGAATTCATGTTAAGGTTTTAAAGCCATCTCTCCATGCTTCCCAGTCAGAAGAGTCACAGAACCCCAAAGGCAGGGCCATCTGCATAACTTATGGGACCCGGGACACAGGGCAGTGCAGGAGCCCTCATTCAAGTTATTACGAGTTTCACGATGGCAACATCGGAGCATTAAAACAAACACAGGGCCCGGACAACTACAGGTGTCCCGTTTCCAAGCTGGCCTGCCTGCCCAAAGGATTGTAATGACGCACCAAGGACACTCAGAGGCATAGTTCAGAAAAATTACTTTTACATATAACCGCAAAGCCCTATTTTTAAATAGAAAAACACTAAAAGTTGGCAAATATTCAAAAGAATTTTTTTTAAACTTCAGACACGCCATTCTTGCCAAAATGCCAGTTGAGTCAGCTCTGCTATTTGGACTCCTTTGGCGGAAATGCATGAGAGACTGCCTTAACTTCCACCCTGCTTCCCTCCAAGGCTCTATACCCTAAAAGCATTTTGCACACCAAGAGAGAAGCCTGGAGTGAGTAACAAGACCTTCAATGGCAAAGCAAAGCTGGAAAGGGTCAGATCCCCATAGACCTACGTGGTTCTCAAAGGAGGGACAGGATCTGGCAAGGCCAAGAGGAAGGGTTCCAGGAAGGGAGCAAAGGGGCAGAGAGAGAAGCAAAGGGCATGACTTGTCAGTGGCAGGAAGGGTCAACAGGCCAGCAGGGAGGGCTCGCCAAGGGCCACTGTACTACTTTAGAAAATCGGTAAGAACCTGACAGCTTGTTAAGTTCTGGAATCTGATTTTAAAACTTGGATTTCATGCTCATGTAGGGTAAAAATAAGTGTGACAAATGGCCACCTGTCTATAAATGACACATGAACTGTCTCCTTCTGTAAGTCAGCAACAGCGTGAGCACAGGATCCAGGAGGGAGTTTTTTGCCCTTGGACTGGCTATGACTGGGTCTTCACCCTACTTCCCAGATCACATGGGTGCCTCTTAGCTCTAACTGAGCTTTTTGGTTTTGTGCTAAGGCTACTCTGCGCTGGGTCTTAGTCTTGTCCTTGAAATAATGCACAGGACCTTACAGGACAGAATGAGACCCGTGCTTACCATCACTAACAAGCTCAGGCTCACGAAGACCGAATGATGAAGAAAAGTATTTGGACAAAGTAGGACTCATCTCTATACCTGAGACAAAACAAAAAAAACAAAAAAAACAAAAAAAACCCAACACCCTCAAAAAGGCCCTTCTACCCAGACAACCACCTCCTCTGATAACCCTCAGGCTTAACTGTAATAAGACACCCAGAGCGGAACTTGGAGAGCGTCAAGGTCTGGCTTTAGCTAAAGAGTCTCCAGGCCAAGGTACATGCTGTCTCACCCATGCTACGAGGCAATGAGATGAACAGAGACTACAAACTCACCAACCAAAGTCAAGGAGATGAGAATGCATGTATATTCCTCCCCACTGAGACTGATTCTCTTGCTCCCTGTCTCTTACTCTCTTTATATACATATATGTCTGTCTATTTATGTATATATATCTACATTTACATATATGTATCTTGTGTAGATAGCTATATATGTATGTATAGCGTGCATACATATGTATATATAAAAGACACATACATAGAGAATAAGAGAGGCAGGGAGAGAGAATATATACATACACTTACATACGCATAAATATGTAGTACAATTCAATTCCATTCAATTTCGTTAATTCAACCCACATTTAGAGTCTCTGCCATGTGCTGGCCCTACACTAACTAGGCACTAGATACAGGCTTAGCAAAGAGTGTCACCAACCCCCACGAGCTCACCACCTAGAGGGGAGACATGCTGAAACCCAAACACCAGCATGGTGGCCATTTATAATGGGAGGCAGCGCGGCTCGGTGGTTCTAGATCAAGGGTGGTTATTACGTGTGCTTGAATCACGCTGGCTGGGCTCAGGTCCCACTCCAACACTTTCAAGCTGTGTGACCTTCAATACGCAACTTGAGCCACAGGCTGTCATCAGTGATATGAGCATCTACAATAGCACCTTCTTCACGGGGCGGTGAGGAATGAACGATATAACTAGTGAAAGCACAGATGCGGGCACACAGAAGGCATTCAGTAAAAGGGAGCTTTTATTATCACAACTATTATTCTTCTTGAAAAGACTGTGAGGTGGTGCAGGGGGGCGCAAAAGAAAGAAAGGTCAATCTAACTTTGGGGTGTCAGGAGAAGCTTCAGGGAGGAGGTGGTATAAGAAATAGGTGTTTGTCAGGAGAACAACAGGTAGAGAGGGCATTCCAAGGATAAAAAAAGAGTTTGTTCAAAGGCCCTGAGGCATGAAACATCCTGGCAGGTCCTGAGAACTGCCAACAGATCAGCACAGCCGAATAAGGGTTCAAGGTCAAAGAGAAGCCAGAATCAGATCTGAAAGGGCCACCGGACAGCCTCAAACAATGGAATGTCGAAATCAGATTTGCTTTCAGAAAGGTTTAGGTAATATCCAACTGAACATAATTTCGCCATTGTGAGGACCAGTTACCACGAGCACCACCAGAACATATTAATGCCACCAAACAGAAGACTTACTGTCGTGTTTATGTTCTTTCCTCTGTTCACAAGTCTTGTTAAGTTTTTTGTTGCTTTGTTTCAGTTGTAGTAAATGACTGGCTTACTTTCCAATGCTGGTTTCATGGCTGCAAGAACGTTTTTCTTTACCACTAATATCTTACAGAATGATTTTTAAATACTCATCTTCCTAACCACAAGGAGGGTCTGCAGTGGCCACTTCTTAGCATTCGTTAAGAGCCAGACACTCACTTGTTTGCCCTCAAAGTTTGCAGACACCCATCAAGGGCGGCGGGATGTGTCTGGGAGACGGAGGCGGATATGGGAGGCAGAGCCATGATGGGGGTCCGTACTGGAACTAGAAGCAAAATCATATCCCAGGATAAAACCAGGAAGGTCACTGAAGGAGAAGAAAATGAACATGTGCCAAGCACCAAAGGAATGGACGAGAATGCAAAGTGGACCCCTGAAGGGCATTCAGTGACCAAGGAGGTCCCTGGAGGGAAAATTGGAAACGGGCAACTGACCTGTCTGGAGGTGTCCAGATTCATTTGCTCACATAGCATTCATGAGGTCAGCCTATGAGTTGATTCTATGAATTCCCTCTGTTGGCGTCTGTCCTGGGTCTGGAGAGAATACCGTGACGTCTCCAGCCACGAAGGACTGAGCGCCGCAGAGAGAGGATCCCCTGCGAGCGGGCCCCGATATGGACCAGGCATTCCCCTGGAGTGCCTACAGATGCTGTCTCCTTCCATCTTCATTCCACGCCATTGAGAAAATCAACAGATGGAAACAGTCTCCCTTCTGACCCCAATTTTCATTGTTCCATATCTGAGATAACAGAGGCAGCAGGCGGGACAGAGAGCTGAAAACTGCCAGTTTCAGACGCCTATGACTGTAGTCTCCCTCCTCCTCCCCGGAACTGACCTCTTTGGGTCTGGTCTTCAGATTTTCATAAAACGAACGCTGCTTTTTTCCCAATTCATTTTTTCCTCCCCCTTTGACTTAACAAGCATGGCCCCCAGATGCTCATGCATTAATGCTGCCATTCCCTGACAGACCACTGACACGCGCGGTGCATGGTGCGTGTGTGTTTGCGTGTGCTCCAGCGTGGGTGTGTCCAATTCAGGACGAACAGGGACTGCTGTCACCCTCACAGGACCTGCCAGTGTGTCAAAGCCAAATTCTGCACTCAGATGTCCTCTCAGTGCCACGGGAGTGCTCCTTTGCTCTGGTTGCTGCAGCCTGGGGCTCCTGAGCACTAGCGGGTATTTTGCTTAAGTTGTTAAAAAAAAAAAAAGTAGGAAAAAAAACCCCAAAAACCAAAATAAAATAATTGTATCAACCTCTCATGTGGCACTCCAACTTAGCATGCATTTTATGGTCAACTGAGAAACTCAAAGAGCATTGCGGGAACAACTAAAGCAAGTGTGAAAAATAGCAGGCTCTCCATTAGTTGCTCTTTGTTTCCCAGGCAAAAATTTCTCTCTTGAAAAATCAAATCAGCAGTAACTTATTTGTTGAACACCTACTATGTGACCGGTACTCTACATCCAGCTGCACATTACAGGATTTCTTTTTCATTACCATCTTCCCTTTAAAACATTCAAAGCATCGAGCTGGATGTTTTAGCTGTTTTCTCTTCGAGCAGTTTTTTTATTATGAATGTCTTCAGAATCTTAACACTCTGATGGCTATGCAGAGTTTTCTGGGTCTTTTTTGGTCTGTTTTGTTTTCTTCCTACTATTTTTTTTTTTTTTAACCTAAAACTTTCCTTTTCTCTTCCTACTTTCTGATTTTAGGGAGAGGAAAAAAAAATTCTAGCATCTGGGGTCTGAGACCACTTGAAATGTCTGGGCCGGGGATTGCTAATGACCTCCCAGAGATAACCCAAATTGCTGATTTAGCAAAGCCCATTCTTGACCTTGACACAAGACAAGACAGGCAGAGGGAGAGAACTTGCCAGGCAGCAGTGAAAGAAGACGGATCGTGGAAGCACTCAGATCTCCCCAGGCCCCCTCCCCCATTCAGCAAACACCTGGCTGAGTTGGAAAACATGACCGGTCCAACCTTCCTATTGGCACCAATTGAAGCTGTCAGCTCTCGGCTTGTCACCAGTTGCACTGGGAGGCCCCGGGCAGCCACAAGAGCCCTAATTAGGCAGAAATGACACTTCTACAACTGACCTGCCAGGACCTTTGGCAAACCATTTAACATCATTAGTTAACATTTTTAAAAAGTGTGAATGTAAATGAACAGCCAGTGGCTTTCAATGGAGTTTGTCGGTGGCATCCCCCACTCCGCCCCCCCGCCCCCCACCCCAGCTCACTCTTTCTCTTTTTACATGAATAGTCCACTTGTTTCCCCCAGAATTGGAGGGAGGCGCTGGGCAAGAAGGAAGAAGAGGACCAGTCCTCTGTGGGGAGAGACATGTTAAAGCATAAACAAGCTCGGAGGAGTGAGAGACGATCTCTTCCTGCCTCGGGATAGGCCTGAACTCACACACAAGCCCCCAGAGCCAGCGGGGCTGGGCAGGGAGGGGGCAGGAGTGCACCCAGCCAGGTCCCGCTGGGGAGCTGGGCTTGGGGGTGTAGATGTCAGCTGTTGCCCATTTTCCAGGCTTTGAGTAGGTGGGAAACAATTTCAATTCCCGACTCAAGGGTGCTTCTGAAATACTCTTTCTCTCATACCTCTTACCGCTCGTTAGCACTATGAACGACCAGATGTTCTGCAGTGATTTAGCAAATATCTTGCGTGTGCTTCGGTGTAACTGTACCAGCTAGAAATAGACCTCGTCCTCTCCAAAGGAATGAAATCTGGGGTGGGGGGGTGGGGGAACAACTTCCGACGCCAGTTTGGTACTTACACAAATTCATTCCTTTCCTACCTGAAGCTGGTATTTCCCACCTGGAATCACACTTCACTTTGCTCTTCGCTGCACACCCACAGAGTCCGTACACGCCAACACTCTCCATCTGTAGGAAGGGGGAAAAGAGTTTCACTGTGAAAATGTCCCTTTGTCTGTCTGCTTCTGCGCTGCTCTCAAAGCGTGTGTTCGTGCTGGGTGACAGCTGGAAGAGGCCGCACAGGGTAGAAGGGAAGCAAAAAGGTAAAGGTGGGCTGCAGAGGGACCAGGTTCCTGGAGGGCCTTTGCACTTACCACCCACTGGTTGTGTGGCCTCGGGCAAGGTGCTTTGCCCTGAGTCTCAGATGTTTTCATCTGTAAGGCAGAGATAATGCCTTACTACTTACGGTGAGAAAAAGACTAGATGGACATATCACGCGAACAAAGGCAAGGATTTCCAGACCTTTTAGAGCTGCCAAAATTGAGGCGTAATGCCAGGTTCTCAGCTTAGTGAGACTTGGTCCTCTTGCTTCTCAAGACAGGCTAGACAAAGCCACTACACCACCAGCACATGCCAGGTCCCCCCTGCCCTACCTGCACTCCAGCTTATTCTCCAAAGGCCCGTAAGTGCTACAAAGACAAGTGCATGGGTGCAAGACAAATGCCTAAAACCCATGGTCCTATCAGCTCTTTGGCCTCTCTGCGGGATCCTAAGCAGTACGAGAGGGGAAGCACACCCGTCTATCTCTGGATTTCCAGAAGCCCCGAGGACAGCGGTGGGGACACAGTAGATGCCCAGCAAAGGCTTACTGCGTCGAAATCCAATGCGTCTTCCAGACAGGTGCTGATAGCAGCTGGAGTGTGTGCTCTACGAAGGCAGCCCGGATCCCAAATTGAGGGAGCCGGACTTGCCCCTGAATTAAGAAAGAGTCAAATCAAGCCGGCAGCATGCGGTGGCAAATGCCTGCTAGGTGGCCATAAGAGAGAGAGAAGCAAAAGAAAACAATCTTAGTTTGGGGCAGAAAGAGGGAGAAAATACTGGAAAACGCCCTTAATAACAGTAAATGGGAAAGGGAGGGAAGAGCTCCTCGTGATGGAGTATTTAGTGCTTTTAAGCTAAATACCTCAGCATATTAAGCAAATAGAGAAAAGCCAGCTAGAAGATGTCAGCAAATTGAACCGAACGGTGCTCAGAAAGCCTATAGGAGGTGTCTGGGTTTGACCCCTTTTCCCATCACATGCCTGGTCTGCGCCCGCGTGTTTAGTGTTGCTTCTCCTCTCCAGCTGCGGAGCTTATTGAAAAGCTCTTGCTCCCTGCCTGGTTTTGGCACATTTTCTGCAGGTGCCTCCTACTGTGGCCACAATGGGCTGCTAGGGAGGTTCAGACCTGTCAACAGCTCCGGGGGAGGGGGCGGCGGCGGCGGAGGGAGCACAGCCATTGTCTTAAAGGAACAGTGACATTGTGCGCGGCAGAGCCTGCGGCACCCGCACCTGCTAATGAGATGAATCCTTTCTCCCGCTCGCTCTTTCTCTCTTTAATGATTTAACTTGATCGCTTTGGCTCCTCTCTGGACAGGGAATTGCTCCGTTGATAATATAAAGTAATTGCCTGTAAAACATTGCTCTGCAACAACTACTCCCTTCCCTGGCTGAAAATGTCACAGCAATTGAAAAGCTCTTAGCCCAGTTCAAGAATGAGGTTGCTCAGGAGAGCGGTCTTTGCTTAGGTCTCCAAGCACTTGTGGGTTCCCTTCCGAGAGTTGCAAGTTCTTGGTGTGTCCACTCAATTTTTAAGACAGAGACTTCTCCCTCCTGTAGCTCAGGAGGATGTTGTGAGCAACTGTGGACAACTAACCAGACTAAAAACTCCCCTCAATGCCAGAATGAGAGAGTTGGTTCAGGCAAAGACATTATTTTCTTCATCACCGTGATGGCTACATGGGTCAAGTGGGATTTAGGAGAGCGTCTTCGTTCTCATCCAATAAAGAAAAGGTATCTTTGTCTAGAAGGGAGTGGGAGCCTTGGTTTTCCAAAGTGGAATCGATGCTCTAATTGTTTAAGATTTGCTGATTTTTTTTTCAGACCTGTCACTTGGCGGCAGCAGTGACACACTGTGGGAATGGGGACCACACACTTGCGTTTTTATAAATACTTTATTAGTCATTGCCACGCCAACGTGGGGAGTAATTCACCTGGCGAAAAAAAATCACTTTGTCGTAGGCATGAATCCGCCAGCAAAATAAACACTGGTTAGTGGCGGTTTCATTTTCCTCTGACAGGTGAAAGCCTAAGTCACTATCTGAAGAAAAGAGAGAAACTTTTTTCGGTTTAATTGGTGAGAAGCACCACTTGCTAAATGCGAGGCTGCCGCGTTACTAATTCGGGAACAAAGCCTCAGGTGAATCACCTTCCAACCGGATAAGCTCTGAATATTTTCTGTAGCGGATGAAGGGCAGCAGACATGCTTATTACGGTACTTTATCAAAAGGCAAAAACATCTGCCTGCTTACTTGACAAACTAGGGCATAGAGAACGCAGCTACCAAAAGGCCATTTAAAATTATAAATCTGAGGAAAGCCACAGAACTTTTTCCAGCTAACTCTCTGAGAGGCCGCGGTACGAGATCCACAACCCTAAACAGGTGCAGCACTTTTTTCTCGGAATTTAGGAATTTTGGACTTTAGATTTTTAGATCTTGTAATATTGTCAGAATATGCCAGATATTCAGTTGGGGCAATTACACATATTATACCAAAATAAATGTATATCATAAAAGGTATTTTTCCTTCACCCATAATGAAGAGAATACAAAATATCTTTAATTTAAACCCATTAAGTAAATTGATTCCTGAATAGAAGAATTATGTTGACAGCTTTTTGCCAGCAGCTCGAGGTTTTTCTATTTGCTTAGATGAAGATATGTGTGTGTGTGTGTGTGTGTGTGTGTGTGTGTGTGTGTGTGTGTGTAAAATGAGGGCGTGAAACTAAATGACCCCAAAGTTCTGCCTGGCTCTATGATTTTCTTATCTATAAAGACAATTCCTATCCTGGAAACACATAAGCAGTAAATATGACCACACACTTATTTCTAACAGCTTTGTCTACTGGACAGGCGGTCAAGACAGTGGAAGAATGGGTTAAGTCCTGGCAGCCACAGCTAGGAGAGCCTGGACCGCCAGGGCTAGAATCCCAAACCCCCTTGCAAAAGATGGCCCAGGAAGCAGGAATGTGAGGAAGGTGGCCCGGGCGGGGGTGGGGGGGGCAGGGCGGGGGCAGGGAGTGGGGGTGGGGGGTGATGCTTGCTGCTGGTGCTCAGGCTGGTGTCCTCCCCATGAACTCCCAGAGCGAGCCTGGGTGGACAGTGTGAATGGGGGAGAAAAAGAACGTGCAAAGAGGGCAAATACAAGTCAAACAAGCACACAGTCAGTGGAAGGAACGTCAAGGCTGACAGCAGCCCCAGGACTGGTTTCACTTTTGCGTCCTTCTTTTGCATATGTCTGCACACGATGTAAGAGGTCTGACTAGAATTCCAAAGTGCAGAGACAACAAAATGGGGATTCACGTCTCATTGCTCATGTGGATCCTTGCAGCACATTTGAAACCACCTGACTGCACACGGCAGAAATTAACCTTGGGTTACGTGTGTTTGAACTTCGCAGTAAACAGCGTTCGTCGAGATGTTGGGCATGTGTTTAAAAAGAAAAGAATGTATTTTAAAATGCTGCATCATTCCTGTGTCTGTGAAATGTTCATACCAGCGATGAGAGCTGTACCCCGGGCTAAAATGTGATTGTTCTCTAGGGTAAAAGCTAACATTCTTCATAATCAGATCTGTGCATGTACCTATGTCGTGAGAGCCACAGACATTTATTTCAACCTGAGCGCCTTTATTTATTGTTTGCTACATTTGCTACTGCTGTGTCCCCTAAAATTTAACACACAGAAATATTAAGATCCTTTATACTCAAATAAAAAGTTCACATCAAGCGGATGGACAACAGGACCTGCTGAAATGTTTGTATTCCAGATACAAGGGACACTTAGCTTTCCAGTTAGAAAATGATGTCAATTTAAAATCTGCTTTATAGCTCCTGAATTAACAGAACCACTGGCTAAGGGAAGAAAAAGATTTTGCTCCTGCCTCCCTCGGTGCAATGTACGGGCTCATTCTCAATCAACACTGAACCTGCAGGGTTTGTGAGGATGTCAGACAACACGGAAGCCATGTAAGCACAGACTTCACCCCTTCCTGCCCCCACGGAGAGCTCGGTTCTACTTTGTTTCTTATAATTTTCTTCAAATTACATGCTGCCAAGTTTCCTTTTCTTCCAAAAGTCAGAAAGCACTAAGTAGCCAAGGAACGTTGCCATACTCTCTCCAGTTTGCATGATACAGGATTATAGTCCCTCTCCTCCAGTCCAAGCCTTCCAGAGCTCGGCTTATCTTAAAACATCCACTGAGACAGATGCACAGTAGTCAACACAAGGATGATTGACCCAAAGGACTAGCTGTAGACACCAACCATTACAAACCTGACATTTTTACCTATGTATCTTGTGAAAAATAGATGGGATAGGCTAGCACGAGGTGTATATATTGAAGTCTAAATTTGCAGAGTGAGGGGATGTTGCTCATAAACAGGGTAATCTGAGGGGCTGATTCTGATGAGCCTTCATCCCAGAGGGTGCAGGCTCAAGTGTGTGACGTTTTCTGACCTACCAGCAAGGGTCAAATCTTGTGCCAAGTTGCACTGCATTTGTTTCTTAGCATTAGGGCTTGGAAAGAGTGTGAAAAGTTCAAGGCTTGCCCCTAGTGAGTTAGAGTCAAACTCAGACAACATACACAAGGGAAGGTAAAAATGGTTATTTCTAGTTAAAAAAAAAAAAAAAAAAACACATGGTGATTCCTTCTATTCTCATCTAACAAATAATACATGGACATGAAGTCTATTGCAAATACAAATGAAAAGTTCTGTAAAGCTTCAATGACTTGTTTTGATTGCATTTCCTGCTTTTGCATTTAGAATTGTCTCAAGAAAAGACAACTATTTTCCAACAATAGATTTATAAGAAATGTATAAAAATTATTTACTAAACAGATATTTTTCTTGCAAGGGTCTTAGTCAAGAATTCAAAATGCCTGGATTTTCAGTAAACTAATAGATAATGATACATAGGATGATATACATTCTAAAGCTTATAAACTGATACCCATACGTTTTAGTTATTTCAAGGATCATACTTTAAGAGTTGTTTTTGTTCTTACTCTACAAAACATAGTCTTTGATTCTTGCCCTACAAAATAGTCTTTGAGGTTGTATTCTCAAAACCAGCACGTAAGCCTTACTTTCCCCTTGCATACCGTCAGCTTGGCTATCAAGAAAAAAGCAAGTATTTAATGATTAGACAGCCAAAGCTGAGGTCAGATCCACAAGTTAATAAAAGTTCCAACAAGTGTTGGCATGGAACAATTTTATGGCCAAAAGAAATTTGTTACTAGTTCTCTCAAACAGGAACTCTACTTTTAATACTGTAGAAGTAGAAAAATTCTTTAGAAGGCACAGACATCTCACATTAATTGAGACGCTCTCTGCTAGAAATTCTCTGCCTCGTGAGTTTGGTACACGGTCTTCTCTAGTTTCAAATTCCCATAAAGGTCCTAAGCCTAGAGTGCAAATATTTGGCAATGAACTTTGGGAAAGAGGGTTACCTAGAATGGCTCAGGGATATTTTAAATCACCTGGCTGTTCATAAATCAACTCAAATTTTTACAATAGTCTAACAGTAGCTGCTGGGCAAGGGGAGCTCCTTCTGGGAATTTGGCCAATTCTGACCAACGAGGACAGTGGCAGAGGGCAGATTCTAGGGGACCCAAGTGGCTTCCTTTGGCCAAATCTCTGTGCACACGAAAAGAAGAGGAGACCAGGGCAGGCACCCAGATATTTCAATTTCAACCTCACTTTGCCTCAATTTTTTATTTCAAGTGAAAGTGCCCTTACACAAAATCGTCCTAATACCCATCACTCTTTATTCCTGAGCACGTCTGTGTTAGATTCTCTCGAACTTTCCTTTTCCTTCCTATCTCCAAACTGTACCATTTAAAGATGGTTATGCTGACTGTAGCCCAAGCAGAAGACAGGCATCATTAAATATGTATTAAAATTATTTCCACTTTAGAAATAACATTTTAGACTTTCATCCTATCTCTCTCCTTAAGTATTAATGGAAACATTGTTTTTCTGAGAAGCTAATTCTGATCATTACTGGTTTTATTTCTACAATATCCACCTAAGGTTTTGAATGCACGATCACAAAATATAAGTGGAATTTAATTAAAAACGGGATCTACTGTCCCTTGTTAACATATAATTCTGTGTATTTCTTAATTATACAGAAATTTAATCTAACACATTAGATTGGCATTAGAGATCCACTCACAAATGTCACCTTAAAAATAATTTTGAAAGTACATAGGGCTCCAATGATAGTACTTTATATACGACTGTCATATAAAAGTGATGCAATTAAATCAAATTAATTCTAAAAAATTTGCCTAAAATAATTTTGCTAAAAATTCCTGGAAATTAAAAAAAATAAAAAATAAAAAGTAAAAAATAAAATAAAATAAAATAAAATAAAAATTCCTGGAAATTTACTTCCTAAAATTACTTCCCCGAAAGAACTAATTCTCATCTGCATCTATGACTACAATTTTTTTTTTTAATTCAAGAAACAAAAATTCTCAAATATCTTAAACAGGACCCCCAAAAAAGGACAAATCAAGGAAGAAAAAGAAAACAAATATGACTCTACATTTTGCCAATAACAAATGTCAAAACTCAAGTCCTAAATTTTTGACAACTGAAAGTTTCTAAATTCCCCAAATAATGTTTCACATTTTAACATTACCATAAGATTCATGACCAGACCCGCAGAAATCATCAGTTATAAAGGCATAGAGTATTTCAATTTGGCTAATAAGAAATAGATAACTCCTCTTAAGCAGATTAACTTAAAGTACACTTTCAGGGAAGCTAAAATCTCCTTCAATCAAGTTCTTAAGTTTAATTACAAAAGTCAAACAACTTATTGGCTCTCATTCAAGTGCAACAACAAAATAGATGGGCATACCACTCTCCGGGGTCAGGAAACTAACCAATGTCTGCAGCAGTTACAGAGAAAACATTTTCAGCCATAATGTAATAAAACATCTTACTGGTCCTCTTAACTGGGATTTCTCCTCTCTTTCTTCTTTGCTGCCCCCTATGTGGGAAAGATGATTAACATTTTCTTCATTTGCAATAAATGCAATTCCTATACTCATTTTGCTGCTTTTATATTAAGAAGTACAAATTAGAAAACCTGGCCTTTGTAGGATATTTTATATGTATTCATTTTGCTTTATTAGACCTGTAATTAGGTCGCAGAAATAGTCTTAAGTTGTGTCTACTTCTACAAAGTTAGAAAAGTATCTATTCAAAGATAGCAAAATAGCTTGCTTTAAGAATTTCTTTTGCCTGATTTTTTCTGTTTTTTTTTTTTTAACTGTCTAAACTCACTGGATAATTGCCCTACTCCCCATTTCATTCTGCATATATAGAAATTGTGTGTCTATATCCTGAAGAATACCAATTAAACTGCCAACAAGAGCATATCCAACAGTATCTTTTGGTCTTCAGTGTCAAAGCCCAACCTTTGACAGGATGCCAGCTTTGAACACTCACATTAAAACCGTGGCTCCAGCTTTCTGCTTTATTTGGGAAACAAGAGAGAAATAACGCATCAACTCTATAATTTTGAGCAAATGGTAAAGGTTAAAACGAAAGTGATAGATTACCAGGAGGTCTGATTATCTTGAAAGGTCACTAATATTGTTTTTAAAGGGGGGGGAAGTCCCTTTATCATTTAACTCAATTCTACCTGAATTCCTGTACGAAGCTAAATAAAGGTTTTCAGACAAACACAGCAAAACTCTAAAAATGTTATTTTCCTTCTCCTTAATTTCTTTGGTAATAATAACATCATTTACTATGTATTGGGCATAGTGGGAAGAAGTTTCCGTGGATTTTCAAATTTAATCTCATAGCAATCCTATGAAATCGAAAATATGAGGTGATAAGCAAATGAGCTCAGAGAGGTCAAATAACTTTTACAAGGTCATACAACTGGGAACTGGAAGAACCAGAGCTTGAACCCATGAGGTCTGGTTCCAAGGCTCAACACTTCTTAGCTGTATCCACTATCAAATCATTCCTAGGGGAAGCCTCATCCATTGTCTTTCTGACATGATCCATGAAGAAATCTCGTAGAGCAGAGGTTCTCAATCTTGGCTGCACATTAATACCATATATATATAAAAAAAATAACCTCTGTGTGGGTCCCACCCCTGGAGATTCCAATTTAATAGGTCTAGGGTAGGGCCCAGGTATCAGTATTTTTTAATACTATGACACTGAATAGATAACCCTCCTCTTCCTGGTGCTTACATTCTAACAGTGCTTAGATCCTACCAGAATCTAGTGGAATCCCCAAGTGATTCTAATACGCAGCCAGACTGAGAACCAGTGATCCAGAGATTAACACCATTTACCCAGGCTCCTTTCTCCAAGCCGTCAGTGTGAGCAACTCAACTGGTTTCTTCCAGAAAGGATGGCCAAGACCCTACCAATCGCTGACATGAGAGGGCAATCCGACTACAAGATTTCTAGACTTGAGAGGCAGAGCAGCACAGCGGTGGCGGGCATCGATGGGGGGCGGGGGAGTGCTGCATGAGCACTGGAATCCACCGGGCCTGAGTTCAAATTCCATCTCCACCATTTGCTAACTGTGTCACCTTGGGCCAACCGCTTACCTTTTGTGGTTGTTTTGCAGATTCAACGGGATGACATAAGGAAAACCCCAGGCAGATAAAAGTTCTCCATCAATGGTAGTTGTTGCCCTGGTTTTTGTTGTTATTTCTAGCACAAGGGTAATGACTACTGCTGGGAGACATTGGTAATTAAAAAATCAAATTACAAAAAAAAATTTATTATTAGTCAAATCATTCCTTCTCTTATTACTTAGCATTTAATTTACAGCTCTTTATATTGCAATTAGCTTGGCAATCCTATTTCTCATTCGTGACAACTGGGAGAGGAGGGGTAACATTATTAATCCCATTTTCTA
Source organism: Potos flavus (assembly GCA_028534135.1). Classification (NCBI taxonomy): domain Eukaryota; kingdom Metazoa; phylum Chordata; class Mammalia; order Carnivora; family Procyonidae; genus Potos; species Potos flavus. The sequence goes on along the minus strand of CM052894.1, from coordinate 11,759,428 downwards.
GATGGGGAAAAGGCAACATTTCCATCTATTCTGTCTTCAGTTTCTATGATTCTATGATTAAAGGCACCTGCAATCATGTTCATTAGTTCCCTATGAAAAATGATATTCAACACAGATGGCAAATGCAGGCAAGAATTAACAAGCACTTGACAGCAACCCCAAAATAACATCTAAACAATCACTTCTGAACACTAAAGTCACGGCAAACAAGTTCCAATTTATATAAAGGTGTTGCAAAGGATTAGGGAAAATGAACAAATATATTTTTCTTTATCCTCATTCATTTAGGAAACATCTGACATGGTTTAGAAATCCTTTTTGAAACGCAGCCTGAAGAATGATTAATTTCCTCCACGAGGGGTCTTCATTTAGCAAATAGGACTAGGCTATTATGTCCTGATGTTTTATCTTGAATCAGAGCTACAAAACAGTAGAGGCCTCGGATGGGGAGACCTGGCTCTATGGTTCCCAGTCGAGCTCCCTAAGAAGTCTGCACACTGTGGGCTAGGGGCTCACCATTCCAAATGTCCGCCAAACACACACCCAACACTGGAGAGTGGCTTTCCTATAAACATATTCTTTGTCATATGTATGGAATTTACACGAATGAAATACAATTGCTCCAAACATACTACTGAATTCATACTCACTGCATATAACCACTATTATATGGGAGGGTCCCCCCAATTTTTTGTTGTTAAAAAGGAGTCTTCATAGTCAAAAAGCTTAGGAAACACTGATCTAGTCCAGCCATTCATTTGACTGGTGAAATTTAGATCTTGGGGACAGCTGGGACTCCAATCTGCCTTCTAAATCCCAAATGGCCCTTGTCCAACATCATACATACATCCCTTCCACCGTGGGCAACCCATCCATGGGAAGTCAATAGTCATGGCTGTGTCCTCTATCTAAAGGAGGAGAGTATAATCCCACCCTCCCTCCCTGGATATGTTCCAGAACTTTCCTTATCTCCTGAGCCTTTCTTTTGCCTTTCCTTCCCTTCTTTTCCTTCCCCTCTCCTCCCCTGTTTATACCTTTAGGGCTAGCAGCACTCAAACCCTTTCAAGCTCTGATGTTCTGTGAGTGCCCCTGGACATTCAGTCTCAATATGAAATGGAAATATAGTCACCATGGTACTAAAACAAGGAATGTGAAAAGTATGTATACAGTAGGCATGTACATGAATATATTTTACAGCTAAAACCCCAGTGCTTCTAATATCTACAGAAAATAAGAAAATTGAAATATTCATGAATAGTCATTTTATTTCATCTGAATCTGACAACACTAATAGGATGTTAATAAACCCCTAGCATACCAACTTTTCAAAATGCTTTCACATCTCTTAATGCAGTTTATTGTCCTGATGGCTCACCAGCATGTAAGTGCTAGGATTGAGGGCCACGAGAACTAAGTGCCATGAAGAGAAGAAATGTTACCTATTTTATTCACTGCTGTTTTCCCGGTGCCCAGAACAGCATCTGGCACATGGTAGACATTTAATAAATATCTGTTGATTAAGTGAATGACAGAAGTAAACAGGGATGGTGGTCTTAGCTATTTATTTAGCCTACATAATAGTTTTATTTTTAAGAAGATGGGATGATTCATTGACGGAACTGTGTTCCTAATGATCTCTTTTCAGTCTTTAATCTTCCTTTAATTTCAGTCTTTAATGTGATGTAATATTCTTCCTTCAAATATTTTAATGTAAAATTGTTCAAAGTTATACAAGTAGTACATTCATTTCAGGAAAATCAGATACTACTAATATATAAAAGAATAAAATTCCCAATGATCTCATTACCCAAGGACAACACAATTAATATGCTAAAGTATATTCTTTCCAATTTTATTCTAAGCATATATATGCACGCACATCTGACACAAAACTCTCTGCCTTAGACTTCAGGATTTGGACTGTTTCCTTTTTTCCTTAAGCCCTTTTTGCTTATTGCCTATTATAGCACCTTACCCTCCTCCTATGCCCTAACTATATTCCCTCCTCAATATTTAGGTCCTTGCTTCCAGCGGACCATGTTTAAGTTCAGTGGAATTTCTTTAAGTTCCGTGTGGATGGGTGATTGCTGTATCATCAGTCCTCCCTTTTCTCTGAGATACCAGTGCTCCACAAGTTCCACACATCTAAAACCAAATGCATCATGTTCCTTCCATCAAAACCACATCAATAGCTCATCTATCCCATTTCTATCAACTGTAAAAGTAGGCGTCATCGATGGCATCATCTTTGGTCCCCCAACCCACATCCAAACACTCACAATGATTTCCATCCTTCTTCCTATTAACTCTGTCATTCATCTCTTGCTATTCCTACCAGTGCAGTTCAGGTCCTTACATTGACATGACTTTCTACCTGTGTCTCCCGCTTTCCGTACAACTAAACACCCACCCAGCTTACCCACTGCTACCAGCTAACTTCCTAAAACACCATTTCCGTCTTGCCCATCCTACTTTTCCATTCTGACGTCTCATTATTACTGAAAACAAATCCTTTGCTCTAGCCAGCCTGGTGTATTCATTATTCACTCAACTCCAAATCATTTCGAGTTAGTATTTATTAAGCATTCATTATGTGTAAAATCAATTCATTCATTCAACATATATTTACTGAGCAATGATTCTGTAAGGTAATATACTGGGGACACAGTGGTGAACAAGACAAAGTCTCTGTCCTCATGGAACCTAGAGGCCAGTGGGTTATGGATGGGCAACTTCAAAATGTGGTGGTTCCAGCCCAGAATACTTCCAACCTTCCATTAATGTGTCAAACGAGTCAAAACATCCCTCAGGGCTGAGCTTTAGGGCTCCAAGTGGGGAAGGAGTTCTGAAGAAAGGAAGGGCTGAATGAGGAGAGCTGATGTGGAGCACGGCTTCTCTGTAGATGTGGGACTCAGCCCAGCACTGAAGGATGGGCGTTCCGGAGAAGGGGGTGCCTTCCATCCACGGGGACAGGAGGAAAGGCGCACGTGCAGAATGGACGCAACAGCAGCCATAGCACTGACTTATTTTGTATAAAGGTCCATTCAACACCTATTCAGCAGAGCACATTCTCTGTCCCGGCGGGCCCGGCCCGGAGGCATATGTGAAGGTGACTCAGCCTGGGCTCCTACCATGGAGGGATTTCCAGCTAGCAAGGAGGATAAGGCAGGCCCATGGTGATCTGTCACACCCCAGAGAGTGAGATGTTCCATTAAAGATTCAGAGACAACACTGAGGGAATTCAGAAAGAGGTACATGTCTGGGTTCCTGGAACAGTATTTACTGAATCGCATATTGTTATACACCTACATGCATCTACTGAAAATAACTATCCTGTTTCAAAGTGTTTTCTCATTCACTTTCTCATTTTATCCTAAGTTACTTGTGAAGCAGGCAAAGTAGATTGGATTGCTTTCCAGATGAGCAAAATACACCACAGATGTTTAAGTGATGTGCCCATTGCTTTCCAGATAAGCAAAATACAGCACAGATGTTTTAAGCGATCTGCTCAAGTCAGCAACACACACAGGCAAAAGTAGAACAAGAACACCTTGTCCATCTCGGCCCATTTCTGCAGAAGTATCTAGAGCAGAGGGCACAAGAAGCTCTACGATTGCGCATGACGCCTATAGCAGGTGTAATGAAGCCAAGTAGGCAGCTGGATTTAAAAGGGCAGGACTGAGGCAGCCTCTGAAGGTACAAGACAGGAGATATGACCCAATAAAGTTTTACATTCCCACTTTTCCTTCTCAAGTCTTGCCTGTACCATTCCCCACTCCTAGGCCTGTCCAAGCCATAACCATGCGGGGTCCACCCCTAATTTTTCCGGGCCACACTGGTTTTCCCTCCCACTGATCTCCCGGGGTGGGGGTGGGGGGGTCGCGTAGCCAGTTCTCCACTGCACACCACAGTGTCCCCAGCCAGCACACTGCTAGACTCAGGGCAGGTGGCTAAATATGGGCCAATGAATTAATTCCTGGTACCTCCACGGCCCAGTAAGGATATGTCGGTCCCCAGGAGTGGGCCGGCAGGGGCACCCTCGCCACCCGGAGAAGCTCAGCGACCTCGAGCAACGAGGGGGTTAGGGAGAGGGGGAGGCAGGATGGCCCGGGGCCGTGGGGACCACGACGCGCCACCAGAGGCTCCGGTCCCCCCGCTGGAAGCTGGGGCTACCGTCCCCACGCTTCCGCAGAAAGCATTTCCTGAGAGCGTCAATTCTACACCCATTAGGAAAATTGTCGGGGAAAGTGGTGGAAAATGACGCTGGCAGAGCAAAAGTGTCGGGAGTAAAGGAGCCCAAGCCCCGGGCCCAATCGCTCAGGGAGGGGACTGAGGAGGGTAAAAAGCCATGCGCAGCCCACGCCGCGGCAGGAACCCGGGCTGGAAGCCTCGCGAGATCTGGGGGGTCGGGAATCTCGTTGTGTTGCCTAGCGACGGGCAGGACGCTCGCAGGCCCCCAGGCTAACCCCAGCTGTAGCCTTAAATCTCCTACCATGGGAGAAGGCGGCGGCGGCCGTAGCTTTGGGACCACTAGGGAGCTGCAGAGGCTGAAGCAGCAGGCGATGGAGTACTACCGGGAGAACGACGTTCCGCGCAGGCTGGAAGAGCTGCTCAACTCCACCTTCTACCTCCAGCCTGCCGACGTCTACGGGCACCTGGTAGGGACCTGGGACAAACACCCTCTTCCCTCCAGCCCTTCTCCCCCCGCCCCACGCTGCGGCAACGCCATGCGCCTGCGCCGTAGAGTCGCGCACGCGCGCCGCCGCCGCGGGCTCGGGATCCGTGGTCTTGCGGGGAGGCGACGCCGGGGGAAGAAGCGGTACGGAAAGTTGGGCGGGGGCAATCTCGAGAGAGAGAGAGAGAAAGTGGTGGACAGGAAGCCGCTATAGGAAAACGGGGTCTAGGCGCATACGTGGCCGAAGCGACAGCTCGGGCCGGGCAGGCTTCCTCGCTACCTGTGAGCCGGTCCGCCCGGGGGCCAGTTCTTTTTAAACACAGATTTTAATACGTAGCTCAGCTTACCAACCTTCAGCGGCCTCCGTTTGAACACGGATGAGTGCCTCAGCTTGGCCTCAGCCTACCCTACAGCCTCATGCCCAGCCCGTTCTCATTGCTTCCAAGTCTCTCTTTCATACCTGTTCAGTGTGCATCTTTCTCATCCTGGATGCCCATCCCCACCCGACCAGCTGCTACCCAAACTCCAAATTCACATCAGTCTTGCCCGTTTCGCCTGAACTAATTGTCCTCGAGTGTTCCTAAATCATTTCCTGAACCTACTGAAACTCTCTCTAGGCATGCGTGCGAGCTTCATAGAGAGCAGGGGCGTTTTCCTACAACCTGCCTAGCCCCTGTGCTCAGCGTAAGGTCAGGCACATACCTTAGCCTTAAGCAATGAGCAGTTTAAACAAACAATCGTGTTCTCATTTACAGATCAGTTAAGTAGGAGCCAACACCTTCCTTCTGGAAGGCCGAGTGGTTGGGACGGCCGAGTATGTAAATGTAGTTAAGAAGCACACTGTGTTTACAACGTCCAAAACCACACGTGGTTGTGGCAGTTGATATGGGGGATATTCCGTGAATGTTTCTTTTCCTCAGTCGTGGCCTCGAAGTGAAAGTCGTCTGTTGGGGCGGGGTGGGGAGGGATGTGCTGAGCTCCCAGTACTCTGTAATTTATGTTACTTCGCTTAAGTGGTCTTTAGGACCACTGGGAGGTAAAAATTAATTTCAGTTTTACAAATACGGAAACTGGTACAGTGAATTTAGATGATTTTCCCAAGGGACACAGTGAATGACAGTGACAGATTGAACCAGGTCTGTGTCCCTAGTACCGAGGAGATTGCACGGTAGGTAGTGGACGCTCAAGCACTTATCTGTGGCACAAATGATTGAATGCGACTCTGGATTCCATTCTCTTTCCACCGTCTTTTACTTGAGGAATTCTTGAAAGTTAACTAGTCTAACTTCTTCATTTCTCAGAGACACCAGGACCTTGTCTCACAGCTACCTAGTGCAAAAGTTAAGACTAGACACTTGGACTCAGGTTCCTCGGTGTAATGTTCTTCGCAGTCTACTAGGCAGCTAGGACTTTGGTTTGTACTGCTCTCTGGGAGCTTATACCTTAGGGACAAAAACCACGGTTAAATAAAATAACTGGAGTAATAGATAAGGTGATATATGATTGTGCTAGACTGAGGGACAGATCACTGTGTGCCTATCAAAGGAATTCAGGGATCGGGAAGATAGGCTGTAGCATCTGAGAAAGTTTTGGCTTGGACTTTGAAGGATGTTCAGGAATTGGCCTGGCAAAAAGACAATGTCACTGCCTGAGTTTTAGCCGTCCGTATTTTCATTTAGTTTCTCCCTCTATCAAGTCCAACCTGAACTGTGCTACCAGAGCAGCCTTCCTAATCCTAAATCTGACTTTTGCTCAGAAACCTCCCGTGGCGCCTTACCATTCCCTAAAGCCTGAAGTTCCTCACTTCCCTCCCCTTGCCTTATCATATTCCCTCTACCCAAAGTATCTGCCCTTGACTTCTCCCCCTTGTCTGCCCATGAAATACTACATATTCTCCAATGTTCAGCTCAAATGCCACTTCTCTGCTTCTGTTACATACTCGAGGAACTGAGGTAGTGAGGAAGATCCTTGGGGGCAATAGCAATACGATTTAGTCCCTCATCATAGAATTTACAGCTAAAAGAGTTTGAGATTGGGAGTCAGGCAGATCTGATTCAATTCTTAGCCCTTCCACTTAATAGCGGTAGTAGATTATTGTATTGATGCTCCCTAATGAACTACAGCACCAGTGTGACTGCTTTTATGTGAATCTCTCCTACACTGACTTGGGACCTGGCCACGTGACTTGCTTTGATCAAGAACACCACGCCAAGCATGATACAGACAAAGGCATGGTGAAGTGCTGCCATATTGAGGTTTGTGGTATTGGAATACTCCCTAGTGGAAACCAGTTATCATGTTGCCAGGAAGTCAATTACCCTACTGGAGAGAGAGATCAAGGTAGAGAGGCTCTGGCAGATGTAACAGCTCCAGGAAATCCTGTGAGAAAGACGTGCCCAGCCAGCGCCTAGGGTGTTCTAACCATCCTGGCTGAGACACTAAGACACATGCGTTAAGTCATCCTGGATACTCCGGACCCAGTCAAGGCTCCAGATCATGGAGCCTGGATCGGAGACCCCAGGCAAGACCAGCCAAAAGAATTACCGAGTTGAGCCCAGACCAGATTATAGAATCATGAGTAAATAAATGGCTTCAGCCACAAAGTTGTGGAGTAGTCTGTTACTAAGCAGTGAATAATTAAAACATTGATTATATTACCTTGTACAGTTTTTCTAGAACTCAGTTTGCTCATCTGTGGAATGGAAATGATATGATTTACCCTACAGGGTTGTTTTGAGAATTTTATGACATAATGTATAAAAGTTCCCAGGGATGTGTCTGACACATTAGTTCATACAAGATTTAATTTATGGAATCCTAAATATGCCAGACACTGTAGTGTGTGATACAGTGATAAACAAGACACTCCTTCAAGGCATATATTAAACACTTAAAAAATGTTAGTTCCTTTCTCTTCGTAACATAATATTGTACATTGTGGATACTTGTTGCTAGTGATTTCAAATTCATTGTAGTACACAACACATAAGCTAGATGATATTTTTTCTCTCCCAATTCTATCCAAATTCATTGAGGCACTTACTCTGTAACATATGAACCATCAACCTTAAAATATATGGATGGCTTGGGGTGCCTGGGTGGCTCAGTGGTTGAGCCTCTGACTCTTGGTTTCAGCTAGGGTCGTGATTTCAAGGTGCTGGGACAGAGTCCAGTCTGGGGGCTCTGCACTCAGCAGGGAGTCTGCTTCCTCTCTTCCTCTGCCCCTCCCCCTGCCCACACCCACACTCTCTCTCTAAAATAAATAAATAATATATATATATATATACACACACACACACACACACATATATAATATGTATTACACACACACACATCTATATATACATATATAGATGGCTTGAAAATTGACTTTTGCTTTAGTTGTGCTGGGGCACCCCCTGTGGGTAGGAGATGACCTGTTATGTAGGCTGAGATCATTGGATTTTGAATGCAAAGATCAGAGGCCTGGTTGGCAATGAATGCAGATAAAGAGCCCAGTACAGTCTGGGGATGAGGTCCAGGAGGCCCTCACCTTCCCTTCCTCCTCCTCTCCCAGCTCCTGCTCCTCCGTGTAGAACGCCATCTTGAATCTTTTTACTCAGGCTTTTTGAGTGGGCTTTCTGCTTCAGCTTCATGCTCTTCCCTGTCTTTCTTGGAGCACTTCCAAATGGCTTCTGCTTTCCCACATCAGTGAGATGGCTATTACCAAGGTTCCGACAACCCTCTTTGAACACATTCTGTGGGTGAACCACTGGCGAATGAAATAGAGCCTCTACAGAAGCCTTCACCATTAAAATAGCAGCTGCCTCATGGGGAGGAATAAAAACTGGCCCCCAGAAGGTTCCAGAGTTTGCCTCCCAGCATTCTAGAGACCAGCTGACTTCCAGATCTTGGACAGCAGAATGGGTTAGAGCCTGCTAAAAAGTGACATGGGGTCTCTAAGAAATGTATGTAAAAACATTCTCAGGTGTGTCATGTTTGATGGACAGTTTGCTTCCAAATATGAGTCTCTTCGGAGAAACTAAGTAATAATTTTCAAACAACTATGCTCCTCCATTGGGTAGCTGGAATCATCTAATTAAAGCAAAGGTCTTTGTTTCAAAGTAAATTAATATGGCTAAGACTCCAATCTTGAGTTATTTTTGTTTGTTTGTTTGTTTCTCCTCCCTTAAATTCGTACGTACTACAAATTTCACTCTGAGGCACCATCACCAGAACAGAAATAGAAGACAACATGGTGGTTGTTGTATGTGTGTTGGCTATTCTGGAAGAGCCAGCGTTAGTGTGGGCCTCATATTCCTGACAGGGAGCATAACCACATTCCTCATGCTTATTTTTCTTCCTAAAATGCCATGAATTTGGAGGTAGACTTCATGTTCTTCTCCCTTTCACCCATCAATTGATAGCAGTTAAGACTTGGATTCTGGAGTCAGCCTGCCTAGAGGTGAATCCAAGCTCAACCAGTTATTTTGCAATCTTAGGCAAAATATTTCATCTCTCTATACTCAGTTTCCTCATTTGTGGAGTGGAGATTTTAAAAATACTACTGATCCCATAGGATTGTTATAAGGCATAAATAATGTGGGTAATGCACTTAAAACAGTGGCCAATACAATGATCTATTCTTTAAAAAAAAAACGTATAAATGTATGTTTTAGATGCTTTACAGTTTTATATTTTCTTAGATACTATTCTGTAAAATAGAGAAGTTTATTTGATTTCTAAAATTATAGTGTTGTGGGTTTTTGTCAATTAAAACTGATTTTTAAATAAATCTATAAGAATAAAAGACTTGTTTTCCTCTTTTAAAACTTCGTTCAAATGATTCATTTTGCTTGTAAATAAATTGACATTTTATAACAATAAAAAGAAATGAATGTATGTGAGTTTCTGCTGAGAGTTCGAAAGAGAACAGATTGTTCTATATCCCGGAGACCCCGCATCAGGTTAATCCAAATCTCAGCATGTGAGGGCAGGGCAGTTCCAACAGAGTAGCTAGCTTAAACCCCACCCCCCACCCCCTACCCCCACCCCCACATGAGGAGAGGTTTAGTAGAAACTAGAGTAAATGCGAATGACCTTTTAAAGATAAATTAGTCATAGTATTGTAATTTTTGTTTTTGTGTGTGTGTATGTTGAAGGCAAACTGCTTTTCTAAACTTGCAAAGCCTCCCACCATATGCAAAGTAGTGGGGAAAAATGTATTGGATGGACTGGGGCTTCCAACCCTACAAGTGGAAATATTCTGCACCATTCAAAATTTTCCCAAGGTAGGCGCAGCTTAAATGTGTTCTTTATTGTGTTTTGGCACCGTGGCATTTATTAGTATTTGTTGTCTAAATTCTAGAAAATTAATGTTTTGAAATTCAGTGTTTGTGAGATACACACCAGTTGTAGGTAGTCATGTCCATAGTGCATGAGCCATACAAGCAAGCATTATGGCTTTATTATGTTTAAGTGCAATATTGGTACAAACATGACATGCTAGCCTGAAGATGATCCAAGATGGAGAAATGGGGCAAAAATAGTTTTAAAACTCTGACACCATTAATGTGATGAGTTCTGTAAATCTGTAGGTATGTTTATAGATTCATATGCTTGTATATAAATTTATATAGATTTATAGATATCTGGGCTGATTGACATAAAGAAAAATTTCATTTCCATAATTGTAATAATTCACTTTAATTTCTACGTATTTGTTAGAAATAATTTTGCTACAGTCTCTGGGAGGCAAATAATTAGGATTAAATCTGTATCCTTTTAGCTATTTATTGGAGAGGCAGTGATAAAAATGAAGTTCAATGTAAGATTTTTATAAGTGTATTTTAGCAAGGTAATAATTTTAAATGTTCCCTGAAGTTGGGTTCCCTACAGTTTCAACAGTTATAAAAATATCTCAAAGAAAATTACATATTCTCATTTTCCCTTTGAAATTGGTGATAAAATATCATGCACATTAAAAGCCGGATACGTTCAATTTCTTCCTTTCTGTAAGAGGGAGGGGAAAACGTAGAACACATTTATGTTATTTTCAGAACATATGTTCGGTGGTGATCTCAACGCACTATGAAGTGCACGAGAACGCTTTGCCCGAGCTGGCGGACGCGGAGCAAGCCGCAAGGTCCGATGCGGTCCGCACGGCTGTGCAGTGGGCCAACGAGAGCATCACGGAGGAGCTTCGGGGCCTGGCGCCCTCCGACCAGGCTGAGGTGGACCAGGTGCTCAGGTAGATCTTCTGCTTGCAAACCAAAGTGTCTAGTTCAAAGAGTATCTCTTTTCTTTTTATTTCACCCGCCAATAAAACAGGTCTGTCACATCTAGAAGGTACAGTCAGCAAGTTGAGTAAGAAGCCTATGCGAAAGCAGCGAAATGCTCTCTTCTGGAAACCTTGTTTTTAACATTTTCCTGTGTCAGGTGACGTCGGGCCTCTCGGCCCCTTTTCCACGCGTATTCAGTCCAAGTTTCAATGGAAAGTTTCTCAGCAAAAGCATTAAGTTAAGAATCCAGATGGTGTCCTTTCCGGCCCCCCACCTCCTATGCCACCTTCAAGGGCTTCATAGGACTTCCACAGAATCCCAGCGGGTCACGCTCATGGTCAGTCCTCCAACCACAAACAGGTCTAACGTGCTTTGCCCGCAGGTTGACTCTAACACGGGAAGAACAGGAAAGTGGTTGCGAGGCCTGTGTCGGTATGGTTCAGTGCCCAGCCAAGGAGGGGGAGCATGACCGTCCCTTTCGTACAAGTCCGATGCCATGAGCCTCTTGGCCAATCAGAGGTCAACTGGATTCTGTCTCTCTCTAAGCTCCACCACTCGCTTAAACAGAACATCCACGAAGTTGCTGCAGCTGAGGTCAAAGAGGTTGCTTGCCTATGTTCTCCTCTAGGATTTTCATGGATTCCTGTCTCACATTTAGGTCTTTCATCCCTTTTGAGTTTATTTTTGTGTGTACCTTTTGGGACTTCTCAAGGTTTTTGTTTTTTGTTTTTTGTTTTTTTTTTAACTGTTCATTTTAAGGTTTCCTCCCCACCAAAAAAAGAAAAAAAGAAAATGAATTCCTGTCCACTATACTATATATTTCACTGTCTATTCTTGACTCAATTTTTTTTGTTGGTCATTTATTCAGAGAAAATCCAGTAGCCCTTAAATTGTATATTTAAATTTTACTTTAAATATATAAACAAATAGGCTCAAATAATTAAAAGAAAAAAAAAAAAAACAAGCACCTAAAATCTTTAAACCTTTATTTCCAGGCCAAAATTAATTTCAGCTCTTGAACACAGTTTTTTAACAGCATCATTATTTTGGGGCCCTGGAAAGTGAAGCTGATTTGTTTTTAAGTAGCTAAAAAGGCAGAGTTAATTGTTGAAACATGTTGAATGGAGGTCAGCACTCAAACTGACCAAAATTATGAGCGATATTCACTGTAAAACCATATTTTCTTGCCATGAAGGACATTCTTTGAAAATAAAGTACAAGAAGACAAAGAGAGGAGAGAACTGGAAAAGAGCCTAGAAGACCCAGGAGTGTCCATCCCTTCACCTCTACCACCACCGCCACCTCCTCCACCTCCAGCTAAAAAAAGGGGGCAAAAGCAAGGTCAGTGTCTCATCTTGCAGGACCTTTGATAACTAGAGTGTGAGGAAGAAAGTCTGAAGCTCGGACTGCCTTTCCAGTTAGAGTCTTTTTGCTGCAGACCGAGGGTCGGCTCCCCCCAGGTACCATCCACCTTCCAGGCCGCTTCCTGGCTTGATGCTGCCATGTTGGGCAGGCAAGGGTTTACCCCATCCCACCCTCCCTTTTGCTTGAAAGGAAAAAATATTTCCTACCCAGAGGTGAGCACTTACCAGGCAAAGTGCACTGAACAGAGGCAATGCTGGGGAAAGGGAAAAGGAAAGTGGCATGGGGGACCCTTAACTGCCCCCCAAAATATCCATTGGCTCATCAAAAGTCACTCAATGTTTTAAGGATTAGCGACATCTTTTGATATGAATAACCAACATTTTCTCCTATTAATAACATATTAATAAAAGTTCTCGTGGGGTGCCTGGGTGGATCAGCCGGTTAAGCATTTGCCTTCAGCTTAGGTCATGATTTCGGGGTCTTGGGATGGAGCAGGAGCCCACTCTCCCTCTGCCCCTCCCCCCAACTCATGCTCATGTTCTCTCTCACTTTCTCTCTCTCGAATAAGTAAAATCTTTTTTTAAAAAAAGTTTTCATTGAAAAAAAAAAGTTTTCATTGGAAGATTTTGCAATTTTAAAGCAAATAGTCAAGTTATCATGGCCCTTTGTTCCATGCTTTCCAACGAATGGTGAGCTTCAGCCCCTCTAGTATTCTGGAGCTGCTGCTGGTATTGTAAATAAAGTTTTATGTCCTTTCAACATGCTCCTTGAAGGCACGAATCATGTCTCATTCAATTTAGCACCACCAGTGCCTAGCATGATGCCAAAGCACGAAGTAAACACCCAGTAAACGTGGGTTCCCTTGAATAAGAAAGCACCAGCACCAGGAAGGGACCAAAGAGACTGTGGAGACATGGTTTCTTATTTCCTAGATTCAGATGCTGAGGCCCAGAGAGGGAAGGGGGTCTCCCAAGGCAAAAGAATCCTGTAAGACCAATCTCCATGAACGGGGGGGTGGCTACTGCTAGATCACAGGTAGAGATGTGCAGTGGGTATTGCTTTGGAGGTGGCTGTTGACTGACAGAACTTGGAGCGTAAGAGAAGGGAGGAAGTAGGAGGGTACAGTAGTTCGCTAAACCTTTACTATGTGTTATGGGGTCACGTTCCTTATTCTGCTTGTCTTACCCACCTGACCCAGGCCAGCAGCTGGGGACAGACACTAGCCATTTCCAAAGGATGGTGTGGCACCTGAGCAGGCTGAGTGGCTGGGAACAAATGAGAGTGAAAGGCGGGTGAGGCTGAGCATGGGCCGCTGGATCGGGAAGCCATTTCTAATACAACGAGGCGCCTGTTTGGGGTTGGCTGGCAAGGTTACTAGTTAGATACACACGCATGAAGAGACGTGGTCAACAGGAAGCTGGATACGCAGGAGCTCTGGTGGGTGTAGGAAACAAAGGACTTGGGATTCAAAGACTCCCCAGATCTTCTTCCTTCACTTTCTTTTGGATATCGGGCAAGTCTTTTGACCTCCCTAAGCCCTAGTTTCCTTCTAAGTGACTGTGGGATAACAGTACCTGCCCTATACCATTGTCAAAGGAGTTAATATCGAATGTCTGAAAATTTCTTAGAGTGGCAGAATCCATGACTACGGATGATTTGGACGTTGGGGAGTCGTAAGTGAAGTCACACGAAACTTCTCAGGGCCGTGAGGTGGAGAGCATATTCTTCCCAGCCTCAGTTTCCCCCCTTTCTTCATATCTATAAGCAAAGCATTAAAAAATATAGTTTTATCATAGTCAAGTGTCCTCAAAAGGAATCTTTTATTCCTGTTTTTCCCTCCAGGGAAGAATGACACTTTTACAGAGAAACCGATTGTGCCTCCAGAACCTGTTGAACCTGTACTGAACGGTAGCATGGCCATAGGGGCCGTGTCACTCGCGGTGGCCAAAACCAGTGCCATCCTGGGCGATAACCCCCTCTACTTAAATATTGCATTACTGAAGCACCATCAGGTCAGTATCCATTGTATTCCATTACGAGGACCCGTGAGTATCTCAATACCAGTGAACTGTATTTCTTGTTTCTCCTTATTTTTCCCTCTTCCAGGAACAGCCCACGAAGCTCACTATACCTTTGCCAATGGTGTCTGTGGTCAGCTGCGGGAAGTCATCGCCTGGGAAGCTGAATTTAATGAAAGAAGTGATTTGTATACCCCATCCTGGATTAACAGCTAAACAAGTACCTTCGATTATCTCACACTACTGTTTCCTTTCTTTTTTGTTAAGATTTTATTTACTTATTTAGAGAGAGAGCATGAGCAGGAGGAAGGGGAGAGGGAGAGAGAGAATCTCCAGCAGACTCCTGGGCTAGTGCAGAGCCCAATGTGGGGCTCGATCCCAGGACCCTGAGATCATGACCCGAGCCGAAATCAAGAGTCAGACGCCCAACTGACTGAGCCACCCAGGCGCCCCTCACACTACTTTTTCTAAAAAAAAAAAAAAAATTCTCTGTCATCGACAAGTCTTTAGGGTAGGTCCCCAAGGCTGATGACACCAAGGGAGGGAGAATTAAATATAAAATGAAAAAAAATATTTTAGGCAATCAGAAAAGTGGAAAGAAAGCAAGATCTCAAACACTAGGGGCACATGAAAGCCACCTTCAGTCTGTGGTTCCCTTCAGCACTGACTCATGCCAGTGACTCGTGCCAGAAGCCCTGGGTGAGTAACTTGGCAGCCTCGATGGGCTGGGAGGTTGTTATCTGCGGGAGTCGGGGCATCTTTATTTAGTGGCCGAGGCACTGCAGCGGCAGCAAGAGGAAGCTGGCTCTTCCCTAGCAGCCGGTTCTGTTTCGGAAGAGCTCCAGGGCCGACCGGACCGCCTGGCATGCAGGAGAGGTTCACTGTGTGCTTCTAGAATGAAGGACTCCCAAGTTGCATCTTTATACTTAGTGGTGTGCTAGTGTCTGTGTTGTTCTTGACTGGCCTGAATGAGCCCATGTGCCTCTTTAAATCTTCATGAAATATTCTACCAACGAGGGCATTAGGAAGAACTTACGTTCAGGTTCTGTAGCAGGTGTTTTCAGAAAAAAAAGTACAGGAAGTTCCATCCCCCCTGGCAATACATTGAGTGATATTTTTTACCTAAGCTAGTGAGAATCATTATTTTTTTCAATCTCAAAGTGATTTCTTCATGATAAAGAATTCTTTTTTAAAGAGAATAACCGTGACCTCACGATATATCGATTGTGGAACACTAGGATCTCATAGCTGGCTCGCCGTCTGCCCGATCATGTTCAGACCCTGGCACCAGGATCTTTCCTGCAGTTAAAATCCGTTGGGCTCTTTGAGTACCGGAGTAGTTGGCATGCCATCTTTTACTTGTCTTCATATGCAGATCCCACAATCCTCAGGATATACTTTTCTATTTTTTAAGTGGCAGCGGCTTTATACCGATCAGACACTGTCACGGAGGATCCCTTGGTGATCTACGACATGTATTTGCAAAAGGGTTGGTCAAGAGACTATGAAAGAGAATGAAGCTGACTTGATCCGGCCAACGGAACCAGTCAGTTCTGAACAGTGAAGAAAAGATGCTGAGAAGAGCCTCATTCATATCCAACCAAATAAAAATTGAGGGCTGAAGATTAACATTTAATCTTCTGACTTTGTAGACCACATCTAATCTACTAACCAGGATACCTTATTGGGGACCCTACAAATACTCAGTTCGAAATAGCCAATGTGTGCCATAAGTTTTTGTATTTGAAGTTTCTAGACTACAGTTGTGGAAGATCACGGTTTTTCTACTTACAGGGTGTGGAGATGCTTCTGGAAATTCAGAAACATATTAACAAAACAATTGAAACGGTAGGTAAAGAGTATCTATGGTATCTAATTGCTGATCCTGACACCTCCCAGTATTGAAACTTTACTTCATTATGAAATTAACTCAATATTGTTGTTATTGATATGTAAAATGTATTCATTTGCCTTAGGTTTTTCATAGGAGCCAAGCATATACATTCCCTCACTGGCCATGGATCCAGTTTCTAAAGGCACTTAACAATCTCATCAGCTGGCTCTATGCTAAAATCATCCCTTCGAACTGGAAAGAAAGGATTTGGCCTCTTAGGACATGCGAGGCAGTTTAGTGTAATAGTTAAGGCACAGACTCGGGGGTTCTGCTTAGAATCCCAATGTTGGGCAAACAGGAGGTTTTGGCCAGACAGCCCTCGAGGAGAAGGCGATGACGGGGCCGTAGGTACGAGTCCCCGGTTGTGCCCGTGTTTGTCTTGTTCTCCGCTACATGTCTCCTGCCTTGCACATCGGTTTGCTTCCCGAGCGTGGTATTTTTACCAGGGGATAGAAAGTTCAGCCGACTCCACAGTGCAAAGAAGCAGAACTGTATTTGCATGTACTCAGGTGTGAGCCCTGATTGATTCTTGACAAGCATGCCCCAGTTTAGAGCCAGGAAAAGCTGGGTATTAAAATGCATCCTTTAAAGGCTGAATCCTTGCTCTAGAACGCTGTCAACACCCCACATTGTGGGTATGGAAAATGACCAAACATCTTTGGAAAGTATCTTTGCTTTTCATCTCAAATGATACTACGCAAACCAGATTCATCAGAATTAATGACCTTTGGCTGTTTCCAAAAGTCAAATCCACCCTGCAGAGGAAGTATTTGTACCGTAACAATATTTAGAACAATATTCAAAACAATCTAAAGGCAAATCCCACGGTGGCGTTGCTCCCTAAGGGCAAGGAGGGGATGTCGTAGGAGTGAATAGAAATGCATTTATATGAATGGAG
Source organism: Potos flavus (assembly GCA_028534135.1). Lineage (NCBI taxonomy): Eukaryota > Metazoa > Chordata > Mammalia > Carnivora > Procyonidae > Potos > Potos flavus. The sequence goes on along the minus strand of CM052894.1, from coordinate 11,742,318 downwards.
GCAGAATAGAAGGATGATAAAGGGAACACGTACCTGAGTTTGAGAAACAGTTTGGAGTTTTTGAAAGCCGGGAGGGGCTGGTAGTTTGTGTGTGTGTGTGTGTGTGTGTGTGTGTGTTGATTCACTGTGAGTGGTCAAAACCGGGAGGGTCTGGTATTGTGTGTGTGTGTGTGTGTGTGTGTGTGTGTGTGGTGATTCACTGTGACTGGTCAGGCCCCAGAGCAGTGGACAGGCCCCAGGACCTGAAGCTCTGCTCGCTGCCACAGACATGTCTGAAAACGGCAAGTGATTTCTCTCTCTCTTCTGTCCCACAGCCGCCGCCTCCAAAAACAGAGACCAAAAAAGGGCAAAGAGGTCAAGTAAGTTTATGTATTTCTTAACCACACTTTAATACGACACAGTTCATCTCTACACCCCTGCCCGTGTTCCAACCCTAGTCACGGTGCTCCCGGCCAAGGGCTCACACACACGGAAACAACACAGCGACAGTCCTCCGGGAGCGCTGAGCCCGAAGGCCCAAGGCCGGGAGCTGGAATGTCACTGGGCCCCACCTCTCCGGCCACAGGCTGCCGGGCCAGCGGCTGGTTCTCCCACAGACATCTCAGAGGGTGTGCGGAAGCATTTACGACTCCGATATGATAGATTATAGTTGAAGCTTGATAGGTGACGTGTTGGGGAGGATGAATCTCGGCTCACCGGCTGAAAGGCATGCAGGATGTTTTCGATTGTAATCTTACCCCTACCCAGTAAGAGAGAAACAAAAGGCACAAAATGATAGCCCTTTCTTTCTTCGGGTCCCGAAGAAGCACCCAAGCCCCGTTTCAGATGAGCCACTAGCAGACCTCGGGTTTTGCCGGTAGCCTCAGACGCACACTTCTTGTCCACACTGGCCGGGGTGGCCTCTGGTCTCAGGCCATCTCCACCTGATCAGGCCACGGCTTTTCCGCACTGGGAGAGAGAAGAGAGATGGTGGAGCAAATACACCAGGAAGTTAGGTACCTGAGCGGGGGATCTGCTGGGACGAGCACAACACTATCGTTGGAGCCCTGAGAGAGCCAGGGCGCGGTGACCAAGTAAGCGAGCGTCCGCGCTCCGCCGCGTCCCAGCAGCTTGTCCGGGTGTCCTGAGCCCTTCCTTGCTTGGCTTTCCTACTTGTTGTTTGGTTTTTCTTTTCCGGTTAGAAACAGGTTAAATGGTAGATTCCAGAGAGGCAGGCATACCAGTTAAGAGGCGTGAACTCTGGAGCTCAACTTCCTAGAGTAAAATCTGTTCCAAGTTACTACCTCTCTGTAAAATGGGACAGTAATAGTACCTGCTTCCGGGGGTTGATGTAAGGAGGAAATGTATTTATGTAAAGCTTTTGGAACATTAGCCTGCACTCAATAAGCTCTAAATAAGTGATGCTTATAGTTTAGAAGAGCCGAACAAAACTCCTCAATTGATACACAGCAATTTCCCCACCTATTCCTTTGCCAAATAAAGGGCACCTGTCCCTGCCATTAAGAATGTCAGACGGTGCTTATAATTAACTAGCGCGATCAGCAGAGAAATGGGATATTTCTGCCTAGGTTCCTCTTTGCCCTTGAGTTTGGCGTGCATGCACACACATACCCCCTTCAGAATCACAGGCACTGCTTCAAATGTGTGATAATTCGTCATGACAGCTTATGAGGAGGGCACGGCAGGGCTGCCCTTGCATCAGAAACACATGGTTGCCTTGCCCTGGGGCTGCTTTCGGTCCCACATCTTCTTCCACTGAAATCCATCCGTAGTGCTGCATTGTTTTACCAGAAATCATCTACCCTTTTTCAAATAAAACCTTTCCTGGAGGAGGGTTCCACGTTCACACTTATATTCTTCAAAAGGAAAGTGGAACACAGGAAAGAGCGGGTTTGGGAGTGGGTGGAGGAGGACAGAGGTAAGGACAGACCGGGCAGATGTTTACGAGGACAGCCTGGAGATTCGCCCACCTCGGGGGTGCGGCTCAGGTCAGGCTGTGTGCCATGGCAGAGTCGATCAAGATGTTATACAGCCACGGCTGAGACAGAAAAGTGTTCCCAGGTCGAGCCTGAAACCGTGGGGGTAGGAGAATCACTCCAGACCCTCTGGGCGATCATATGCCCGGAAGTCCTGCAGAGATGAGTGATGCCCGGACCTAAGGTTAATGCAGACTCGGAGGACTACATGTTTAGAGAGCTGTGTCTGGTTATCGGGGGTGCCTAGTTTATACCCAGGAAGCTCCAAGAAGCTTACTGCTCTGTATTTATCAGCATCGTTTGCCTTCGGTCTTCTAGCAGCCCATCACTGGCAAGATGTCCCATCTGGGCTGTTTGACCATGAATTATGACACCATCGAGCAACCGCTGCTCCTGATAGAGGGCATCTGCGCGAACCTGGGGCTGGACCTCGGGACGAACTTGCACCTAGCCATCAACTGTGCTGCCCATGAGCTAATGGATTATGTAAGTTTCTGCTCCAGGACACTTACCTTTTTGTTGGGTCCCATTATTTTAAATTAGAACTCCAAAGAAGCACACGCCTGAATGTTTTCCAAACAGATCCCATTGCTTTTATTAACATGGTGTGCGGGTTCCAAATATAAATAGAGCCGAGAAAGCCGACTTAGCTAACGACCAGAGAATAACATAGCCGTATAATTTTTAAAAATGAACAGAAAATGTCAAAATAACTACATATAGAAATTCTGTCACAAAAAGTGCTAAAATGGGTTGCTCCCATGGCGCTTGTGAGAGCTATTGAAAAATAACAAACTGGTATGTTCTGCTGAGTTCACACCTTTGGTTGGTAGATACTGAATTTGGAAATTCAGTTTCCAAGCATGGAAAATGGATCCGTCATAACTATAACTCGGTAAGTCCTTCTGCCCGGTAAGTGGTTCTGAGTTTCTGGCTGTGACTTTTTAAATATAAAAATATTTCCAAGTCGCTGACATTTATGGAGACCGTATTTTTATCTGATTAAGCCCATCCACAGCCTGAGTTAGGGGGACGGAGCTTTAGCGATAAAACTTCACCCGGAGGCCACACCACGTGGGGGCAATTATTTTAAAAAGAAAGGAAAACGGGTTCATTTTTAAAAAGCTTTCATTTTAATAAATAAATAAATAAATAAATAAATAGCTTTCATTTTACTTCCTCGGTATAACAAAGCAGCAGTTAACCTTTGAACTCGGGAAGCTGGCTTGTTAGGAAAACTGGTCAGAGCCGTCTGCCTGCTACTCACAAGTTCCCTTCTTCAAAAACACAAATGCGGAGTCTGTGTTGCGTACAGCGCCCAGCGTGTTGACATACGTTTGTGGGGTGACTTGGTAATTAATGTCCCATTCAGGGGACACAGCCGAAGAGAATTCCGCTTTAATCTGCGATTCTTTTACCTTCAAAGGAAAACTTGAACGGCATATAAGAACCCCAAGTTTCAGCTGACTTCTAAGTCCTTTTAACTTTATTCTAAAGATACTAAGCCCATGAAGCCTTGTTTAATGTAATTTCCTATTCTCCACATAATGATTGCTTCCTAGGCATATTATTACGAAAAATAATTGCATGTTTTCATCAGCAATGTATACCGAGAACTATGAATATATTGACTGCTAGTGCCAGCTAGAATGGGTATTTTTTGCTTATATTCAGTGAAATGTATCAGCTTGATATCAGATAATTCTTACTATGTTAATTCAACGTCATTAGCATTTCTTTACTGACAAGATAGGATTTTCAAGGTTTTGCAGTAAAGAAACTTAAAAGTTCTGGCTGCCTTTTTAATCTGAGAAAAATATAATAAAATCCTTTCAAGTATGGATTTCTTTGGAACCTGCTTAATTCCAATGGAATCCATTCCACTGGCGGCCATAGCAGGAAGGTGTCAGCAAACCAGTCATTCTGTTCCGTCCTGCCTCCTTCCTGGTACCTGAATAACCCAGGGGCCATCCCTGAACACAGACTTGGAAATCAGTGCTAGGATTTGCAGAGATAACACCAGATCCTTTAGCCCCATTTACTTCCATTCTTGATGACTCAGGGGCTTTCCAGACTTCAAATGAATGCAGTTGAACTAGAGCTCCTTCAGAAGCATATGGTCACTGGTAGAGCGTGCATGCTCCCTGAGAAGGAGATGCCATCACATGGGTCACCGGACATTTCACAGTGGCTGTTCGTTATCTCCAAAGCCTCACCCTGCTTTCAAATTTTAGGATATTTACGGTACAGGAGACTAGCAGTTTGTTTACTGTGAGTGGAAAGATGGTGGGTTCTGGTGAGTGGGAAGCTATGCGCTGCTGTCCTGTGTTATAAACTCACGTCATCGCCCGTGGACCCAAGCAGCCAGGTAGCTGACACCACGTCCCAACCCTAAGTAAGAAATTATTCCCCTCCTTCCGTGTACCTGGTCTTTTGCGCAAGCGGCTTCATCTGAAGTCCGTGGGAGGAGCTCCATGGGGCATGAAGAGGAATGGTGACTTGATTTCCCCAGGCTAATATGTAACAGATATTTAAACCAAAGTACACAGATGTCTCATGGGAATATGGCCCAAAAAGAACATTTACAATCTTTTATAGGCAATGAGTAAATGCGAATGGGAATCCCGCCTTTCCCCTTTGAGGAATTCCTCATTTATCTTTATTTTGTGATTGTCCTTCCCCCCGCCAGGGTAGAGGGAAGTATGAAGTGATGCTGGGAACACACAAAAACGCAGCGGAGATGGTTGACCTGTACGTGGATCTGATCAACAGGTTCCCTGCAATTATCGCCTTAATTGATCCTTTCAGGAAGGAGGTAACGGGGATTCACCTTGAATTGTATAACAACACAGAGCAAAATCTCATTCTTTTGGTTTGGTCGCTGGAAATACTGCAGTTTGGGCTGGGGCGGAGTTGCTCTACTTCAGCCTAGGTGAGAGGAGGCACGCACTGAGCAAACGCAGAGCCGAAGCACAAGGGCCTGGGAGGGTGCCTGCGTGCAGAACGAACGAGCTTTCCCGGGCACTCGGGGGTACCAGTGTTTTCACGAGCAACCCAGGGCTGGCCGCCGAGCCACCAGCTGCTGCAGCAGCAGGCAGGTCCCCCGGCCGCGCTAAGGGCTCCCGGAACCAGGCCGTCCGCTCGGCCCCGTGTGTGCATCCTCCATCCATTTCCCACACACACGGGAAAGTCGCAAAGCCATATTCTTAAAAAGGTTTCAGAGAGTGAGGTTTTCCCATCTATTCAAGCTACGGGCATCTGGCACCGGGCGAGGGTTGTTCCTGTGCCGCAGGGGGCCATCACTCTCCCTAACACTCTCAAACTCCAAAACCTAAATTCTTGATGGTATGAATTGGAGAGAACCATTAGATCTACTGAACAGATGCCCTCTGGGAGATCAGGCACGGATTTAAACGTGGGGCACGAGAAGAGAGCTGCTTCCTGCTCGGGGTCCCCGCGCCTCACTTGGCCATCATTCCTGTCACTGCCTGCGCCACCGGCCCACACTCGCCGAGCCACCACCCAGCTCCTTATCCTGCTGGCCGTGTCTTCCAGACCTTGTCCCTGGGCTCTGGCCTCAGCTGGTTTTACTGTGATATGATGGCGCGTGTTTGGTCCGTTCTAGTGGGATAGGTCAGAATCTGGTACAATGGCCTGGGAGACTTGGTAGATCATCAGTTTAAAAATAGTATTTCACTTCATGTGATGGTCTCACCAACAAAAACAAGGGTGTTGAGAAGGGAGAGCCTAGAGTCCTCACAGGCTCATTTCCTTCTGTTGTCTGTTCACCAGAAGTAACAGTGGGATCTTCTGGCCAGCCAGTTGTTAGTAGCGTTATGGATAATACAGTGGGTAGGAATAGCTTGGGTTCGAAGGACTTCAGAATCTATGTGGAGCATTTAATGTGTGTTAAACATTTTATCCACCAGATCTTCAAGCTCAAATTTAATCACTTGAAGATTCTGTTCCACGAAGCTGGTTAATTTGTGTGACTGTGGTTGAGGCACCATTCAGCCGCATAAACAACAGAAAACCGTTTTTGTGGGTCTCGGAAGGGTGATTAACTCTGATGAGGAGCTGTAGGATTCCTATTGTTTTGTGATCATGCTTAACACATTTTAACGATCGATTCTTAAATGTTTACCCAGGACTCCGAACAGTGGGACAGCATCTGTAATGCTCTTGGTTCCAGGTGTTACATCATTGCAGGAGCCGCATCCAAAAGTATTTCTAAACTTCTAGAGGGTGGAGACATCAGCACCCCCAAATCCAGTGGGCTGATCATCAAACATACTAACCAAACCACGATGTCTGACTTGGTGGAGATGACCAACCTTCTTGACAGTGAGTAGAAGTATGTAGGTCTACAAGACTCGTAAGGAATTTAGCTTGGTTACACAAGGAGCCAAAAAGATACAGTTTGTCAGTTAATAAAAAGCATGGCGTAAATCTTGCCAGAAAAACAAATTTCCAGCCGTCTGTGAGAGCTCTGGTGCTGGGAGACAATTCGCAGCTAGCGGACCGATGGACTTCCCAGTGCTCCCACAACGGCCCCAGTCCAGGAGGGCCCCCCACCTTTTAGGAGTGACGGACGACCGTGCCCTATCAGCCTCGCACCACAGGACAGTGATCCCACTTGCCCACACTGATGTTTTAAAAATTCCTCACAGGTTTCAAACTCTTTACCGCCGTGAGGTCTGTGAACATGCTTTGCCCTTACCATTTCCTCTGCTAACTACTCCTGATCCTTCATATCTTTTCTTAAAGGAAACCTTTTCGATGTATATGACTTTCCTGGCTTCCCCCAGCCCTACCTGGTTGCTCTCAACCTCCCTCACAGCTTCCTGCGCTTTCTCTTTGTAGTACTGGCCACAATCACATGTACGATTAGTCCATGTCCAGTAGCCCCCCGTGAGGCCGTAAAGTCCCGTGAGTTCACAGGAGTCCTGTTCAGTGCCTGCAACACAGGTGGGTCTCAGGAATTAGGCAGAAGGCTTGTCTCAGACCTGAGGCAGGGCCCAGAGCCAGACTGCAGCCAGAGGCCGGGGCTCATGCCCAGAACGGCATGGAATGCCTGTAGTCCCTTGTCCTGCAGGCGGCCCAGGCCAGGGCCCAGGCAAGGCTGTCCTGTGGGTGGTAGATGGGAGGCCCCAGCCCTGGCCTTTCCTCCACGGCCTACCCACTCAGCAGGCATGCTGTCATTCACTTCGGGTCGCTACGATAGCTCCTGCCTCCAAAACTCCAAACACTGTCTCGGGGGGAGGAACCTTGGCTTGGCATTCTTTGTAGACTTGGCAAACTTCAAGGGATTCTGAGATCCCCAAATTTGGATTAAGTACCATCAACACTGCTCTTCTACTAAGTTAATATTCAGAATGACAGATTCCTTTGAATAAAGTTCTACACGATGAATTGTGAAATCCGGTAAGACCTATCAGCTCCCCAAATGATGCCCTTGCACTTACTGTATATTTTGTCTCAAAGATGCACACTTTTCTACACTGAACATGGACAAAATGGAATCATGTCTTACAGTTGTAGTCTTAGAAACAAGTCAATCTACTTTGGGCATTTTTCCCCCTTAGTGGTGCTAAAGATCTATCTTATAATTTATGGTATCTTAAATTTGATGAAATTTGGCATTCGTGTGGTATTTAGCATCTGAGCTACTGAAAGAGATAAACAAATAAAACCAGGGTAATGAAAATACAAATGTTTAGGTCAGAATTCTCTGGTGGTCAAATCATTGACTCTTCACAGGAAAGTTATAAATCTTGGCAAATTTTAAATTTTGGTTCCAGAGGTTCATACGTGTGTGTGTGTGTGTGTGTGTGGTATATACGCACACACACATATATGCATATATACATATATATACACGTGTATTTACACACATGTATATATGTCTGTGCGCGTGTGTGTGTATGTATATGCCCTTATGCTCACCGTTCCTACGCCATCTAAACCTGAAAAGAATTTCTCTGCTCCCAGGTAAGAAGCACGTCGCCGTCTTCGGAAGTGCAGAAGGAGAGTCCTCTGATGACAGCCTGGTCGATCTGGCAAGTACTGAAAGCTGGTCAATTGCAGAATTGCCAAAACACTGCTTTTATCATGAATTGGCATTTCAGAGAAATGCAGTCTTTGGCGGAGAAAGTCATGTAACCTTTTATGAAATAGACTTGCTTCCGCCCAGACAGCTACCTTTTGCAAAGAGCTAATCTTTGAACTTTTAAAAAGAAGAAAAATTGAAGTCCTGGGAAAATGACGAACACACTTGAATGGCTGGGGTGTGCACTTGCAATCTAACCGCCTAAAATGAAGTGAGAAAGGCCAGAATGTTCTTAAGATAAAATCAGCATGCTCAATGCCTAGTAAAGCATCTAATGTGCAGTCACGCTGTTTACCTTTGCCTCTCTCTGTTTGTAAGCAGATCTCCTTATCTACGTAAAGATAAAATACAGAGTTAGAAGAGAAAAACCAAAACAGCAGTGTCAGTGCCCTTTCTCCCGAAAGAACTGTTCGTATTTTAGCAAAACGTGACTTCTCCTTTAAAATAATTTTTGTCCCCCTCCCCCTTCCCCCTTAAGGCCATCGGACTTGGGGTCCGGTTTATCAAGTTGGGAGGTCTTTCTCGCGGCGAGCGGGTGACTAAGTACAACCGCCTTTTTACTATAGAGGAAGAGCTGGCCCAGAATGGAACACTGGGTACGTGCTGCTTTCTTGCTTTGTTTTCACTTAGCCAGGAATAAGAGAACAAAGATTGGAAGAAGGGGACTAGGAGGCCCTCGGCAGGAGGGCAGGGGAATCCAAAGACCATAACTAAGTGCTGACAAAACTAGGCTGGCATTTGCCACAATGTGCATTGTTTTCTTAATGGATTATCTATTTACCTGGATGTGTCAAACTCTCGCCCTTCTTCTTGATGAGTAAGCTGCGTGGTGCTTTTCAATAGAATTAATTGATTGGAATCTCCAAGCCTACCTTTTGTTATGGTTCAAATTATAGCTAAGGTGTCTCTGCACAGCCCCTGAAAAGTTAAAGGCAGATGTTTTCCTGATGATTCTTGAAAACTGCTTTTACTTAAGTAGACAGCATGTTAAGTTTAATGCCATACATGGGAAAGGCTGTGGTCTTGAGAGAAGTGAACCAATCATTTAGGAAGTCAAACCTCTGCAAATTTGCATGCATAGAAGGCACCTTGTGTACTGGCTAATTGGAGAGAAACACCCCAAAGATGCGTTTTTACCCTTCACGTTCCTGTGATGGCCAAAGCAGGTGCACGGCACACAGAGATATTTAAAGAGACCAAGTTATTGTCTTTGTAATTCTAAAAATACTTTGCATTTTAGATTAGAATAAATGAATCACTATGCTGGGGAAAAAAGTATGTTTATTTAAGTAGTATTGACAAAATATGTAATTTTCTTGGATGCGATACATGAGATCTCGTAAATGATAAATGTATTAGGGCATATGACAGCAAGGAAGTAGTCCTATGCTGGGCCTCAGGATATGCATTGAAAAAATAAGCCAATAGAAATTGTAATTAGGAAAGTGTCATGTTTAACATACGTTATGACCTTGAAACGCATCCTAAGTTTCATAGAAAATAAAAATATGATTGAGAGACTCTTATCTGAGTTAAGTAAGGGCAATCAAAAGTTAGTGTTGTTTAGTGTGGGACACAGGGCTTGTTTTTTCAAATAGGTAAAATCATACTGTTCCTACATATTACCAGGTTATTTTTTTTTTTTTATGTCACCCTGACTTGTGGAAGCCTTAAGTTCCTACACGGCCCATCACATTTCCAGCCAGACTTCACCACAGAAGCAGCGGCTTCCGGGCGGGCGTCAGAAAGGATAGTGACTGGAGGAGGCCCAGCCCCTCCCCCGGGGCCAGGGCCAAGCCCTGGGCATTCTGGCCTAGATTAACAGATCACAGGCATGCCTCATTTTATTGCACTTCGCTTTACTACACTTCTCAGGTACTGCGTTTTTACAGAATGAAGGTTGTGGCAACCTTGCGTTGAGCAAGTCACTGGGCGCCATTTTTCCAACAGCATTTGCTCACTCCACGTCTCTGTGGATGAGCAAACTCTGTTAGGATCTGTGATCAGTGATTGATTCGCTGAGAGCTCAGATGATGGCGAGCATTTTTTAGCAATACAGTATTTTTAATTAAGGTCGGTACATTGGTGAGGGGTCCAGAAGCACACCGGTGGGGTCTCTGCGGAGTGCGGGCCCTGAGAAGGTCTCTGTCGTTGGCCTGTGGTCAATACACCCTGTTGACAGTGGTCGATCAGTGCGGAGGACACCAAGAACCGGAAAGACAGATCTCCCCACTGAGAGAAGTAGGAAATCCTGTACAAGCTCAGCTGTTAACTGAGCACTGTCACTGTCCCTGTCCACGTGGCCCCGACTGGAACGAAGTCTGCAGCCGTCCGCGCGGGAACGCTTAGTCGGCGACGGTCTGTGCTCACGTAGAGGGCTGGCCTCCTCTAGCTCCTCCACTTCCGCTAAGCCTCTGCCCATAGTCCACTGCACACCAGACGTTCCAGAAGGGCACCATGCAGACTGAGCAAGACAAGTATATTGCACAGTCAGGCCCAGTTCTAAATGGTCCTGGGACCTTTCCTAACGGGGAGGGGACCCCTCTGGGCAGTTCTGAAGATGGTCTCCTTTACCTCACAGAACCAAGAACATCAAACTCGGCACCACCGGATTCAACACTAAACTTTACTGTTGTTGTTGTTAAATAGGTTTCAATGAAGAACACACATTTTTTCCCTTGGATGATGAAGCTGAAAAGGGGACCAAGGCACCTGAGACGGTGGCCACCGTGGCTGGTGAGCCGCCCGAGCTCCCAGAGCCCATCTTCCCCACAGAAGTGATGGCGGCGGCGGCCAAAGCATGAGCGTCTTGTGGACGGGGCTGTGGACACCCCGGCTTTCGGCCGCACCGCTTAGCGTGAGACCCGCAGAGCCTGTGTGTGTCTTCACGTGGGCTTTGCTCTAAAACATCCCTAACCAGCATGCTCTTTTTATTCTTGTGATTTCGCTGTTTGGTAACATTGGTACGTAGTATTTCTGCCTGAAGTACACCTGTAAGCTGTGTCTCCAGACCTCCCATTTCCACGGGGATTTTGTTTGTGTACCAGCTCTCCTGTCCACTTAGGGGGCCACGACCTAGTAAGAGTCCAGGGCCTCTGCTGCTGAGCGCACACGCGGGGCAGTGACGCAGCCGTGCCGGGAGGCACAGGCGCATTTTTGTCGCCTGCCTCACGCAGGAAGAAGTGTGCGAACTTCACGGCCTTTGTACAGCCCAACGGCTTCTTCCTACTTCCTTGCCCTTAAGTCCCTTTTCCCTGATTCCCTCCTCTTTCTAAATTTTCATCTTTATTATATTACTTATATGCTTGTGGGTGTTCTAAGATCCTTTCTGGAAAAAGAAGCAGTATAAAGGAATAAACCCATCAGTAAATGAATACATACTCTTAAGGTAATAACTGCTTGATTATTTCTTCAACAACATCTAACGGGACAAACAATGACTCATCACACGGGCCGACTGAGTGTCTCCCCTGTAAGTCAGTATCAGGGTTACAGCAGGAAAGTACCGGCAATAAATTTATTCACACACATACCTTATTGATATAACAACGTCCTACTGCTTTATATAATTTAGGTTGTCTGTTTAAACTTGCCCTTTGCTTTCCTCCAAAATGATACATTGTTATATACTGACCTGTGGGAGAGGGGGCTAAGCTGAGATTTCCGAGAACTCTTCCTCCTGAAGAGCAGCCACAGGGAGACTCAGTGGCCTCATGGTAACACGGGGGCCTTAGGCTCAAAGCAATGACTGCAGATGGGCTCAGTGGCACATTCTCACAGAGCCCGGGGCAGGAGGACTGGCTGGTACTAACCTGGGACAACCGTGTCTCAGTCTATGGCCACTACCGCCTATCCTGGGGCTTAGCGACACACAGTGGGGTACGAGAAACTGAAAGGAAATCATTTTATTTATGCATTTGGGTTTTTCTTTTTTTGAGAGAGAGAGAGAGAGTGGGGAGAGGGGTTGAAGGAGAGGGAGAGAGAGAATCTCAAGCAGGCTCCACACACAGTGCGGAGCCCGACACGGGGCTCGATCTCACAACCTTGAGATCATGACCTGAGCCAAAATCAAGAGCCAGATGAGCTGGACGCTTAACCAACCGAGCCACCCAGGCGCCCCTGGAAAATTCATTTTAAAGGCGGGCGGAACATGACTGGGTGTTTGCGTAGCCTCTGCACATGTAATAGGAGAGATCATTGGAGAGTCCGCCCTGGAACCATAACACGAATTATAATTAAATGAATGAAACCACAAAAATATACAAACTAAGCCAATAACAAAATTAAATTAACCGAAGAGGTCATTTATTACCTCGACCAGGTCAAGGCCTTCATTTCAATGCAGGGCACAGCCCCGCCACCTCTTTCTCACTCAAGGACTAGAGTCACCAATGGAGAGGGAACATTCTAATTTCTCAAAGTGAGAAACACAATTTCTACTTATATCTTCTCTCTCCATACATATATGTTAATATGTCATTGGTATAAAACATATACTATACACTACGTAGAAGTTACTGTCTATAAAAAAAGTAAAAGAGAATAGGCAAACCCCATATAAACCAATGACGGGACTGGGGAATGTTAGTGCCAGGAAGAAACTTCCAAACCAATCCAAACGGTTAAATAAAGGCTGCCTGATGATCCTTCTAAGGTCAGGATGATAACGGACAGCTGTCCCCTCCACGACGTACTGCCAGAGAAGCTAACAGTGTTCCATGATGAAAGCGCTTCAACAAATACAGAAAAATCCAGGATTCTGTAATATGGACTAGCATCTACCTAGCCTACAACCTAAAGATGGTCTGGAAAGATAAATAATCATTTGTATCTGTACGATTCCATTTCCAACACGTTGTTTGTTAACAAAGAAGGCGAGGAAAGAGGAGTTGCTGGTGAGTGGCCAGAGCCAAGACACCCATCTTTTTCACTCATTTATAATGTTTTTGTGCAAATAGCTAAGAACGTCCCCTGAAGATACGAGCCCTAGTCTTCCCGGGTCTTCCCGTCCCGGGCTGTTTGCCGACAAGCATCCCAGCGGGGCCAAACCTCCTCGACACTGACGTGAAAAGGAACACTGTAGGCAGAACAAGGGGAGTAAAATCCTACATCAAATACCTTTCTATCAAACTAATTTTCAATGCTTTGTGATCATGAAGTAAGAAAGCAACTTGGAAGAGACAAGAACACTTTCAAAGACCAGGTACTGACTGGTGCCGGGCCCCGAGACACATCTCACCAAGCGGTTGCCTTCCTACCCTGGAAACGACAGTGTTCTCCTAAGTGTATCATCCTGCTGATGTGTGCGATGAAATACGGAATGACAGGTCTGTGTGTCCTTATACTCCTAGGTGGATGTGAGACAGGCTGCCAGCAGATTCAGGACAGACCCAGGAAGGAGAGCATGAAGAAAACACGGGGTAAAAGTCCTCAGAATAAACCACTGTGCCAATTACTAATAATGACTAAAGTTATCGACTCTTGGGCAATTTTCTTACTGAAGAGTGACCGGCTTGGGGAACTCAACCAAAACTGTCAATAACCACAGATGACCTTTAGTGGGAAACTGTCAGTGCTTTTTAATAAGTGTGGCGAGGAGAGTTCCAATCACAGCATAACAGAACTTGTTTCAGAGCTAATGCAGTCTGTAGTTAGTATATCCTAGAGCAGTATTATTCCATTAGGAAAATTACAGTTGGAAAACATTACATTTTAATTCCCCGTGAGTAAACCGATAAGGAACTGTAAAATCATCACTGGAAGAACATGGAAACAGTCAAGCATAACAAAGCTACAGAAGGATAATTATCTCCAAATTTAGGAAGTACATTGATTTCCCTGCCTACCTGCCTCTTCGAGCCTACGCTTAGCACACGTGCAAAAATGAAACACAACCACTGACATTATTACTATCATTTTCTTTTGCCCTTAGGTGAGAAACACCTGACAGCTACATGCTGAGCCACGCTAACAAAACTAAACCTTTCACTTTCTTTAATAGTAAAATTACCATTACTGCATCATTGTCATAAAAAATGCATTCAAGTACATTACCACTTATTTTAAATAAACACCAATTTGGAAACAATCAACTTGGAAAAAGCTGTATAAGGTTTTTTTTTCTTTTTTAAAAATCCCTGATTACATTTCTATTTATTCACTGTGGTAGACTGAAACATTGTATTTTTAGAGACTAACTACCACTTAATTTCTTTAAGGAAACACACATACACACACAACAAACCTGTGTAATGTAGAACAGCAGTGGAGCAAGAAAACTGTGTGCTTGTCACTTCTCGTCACTGTGCAGAAGAATCGCGATAAACTGCGGTACTGGTGCCACTCAGTGCGGGAGAAAACACAACGAGCTCCGAGCACAGAGCACGTGGTTTACTGAGATCACACTCTATGAAGTCCAAGGTTGGGACGTTCCCCTCCATTCTGCATTCGGGCCACCAGCGCATTCCCACCAGAGTCCTTGGGAGGCTTTGGACACAGTCACTGGTGCATATGCCCCGTCCCACAGCTGGCAACGCGTGCAATTAGCCTGGACTCTGGGAGGGCTGGTTTGATGCCTGCGGCTCCGGAATTTGAAGCTTATCTCGGCATATCCTAGAGAGTGATCTGTACGCCATGGTGCCTCACAATTTCCACGGTGCTGCAGTTTCTCTTTCCAAAGAAGATCAGACCGAAAACAGAAGCTGCTTTGGGAAGAGGGGGGTGTTAAATCACCTTAAGTCGGTCAGTTCTATTCATCCACTTATCCACAGCGCTGCAAACTTTCAGCAGTACATTTGATAAGTGGTATGCACGTTACCTAAGAAGATAGACACCCGAATTTTCTGTAACCTTCTAAAAGAAGTCACACTTAACACAGTAATTCGAAAAAACATCTTATCCCTAGGAAGAAAAACAAAACCTACAGAGGATGTGTATTTTGCTAAACTTACTTATGTTTATAGGTAAATTACTTACAAAAGTGACACCAGAAAAGAGCCCGCATTCTGAGCACGGCGACAAGACAGAATGTCTACGGCACTTGCCAACACACCAGAACTGACGGCGTACCCCTCGGAAAGGGCTCGCACACCCATCACCCTCTGGGGTACCAGTCAGCAGTGGGAGCTGTCTGCGTCTCTCGCGTTTTCAATGCCGTCTTCTTTGTGTTCTGGTTTTATTTCATCTTCGCCATCCTTGCGTTGAGTGGAATCTTTTTCAGTGACCTGGTCTTTGGTTTGGGGTTCGTGTGTGGAAACAGGATCTAAAACTACAATGGGTCCCGCCTGCTGCTCTCGGCCAAAGCTCTCGCTCCTGCATCCGGCGTTACTGAGAGGCCTGGGGGAAGAACAGTTACACAAAACAATAAAAAGCAAAGAGAGAAAATATTTGGCTTTCATATTCCTGGATTGAGACCAACAAAAAAACCCCAAATGCTCTAAGTCTAATTAACATGCACAAAGTGGTCTTTGAGGTGCCAGCCATTAAAAGAAAAAGGAGCTATTAGATGACATTAGGAGCATGAGGCCAGAAGAAAGAAGGCGGAAAAAGTCAGAGCAATTAGCTATGGAAGTGTTAAAAAGCCAAATGCACCTACCTGCTTAATTACACACTTTTCTCAAGAAGTGCAAAGCTCCTGGGTGCCGTGTGCGGGCCTCCCCACTGCAGGCCGCCCAGACCCCTGTCCCACCTTCACTTAGCCAGAAGGAGCCATTTAACCCCCACCCCCATGCCCGCATGTCCCCGGGGACATCTGGTGGCAGACTGGCTCTAGGAGACCGCAGCACTGAGGGCGGCGAGCCACCCCCACCACGGAGGGCGAGCTGGGATGCTCCTGCCATTACTGACAGGAAGAGATCCAGTCAGACTGCGGAGGGTCAGGGAGGAGGGAGCGCAGCCGGAACAATCCAGGCAATAAGCTAAAACGCTAAGTGACCATCAGCTTTCTCTAAAAAGGAGAATCGTGTTCCTTGAGAAATTTCTTGAGGAATTTCAGAAGCGGTTTCTTTCTCCCCAGACGCTGTCTCTCTTCCCTTCCATTCTGATGCAAGAAGCCACCGCGTCTCTAGCTACGTGCGCGAGTCTCCCCGTCAAACACGGGGCTGCCCATGTGTTCTCTGGCCGCGTGTCAGGAGACCGGGCCCCGGCACCTACTCCTCTCGGCAGTCCTGGTCACAAGCCAGCGTCGGAAGGTACTGGGGTCCCCGGCCTGGTCCTGCTGTCGGGGGACTGTGCCGCAGGCCGGACAGGACCCCTTCCGAGGTAGCTGGTCCCCTCGGCAAACGCTAAGACGGTAAGCGCGAACCAGCGCGCCCCGTCCCGGCTCTGGACGCTGCTCCTGTTCCCCGACCCCGGGGGGACACGCCAGAACCGCCAGCCACACACTCCCCCACCACCTGCTCCTTCCCCCTGTGGGACTCATCGTGGCCATCACGCAATACCATGTATTCGCTGTTTAACGTCTGTGTCTTCAGATAAAATGTCAGCGGCCACGAAACAGGGACTGTTTACCTTTGTTCACACTCCTACCCGGGCACCTAGCACGGACCCACTTGTGGGGTAAATGCATGGACACTAATGAAGTGCGAGAGGCTCAGAAAGCCAGGCTTTGGTGTGAACAGGTCTGGAGGCCTCTCTTCTACAACAAAAACAGCAGAGCAGACGCTCGACTACTGAGAAAGAGCAGCCCGCGGGATCCGGCCCCAGGGACCACAAACTCAAACCCCGCGACCGGGGTCTTCTCGCTTTCTGACCAGCACTATGGAACCTTCCAAAAGCCTGGAAGACACGCCCCCTGGCTGCCCAATTATACTGTCACTTGTTGAGGACGACCAGGTCACAAACACACGGTGATCTCCTGCGGCAGTGGTGAAAGCACTGGGATGGCCAAGAGCGTGAGAGGAAGGCCAGATCCGGCAACACCCTTGTCATTAGAAAACACCACGACGCTTCCCGCCAACTTTGGCCAAAGATGCACTTCTCGGGCCGTCTGTCGCCATACTTTGGGAATCAGTAGGGCGTGCGGTTTCTCCAGCGGTAGTCGGTCTGACCTACTCGGACCCAGGCGACACCTGCAAGACCGTGTCTGCTAGGGTACGGGCAGAGGAGCAGAACCATGGAGAGAGAGACGTGGGCTCTACGATCAGAATTAGTCGTCAGGCAAGGGAAAGAGCCAGTCAGACAGCCTAGGGAAGCCTGTGGCCTCTGTGCCAGAGGCCGGGTCTGAAGCCTGCAGTTCCGGCAAGGAACTGGAGGATGGGTGAAAAGTGGCAAGAGATGGAAGACAAACCAGACGTGCATCTGTCCTTCCCAGTCTCCAACTGCACGATGCAGACAATCTGCAGGACGCGCTGCAGACTTCCACAGGGAACCGCACACGCGCCTGGTCTAAAATTTGGAAACGTTGGAGGAGGCATTGGGAGGAGCTGGGAAAACCATGGGCCAACTACGTGATACCTCGCGTGAACCGTAGTAGCGCCTGCCCTACGCGGACCTTCCAAGCCTTCAGAACAAAAAACAGAGATGACTACCAGGCCACTTCTGCCTTCTCAATCTCACGCAAAGTTCTCTTGTGGTCAACCCTAATCTGGAAACAAAGGGGCAAGGGAATTTTAGGAAATGAAGCGCCAGCCTAGCGAGGTTGTTCCAGTCAAAGCCACAACCGTCCGTAGGTCGGGCGCCGGTCGGGCTCCCCCATCTTGTGGTGGAGCCCACCGCTAACTAAGCCAGCCAGTCTGCTCTGAGCATGGAAGGAAGCGTCACCTCATTCCAGTTGAGCAACTTCCATCAACCCATAGTGACCTTCATCCTTCTGCAGAACCACCACGGATATGCCCGTGTGTGTCTGCAGGTGAAGAGGGGATGAACACATCCGAAAAAGGCTTCCTGCCTCAGCTGGAGGTGGAAACTTCCAGGAGATGCTCTCAGGGCCCAGGTACAAAAAGACAACTGGATGTCGGCCAAACTGAAAACTCAGAAACCTTGTGTGGTCAGGATGAAATTGGCCTGGAATTGTCTCCGTCTAAAGAATTGTTCTTCTTTCCTGAAGTTTCTCAATTGCAGATTAATCTATTATTAAGTCACCCATAGGCTACAATTTGCGAACTCCTTTGTTGATTATTGCTGAACTTGGCACTGTGAGCAATTTCTCTGAATCTCTGTGCTGAGAGTCAGAGTAACCGATTTCTCCAGAATAATGACCACAGACTTGGGATCCCCATGGGTTAAGGCTAAAAGGGGCTACGGCAATCGAGTCCAACTGGTCCCTTAACAGAGGAGCAAAACGAGGTTGGGACGGGAGAACCTGCGGCAGAGTCAGGTCAAGAATTAGGAGCCATCTCCGTTTTCCTGCATTTTCCATGTGGCTTACCCCAGGTGGCTTCTTCTAGAAACAGGATAATGATGCCACAGGTTAATTTTGGCATGTTCACTGGTTTATGTCCTTCTGAATCCATTTTCAGATGCATCTTTTAGAGTCTGTCCCTTTCAGCTATGCCTTGCCGTTTTTCCCTCTGTGACTGGTAACTCCTCTGGATTTGACACATTAGGCCTGGTCCTAGTTCCCATGGGGAGGTGCCCAGGGCTCCTTCCGGAACAAGGGACGCAGCCCCAGTCTCGCTCCATCCCCATCTCACAGGAAGAGCCAGAGAGTGCCATCAGCGACGGTGCCAAGAACCCAGGCTCTTGCTCTGGGCAGCCACGGTGGCAGATTCGAGCAGGTTAAAGCTTCTCCCCTAACGTAAAGTCCCAGGGGCTCAAACGCAACAATCCAATAGGAATTACAGTAGACTATCATTCGGTTCCATTTTTCTGCTTTAATTCTTCATCTAAGGTCAGTGACCACAAATAAGGAATATTTGGTACTCATGAAAAGTATGGCAGGTCTTCTCCTGTATGCTACAAAATCTCCAAGTAAAACTCGAATTTTATGGATGTTCCATAAAGTAAGACTAAACTCTGTGCTATTCAGGTCGAAAGGCATGCCGGACATGAACTAGTCCAACCTTTCCGTTTGTCAGACGAAGACGCCAAAGAAGAGTGAGCTAAATGATCTCTGCCCGAGGGCACACGCCTTGTTAAGAGCAGACACAAGGGACGCCTGGGTGGCTCAGTTGGTTAAGCAGCTGCCTTCGGCTCAGGTCATGATCCCAGGGTCCTGGGATCGAGTCCCACATTGGGCTCCTTGCTCAGCAGGGAGCCTGCTTCTGCCTCTGCCTGCCTCTCTGCCTGCTTGTGCTCTCTCTGATAAATAAATAAATGAAATATTAAAAAAAAAAAAAAATTAAATCTCATCTAAAAAAAAAAAAGGGCAGACACAGAACTAAAATCCTAGAATCTGGATTTCCTGGTTTTTTTTTTTTTTCTTACCACAACATACTGGTAGTCGTTTATGATCCATTCAAAGTATTTTCATGGATCATTTTTCGACAGTTTGCTCAAGAGCTGTTTCGAGACAAAAAGAAAAACCGAAAAGCAAAATAAGAGCTAAGAGACAATGCAGCGATCTGTGCCACTTCAGAAAGCCGGATGGGTGCCCTCCGAGAAAGCAGCTACTCTTCCCCAGCTGCAAGGGAGCCGGAACGCGGGGCTGGGGCGCGTGCGGCCGTTTGCTGGTCGGAGGAAGGACCTGACTCCAAAGCGAGGGGGTACCAGGAGCCCCCGAACAACTGTAAACGGCACTGCCAAAGCTGAACTTCCAGAAAGGGACTCCGTGATTTCTCAGACTGTGTTACAAGAGACGAAAGAGCAGCATTCTAATTTTTTTAAAAAAAGCACATCATTGTTTGCATTCAATGAAACTCCTTTCAAAATCAACTTTCCACATTCCAATTATATTCAACAACATTCTAGCTAACATTTCGGCTGCAATTCAAATTAACTAATGCCCAAAAGAGCCCTAATAGACGTGGTTCTGAGCTCAATTGAATACAATCAAAGCTCATGAAATGAAGGGGGAAATGCTTATTTCATGCAAATTCCGCATATCACTCAAGCTTGATTTTACTGATAATATAAAGGTGGGACATTTTGAACATTACAGTGAATGAAACTTTTAAGCGGTGAGAGTTATTTTATAAAATGCTACCTCTGAAAAGCTGATTGCCAAACAGTATAAAAATGGTTTGAGGCATAAATGCCAAGTTCATTTCTACTTCACTTCTGAGGTAACTATCTTTCAAATCGCAACAGCTGGACTATTTAACACAATCTGGTGAATCAAAGTATAGTTCTTCTCTGGTCTCCCAGTGGGACGTCTGCATTAGTCGGTGGCAGCCATCCAGCAAATGACGCACAGCCGGACGGTCTGAACTCTGTTTCATTTACAATAAAAATGAATAAAGCCGCAATCATATTTACCACTTCCAAGGACAGAAAACGGAAAGATTTAAATTCATCTTTATAAAGTAGTTTCCTGGGAAAACTCCAAAGAGGAAAAGTCAGTTTTTATATTTTCCCTGGTGTAAAAATAAGAAGTCTTACTTTGTTTTCGAAGCCCTTTATACAGTCGCTAGATCAGGGGACGGGGGCGGCTCTATAGCAGAGGTAGTGTTTATTGTTTCCCTCAGACACCCTCTTTTTTCAGGAGATTTTAATACACTTGTCCAAAATCTCCCAGAAGAGTTTCAAATATAAGGTGCAACTGTCTGTATGATTTCCAATTCTAATACTTTCAAATATAATGGAGGTAGAACAAAGCTAAATTCTTTTGGCTTTGTGTACTTTTCAAAACTCCATTTTGGGTCAAAGAATAGTTTTTCGATTTGGATCAGCTTCTATCTGATGAAAAAACAGATATAATTTTAAATTATGAAAAAAACCCTAAAACCAACCATTGTTAAACAACACAATAGCATCGTGGTTTGAAAATCTGACATCAGCTATCAGATGCTGCTTTGCCCTAAAGATTAACAAGAATTCCTTCTTAACAGAAGTAACAATGGCTGGGCAAAGACATCTGTGTGCACACGGAGACAGATTTTCTTTAGTGGGGTTACTGAAGTACAGGGAATGTGGTGCACGGGTTCTGGCCCGGACGGCGGTGCACACCCCAAAGACTTGTCCCACTTCCCTTGATCCTAACATGAGCTGGATGTGGACATTCACAGATCCCGAAATACCCTGGCCCCAGGGAGGCTCAGGAACCCGGGGCCGCTCTCATCAGCAAAACCAATACCAATAAAGCGGGAACTAAGATTGATTTCAGCTCAGGCAAAGATTCTGAAATGTGTGGGATACTTTTCGGGGCTACTTTTTAAAGCTTTCTGTAATTTTCCACCACTTTAAGTCACCATGAAAAATCCATCCAGATTCCAGCTATTAAAAAGTAAATGTTATTTAAAAGTATTTTAAGAGACATAATCTTCTACAAAATTTACCATATATATCACTGGCTCCTCAAAAGAGCTGCCACGTATACAATGTTGCATTTTTATTTTAGGCTTTCAGAACAATATTTATAATTTTAAAAACACTTCTCTTTACATTTACTTTGTTATATATTTTAAATTCTCTTTTAAGATGGCAGGTCACAGAGAATTCAGTGTGCCACTTTTCATACAGTCCGAGGACAAAGTATATTTCAAATGAGATGTGTTTATCGGGTTCCAGAAGTGAAATCAGTTTATTCTGAGATCTGAAATTGCATTTAAGTTTTAGTCGGTGACTTCTCTTTGAATACATTAAAAACCTCCCCTCAGCATCACCATATACAACGAAAAGGAAACACAAACACTGCAGAGACTACTGAAAGATGCTTAAAAAAATATATATATATATATTGCAAAGCACCAAAGGCAATTTGGTTCTCTCTGCAGAAATGACACATTTTATGCTAAGTCTCTTAAAATCATAGGTGTTTACAACTGGAGGCAAATGTTAGGAGGCAATTAATTCTCTGAGAGAATCGACCAGGACTAGGTAGCATTTTTCACAGTCGTTTTGCCGTTTACTCAACAGAATGTTCATGCTAGATGTCAGACAGCCTCAACGATTAACCTGGAAGAAGATGTCCATACAGCGACTCAGAACACTAGTCAGCCGGTACTGAGCGGCGGACCTCCGGGCCAGGCCACAGGAGAACTCCCGGGGAGAGGGGGGGGGCGGGGGGGGGGAGACGAAGTGAGGGGATCTCAACTTCCAGAACATCCAGTTGTTCTGCTAATTTTGTTGTTAAGACTTAATTATCCATGTACAGGCACACAAGGGGAACCTTTGTAGCGGGGCTTTGCTGAGCACAGCTGCTTCCTGCGGTGTGAGTGCACAATTCGACGGCACTGAGATTACAGCGGAGGGCACAGCAAATCCTTTAATTGTATAAGAGCATCAGATTAAGCAGTAACTTCCACGCGGTTCATTCTGCTGGCTAGTAGTCTCTTCTCAGAAGCAAATGTTCACTAAGGACAGGGAAGGGGGCCTCCGTTCTCCCCTCCACACCATGCGCACACACACAGACGCGCGTACACGTGCACGCGCGGGCGCGCACACACACAAAGGAAGAGAAAGGAGGAGGGGGGAGATGAGGCAATGGTGTCGGACGAAAGAACGGGAAGAAAACCCAGCCCTTCCACCACGGGGACTAAAAGAACTCTATTTTCCATGTGAACAAAATGTTGACCCCAACCTCTCTCAAGGAATAGGTATATGACCAGCCAAATTCATTTCCAGCTGAGGTCAATGTTTGAGAGAAGCATTTTATGCCAAGTTTCCCAAAAAGTAAGTTAAAGAATTTCTAGTTCTATTTGGTAACCTATTGCAAAAGCTCAGATCCTCCAACTCCAACCCAAAAAAGCAGTTACTTTTCAATTTCATTTTTCTACATCAGTTTTACACTAGAAATAATAACATAAATCTGAAGAGACCAGTTAGAGGTCAAACGATGATAAAATCAATCTTACTTTTAATTCAAAACCTGAAAGGCAATTAGGTTTTTTCTTTCATAGAAATGTTTGACTGATCACAGTAACCTAGAGACATCTAACATTTGCCTTTTATCAACTACCCTTTGCTATTCAGTTAATGGCTCAAACAAGATGAACTCTTACAAAAATAAATCTGTGTGGGGACAAAAGACACATATATTTAGAGACACCGCAGATCTAGAAATTAAATGCAAATTACAATAAAAAAGGTTTCATTGGAAATGGACATTTTTCTACTGAAATT
Source organism: Potos flavus (assembly GCA_028534135.1). NCBI lineage: Eukaryota > Metazoa > Chordata > Mammalia > Carnivora > Procyonidae > Potos > Potos flavus. The sequence goes on along the minus strand of CM052894.1, from coordinate 11,719,074 downwards.
GAATTCCGGTCATTGACACCTGGGCTTTTGTTTTTTAAATTCTTGTAGGGTACGGCGTGGCCTGTTTTGACCTCCCGAACAAAAAAAAAGCCAAGCTAGCTGCCTGTCTCGTGGCTAAAAAGTATAAGAGTCTGATAAAGCTTAGAGTTTGGGGGAGGTCTGGGGTTGAAAAGAAGCATGATGAGTGAGAGAAGTGTTCACTGGAAGGGTCTCTGGCAATTGCGGCTCTAACAGTATCTCTGCGCATGAGGGCCAAGAGATGAAGACCAGCTATGAAATCACTGGGAAGTACACCAATGATGATGGCGCCTGAGTCCACTTTCAAATGGGTGCTCCCCTGGGAAGCAAGGTGTTGTAGGAGTAACTAGGTGAAATGAACAATCATCTCTGAGGCTGACGGCCTTGTTTAGCTGTGACTGTCAGGACACTGACCCTCCCGGAAGCGTGAGTAGGAAACGTGAGCACGGATGAATAAAGCTCAGTACGGATGGGTAGGACCATCTGTACACGACACGCTTCAGAGACAGAGAAGCAAGAGGGCAAGAGCACAAGATCTCCCCGTGGGCCCCTGCCGGACGGTGAGGTCTGCTCACCTCTTTCTCCATACTGAAGGCCCACCTGCTCTGCCTCTCTTTACAATAGAGATGCCCTAAAAACATGATGACCAATGGACACTTCAGCACGAACTCGAAGGAGCTAACGGGGAACCGACCAAAGATGGAGGTGTCTCAAAAAGATCCAGCATACAGTTGATACCACAAAATTTATTTTGGGCTATAGAATGTATCTTTTTGAAACAATCACAACAGTGATTCACCTTTATATTGCCATGTTATATTACGATTAAGTAAAAACACTTTTTGAACCCAATGATGAGTCAGATATTTCAAGATTTTGACTCCCGGGGAATAAATTATTCTTCAAACTGTTTGAAAATGTCAAAAAATTTTAAAAATGTATAAATGAAACTTACGCCACAGACTCTAAAGTCACTTGGGCTGGTTTTGCGATATGGCAATTTGCAGAATTTGTGAAGCTTGCCTCTTTTACTGGACATCTGACACAAAAAACATTAAAATGATTTCTTTTCACCTACTCTAAGTCTCTGTGCTAATTTGGATTGGCTCCCCCTTTTGGAATTGTTTTACTGGCTAACGCTTTCTTCCCTTGGCACGAGACACTGTGATTGGTGAGGTTGGCCTCAGGAACGGGAGGGGCAGAGGGCTGAACTATGACGGCGCAGGGTCAGAGGAGCAGGACAGGAGTATCGCCAGGGGCAGGGAGGGATTAACTACAGCGTCGCTTCTTCTAATAGAGGACAATCTTTCAGCCATTTTTCCCTCCATTCCTCAACTCTTAATACGCTCAACACAATACGCTAAAGTTCAGAAGCATGGGCTCGGGAGGTACAGTGAAACCTGACCCGACTCTCAACGAGGAACAGAATTTTGGGCCAAGTGTTTGCCTCATTGGCCTCAGTTTTCACATCTGTAAAATGGAGCCGTGTCTAACCTGTACGTTTAGAAGAACTAAAATAATACATGAATGTATAGGGCTTAATAAATGATGGTGAAATAGAGTAACAACAGCAAAACATCGTGGAAGTGAATTCCAAAGTCCAGAACTTCCAAAATGGAAACTGGTGCCATTAGCCATCGTCTCATCTATAATCAACATATATCTCCCGCCGGGAGCAATTAAAGTACTTCTCCCCTTGGACAGATATTGTTATAATATGAATATGTTATATGAATATGTTATAATATGAATATGTATTAACATATATGTTGTAAAGAATAAAAAATATTAACTAAAAAAAAGAGAAAACACATATACAATGGAATGTCTTTTCCCCCAAACTGTTTTCCCAGTCCCCTTCACCTATGTCAATCGAGGACATCAGACCCCTGCATTCTATTGATAACAGAGCTAACATGTTTCAGGGCCTTCACACAGGCTTAGAACGAAGACAACTTCACCTGTATCTATGTATACTGTGTCACGTTAAAAAGTCTGTTGCTGCAATTGTGGCAAACTGATGGCTATTTCTAAACTGAATTCACTTTCAAAAGCCAAAGTCATTTGGAAACACTGAACATAAAGTGGAGACTAAAATAGGCCATATCATTTTTTACCAAAATAAATGCTGACACACAGGGTACCTGTGCGGCTCGTCGGTTAAACGTCTGACTTTAGCTCAGGTCATGATCTCAGCGTCCTGGGACTGAGCCTTGTGTGGGGCTCACCACTCAGCAGGGAGTCTGCTTCTCCTTCTCCCTCCTGTCCTGCCCCTCCCCCTGCTTGTGCGTGCTCTCTCTCTCTCACATAAATAAAACCTAGATAGATAGATAGATAGATAGATAGATAGATAGATAGATAGATAGATAGATGCTGTCCAATCTGTCTCCTGTGTGATCGGGTACCTCTAGCCCAGGCAGGTCTGAGAGCATTTGCAACAACAGCAACAGGGCTGGAGTGAGCATCCTGACTCCCAAGAGTACTTTTCTGAACCATAACAATTCATTTTGATTTGGATTTGTAAATTCTGGTAATGTAGTTTAAAAATTATTTTACATTCCTCAGTTTGTGTTTTACCGTCTGTATTAAGAGACATTGCAGGCAGAAATACGGGCTTGCCTCTTGTTGCTTGTCTTAACTGTGAACTTCTTTACCAAGCAACCACATTTGCAAGAAATCACTGAGGTTGCAGAGCTCTTGGGAACTCTGCAGAGTGCCTCATCTACTTGCCCCGATTCTAGATAAGAAAAAAAACACAACAAAAAGAAAACAGAACAGAGAGGTTGCATGGCCTCGCCAAGGAAACCCGCCCGGTCAGGAACACAGGTGTCCAGTGCCTAAGCTCTGATCTCAGCTCTGGTCCTGGAGGAGGCAGCCATGGCCTCGCATTACAATTTTAATATAAGATGGGAAAGGAATTTACTGAAATAGTTCTCGTATGTTCTCCAACTCCCGTGACAACTCTACAAAGCAGGTGTCGTCACCCTCATTTTACACATGAGGAAACAGAATCCTGGGCTCAATGACTTGCCTAAGGTCGTAATGGCCACAAATGGCAAACCCAAGATCGGGACGCTCATTTAATCTGGTGGTGTGAGGAGAGCTCCAGTTCAGGCAACAACGCGATGCCGCTGGCCGCCCTCGTGCACACTCGGAAAAGCCGCCCCGTGCACACACGGAAAGGCTCAGGCTGAGAGAAGGTATCACACCTGTTTCCCTGGCCCGCCGCTCCCCGGTCTACAGCCTTTTACAGGGGAAATACAAACCATCCTCGTCTTCCTGACCCTGTGAAACATTCAGCCTGTTTCCAGGTATTATAGCTGTCTGAACGTGATAAAATAACTATCTTTTAAACAAGCCTATAATTTGGAATTTTCTCTATTTTACATTGACACCCACGGATTAACTTGGATTAATGAGTCATATATTTTAACAAGGTCAGATTTTTACTCTCTATCAATAGGAAAGAGCATGAAAGCAAAAATCAGGTTTGTTGGTTATTTGGTTATGTATGTATATATGTATTCTTTATTTTGCTTGACCAACTCTTCACCCCTCATAGCATGAAAGGAGATTATTATTATCATTCCTGTCTGAATTATAACTAATCAAAATTCATGAAATTCAAGTTTGCTATTAGATTTAAGACATTATTACTAGATAATATATACTTATTAGAAATAATTAACAGGACACAAATATTTCTAAAGCCATTATTAAAATGGAAATAATTAGGCTTCTAAAGAAGTCTTGATTATCTTTTCCTTTCTTTTTCTTTTTTCTTAAAAAAAAAATAAAACCCTTGCTTTGCTTAAGCTGGTGACAAGAATGTTAATTTTAATTAATCCTTACAGTTAAGTATTAAAGATATCTCTTGCCATCTCATGAGTCCCTAGGAAATAAATCCATATATTTCTGGCTCCACCAGACTAGAGTTACTCAATTATTTGGAACACATATATATGTTGCTTTTAGGAATTTATTAAAAGGAAAAAAAACTTCCAGGAATAGCTTGGTGTTATAATTTTCTGATTCAGTGAAGATCTTATGCAGAAAACACCTTTGTTTCTACTCTTTTAAAACCCTTCTTAGTAGGTTTCCAATCTTTCCTGTCTACCTGAGGCCATACAAGTGAGTGTAGCTGAATCTTTCCTTTAAAACTGGGCATGATATTGTCTCTGATAACTTTATCTTGAGTAGGTACAAAGATGCAGAAGTTATACGAAATGAGCTGACTGGAAATGACCCCTGAGCATTAAAGCAAAACCAAAAAAAATGACCAAAAAAAATGTTACAAAACCAAAGAAGCCAACCACAGAACACTTAAAAATCTCCAATATTTAGCCTATGCATATATGGGACTGTTGAGTAACAGGGGAAATGCAGGCTAATTGGGTATTCCAATTAATTGACATTCTACTGTTTTAGTGATACTAAAAATGTACTCATTCGTTCATTTATTCAACAAGTATTTACAGAATTTCCAGGATTTTCCCAGGTGTTTGAGATACACCAGTGGGCAAACCAAAAAAAAAAAAAAAAAAAAAACCTCCTATCCTCATGGATCTTACATTCTAGCAGGGGAAGAGTGGAGGAGGGTGAGGGGAATCAGAGCTCAGACGAAGAGGAATTACAATTTTAAAGGGAGTGGTCTGGGTAGGCCTTACTGAAAAGATGATATTTGAGCAAAGAAAGGACAGAGAGGAGATAAATCGGGTGGTCACCGGGAAGGACAGAGGAGGCAGAAGGACAGCAAAAGGAAAGGGCTAGGGTGGAATGATACCTGGCCGGAGGGGCCAAAGTAGGAAGTGGGAGGGTGGGCCAGGGTGGTAGGGACTGGGGTGTGGCTGTGTGTGTGTGACAGAGAGAGAGAGGGTCTTGTGACCCTTACCCTCCCTTGACCTTGATTCCCGGTCCAGAGCTGAAAACGCCACTAGGCTGAAACACCATGGTGGTGCAGCCAAGGATCAAAACAAAGATGCAATTATTAGAGTAGAGACATTTTAAAAAGCAAAGGTAACATTTCACTTTTGGATCGCTGATCTGATTTCCAAGTGCTTTGACCATCCGGGGCTCTGAGATAAGACAAGGCAGAGATAAGGCTCTACCAGCAGGCTGGTGTAACAGAGAGAACGTCTTAGAGCCCTTAGAGCCGGCCAGAAATAGCCTCCGAGCTCACCCTTCTCGTTCCCAGCAGCCAGACCCGTTTTCAGGGAATCCTGATACACCACGTGAGTTTTCGCTTTCTTGTAACTACATTACGTTAAACTTCTTTTACTCATTAAAAAACCTAGGTTTAAATAATAAACGAAGTGTGTGTGCCTGTCTGGGACATGAATAATTACCAGGTACATACACAAAATACTGGGATTCATTTGGATAGTCTTAATTATGCTTAAGAAACAGATTTTTCAGAAAGGCACTCTTCTTTGCTAAATGACTGTCGATATGAAAATACACGGCATTAGTTATTTCAGCTAAAGAATGTCAAGAACCGAATAATCAAGCATTGGGTTACAAAGTTTATAAGTTAATATAGCGCCCCGAGTATTTGTATTAGTGCTTTAAGTAGCTAAATTAAATTGAAATGTGTCTCTTAAGCAGTCATTGAACAAGCAAGATGAGAAATAAATTGAGCTTCACTTAGGCCTTTATGGCATCTAACAACTGTGTCTGTCAACACACGGATCCTTTTCACTGTCAATTCAACACACATTTTGCAGACCTTGGGCCTGCAATTATTTCATTTCCTTTCTTGGAAATGTAATTTCCACTTACTTTTGGAGAATAAAAGACAGACAAAAGGAGGAAGGAGTTGCAGTATTTTCTGATTAAGATTATCTGTATAAAATGGTAAAGGGAAAAAAAAATCTATACGCGCACACTGAAGCATTTTTCAGCAACTAACCTGTCTCAGCCAAATTGCTTTTGTGTCTGGATATTGGTTCAGATGTAGCCAGATTGTTGATGTCAAATTAGGTGTTAAACAAATTTAATAGGAAAGATGAAGAATAAATATAGATCATCTTTCTGTTAGAATTGTTCAAATGACTCCAGTCAAAAGAAAGGAAACGCATGACCGCAGGAGAAAGTGTGCTTTTAATTAAATACTATGAAATTAGATAAAACTGTAAATCAGCAAAGAAGTCCATTCATTCCAAAAGAGGGGAAAAAAGTTAATAGGGCCAGGGAGAGAAATGCAAGAGGAGAAGAAAATACCAGTGGGCAAAAATAGATCTAAATTGAACTGCAACTTCGTTTGTCCAGGCTTCACCTTTTAAACTAAGACAGGTAGAGCTACAAAAAAAAAAAAAAAAAAAAAGGGTTCTTTCTCTCCTGAGAGAACAGGAAGTCAGAGGTTTTAATTAACCATGATTACAATACTCGGCTGATCTGATTTGTCTCACCTCTTCCTTTTCTTCAAGCGGCAAACCGGCTGACATCCTGGCAAGAGAACTTCAGCAAAACCAGACTAATTCAAAAAGAGCTTGCCTCTGTTATAAAACAAATTGACCCTCCACCAGATCTGTCTGAAACGCATTCAACAGCAAGATTAACTCTCGGACAAAGTGCCACTTTCCCAAAGCAAGTCTGCGGCGAGAACTCTTTACGTAGTATCTCTTCACTCTCGAGAGAGAGCAGTATTAAGGCACGTCTTTCGCCGAGGACCAGAAAATAAGGTTCTAAAAATGTCCCCTTCAAAGTACGTTCAAAGATCTAGCATCTTCCGGAAGACCTAGTATCTTCCTCTACTGCTCATAAGTCATTAAGAGGGATGATCCAAGCATTGAATCCTGAAAGGATGATTAAGTGTCTTGTGATGCTGAGTAAGTATCATCCAGGTAAATTCTGTGTGTGGAAGAAGAACCTGATTCCCAAACCAGTTTAGGGGAAGGAATTCTCTGTACCCGCATCCGCCCTGGATCAGAATAAGACCTCCAAGCTAGGAGCCTAGAATCACAAGTTGGCTCAGGAAACAAAGGAACAAGAGCAGTTATTGGCTAACCCGACCGAAATCTCACTAAAGAGGAACAAAGCAAAGCAACACACACAGTTCAGTCATCACAGATTCTGCTACACACTTACTTAGTAAAGAGCGTCGTTACTTACTGAAACGTAACCTTGGGACTTGTGCATCCTTCCAATTTACACGACCCTTCACCTGGCTCAGGTGTCGGGGGGGACGGGCTGTTGAATTCTGCCTCCAGAGTTTTCTCGTTCAAGGCTGTTTTTGTTACACTGGATACAGAACCCAACACGGGCATGGATTTGGACTCTGAGGTGGCTAATATCCCGGTTGGACCTTAAAACCAAACACATACCTCAAGTTTAATAATTCTGCGCAACGCGGATTCATATGGTACTGAAAAACAGATTAGCCGAAAATCCCTCAGGAAGTGAGAAGGCCAAGTTTTGTTAAAATTTCGAGAGCATGCTGGAAAATGTTCCTGTTAGAAATACGCTCTGTTTGGGTGGTACTCCTGCTTTTCAGTGCACCGGGACCACGCTGAGAAATTATGTGCAGACCTTTAAGAAAGCACAAAACCCCAGGCCACGGATCCCTCACTGACCAGAGTCCTTATTAATACCAGAATAGTGAAAACTCTTTTCTTCTCAGCGTATGGCTTTCTGACAGCCCTACTTGAACCGTTTGGCCTCTCAAGAGTTAATTCTTCCCAAAACTCAGTTCTGCGTTTTTAACAGCAAATGGAACAATGTCAAAAGGCTCTTTTTAAAAAGGCTCATGAAGGCTTCTTAAGCATTAAACAGCTTTTATGAACATTTTCATTTTAATGTGATTGAGAAGTAAGTGGATTTATTTCCTGTTAAAATAGACACAGGATTCTAAAAATTAAGTGGCAAAGAGAGTTTGGCTGTTTACCTTTGGGACCTTTCTGCTCTTCGGGATCGGACTAAATGACTGTAATAGGGCTTGTTACCAAAATTATCGGCGTACCAATCCAAAACTCCCGGGCCCTGAAGTGAAGTTCTCTCGTTACTTGTTTTCTCTCTTTAGTCAGAAAGACATTGCCCTAGCCAGCTTTTTTCCAAAGCAAGATTCCAATATGTCTTCCTTGAAACCTCAGAAGAAGTCTTCGCAAAACAAAGAGATTTATGTAATAAGTCGTAAATGTACAGATAAAATTAGAATGTCTAAAAATTAAGCTGGAGGACAACCTTGAGAGGTGCCACGGAAAAGAGGACAAAACTTGGGAGTCCCTGATTCCTTGAGAAATGTCAGATCGTCTCCTAAAATGGAAAGTGCCAGGGGGCACAATTTAAACTGCTAGCTGATCCCTGGTCGTTAATGTTAAGCTCTGGTATGTTTTTCTCACATCTGCTTGTGAATGTGTCTGCAGATCCCAACAGTACAACCTATCAGCTCCCAACCCGAAGCTCTGCTGTGCAAAACCTCCTGGAAGAGGGGCTGGGAAACTGCTCTACGGTCCCGCCTCCCACAGCCTCACTCGCTGGGGGAGACAAACCCTCCCTCTGGCTCCGGGGGGCAGCCTCAGCTCCCAAAACATCAGAGTTGCCTTCCTCCTTTATTTCGCCTCTACCAGCTGGGTAGAGGAGCATGTGACATCACCGAATATCCTGAGTCGAAAGACCTCTCCCTCCCACCTAGGACAAGCCTCTTGGTGCATGGGGATGTGGGAGTAAAGAGAGAAGAGCTGGGACCAAGAAAGATCCTGAAAAAAGACAAAGTTGAATTCAAGATTTGCTTCTGAGCCGCTGCGTTCTGCCGCTGGGTAGTTGCTGACTACAATGCTAGACAGCTCTAAGCAAGCTGTCCTTGTAGGAAAGCAGATCTGCTTCTGAAAACACCAACGCCTGCTGCTGCTTCTTCTGTAAATGAGGCCAGCTACAAAGGACAGAGAGTGCGTGAGCTCAGCCGGGAGATCTGGTTTTTCTTACATACGAAAAGAAATAAAGAAAAATATATAACGTTTAAGATTATTGTTGTTGTTGTTGTGACTGCATCCTGTTTAAGCTGTCCAGTGTTTTCCAAGAGGTACTTGCGGCTCTTTGAAATGTCAGCTTAGTAGGCCACGAGCCGAAAGTATCATTTAGGTCTGATAAGAGAAACTCTAAAGAGAAATGTGCTTCACTGGCCCCGGAGGGAGATACTATCCCGGGATCTGAGGTCTACAAAGCTTAGGCTGCCCCTGCCTCTCTTACCACGCTTCCTTTCTCCACTCTGTGACCTCATATTAGCTTCCCCATAAGCCTTTGGTGCAGAAGGAAAAAATCTCAAGAGATTCGGGTGTACCTGAAGCCATAAACCTGTCAAATTCATCTCTGTAATTTGCTCCCACCGTGCAGCGTGCAGCTGGGCTAACTTTAGCTTCTTATTTCCTTCCCCCACTCCCTGAACCCCTCCCTGGATTTTCACTTTGTCATTCCATGACCCCTATGAAAAGATTTATTTGGTAAACACCTCTTCTAGTTCAATGCAAGAAAAACACTGGTACCATCTTAAAAAAAAAAAGTATGATTTCTTTTTCTAGATGATAGACTAAGTGTGTTTCCTCCCCTCAAGCCCCTACTTTTTTTTTTTTTTTTTTTGCTTTGGCTACTAGGGAGCTCAAAAGAAAACTTCTAATCAGTTGAAATCACTATGATTCCTCTCCACTCTACCACAGTTTTTATTTCTCTATCCAAATACTGATGATTCTATTGACTATACACCTTATTGTAACATCCCTCGAATGATACATTGAATATTTATACACTGGTGGGATATAATAAATAATATGAAAGATTCTCAACCATGCCTGTACAATGTATTCCTATCTTTCTTTCTCCATTCTTTGCAATATTCAAATTCCCATATTGACTAAAATGAAAACGTTTCCTTGTTTCTCCTATTGAAAACCAACTCTGAAATAGTGCTGTACATGTGACTGAGTTCAAGTTCACGAGGGAAGTCAGAATGCTTCCATGGGAACAAAATACAGAATGTAAATGACAGAGAACAAAAATGGGATCCACCAAGTCCTAAACAATAATGATGGCTATATGAATACTGCAAGGAGGAAATGCTGGAAGAAGTGATTGTTACAACAGGAACAATGGTTCATTGTGGAGGCTGGTAAATGCTTATAAAGCAATTCTAAGAAAAAAAAAATTTCTTATAGCACTGCTTAATTTTCCTGAGGTGGTTATGTTTGGGGGGAAGGAATTCTTCTAGGATATTAACAGCAGAATATCCAGACCAAACTAAAACCTGAATGGCTGATTTTTTTTTAAGAAGAAAACAAAAAGTTCAAATTTTTATAATAAAGGTTTGGCTGCTGCTTCCAATACAAAAAGCAATTTATTAAATTGTTGGGAGTAAAATCCCTACATGGAAACTAGAGCTTGATTAACAAAAACCCAAATCCCTCCTATTCTAGCAACTTAAACTTGGTAAACATGACTCAGTGCCAATCTGACCTGTTACAAGGCACCAGCCAGAGTGGGCTGAACCAAGTCTAACAGACTCAGCCCATTAGCTGAGTTGCTAATTTAATTTGCTGCTTAATTTTAGTTTGGAGTAGTTTCTCAAAGCCAGCCTCCTGGCCACAAGGGAAAAAGCTCATATGGGTTTCTGCTAACTCCTGTAACCAAGCTGATGGGGGAAAACAAACAAACAAAACAGAAGACATACAAAGTCAGTTGTGAGGTTTCATACATGCGTATCAGGACAACAAATGCAGACTCTGAGCTCCAGACTGGCTCAGATGGCCGTTCCTTGCTGGGGACAGAGCTAACATTTCTCACCCACCTGGCTCACAGGCCAACTGAACAGAGCACGTATGAAGGATGAAGACGATCCCTCTGCCTCTGTAACTGACGTGCGATCCCTCCTCTGACTACTAATCCCTGCGCGCTGGCTTGGTGCCGCGCACACCCAGCGCGCTCCATTCGCTGACTTATTCGATCCTTAGAAAGATCCAATGAGGCAGCGCTTTAATGCCCTCATTTCATAGGTACAGAAACCGAGGCACAGAGGTTGAGCAACTTAAGGGCAAGCCACATGTAAACGGCAGAGCAAGGATTCAGACTCATGCTGTCTGGATCCAGAGCCTGTCCTCACTGCTACGCGACTGTCGGAGCCCATCCTGAGTATCTGTACACAGGGGCATCTTGCCCGAGGCAGACCCAATCTCCAAAACCTTGATTACCTGCAAATAAACAAATAAACAAACATACCAATAAACGAAAATGCCTAAGTTCTTAATGAGGTATATATCCATAAGCACCTTTGCCAATCCAATACTTCTCACTCACATTAAAAAAAATTAAAAGATCATTTCATGTTAAAAAGGGACTTAAAAGGCAGATGTTTCAGAGAGGAAGAGCAGAACTGCGGAAAATTCAAACCAGCTTACTACTGCTATCTGCTTCTGCCGTCACCTTTCTGCGACGCAAAATCCTTTCTAACTCAGTTTCACTGTTTTCAGTGTCAAGGGATTTTAAGCTTCTTGAACTAGTGGATTTGTTAAGTGTCCCCTAAAGTGAAAACAAAACAAAAACAAAAACAAAAAGGTTAATGTCTTAATACAATACACAAAATATAAAAATCAAACCAGCAAAACATTACCAGATTTGAATGGAATTAGGCGACAGAATGAATGTGCTGTGTATCTATATATACATATATTAATTTTTAACTTGTGTATCTTCAGCAACACACAGTGTTGGATCCTTTAAGAAGATGCTACGGAGGGTGTAAGATGTCAGCTTGCACACCCGAAGAACAGCACAAGAACCCCTCTCGATGAGCTAATTGTGAGACTCAGTGGCGGGAAGGTACCTGCAGGTCGATGGTGAAGACGTAGATGTGGGTTGATCGATCGCGGGGAGAAGAGAAGCGTATAATGAACTCACCTTCGAAGGTTTTCTTGACCCAGCAGCCACGAGCTACTGAACCCAAATCCTCGTGGCACTGACAAATGTGTCTGAGTCTTCAGCATGACCCTACCCCCACACCTGGTGGCAACGGTGTCGTGGCTGACCGGGGGCACGGGCTGCTCTCCTGCGGCCGGGCCAGAGAAGGGCTGCCCTGAGCACGCCTTGACTCCACTGTGAAAGGGCAAGGGTTACCAGGACACAGGGAAGCAAGGAAGGGCTGGCATCGTCACTCCATATCCCTAACAGAGGAGGTAGTGAGTGTATTATCCAGGGCCCAGAAGATACCGAAGGAAACAAGAGATGGCATACAGCCGGGTGCCTGCTGAACTTGGCACTGACTTTCCAGACAACAGAGAAAGACCCAGGCGGTGGGTCCCTGCCTTGGCTCAGCCTGCTATGGAGGAAGAACTATGGCTTTCTATCTCCCAGGACCAGTCACGTGTCTGTACAGAGTGCTGGGTGACACACTTCGCATCTTGTATGGAAGGATTCAGCACTGCACCCTTACCAGGGGTCCGTTTTCTTTCAGAAGAAATGCCCACTATTTCTTTGAAACGGCCTTCCTTCGCTGGGCCACGTGGTTGGGCAGGGGGGAAGCCAGGAGACCCACAATCTTTGGATCTCAACAAATCAGAACCTCAAGTCTGGTATAACTGGCCAGACTTCATGCCGGAGTCAGAGGCAGCGTCGTCCCCCAAGGCTACCAACCAGGCCAGCCTTTGTCACCTCAGCTCTCGGTGCATTTGCCTTAAGCCTGCTCCTGCCCCCTGCCAACTTCCTGAAGCACTCTAAGAATTCTACCGGCTACCGGCTAAAAATGGTAACTCATGTTTCTTCTTTAGCCTATAAAACAAAACAAAAAAAAAGTAGCTTGTAATATTTGGGTAGTTACAAATCTCACATGATATAGGTTATCATGTTTTGTTCAGGAAGATTTCTTCCCTAACTGGGTAAAGGCTTTGAGAAACAGCCTGTGGGAATGGGGGGTGGGGGGACTGACGAACAAGATTAGGAGATTTTATTCTTTTGCTATCAGCTACCCAGCTAAGACTAAGGTGTAAAATATGTAGATAAGGCTCTGACTGTAATCAAGCATACGATACTCCACCCCCCAAGTTATCTCTTTCTGCTTTTCATTTATTGCAAATATTCATAAAATACATTCAAAGGAAAATCACATTACATGTAACATATGCAAAATAATAGCTTATTTTATAACTTAAAAAATTGGATGATGTGGTTTATTTATTTGACGGTTAATGCAGATCTGTACCTACTCATCAAAGACTTAAATAGTAAAATAGGACCAAGACTTGTAAAGAAAATAGAACTAAAGCCAATTGAGACAAATTCGAAAAAATGTATTAGAATAACTATTCCCAAATCATGCGTTTACAATTTTTAAAAACTTACCAGCAGTATCATTTGTAAATAGATATTTAAAAAATGTAAGGCCATTGCTAGTAAAATAACTCATGAAACTATTACACTGTTTGAAAGTCAAGAACATTCTTTGATTTTCCCAGGCTGGAGTTAATTCAAGAAAGAGATCTTTGTCTGTGTACACAAGCCTACACGGATACCTCGCACGGATATCTTTTAAGGAAGAATATCTCTCTCACTATAATCTTGACTTTTCGTTTGAACGACAGCATTAATTCCCCCAAATTCTGATGGTGCTGAGCTACCCTCTCATCACACCTGATACTGAAAGGTTTCGTTTTCCAAGTTCTAAACTTTGAATCTCAAGCTTTTTTTCTCCATCCACTGACTGATGTGACTGATTCAGCTAATATATGAGTAAACTTCCGATATGTAGGCACTTGTGGACAAAAGAAAGATTCTACATGACTCTCAGTTGAAATGATCAAGGAGCTCAGCTGATAAAGTACCAAGACTGTCTGAATTGTCTACTTACATATAGTCATAAAGTCTAATCAGAAATTCACTTAGAAGGCATGCGGTACGCAGAATTCCTTCACTTCACAGAGAAGAGAATTCAAACTCAGCGAGTCTTGGGGTTTGGGCCGGGCCCCACAGTAAGTCAGTGATAGGGCTTAGTCCCCATATTGGTTAAATGTTCGTAACGCTGACTAATCTAATGGTCGGGAGACAAAACCAACTATTCAATGATTCCCTCTGAAAAACTGAAGATGTTCGGGAAAAACCTAAAAGAGAATTTCTTAGAAGTTGTTTTTATCTGATTTAGAGGCAACTGAACTTTAAAGAGACTTTTAGATAATTTGCATGGATTTATTCTTCAGAAATCGCTCTTCTCACTTAGAGTGACTTTTACATGACTGGGGTGATTCGAGAGGTTTCCAAAACCTCCAAAAAACCTTGTATGACTATGAGAAATAAACAATAGGTTTCTTAAATCTACAATACATACAGCTTCTAAAAATTCAGTGTACACAGGCTTGGATAAATAAGTTCAGTTGGTATTGAGACTATAGCAACTGACTTGGGAAGAGTTCACATCCAAAGAGAGTGAGATTTTCTAAATCCCAAACCAGAGATGTGTTTCTACTTGTGTGCTAACTTCCAGCAAAAGGCCCAGTCTCCAAGTGGTGATGTCCCTACAACTCAGGTCACATTTGATTTCAGCAAAAACACCAGTTTCTGCTGGTTTTCCTGGTTTCTGCCCTACAAACTGAACATGGGCTTATCTTAGGTTTCTTGGCCTCTCTCGGCACAGGTGCTGGCTGCCCACCACAGTGCACCATCGGCAGGCCTTCCACGCTCATGTGCTTTGCCGGCGGCCCAACTCATAACCCCAACAGCCTGCGTGCCAGCAAAAAGCACCAATAGAGCCCCACCAAATAGGGGCTTCCTTTCTCTCTCTCTTACAAGAAGTTGTACGGTTTTTTGGCCCCAAGTGACTGGGGGTTCCAAATGATCCATCATCCCTCAAAGGGAACTTCTAAGGGGGTCCTGGAGAGCTCCCATTTGGCCAAGAAGAATAGGGGAGAGCTCCACGAGAAAAAACATTGCCAGAATAATAGCTATTAGGGATACCTTAATGCCAGATAACATACAGAAATCTAATGACAAATCCAGAGCGAGGAGGATGGGGGCAATTTGCAGAAAAGACAGAGGTTTTGACAATTTTTTAAATTTGTAAATTATTTCCCAAAAATCTACTCTGCAAATTTCTCTCCTTGAAGTGGCACAAAATTACACTGAACATGACTGGACAGTGAATGTGATCTTTAAGAACAACATTATAATTCAGTAAACTTGTTACCATCCAGCATTATCAGGGAGTGGGATATCTTGGCTACTCAAATATCTGTATCTTAGATGTCTGATTGTTCAAGTAAACCTAATTTTTAAATAGTCAACCCCAGTGCACTCTTTCACTAATGATCAGAACTCTACTCTGGGGGGTGTTCATGAAGAGGAATTAGCACCCTGATGTACAGACGACGAAAGAGCCCAGCATAGGGAGTTCTCACTGGATAACAAGGTTTTTTTCTTCAAAGAATCCATTAGATAATAACCACATACTTTTCCAATGGCCGTCATCCTTTATTCCGTAGGTAGACCACCACTGCGAGCGAGGCTATCCCTCTCTCTAGGACTAATTCCACTCACCTAAACCTAAAGCAAATTAATTAAGCCATTCTGAGTTCAGGCTGCTGCTTCATGCTTGATGAAAATAATTCTGTTTGCCACGATTATGCGGATGTCTACATGCAATGCATAATTAGCACCATAACAGCAAACATGGGAATATTAGTTCTCTACCTCCGCCCCCACATTTCTTGACTTACGGTGCGTAATAACTGGTATTGAGACTGTAACAGGATCTGAGAACAGAGCTCTTAGTACTGAAACGTTTTCTAAGTGAGGCGTTTGATTCTGGCGGCAACTGTCGGACGGGGCGGTACTCCCTTATTCTGTTGGCAAAAGCTCAGTTTGGAAGGAAAAAAACAGCTGGAGATGGGCATTAGGCCTGTTCTCCGGGTAGGAGTTACCTTTAGAGAATGAAATGAGTAACGGGGCGCCTGGATGACGCAGTCGGTTTAGCTCGGGTCGTGATCTCAGGGTCCTGAGATGGAGCCCCACCTTGTGCTCTGGGCTCCGCAGGGAGCCTGCCTGACATTCTCTCTCCCCTTCTCCCTCTGCTCCTCCCCATCCTTCCCCCCATGCGCGCGCGTTCTCTCTTTCTCTCTCTCTCTAAAATAAATAAATCTTAAAAAAAAAAAAGGAAATCAGTAATATAAAGACAGGGACTTTTATCTTATTCTCCGATTTATCATCAAATAATTTTTTAAACTCTGAGCAAGAGCAGACCACGACCCTGATCCCTGACACTAACATATTGGGTAGGAGGTCAGATGGACATTCTGGCACCAACGGCTCCACTTCCGCGCCCCCAAATCAAGCACTATCCGTGTAAGAGACTCTACTGTGTTTCCATTATGACCAAGCACGCCCTGATCCTCAGATCTGGTCACTCTGTCTTGAAGCTGTCAGGCAAGGACTGGAGGGCAAGAACAGGAAATAACGATTTTGGTGGAAGTGTAACCAATCTTCTAGAATAGAAACAGCAGAGTATCGATGCATAATACATATTAACGTGCCCCATGGAGGAGCCCATGGCACAGTCACTAGAACTATCATGAGAACTGAGGATTATTGTGAACGAAAATAAAACATACCAAAACCAATTATTTGTAAAAATAGATTTAAAAAATATTCTCCTCTCAGTTTCCCATAAACCGAAGAATAAACCCCAGATTCATTCTTACCAGTATGCCTTTGAGCTCGTTCACGGCACTCTCAGAGCCTTTTGAAGAGTCCGGCTACAATTTTAAAAAGAAAGGACAATTAATGATTCGGTTTAAAAATACTAAACAGAGATTTTTACATGGCAAAGTATTGGCAGCTTCTATTGACTATTTTTTTTTTTTTTAATTAGGTCTATGTCTTACAGTTAGGAAAAAAGATTAGACAGGTTAGTGCTCCCAAGGGGCGGCGAAACAAAATTAGGAGAGGCAATCAAAGCAAGAGGACTCAAGCTCCCATCTTCTAAATGCCATTTTGTTACTTCTTGTTATCATCAGAGAAAAGGTCTGGGAAACACCAGATTTCAAGGATTCGATTTCAAATGATTCACAACTTTTTACAATAAGCGGTTCTCCACTGGCGTTGCTGGACGGGCGCCCGTGAGCGAGGAGCAGGAGGGAAGGCAGCAGCGCGGGGCAGGCGGCAAGCGGCAGGGCAGAAACCTCTCTCGGCTCTGCTAGCTCCAGGCGGAGGCCAGCTGACAGGGGATGGCACGTCTGGTGGCAGGAATTTCACAACAGCACTGAGTCAGGAGCAGGGATCAGCAAAGAACCTGGCTTCACAGGAGAATGTTAGCATCACTGGCCACCGAAGCAGTAAGAGAGGCTGCGGAGGGCGCACAGTCCGATCCCTCCGTCTTACTTAGGAGGAAAGGTGCGTCTTGAGAAAGGTTGTACTGGAGTCTTGATGACAAGCCCCGTTGGAATCTGGCTTCTAGCTACGCCATGAACAAAATAACTTGAAGTTCTGGGGAATACTCGCCTACCCTACAATACCTAAGAGTCTCTGTGGATCCCTCGACTAACTTAGTGGAAGGAAAATCTAGCACGAGGTTCTCAAAGGAAGACCTCTGATGTCTCCCGTAGCACCTCCTTTCACAAAGGACAGAGAAGAAGAGAGAACCTGCAGGGAACTCCTGGCCTCTCATTCCTGGAAAAGAGGTAAAGCTAATTTCACTTGCAGCGAGAGACAGGAAGGGATTAATAACGACCTATAACCCTTTCCTTCCAAGAGCTAATAAAAGAGTAAGATCAGATTCCAATTTTTTTTCTTTTAAATGGACAGTGAGAGAAAGAGGGACAGAGGGAGCAGGAGAGGGAGAGGGGCAGGGAGAGGGAGAGAGGTTTGCTGCTTGTGTACGAACTGGACGAAGACATTCCACTTTCACAGGCTATGCTTTCTGGGAAACACACGTGCCAACAGCGCCAGTCATGGGTGCCAGTCCAAAGCTCCAAGACACTAATCATAACCGCAACAGTATCAACAACGACATCAAGGAATTTAGAAAATATGCAGTTAAATTAGTGTTCTCCAGGCAGGCCTGAGTTCTGCAGGCACGCGGTTCAGGGGACAAGCGGTGACGTCTGAGCAAGCGCCCTGGCTCCAGGCCACTCAATGCCGCCATGCCACTCCACGGCCTCCAGACGGCAGCGCCTCCTACAGCCCGGCCGCGCACTCGGAGCCCGTGACCTTGGCGGGGAGTCTGCAGCGCATGCAGTGACCACTTGTTCAAAGGTGACTGACCGGGTCATTCAGCACTGCAGCTACACGGTTGAATGATTACCCGCGAAACCCCCAGGCATCCACTGCTCCTGGTTCAGCTGTTCTCCAGCTCTGAACTGATATTAAATATTGTGTGACTGTTGGAACACTCATGGCAAGAAGGAAGAAGGACAAAGTGGTCCTCTGAAAAGCAAAGTACATACAGAACACTGATCGCTTAGGATTCAACAAGTTTTCAACACTTTCCTCTCTAAATTTTGCTTCTTCGTGACATTGCATTTTTGTCTAGTCTGTTTGGTTTGGCTGATTTGTTCCAAAACAGTTGTGACGTGAAAGTCTTAAAAATGTATTCGTTTCAAAGATTCCACTGAGATTCCCCCGTTTTCAAGTGTTCTCACACCATCATCCACTTGAGCCCGACGACAACCCCGTGAGTTGGAGAGGGCCAGCACTCTGCCCATTCCAGGGCGAGAGGGGCCTGGGAAGCGGGAGGGGGAGAGCGTCTGGCCCCAGCTCCTGCAGCAGGGAGCTTCAGGTGCCCAACACTCGACACCAGCGCGCAACTCTTGGGCCAGACTGCAGACGCCCCATCCCTCACCCGGAAAACTGCTCAGAGCACTAGCACACCAGCGCTCCAGTGGCTGCGGAAGATTCCAGTTCACTCTGTGTCAATCTACTCTTGCAGCTGGGTATTCTTTCCCTCTGCCCAAACCCCGTTCTACAGACAGCCCCCCACCACGACAACTCCTGCCCTGCCCGGCCACCTCGCCGGCCAGTGACCAAGTGACAGCTTTTAAAGTCCAACAGAATTTGTACTGAACAGTCATGATTCACTGAAGCAGCTGAAGAGGAGCATCAGTGAGAGTAAGAACGAACCTTAAAGTTTGGTTTAGAAGAAGAAGAAGAAAGAGGACCCATCTGTTGATGCTTTATTACAGGGAGAAAACAAACAAAAGTCTTTTTCAAGACACAAAATATGAAAAACCCTATTGTGGTCTATTTCAATGGGACGCACCCACGAGAGAAGTGAGAGCTACTGAATTGGCTCTAGACGCTTCGCTACACCTCGGCGCTCCCTGTGGTCTAGGTTGGAAGGCAGCTATGATATATATACACAAAATGTTCTCCTTGCAGTGGCCTGGACCAGGTTTATAAAATAATGAAATCATACGAACCTCACTATTTTTCAAAAGCTGTCTTCAGTCAGTTCTGACACTATCGTGCGATGCCCCCTGCCTGCCCAGCCCCCCTCCCCCTGCCCCCCAGCCCCCCTCCCCCCTGCCCACCCAGCCCCTCTCCCCCTCACACGGAAACAGAAGCCTCAGGAAGGGCAAGGATTTTTGTCTCTTTCGTTTCCTGCTTTATCCCCAGGGCCTAAAACAGTACCAGGCACACAGGAGATACTCAATCGATACTTGTTGAATTACGCAAAAGGAATTAAAGAAAAGAATGCGTATGATCATTATTTGTTGGGTGTAGCGGTTCGTATCAAGCAGAGGACAGTGTCTCCAACAACGGGACTTTCTTTCTGTAGGGATTTAGGTTAACCGTGGCTCAAACAGGAGTCCTGAAACACGCCTGTATGAGAGGAGAGCCTTTTATGACACATTAGCCTTATCCTAAGATTTCACAGTCAGCCCTGATGTCGCTTTCATCAAATTTCAAACTTTTATACTTGAAAAAGGAAGCATCACGGGAGGGGGAACATTCAGTCTTTCCATACCTTCGCCTTCGGTCTAGCCGTCTGATTAACGGGTCTAAGATGAACTCCCTTTTTAATTCTATCCATCATCTCTTCGACTGCTTGCCTCTTCAGATCCGTGACTTCTTCAGCTATCCAAGAACACACACAAAAATCGTCTCATGTTACAAGAAAACAGCTACTTTCTGTTCCGATGCACTTTGTAATTAAGCGCAACCGTTTCCCAGACAGAATCACAAGACATCACAGCACAATTTACTGAGGTTAACAGCTACCAGGTAGCCACGCTTTTTTTTTAATTAAAAGAATCTTTTAATAAAAGTTTAAAAAAAAAATAGAGTTATAGGGGCCCCTGGGTGGCTCAGTCGGTGAAGTGTCCTACTCTTGCTCTCAGCTCAGGTCTAGATCTCAAGGTCCTGAGTTCAAGTTCCATGTTGAGCTCCACTTAAAATAAAAATAAAAATAAAATAAAATAAAATAAAAATTAGAGCTGCAAAATTTAAGGTCTAATCTGTAGCCTGGAAATCAATACTGGTTCATCTCTGTTAAACAATTCAAGTGGATTCGGTTCCATGTGTCAGCATAATGACAGACCTGAACTTCTCCAGCTTTCTATCTAACCCCAAATAATCATTTGTCTTTGCCTCAGAGATGTTTTTCTAACTTATAACATCCTATGTCAAAGAAATCAGCCCAAAGAAGGAATAACTATTAAAAAGCCCATTTGAAAATAAAAGATAAAAGAGATCTGGCAACTTGTCATAAGAAATCCACAGTCAGAAGATGAATAGCAGACAGGTGAAATCTATTTTTAAATTGCCATCTTTTGTTTAGGAATCACAATGGAAGGAAACATTTAAGCAAACGTTTTTCAAGTCTTTTTAAATTGTCAATGTTAAAAGAAAACATACACCTAGAAATGATTGCAATTAAGTAAATTTGATTTAAAAAATTTCAACTGTCTATTGTTAAACCTTTGCACTATTTTGCTGTAAAAACAATAAAGCTGCTAAAATATACATCAATTAGATGAATGTAGCTGAGGTGGGCTTAAAGCTATTGATCAGAATAATGAAATCTGTCTGTTGCACAACAGCTTGACCAAAAGCACTCAATCGTTTCTAGAACATTTATCACCATCATTGCCATTCTAGATCTCATGTTTACATCTGTCTCATTCACTGCAACCAATATATTTAAGTACCTCATGAAGATCTTCCTCTTAGGCTATTTAGCGCGTACGGTAGGCACTCAGCAAGTATCCATCCACTGACTGACTTGTTAAACTTTTGGCTTTAGGTGGCTGTTAATATTTTTGCTATTTGAGCAGAAATGGCTAAAGCCCAAAAGCACAGCTTCAAAATGGAAGCCATCACGACATGTCCCCAGCCAATGGACGGGAGTGTTGGGCTTTGCACTTAGGCCTATATTGTGGCTTCTTTTTCTGTCATGTGAACTTCGTGCTAACACTGAGTAGCTATTCCTCTTACAGTATGCCCAGGGGA
Source organism: Potos flavus (assembly GCA_028534135.1). Lineage (NCBI taxonomy): Eukaryota > Metazoa > Chordata > Mammalia > Carnivora > Procyonidae > Potos > Potos flavus. The sequence continues at coordinate 11,697,651 of CM052894.1, read as the reverse complement.
GCAACTAGAAGAATCCAGAAGGTTCCACCATCCTCACCTACGCAGCACCACAGTGATGGGATCACCGCCATACTCATCGTACAACCCAAGTCTTCTGACGCAGTCCTAACTTCAGTTAGGGTCCTGCCATCTTCACGGGCCATTGATATGTGGGGGAATGAAAAGTTCTCAATATGCAAATGGCATTTTTCAGATCCAGATGGCAAGAAAGTATCTTTTGCCAGGCAACGTGGGAAACATGGCACCGAAGTCAGAACTCACCCACCAGTAAATGAAAGAAAGCAAAACTGTGGGTTGATCAACTCTGTGCCCTTAAGTAGCATTTTCTCGGGCAGCTTCTGCAGATGGCTCCCAAACATCAACAAGGGGTCAGACAACAAAATTACTATGGAGAGAAATTCATTCATTCATTCATTCACTCACTCGTTCATTCAATATCTGAATACCTATTCCACACGACGTGGTGCGTGCGCTGACCCTATTCAAAGCCAGGGGAGATAAGACCCAGATCTGCCATGCAAGCACGTGGTAAGGGTATGAAGTGTATTCCTGAGAATTTTTTTTTTTAAATCCTAAAAAAAGACATTTGATTTTTCAGAAAGCCTGCCATTTTGAGTGAGACTTGAGAAGAGCTGCATGGCAACAGGAACACGGCCCACAAACAGATTAGCGCTCTGTAAGGAAGGACTGGAACCCAATTAAATGCACCATACAAAAACTAATTAAGGCAGACAGATGGAGAATTATGGTCGACACCATTCAAATTTGCTGCAGCATCTAACATAACAGGAATTTAAAGTAGTTTCTTATTTTTGCTTGCCAGAATCATAGTGATAATTCAGAGAAGTGCCACTATCTGTATTGTATACAGATTATAAACCAGGCTTTAATTTCTTAGTCTTTTTCAAATGTAAAGGCTTAATTGGTCTTAAGGAAAAATCACTCTTATCAGATTCCCTACGCGGGCACAATACAAGGGCAACGCTAGGTTAGCTACACAAGCTTTCTCTCGCCAACCCTGTTTTTCAACTAGCAAAAAGCAATCTATACGAACTTCTAAACTATTAAGCAGTTCTAATAAATCTGCACGAATCACCTACAGAGAGCTCATGGCATGTTTTGTAATTCTTTCTGCGATCACGCAGTTGGTAATTGTCTCACAAAAGCATGTAATCAGAAGGACAATGGAAATATGCAGGATACTGGAGATTAAAGAAAAGGGACAAATGAAGACAACAGGTCTAATGTCACCGAACTGCCACAGGAAAATCAAATCAAATGTTCTTTGAGTTAGTGCTTCAAAGTCAGTCTTGGATCAGAAAGCTACATGTTATTAATTGAGGCTTAAATTTTAAGACCCACTTGAAAAATAAGTTTGTTCCTCAAAGAAAAGACCCACAGACAAAACCATCACCTTGTTGCTCAATAAAACCTTTTGTTATTACTTAGAGGAAACGAAAATGAGTTTCTAAATTCCACGGGATTACTTTTCTCTTTCATTAACATTTTTTAAAAGGCATTTAAAAAAAATTTTATGCCACCTTGATGTACAAAATTTCTAAAGAACACATGATGGTTGAATAAGTCTGAAATTGACATAAGGTCATAAAGTCAAGGATATTTCCTTAACTACAATGATCACAAGAGCCTGCCGAATGAGGACTTCTGCCCCTCAAAGGGTGGTTGGTACCCTTTTTTTTTTTTTTTTTTAGCTAACACTTTGAGTATTTTCAATGTTCTGGATACTACTCTAAATACTTTACATGTTAGGAGACTCATTAATTCTCACAACCGACCTATGAAATAGGGATTGTGATTATGCCTACTTAGCAGGTTAGCAAACTGAGGTAAGAAAATGTCAACATATTAATGGCCTAAATATTTGATAAACAGCAAGCATACCTCTAAAATCTTAGAACTTGTCCAATACATGCATGCTTATCAAAATTTATTAATTCAAAGTTTGTTAATTTCTTACATTTAGACCTTAAAGCTACTTCTAAAATATTCCACAGGCCTTCCCTTACAATTAGGCTTTTTAAGACCCATACCCTAGTGGCGCCTGGGTGGCTCAGTCGTTAAGCCTCTGCCTTTCGTTCAGGTCATGATCCCAGGGTCCTGGGGTCGAGCCCCGCGTTGGGCTCCCTGCTCAGCAAGAAGCTTGCTTCTCCCTCTCCCACTCCCCCTGCTTGTGTTCCCTCTCTCACAGTGTCTCTCTCTGTCAAGTAAATAAATAAAATCTTTAAAAATAATAATAATAATAGCCATACCCAAGCAATAAAAGTTTTCTCATTCATCAGCTCTGTGAAGAATACCAACTGGCTAGTGAAAGCCATCACAAGATGTTAACAAAAGATAATACCGTGACAGCAAGACCGGTCCCTACTTATAAATGTAAGCTCTAAAGTGTCCCCACAGATGACCCCAATGTCTGATGCTCTGCATTCACTCATCACGCATTTAATCATCGTTGACTTATTCATTCAACAACTGTGTCCGGTGTGAAGTGGTAGTGAGATGCTGTAAGTAACGACCCTGCCAGACAGACAGACAGGGGCTGCAACCATGTGTGTCTGTGGTCCATACCATTTCAGGCAGTAGAGCTTTAGGGTGGCTTCAGTTTAAAATCTCATGAGTGACTTCTGTACCAGTAAGTCTACTGAAATTATCCCACGTAACAACCCAATAGCTCAGGAATGAGGGAGAGAACACTGCTCCACATCATGAATTGTAAATGAAACATCACTTTCCTAAGGAAAACTATATGGTTTCTAACACTGAGGTTAATCAGCTTAGAATACTTTTTTTAAAACTTAAGGGTGCTGTCGAGGATGACAAGCTGATAATGTCACTTACTTAGAAGGGAAAATCATTTTATTCTGACTGCCCTCCTGATCCTCTAAGTCTTACTAATTGCCCCCAAACAAGGTTGAAACAAACCAAATTTTAAGTTTAATTAGAGTGTGAGGAAGGTTTATAGTCACTAACACAGCAGAACTACCCTGCAAATCACGTAAGACGAGACTTCCGAATCCTGTGATGCCTTGTGGCAAGTAGACTATCCCTTTCAGCAGTACTGAGAGAACTTGGCTCCAAAGGGTTGTAGGAGGCAGGCACCAAAAGTCGATATATACAGATGAAATCGACTGGCTTTCCTCTGTAATGGTGCTGCGAGTTTCCAGGAAACGAGGCTAGGGCTAGGTCTAAACCTGGATTCACCGAAGGTGCACACAAGCTGCGGGAGACCTGCAGGCAGGAGTAAGCCCTCAAAGAGTTTGCAATCGGTTCAGGGGAAGAGATGTGGAAATAACCCCCAAACACCACAGCAGGAGCTGGGGAGGGGTGTGACATCACAAAACCTGAAGCAAAATGCTACGGCAACACACAGCAATGAGCCAATACTAAGGAGCTAACATTTATAAGCAAGAGGAAGTGGAGGCAGAGCCTGGAACCTACACAGGAGACATGGAATCAGAGCCTCCTGCCCAAGAAAGCTCTGACGAGAGGAAAGGCAGCAGAGCAATTCTGGAATGAGGAAACCCAGAGCGAGTGCAGAGGGGGGCTTCGAGGTCATGGTCCAGCCACAAGGTAGAGCAGATGACAGAAGTGAGGCTGCAGTAACAGCAGAGAAGTACCACCAAGCGGCCTCCAGAGTTTGGACTCTCTTCTGATGCAGTGAGAACACAGCAATGTCACAGGACATGGGACAACGATCTGAGGACGTCACCCTGCCAACGGTAGGAAAGTGGCTGGACCGGATCGATAACCTGGGGGCAGGAGAAGGGGGCCAAGAAGTCTGCACCAGACTGGGCTTGAACAGGCAAATCTGCCATGCTTTGTAACTAGCCGGTGCTGAACAAACATGTTGAGTTGAACGTGGCTTCTACTGGGCAGCCCACAGCTCTGTGAGCCGGCCCTGCTCCCGGCCGCCAACGCCTCCGCTCAACGGGAAAGCCCTCCTCCCTGCACTCCCAGCAAGTCACGTCATCCGCAACTTCTCCCACTCCAGCCAGTCAGACTCCTGTGAATTGCACCTCCCAGAACTGTTCCTGGGTTTACCCACTTCTTTCTGTCTCCACCGCTACCAGCCTCATCTGAGCCACGCGCCTCTGAATGACTGAATGACGCACGACCTCGGCTCATCCCCTCTCATTCCTCTGCAGGCTGCTCCCTGGCCTCTCGAGGCAAACAGTGTGACTTCTTTAAACAGACAAATCTCACCATGTCACACCCCTACTTAAAACTTCTCCTGCCCTTAGGATACATTTCAAAATCTTGACCACATCCTCCAGAATCTGGCTCAGACTTCCTCTCTTGTACCGCACGTTCCAGTAAATACCAACCTTTGTTCAGTTTCCTAATATGCCAAGCTCCTTCCCCACTCTGGACCTCTGACTTGGCTGCCCCTCTATGGGAACTCCTGTTACTCTAAACGCCCCCATCCTGACTCCCTAAATCTAAACTACTCAGCTTAAGCATTGCCTCCTGATACCAGCATCCCCCCCTCCACCCTCTCTTGGAAATGGGTGTTCTTCCCCCAGGTAACCGTCCTTGTTTACTTCCTGTCTCCCCCACTCAATGTCACTTCTATGTCCTCTGCCTCCAGCACACAGCGCAAGGTCAGTGCATAGCAGGGGCTTCGTCAAGTCTCAGTTCACTTGCTATCAACTCCAAAAAGTCCTTCCCCAAGCCCCTCACCTAGAATCACTCCCTCTCGTTCCTTTATACCTCCTCCTGTAGCGAGCCTCACTCTGTAAAGCAGACACATCCCAGCAGACCGCACATTGCAGGTGACCTGCTGGAGACAAGGAGCCGCACGAAGGCAGGGACCCTTATCCTATTTCTTCTTATCGGCTGCTAGGTTCCCATTTCTCCCCAATCTCTTCACAAAGAACTCAAAACCTATGTGTGTTGTTGAAAAACTGTGCTGAAACCACTGAAAGTAAACCAAAGGGGGTGAGAATTACTTGTTTCTGGTTGAGCTGCCTTTTCCTTCTTAGCACCACTGCCGCTGGGATGGGATCGTTTCCGGATCATGGACATGAGGGATCTTTGGGAGAAAGAAAAAGAACGACAGGGGATTACTGGATGCCGGACGATTCAAGGAATAAAATGTATTGATTCAAAATAATCAGTAAAAATCCAATTCTTCTCTAGGTGCATAAATGGATAGCTAGAATTGAGGAGTCTACTTTCCATTTTTAATAAATTATTGAACTTTTCAGCACTTTAAGAAAGAGAGAGATGTTTCAACCTTTTGTGCATGAAACCAAACTCATTACTCTAAGAAGGGAGCCGCCATAATTACCAATACTGTGCAAAGTAAAACAGAAAAAAAGTCCATATCCACACCTACAATTCAGAAACAGTGATCTATGTAATACATTTGAGGGAGAGGGAAGAATCAAAGAATGAGGGAATATTTTCAGTAAATATTTATCTGTGAAATATGGGCATAAAGACATCTGAATCTGAGTGACACAGAGCAGATACCTAAGGGATAAAATATATTTAGACCACCGTCTCTCCAGTCTATGTTTATAAAATCTGTATAAAATGCAAATCATGATATTAATATTAAAATTTTAAGACGTACATATATTAAAAGACACCATAAAGAATAAAAAAAAGAGCGCCTGGCTGACTCAGTCAGAGGAGCGTGTGACTCTTGATCTCAGAGTCATGAATTTGAGTCCTACATTGGGGGTAGAGATTACTTAACTTAAACTTTAAAAACTCTTCAAAACAATCTTTAAAAAAAAGAATAAAAAGAAACTCTACAGATCAATAAGAAAAAGGATACAATCCAACAGAAAAATGGACAAAAGCTTGAAACTCCGTAAAAGAGATGTCCAAATCTCCAAGGCCCATACAAAAAAAAAGTGCTTAACTTCATTAACTACTAGGAAAACACAAATGAAACCCACATTGACATATTACTACACAGTCATCACACAGCAAGAAATTTCTAGTCTGATATTATCGAGTGCCAGGAGGTCTATGAAATAACAGAAAGACAGTGGATGAACTTCAGACTGAAGACGGCAGACGAACCGATGGTGCCACTTTGGAAAACCTGTCTGGCATTATCCAGTCGAGCTGAAGACACACAGATCCTAGGAGCCAGGGATTCCATCTCCGCCCACCCTACAGAAACGCAAGCCCTTGTGCAGCAGGATTCATTTACCAGAATGTTCGTGTATAAGGGCCATAAAGGATAAACACACTTCCAGCCATTTATAAAATGGATTATGTATCCATGAATATGGATGAACTTCAGCTACACAACAGAACGTGGAAGAGTCTTACAAAATAACGTAGAGTAAAAAGAACAAGACCCAAATGAATACAGTAAGATTCCAATTATATAGTTAGGAAAAAAATATGTATATTTATAGGAATTTAGGGATATATATGGGGGCAAAAATTTTTTTCTTTAAAAAAGTTTAAGAGGACAAGATTCTAGGCTACCAGTATTTTTCTGCTTCTTGGTTCGGATGGTGAACACACAATGTTCACTTTGTATTACTTTTAAACTGTATGTAAGTCAGTGTATGCTCCTACATATATGTTATCAGTCTCCCCTCAAAAAAGTTTACAAAAAAAAAAAATGAACCAAGAATTCTGGAACTATATTATAAATGTTCGTTATAAATACGCTCAGTGTGGTAAACCAGATTTGACCAAGTACAGTCCTGAGGAAGCCACACAGGAAGGCGTAATGCTGCCTCTAGAAAAAGGGGCACCTGGACGCACACAGCAATACCTGGCTGAGGACAGAACAACTCAGCGTTTCGTAATCACCATAATTTTTAGGGTTTTTTTTTTTATTTCTTACTTCTGCCTTGAGATCTATTATTAATCCCCTCTCTAACTACCTTTTCTTAAAATTCCCGAACACACTGAACGATCTCTCACAAAGCACAGGAGAAAGAAAGCACTACACTCTGCTCTACCCTGTGAGGTTTCTAGAACTTACCAACAAGCGCGTTTTATTCCAGAAGCTGGGAGAAATGAAATCATGCAAACTTTGTGCATGTTCCCCTTTCTGTCACTGAAGGCAGGACTATTCGGTGTCTACGAGCTAACACGCCCTGGTAGCGTGGGGCTTGGAGAGGGCTCTCCCCAGGCGAGGGCCTCATCTTATCCTCTCCCAACACTGCAGTGAACACACCCCTGGTTCTGAAATTATCAAGATTACAAAGCAGGAAGGTATTTGCACTGCTCGGAATATAGTGTATATAGTTACATAAATGAAGTCAAAATCGATGTTCATCACCGTAAACCACCTAAATAGATGAGAGAAAGTGCTAACTTTCACTGTTGGGAATTGAAGTATAAGCTGGGGACTCCTCTGGTGCCGAGAGGAAAACCATCTGTAGTATTTTTAAAAGCGCTCTCTGTCAAGATGGGGCTTAGATTACAGATGAAACAGGTCTCACAGGACACGTCAGGAGGTCAGGGTAAGATACCTGGGACCAATAATCCAACCTCTGGCTAAAATGTCCTCAGTTCAGTTGAACGGGATAAAAGCTTCAAGCAAGAGCCCTGAAAGATGGAACAGTTCGGTGGAAAATATTTACCTTGAAAGCCTTTAATAAGTGTTTCTCAAGCCCACTGTGATGGTTAATGTTGTAAGTCAGCCTGACTGGGTCAAAGGACACTCAGATATGTGGTCTAACATTATTCGGGGTGGTTTTGGGAGGGTTTTGGATAAGATTAACATTTAAACTGGTAGCCTGAGTAAAGCAGACTACTCTCTAACGTGGGTGGGCCTCACACAATCAGTGGAAGGCCTGAATAAAACCAAAGGAAGACCCTTCCCCAAATAAAACAGAATTCCTCTGCCTGACTACCTTGAAATTAGGACATCTACTTTCCCTGCTTCAAGGCTTGAAACACTGCCTCTTCCTGGGCCTGGAGCCTGCTGACCTGCAGACTGAGACCAAACCATAGGCTCTCTTTGGGCTCCAGCTTTTCGACTCACCCTGCAACTTGTCATAGTCCATAATCATGGGAACTAATTCCTCAGAATAAACCTTGTATGTGAATGGACACGATGTATACATATGTATGTATACATGTACATACACGCACCCCTACTGGTTCCATTTCTCTGGAGAACGCTGACTAATACACCCATACGCCCGCCCCCTCCCCCTTGAGCCACACCTGCCCAGGACCTCTCCTGTGTTCACTACTGCTGGTACAACACGACCGAGGTCTGCCTTCCTCCTCAATTTCCTCTCTCCCACCTGTCCCCTGAGTCAAATGAGCAGCCCTAGTCTCCCCCTCCCACCCCCACTTTCATTCTACCCATGATCTCTATCAGGGTAAAACAAACGGTGCTCAGGAACGAAGTTAGAAAACCTTGATTAGTAGATTCAAAGTTCACTGAAACTCAATACACATGCAAATATATTTCTTTGACAAGAAAGTATTCCTTACCAAAAAAAAACACAAAAAACCTCTTTCTACTGAGAAATTACATCTTATACTACTTAAATTCATCTTAAAATAAAAACCATTCATGTTATTCAATGAAAATTTTCTTCAAAGGGTCTTAAGAAAGAGTTCATGCTTTAGACATCTGAATCCTACATTCATTTCTCAGTAAAACGGTAAAGTGCTCTTTGGGAAAATATTCTATTTAGGTTATACTTTACTTTTAATTCCAAGGGCTTCCAGATTTGTGAGACTAAAAATTAAAGGCCAACAGCAAGACTATAATCGCGTTTTTAGTTCTCCCTCCTCACAGACAGAAGTGACCTTTCTTATCAGCTCAAAATTCTA
>CM052894.1:11660101-11688358 GCA_028534135.1 Potos flavus | reverse complement strand
AATTAGTACTGGTAAGTTTTTGTTTCGTTTAGTACTTTTATTTTTAAAGTACATGAACAAACCAGAGCTTTTCAAATTCAAATTAAGGCAAGAAAAGATTAAAAAAAAAAAAAAATTCTGGGAAAGCTCAAAATTCCTTGGTCTTGGGGCACCTGGGTCGCTCAGTGGGTTAAGGCCTCTGCCGTGGGCTCAGGGCACGATCTCAGGGTCCTGGGATGGAGCCCCTCAGCAGGGAGCCTGCTTCTCTCTCTGCCTGCCTCTCTGCCTACTTGTGATCTCTGTCAAATAAATAAATAAAATCTTAAAAAAAAAAAAAAAAATTCCTCGGTCTTCCAGTTAAAGGAAAGCCTAATGTCATGGGCTGAAATCTTAACACTGAAGTATCAAACTTCTTAACCTCATGTCCAGCTCCTGGGTTTGGAACATCCACGTGGAATCTGAACGTCTATATCGAGCAGAGGAAGGCGGCAGGCCACAAGAGTGTTTCTGCCAGGTGTTTCTTAGGGCCTTTTCTATATATGTTACAAGAAGGGAGTGATCCATTGGCCTTTAGAAAATTTTCTGAGAGGGGCGCCTGGCTGGCTCAGGCCGTTGAGCGGCTGCCGTCAGCTCAGGTCATGATCTCACTCAGGTCCTGGGATCCATCCGCACATGGGACGTCCGGCTCAACAGGGAACCTGCTTCTCCCTCTCCTCCCTGCTGGCACTCTCTCGTGATCTTTCTCTCTCAAATAAATACATGAAACCTTAAAAACATAAAAAAAATTTTTTTTAAAGAAAATCTTCTGAGAGAAATACCAGCCGGTACGTTTCAGAGTTTTGAGCGCCCATCCCTCCAGTGATGCGATCTAAGGCAGCAGTTTTTAGTTCTGTGTTGAAGGAAGGGATCCCACTAGCATACACTTCAGGTCCTCTGAGGACGAATGACAAGACCTGCAGAGCAGTCCCCCCCAGCCCCCCACTGCGCGCACTTACCGGATGGGGTTGGGGGGCGGAGGGGGAAGCGGCGGGGGAGGCGGGGGCGGCGGAGGCACGGCGTTCTCAGACTGGTTCACGCGTTTCTGGAGTTCATCCACTGCACGGACAACAAGCATTCAGAAAGGAGCTGAAACAAGCCACTTAGCACCTTTTACACACATAGAGGCAAAAAAAAGTAACCTCTCTCAAAATCAAGTTCTGGGTATTAAGGCAAAGTTAGAAATCTCAGTATGAAACTGCAGAACGTCTTAACCTTTTCATCAGCCAGCCTGCGACCACTAAGGCAAGAAAGGGTCCGACGCAGCTCACAAGAGAACGTCACTGTCTTGTGGCGCACGCACAGCTATGGAAAAGAAAAATCATTCCGGACAAGGGCTGGATGGGTGGGAAGTAGGGATTGAGTTGGCTGAAGAAATATTTGTGAACAATGGCATATATTACTCAGAACACTAAGAAATTGTGAATACTTGACTTTTAAAGGGTATAGACCAGGAATTAATTTTAAAGATGACATTTAGTAATGAATTTTAATGACATACTTTCCTCCTCCACCTAATTTCTTTCAAAAATTGCAAATCCTGGCGTTCTTTGGTTTTAGCCAGACTCAAAACTCTCAAATGTCTGTAACTTCAGAAACTTTTTGCTCTCCTGAAGGAACATTCTGGAAACAGAACTTACCCACTCAGTTCATTCACTTCCTTAATGAAACAAGTATTGTGGCACCAACAGTGTGAGAGGCTCCATGCTTGGTGCCGTTCGAGATACAGTTTCTGAGTTCCAGGAGATCGATTTCAACGTATTTTGCAGATGTGAATACCTTTCAGACCGGCTGTGATAGGCTCTAGGTACCGAAAACTGTGTGCACTCAGGAATGGCTCCCTCGGTCCCCAGCCATTCCTCTCTGCATGAATGACTGCACCCCCAATGATCTGCCTGTTTATTGCTACTCTCAAAACACTTAAATAAGCAGTGTGGGCTACGCTCTCTGACGGCCAAGAGTCCTCTAGTTATTCATGTGCATGTGTCTGTCTCTCCAAAGAGAGTTTGAGTTCCTCAAGGACAAAAGGCATGGTTTCTTTTCTTCTAGATTTCTTATAGTACCCTAGGGTATGGCTGGCTACACACACAGCAGATACTAAATAAAACATACTCAAAACTGAATCTCAGGTTCTCTCTGGTGTCCGTCTCCTCCATAAAAAAAAATAATAATAAAATAAAATAAAATAAAATAAAGGCTTTGGCCACAGGCTGCCTGGATATTTACTTAAAAAGAATAGAATACTTCCTAATTTTAGATCAATTTTTTAAAAAGTAAATTGCAATTCACTTTCATTGTGGATTAGAAAGCACTGAATGTTTTTTAAAGGGAAAAAAAAAAAGCCTACTTAGTTCTTCTATACAGATTTCAAAATTCTAGTATAAAATTAACCAAAAATATCTCAAGTGAATACTGAAGCTGTTATAAAAGGAACAACCTGCCTCCCTAAATCACCTACCTTCCCACAGAAACTTATTACTTATCCCTGTGTAATAATTCAATTCACACATTCCTGTCAAGCCTTCTGGAACTGAATGAATAAATCCTTTGATTTAAATATCCCCTGGTGTTTTAAAAGTTTTTTTACTTAATATACATATTGTTGCCCATTTTATTGTTAGGTGTGACATTGAAAGTATTAGTTCACGGGTATAATTAGACCACAGATGAGGGTTGTATGAACCTTAAAAGTTTAATTCTTTTTAAAAATGTATCCTAAGGATCGCCTGGGTGGCTCAGTCAGGTAAGCGTCAGACTCTTGATTTTGGCTCAGGTCATGATCTCAGAGTCATGAGACCGAGCCCCACGTCGGGCTTTGCACTGGGTGTGGAGCCTGCCTGGGATTCTCTCTCTCCCTCTGCCCCTCCCTCCCAGCCCCACTCGCTAGTATGCTTTTTCTCTCTCTAAAAAATAAAAGGGGGGAAAAAAACAGTCCCTAAAATGAACAAAATAAGTACTCAATGAATACTATCTGTCCTATTTGAAGCCCTGAGAAATGCGGAAATGCTGGTCTTCTCGGACTAGTGGCATTTCTTTCTTCATTCTGCATGGGAAGCTCACACATGCTCTGAGTCCACCAAGAAGTCCCAGGGCTTGTGAATTCCTGGACTACAGTGGCCATTCGACTGAACTGATCTTGGTATTTCCATAGAGCATTCAGCAAGTGTTCTGGACTAGCTACGGGCCAGGTTTTGTGCTGGGCACGGGGGATTCACAGACTACTCAGACACAGCAGCCCACTGGACACTTTTACCGGAATGCTTTAAATCTCTGGCTTTCTCCTCCGAATTCTGGTATTTTAATTCCAATTCTCTTTTGTCTTCTTCCAGAAGCCCCAACTGCTGTTTGAGGCTGCGGATCTCTCTGTGGAGTGCTGTGTTTTCTAGCTGCTCTTCTAAGTCTTTCACCTGTAATTCACAAACAGACTTGTAGCTTTTCCTTTCTCAAGGAAAAATAAAGGGGGGAATCAGTTTCCCTTTACTTTGCATTTCAGAACAAAGAGATACCAATCCATCTTAAAAACCATGCACATTTTGGAGTATAGACGATACTTACAATACCAGCTATTTAAGCCAATATAAATTTATTGGAGACTTAATGTCCCAGATAACTGGGTGTTGAAATATGGATCAAAAAGGTAAAATAATATCTAAGAAATTAATTTAAAACAGATGAATCCCTTCGTACCCATTTTCAAGAGAAAATTCAGGAAGCATGAAAAAGAACACTTGGGGGGAGGAATTTGGTAACAAGTATCAAAAACCTTAAAAAAAAAAAAAGAAAGATAGATAGACTGCTTGACTTAGCGATACTACTTTTAGAACTTGATTTAAAGAAATAGTAAGGGAGCACCTGGGTGGCTCAGTTGGTTAAATATCCAATGACTCTTGATTTTAGCTCAGGTCATGATCTCAGGGTCATGAGATCGAGCCCTGCATGGAGGCTGCTTAAGATTCTCTCTCCCCCTCTCCCTCTGTCCCTCCACCACCCCACTCACATGCTTTTTCTCTTAAAAAAAACAAAAAAGAAATAGTAAGACAAGTTTTCACATGTATTCACCCCAGTGCTCTTCATAACAGCAAAGAACTGAAAATAACTTAAATATCCACCAAATTATGGATTTAGTAAATCATGCTGTCTTCACTAACTGAAATAATATACAACCACTGAAAATCACATAGCTGGGATGCCTGGGTGGTGTAGTTGGTTGAGAATTCGACTCGTGGTTTCGGCTCAGGTCGTGATCTCAGGGTCGTGAGACTGAGCTCCGCACAGGGCTTCGTGCTCAGCATGGAGTCTGCTTGAGATTCTCTCTCCCTCTGCCCCTCCACCCGTGTTCTCTCTCTCTCTAAATAAATAAATCTTTAAAAAAAATTAAAATCACAAAGCTCACTACATACTGACAGGGAACAATATGTTATCAACTGAAAACAATCAGATTGTAGAACAGTGCGCATGGTATGATCCCATTTAAACTACATTCGTAAAATCATCCATTTGCGTAAGGTTTGGATAGGTACCAGAATACGGAATTCTGGGGTAATCTTAATTTCTTCTTTAACTTGCACTGTATTTTAAATATTTGTTTATTAGAAGAAGCATATGTTGCTTTTATCACCATGGAAACAACAGTGTTTAAAAGACAGCTGGAGAATCTGCAGGGGAACTTACCCGACACGTAAGAACTATTTAGGACCACACACATGAAAGCTTACACAGAACGACAGTATGGTACCGTAGAACAGTCTTAGAAGTACCGATCGTAGCAGTCCGTGACCTTTAACTAATCTTCAGTGTCAGCTACTCTCCTCCTCCTACCCCAACAAGGTACATATCCAACGACTGAATCTCACACTTCAGTTCAATTCAGTAGCTTCTAGGACCGTGTTATTTACTAAACAGGTTAACTACAACTAATAAGACTTTTCGGAAATGAAAAATTATAGCACGAGCTAAATTTAAAAAATATTCCTTTATTCTCTCTTTATTTTAAACGGTAATTCTTGCATGTGGGGAGAAAGAAAAATAGAAAAGAAAAAAGAAAAGAGAAGAGAAGGGAAGGGAGGGGAAAGGGAAGGAGAGGGAGAGGGGAGGGAGGGGTGAGGAAGAAGAAGGAAGGTAGGAAGGAAGGAAGGAAGACGTTCTCTCCTCCTTAGTCTCTTCCCTAGTCCTCTTTCCAGGGGCCACCACTGTTACCATCTACTCCTCTGGAGTTTCTGCGCACACACCAACATTTCTTATTGAGGGGGAAAAAAAATCAGCTCTGCCTCAGGACCAACTTTGTAAAAACTTCAGAAACTTCCAAGAACTAAATGTCAATATTACTGCTTAAAGAGACTTTGACAGGTGATAATAAATAGCAGCTAACAGCCTTTTCTTCACAAATGAGGTACCTTGTAAGTAGTATAAATATTGATGTAATTTTTCTTAAGTGGTTTCTTTAACTTCAAAGCCTTTGTTCCACCTCCTCTCCTCTCCTCCCCTCCCGCCTCCTCTCTCTCACCTACTGTGATGACTATCTTTTCTGCCTGGTGCACAAAGGTGGGCTGTGTCAGCTGGAATAGCTCCACTCAAACAAAAAAAAATAACCACTTAGGAAGTCTTTAAACACATATATTTGTGCAAGTTTACAAAATCAGAAATTTCCTCTAAGCAAACAATTGCTACTAACACGGACTTCTCCTCCCTCTTTGAATAAAACTTGTGCCTTCCAGTAAGTTCTCGGAGACTAACGTACTCTCCCTGTGTATGCGGGGCTCCACAACACAATCAAATCCCAGGTGTCCCAACTGTGTATTATGTGAGCTACGCAAGCTCTCTTAGGGTTTTCTCTCTTTCCTTGGCTTTTTCAGACCTTTGGACAGGTTAAAGATCATTATGAAGTCTACGCAAGTGTGCTATAGATTTTACGGGGGCACTAAATTAAAGTTCTCTCAGTACTTACTTTTTACTAAAAAGTAAAAAGACGGGAAAGACTTACTAAGGCCAACTAGGGAGCCAAAAGTGACCGGAGTGAGCCCTCTCATGCTTGTGGGTATGTTTTAAGATGCCAGAAGAAAATGTGTTACCTTTTTCTGATGCTGAATTCTCTCTTCTTCAAGCTGCTGGACGAGTTTTGCGTTTTCTTCCAAAGCTTTCAAAAGCTGCTGGTCAGGAGCAGAGCTCTGCAGCAGAAGGTGGCTTTGTCTCTTTAGCTTGTTCTGTTCAATGAACATCTGCAAGAGTTAATCACAAAAATGTACAGACCAATCAGTCTCACGTATGTCCTCAACTGAGAGGGGAGCAACAGGAAAGTACATGGAGCTTTTGTTGAAAAGTTAATTGTACTTAAAGTTAAGGGCAATTTCTGAATTGTACAGTATGACTTCATCCGTAACTTTCAGGCAACCTTCAAGGACTTTCGCCCTTGCCCCAACGAGGTATATATGCAATAATTGAGTCCTATACCTCAGTTTTTAATGTTTTATTATTGCCTTAAAATACATTAATACGAATAGTGCTGGCTGATATTGATCAAGAACTTACACCAGGCACTCTACTAGATCGTTTATACGTATTATTTTAATCCTTACATCAACCCTATGAATACTTCTGCTCTGAACAGCTAAAATTGACTAACACTATGTGATAGATATAGTGATGGTAACTACATGTATCATCTAATCCCTAGAATAACACCGTCAGGCAGATACTATTACTATCCCATCTTTACTAATAAGGTGAGCGAGGTCCAAGGCGGCTAAGCAACTTTCCTGAGAACACATGAAAGTGGCAAAACCAGGATTTAAACCAAGATCTGTCTGATTTAGAAGCCCGAGCTCTTAACCACCTGGCTAATCTTCTCCCTCTGGTATTTACTAACCTAGTGTTTTGTTTTATACCAAGTTCTGGGAAAAGGCACATCAATATTTATTGGCCACTTTATTAAGCAACTTACATGTATTATTCAGTCTTTACAAGTTCATATTTTTGAATACGACATTATTTTCTATTATTCTGTTACTTCTTTTCCTTAATACCCTACACAAGTCAGCCAGCGGGTGATTCTACACACGGCATGCTTTATAAACTCTGACATTAGGCCCATTTTATATTAGAGCTTCACAGTTTCAGATTCTTAACAGCATTTTAAAGGAAAATTACATTCTTCTTCCACCTGACCGCTCATTGCCGTGTAAGAATGAAAGATGCTGAAGAGGCACGAGGGAGTGAGTGTGTGTGTGTGTGTGTGCGCGTGCACAGCTGCTGAGCTCGAGGACAGTGAGATGCAAGCAGCAACATGCTGGGGAAGAGCATCGTGTCTCATCCATATCTCGTCTAGTCTCTGACATCTGAAACCAATGGTATAACTGAAACGAGCTATTTCGAGTTGTTATTACTATTATAGTAGTCATTTTTTAAATAACTTTTCCCCCTCTTTAGCTTAACTTGGTTGGAGTCCCTTGCCAGTGTCTTAGCAAATGCCTCAGGGAGCCAACAAGAAGGCCTGCAAAGAGCAGCTGGACTCAGTGAGTCCTCTGGCTTCCCGGCCAGCGAGGCCTTTCCCCGAGAGTGCCCGGGGGCCAGGAGCAGGCAGAGAGGCGGCCCTCGGCGTGGTGACCAGGGCAGACCGTCAGTCACGGCGCAGCTGTGTCCCTCGCTCCACGGCCTCTCCGAGCTTCGGTTCGCTCTTGGGAAAAAGCCACAGTTCTCCTTCTCTACAAAGCACTCGGGAAAACTTGTTCAACTTTACATGATTATAAATTAGCTCAACTTGGTTATTTTAGAAAGAAAAGAGTGAAGATTATGTCTTGGGGATGTTAATGATGTGAATTTCTTTTGCAAAACCCTTTAACAATTCCTAAATAGTAATAATATAAGATGAAAAGAACATAGAGGAAAGAGATTCCTCTAGATAACCATGGTAACTTGAAAAACTTACTCATTAGACTACGTTTTCTAGACCTTAAGACACTAACATGAAATATTCTATATAATGCCTTCTAAAGATGGGCTTAAAAAAAAATTAGTGACCAAAAACTGCTGGATTTGGCTTTGT
The DNA here is from genome assembly GCA_028534135.1 of Potos flavus. Taxonomy (NCBI): domain Eukaryota; kingdom Metazoa; phylum Chordata; class Mammalia; order Carnivora; family Procyonidae; genus Potos; species Potos flavus. The sequence goes on along the minus strand of CM052894.1, from coordinate 11,680,305 downwards.
ACTATGATAAAAACCTGACAGCTAGGGTTAGGGAGGTGGTCTCTTATCACGCAAATGACATCACGGGTACCAGAATTTCCAAGGACTATCATAAATCTTTTCAAAGAATGAAAAAAAAAAAAAAGAAGAAGAAGAAGAAAAGCTTATGTCACTTTTATAGGATTCATTCTTTCCAAAAGAATATTAAAATGTCATCTGCGTTGTCCGGGAAGAAAACAGAACTCATTACAAAACAGTCTCACAGGGGGCGCCTGGGTGGCTCAGTGGGTTAAAGCCTCTGCCTCTGGCTCAGGTCATGATCTCAGGGTCCTGGGATCGAGCACCGCATCGGGCTCTCTGCTCAGCAGGGAGTCTGCTTCCTCCTCTCCCTCTGTCTGCCTCTTGCCTACTTGTGATCTCTCTCTGTCAAATAAATAAATAAAAATCTTAAAAAAACAACAACAAAAAACCAGTCTCACAGTATATCCAGACTACACGTCGCATGAGGTACGTACACCTTTGAGCAAAGAAAACTACAATGACCAACAAGAAAAAATACACTCGTAAAGTACAGGAAAGTTTGTCACTGAAAATTGAAGTTACACTGAAGAACTATAAAAACAACACAGTTAGGAAGACAACTGGCTGATTCCTCCTTATTGAAGGGGGAGGGGTACAGTTTTTGCTTTGTTTTTCATGTTGCCCTTTTTTTCCACCCATTTTTCCCATCCCCTCACCCTCCCCTCCTCTCTGGCAACCACCAGGTTGTTTTCTGTATTGATGGGTCTATTTCTGCTTTTTTATTTGTTTGGTTTACCTTTGTTTTTTAGATTCCACAAAGAGGCAAAATCCTATGGTATTTGTCTTTCTCTGTCTGACTTATTTCACTTAACCTAATGCCCTCTAGGTCTACTCACGCTGTCACAAAAAGAAAGATCTCATTCTTCTTTATGGCCGAGTAATATTCCTGTGTGTGTATGCGCATGTGTGTGTGTGCATGTGTGTGTGTGCATGTTCGCAGCCTCTGTTGTTTAAACAGACAAGTGGAAGTAGGAGTGTGGGAGAAACTTTCCATGTTTTCCTTTCCACATTTGAGAACTGCATTTTCTACAAGGTATATATATTCCTTTTATAATTAAAAATATAAAGTAAATTAACTTTATTGAATTCTAGGGCTCCAGACTATAAGCTCCAAAGGGGCAGGGATCATAGTTGAATTCTTCACCATTATATTCCCACTATTGGCACAGTGTCTGGCTTATGAAGATGTTTGCTGAACACAAGTAAAACCAAAACGTGGAAGACTGGCACTTCTCCTGTTAAACCAAGACCTACACATTTTAGCAACAGTTAATTGTTGAAAAGCTGAGTGTCGGGGCATCTGGGTGGCTCAGATGGTTAAGCACCTGACTCTTCTTGGTTTCCACTCAGTTCATGATCTCATCCGTGGGGAGACAGCGGGACTTTCCTGTGCCCCTCGCCCCACTCACACGCATGCTCTCGCAAATAAATAAATAAATCTTAAAACAAAAAGAAAAAAGCAGCGGCAGCTAAGAATCTGTAAACCATGTAAAGGGGAAGGTATATGGGTTCTAATCTAACTTTATTCTAAAGAACAGTTTCTGGGGTGCCTGGCTGCCTCAGTCCGTACAACATGCAACTCTCCATCTTGGGGTTGGAGTTTCGAGCTCCACACTAAGTGCGGAGATTACTTTAAAAAAACACAACAGTTTTCTTCTCACTATTGTGTAGATGGAATCTAGATACTGTAAAACCATCCAGCACGGCCGTAAACCCTGATGCTCCCCACGAGAAGAGTGCAAGCGAGCGGCCCCCCTGGCTTTCCCTCCTCCCGCCTCGGGCCCCTCAGCCGGGGTCACGCGTCCGCTCCCCACCCCCCGCCAGCACGACCAGGTGAAGGACAGAGTAAATCACTCATTTTCAGATTCTTAGCAGAATCCTGCTTCTTGCGTCTATCTTCTCTGCCACTGCATGGCCTTCAGGTTTTCTTCGAGCTGCTTTGTATTCTAACATCATTCCACGAACGACAGATGGAAAACTGAAAATGTCTCTCAAGATAAGACCCTGGCATTCGGGTCAAAACAAGCCCACCTTTTAGTGTGACCGTGGAGGCATCTTCCCATTAGCCCCAGTCTCCCTCCCCCTCGACTGTTTATATTGCTGCAGCTTTTCCAAGGGGCTCTGACATACTTCAATTTTTTTTTTCTTTCTTCCAAGTAATAAGAGAACAATTTTTACTCACCTTTCATTAAGCTCTCTGAATAAAATGAATCAGAATATTTCAAATCACATTTTCTTGGACTAACCCTTTCCCGGAATTCATTGTTAGCACAGCTACATTCAGGCGCAGAAAGACTCCTGCACAAAACCGTAATCTGATTTTCAAATGTCATTTCCACAGCCCTACGCTTTGTGTCTCTTCAGCAGCCTGGATACTTCTACCTACGAAAGTTTCACATTTCCTTAGCTACTTTCCTTCACAACCTACGGTGTGCACCCAGATTCAAAATACTGAGGCATGACGGAAATCTCGGGCAGACCTGCGCCCCGACACGAGCTGTTACAGTTCTGCCTTTCGGTGCCTCATCATTTCCCTGTAAACCAGCCCCGGGGCCGCGGATACCCAGCGACAACACGTCAACAAAGGGAAGCTTCTCTGACATGAGAGGAGAAGCAGGACTCTGGTGAAAGGCTACAATGATGGATGTACACCACGCCAATGTTCCACAGCAAGTGAAAAGATCAGCTCACGTAATGAGATCACCGCCCAGCAGGTGAAGAGAAATACTACCACCATGATGCTGTTGGAGATGGTATTTGAAGATGTCACCTAGATTCCTAAGGCTACGGAAACAGACAGAAATCCTGTACTCAATCTGGACTTTCCATCACAAGTGACAGGCATCCCTAAATATAATTTCTTTCCCCTATAACAGCATTCTATAGTACAAAATCCTGTTGCGGAATTGTGCCATCAAAATGTACTTGGCTGGGCTGGTAGCATCACCCATTTTGCAGACGGTGAAAGTGAAGCCCCAAGGAGGCTAAGGGGCTGCCCTCAGGTCATACAACGAGTGACTGACTGATATGGCCGAAATTTGAACCCAGATCTTTTAACACCTGTTTTAGTGAACTTGACACTATCCCATAGCTGGCCTCCCCTAATTCTAAGTGGTAAGTTCTTTTTCAACTTCAAAACATATTTTGGAGTGCCTGCGTGGCTCAGTCAGTTAAGCATCTGCCTTCAGCTCGGGTCATGATCCCAGGATCCTGCGATCGAGCCCCACATCGGGCTCCTTGCTCAGCGGGGAGCCTGTTTCTCCCTCTCCCTCTGCTGCTCTGCCTGCTTGTGCTCTCTCGCTCTGTCAAGTAAATAAATAAAATCTTAAACAACAACAACAACGTATATCGACATGTCATCTGCAAAGTTCTTTAAGAAATACAAATCTAAAACTAGGTCTCTGTGGATACTTACCTCTTGTGCAAATGACTCCGCCTTCTTTCGAAGGTCCTTCTCCAGTTCCAAGTTTACCTGCATTTCCTCATATTCTTCTACCGCTAGCATGGAAACTTAGGAAGACAAGGAAAAGAAATGGAAAAAGTGCCACACAGATGGTCAGGAATATGGATGAAAAGCAGTGTTGAAAAGATTCTTTGTACTGGCATACGAGCACCCTCAGCCATTGCTGATTGAAATATGAATGGATCAAACGTTTTTGGAGGGCAGCTCAGCAACGCCAATCAAAAAGTCTAAAACCATCTATACCCTCTGACTCAACAATTCCGCTCTTAGGAAATTACCAATTCCCCCAAGAGAATAAATCATGAACACATCCAGCAATAAAGCTGCAAGAACGCTCTCAGCATCGCTGCTGAAACAGTGAAATGATCCATCCAGATGGTCTCATATGGCAGACCCAGGAAAGTACAGTATATACAAGAAAGGATTCTGCCATTGAAATGACACTGTAGAAGCATATTTATGGAAACAAAAGATATTCATGATACATATTTTTTAAATGACTTCATTTCTGTTTTTTACAAGCTGCATACAAAACATACCGATGAGGCATTTCACAGAAGCAGAAATGTGTGAAAGGCCGGTGAATGTGCGCAAAGACACTCATCGTCATTAGTAATCGGAGAAATGGAAAGTGAAAATATAGGCACCTTTGTAGACTCACCAGAGAGGGAACTGGCAAAACTCAAGAAGTAAAGTTACACCAAGTTTGGAAGGACACGGAACAAGGGGGACAGACACATTGCTAACAGGAGTGAGAATCTACTTAAAAACGAACCTGGCGTTATGGATTGACCTTGAAGATGAACTTCTGCATTTGGCATGTTATGTTAGGGCACGTGCACCAGGAGACGCATATAAGAATTTTCGTTAACTGCAGGACTTGGAATAGCAAAAAACTGGGAAAAACTCAAACAGCCACCGAAAGGACATTGGATCAATGGATTCTGGGATAGACACTGAATGACATACTATCCAGCAGGGAAAGTCAACATATAAGAGCAAATATAGACCTCACAAACAAAAAACTGCACAGGGACATATGCTAGGTGATAGCATTAATATAAAGTTCCAAAACATGCAAAATTAAACAACAATCCGTTTAGAGATATATACATACTTGGCAGAACTCTAAATAAAAGCAATGATAAAAATCCAAGGGAGGGGATACAAGTGGAGATTGATATTCAGGGGCTTGTAAAGTATCAATGGGTAAAGACGTATTTCTTTTGCGGATATTTTTTCAGCTTCCATAAATGTTATAAACACATTTAACAAACAATTTAATGTGTATATATATATATATATATATATATATATATATATATATATGGTTTTCTTAAGGTTGGAAGAATATACACGATGTTAATAGTGTTTATCTTTGGACTGTAAAGATTAAGACTTTTTTTTTCTTTTCCTATTTGAATCTATGTTTTCCAACAAAAAAGTATATTACATATATATGTGTGTATAAATATATATATATTCTTTTTATTCAGGTTATAGATATATATGTATATATGTTTATATGTTATTTTTAAGCTCGTTTACATGTTTAAGCATGTTTACAGAGAAACGGCCTTAGATCCCTTCGGGCCCAGAGTCACAGCTCTGAATTAAAGAATCTGTGTAGGACAGAAATCTTTAAAGGGAAGGTCCTGTCAAATAGGAGAAACATGAAATCTTTGCTACTTTTTGACCTTCTGGGGCCTGTTTTGTTAAATAATGATATAGGCAGGACCGAGGGAGTGATGACGCCGTTAGGAATTAGGCACAACATAGGTAGATTTCACGCTGCTCTCTCCATCGGTCTCTACACAGGCACTTTCAATCCTGAGCTGAGTCATATCAATAAAATCTTTAAAAAGGCACTCTTAACGGCCGCTTTCACACAATGTTCCTCCAGGACACTTCAGTCCTAACTGACTAAGGACTGGTTTGCTATGTAATGACATAGAATTTCAAACTCTGTACTCTGTAAATCTCCTGCCTTCGCAGAGGAAAGACGAACAGTCTTACTACTCCAGTAAAGCAATATAAGTGGTGGTTTGTGATGTGAATTACAGGTCCCTGAGAGCCAAATGATTTTCAAATCTATTTAAAAAAGAAATTTTCACGAAGAAAACAAAGACAACTATGACTATCTGAAAGCCCTGGGCAACATAATTGACTCTCTTTTCTAAGTCCAGAACACCATAACGAAAAGTGAGCTTTCACATGGCCTGGTCCTTTTGACTTGGATTCTGAAAGAAATTAGGTTGGTCCTCACCATGCATTTATTTATATCATCTCTCTCTGCCTAGAGAGAGGGCTCTCTGAAGGCAAGATCCACGTGATCAATCTTTGTAGAACCCTGTGTTTCCAGCACATCAAAACCGTTTCTATCTTCTTAAATGTAGAAGGAGCTGAGAAATGTCACAATCTACCGTAACTCCCCCACTGAACTACGAGGTCCTTTATTTATTCAAAAATCTCAATCTGTCATCCAAAGGTGGAGAACTACCACCAATGACAACAGGGAAGACTCAAAGGTTTCCTGCACTCTGGCATCACTCCCTTGTCCTGAACCAGGGGACGCAAAAACACAGCCCCCACGGGACCCGATGCTGTGTTTTACAACACAGATTCCATCTTCTCTAGAGGTAGCCTTTGGCGAAATTTCCTTCTCACCACGAGACCAGATTTGCTTCTTCTGATCAAAAGGATCATTTTCATATGATTCATATAGTTGATCGTGAATCTCTCATCACGCTGGCCGCTAGACAGCTCCGAGCCAGACTTGCCTACAGACAGGCAGGAATGCACGAGACCTCACAGCAAGCATGCAACCTTGTATAGCAATATTGTACTTTTGCTTTGCCCCATTTTCTATATTCTCTTAATTTAAAATTTTTTCATATCATGTCACATGGATCTGTGTAGATATCCTCTCTCTTCTGGATTAAAAATCACATAAATACTGAGGGGAGAGCCAATATGGCCATGGTCGCAGGATACATGTAGATAGAACAGTGTTTTGGTTTGAAGCAGGTCATAAGTTCCTCAAGTGAAGGCACTTTTAGAAGTCCCAAGTCTCTAAGGTGGGTGATAAAATAACCGGAAAGAGAGAGACTCGTGGCTAGAAATCAGGAAAATCAAGACAGGATATTCTTGATACAAGACTCTTCAGGCACAGGTACAAAACAACACAAAATGTATGCAAACCAAATAAATTACATAAGTATCTGCGAGAAAAGACTGGAAACACCTACCTCTATTGCATTTTTCTAAGACTCGTCTCTGTTCAAGAACTTCTGAGTTTAAAACATCTTTTTCTTGTTTAACTTTATTTACCTAAAAATGTGGGATTGCGAGGGAAGAAAACACCCAACATTGTAAAACATGACATAAGGTGATGTGTGACACACAGACTACTGTTCAACATTCAACATGAAGTTCTAATTTCAGGCAGTAATGGGCTTTACCATGTTGGGCTTTTAGTAAAGTTGTTCTTAAGGCCTCAAAGTTAGCTATTTAAGCTACGATATACCTTTGGTAGAGAACTTTTTACAAATTCCAAATGGCACTGGTCCTTACCCATGTAAATGACTGATATTTTTAAGATAAAAATCCAACTAGAAAGCACCCAGAAAATAGACAAATCATGGAGTCAGAGATCCAATACTCAACTTTGATATTCATTTCAAACTCTGATGACATTTAACTTAAGGAAAACATACATGATTTCTTAAAATAAAAAATACTTTAAACTTTGATTACTTCTGGCTTAAATAAAACACACATGAAAATTTTCCCAAAAGATTTACATTTCTGAGATAATTGTGACATCAATCAACTGGAAGAGACTATCAGAGGACCATTTAAAAAAAAGAATGTGAAGTTACATGTATCAAAGTGGATAAGTCTCAAATGCACTATGCTGAATTTTAAAAAGCAGGTACAGGAGGCCTGGCTGGTTCGGTCAGTGGAGCATTTGACTCTCGATCTCAGGATTGTGAGTTCAAGCCCCACACTGGGCGTGGAGCCCACTTAAAATAAAAATTAAAAAAATACAAAAATAAAAACCAGATACATTTATATCATTTAAAAGCACTCAAAATCCTATGTATTGTAGCAAAAAAATATAAGTACATGCATTGGAATGATAAAAGCCAAATTCAGAATAATGGTTGTGTAGGGAAATGGGGCAGGGAGTGAGGGGAATACAGTTAGGGGGAGAGACACTGGGGTTGTCAAGACCATGTATTAAGCTAGGTAGAAGACATACGGGTGTTCCTTATTTTGTTTTTTATACTCTTCACATGTCTGAAATAATCATAACAAAAAGAACCTCTGAAAAGGCTTCCAGGAACACCTCTAAGTGGGGAGGGGAAAGGATCATCAGTAAATAATCATAATTGAGGAAGAGAGTGCATCAAAATGTGTCTGTCTCTCTCCTATGGTTACAGTCAAGAGAGAAACTAAGATAATGGTCCTGGAAAAGGACTCTGAATCCATCGGCATGCCAGAGAGCCTGTGAACTGGATGCTTTTAGCATAAGCTCCATTTTTGGTTTTGGTCTGAATTAGTAACCGGTATACACTCTCCAGGAATGCCGCTTCCAAAATAGTATCGTCCTTCTTCCCAATCCTCAGCATGTTCTGCCACACTAAGTAAATGCGAGCAAGGCTGAAATTGGTGGACGCCACCTCCCAACCTTTCTCGCCTTCTGGCCCTTATGAAAACTGTAAGATAGGTATGAAACTGAGGAAGCTGGATAAGGCTGCCCACTGAAGGGATCAATGCCTCAATGCCTCAGCATTACTCATAAGCCACCTGAGGGATGGGTCTAGAAGCTTGGGCTGTAGAATCTGGGAACCATGACACCAGTGAAATCACGACTGCAAAGGCAGTTCCTTGAAGCATCGTGTACAACAAGGCAATTATGGGCTCCTGTTCTTAAAGACCATTCAAAAGGAAAAATAAGGGGCGCCTGGATGGCTCAATGGGTTAAAGCCTCTGCCTTCTGCTCGGGTCATGATCTCAGGGTCCTGGGATCGAGCCCCGCGTCAGGCTCTCTGCTCAGCGGGGAGCCTGCTTTCTCCTTTCTCTCTGCCTGCCTCTCTGCCTACTTGTGATCTCTCTCTGTCAGATAAATAAATAAAATCTTTAAAAAAAAAAATAAAGGAAAAATAAAAAGATTCTCGAAGCACCCACTTGAACCCATTCTGCCATCTATCACATATGCTTATGTTGGCGGTACACAAGAAGATAGCCCTTCCCAACTGAGCCAAACCATCCGATGGAGAAGCCGAATACTTCTTCACCAGCCGCAATAAAGCGGATGACTTAAATTGCAGAGAGCATGCTTACAAATCTGCCTCCCACAGTGAAATATGGGGACAATGGGAACACTTCATTGCTATTTTGCTGATTTACTGAGCTGGGTACTGAGTATACGAATGTTCATCATCTTATTTTCTACACCTTTCTGTATATTTGAAACAGAGGGTAGAAGGGAAGGTACAAATTGGTACATGGTTCTCATGCCTGAAATCAACTTCCAACAGCAAGTTTTTAACTTAGCCAGTCTCCAACCACCCTGAAAACACTGAAAGTCTTGCCTTTCAGGCCTAAGATACATACTTCTTCAATTACTTCTACAAGTTTGCTCTTGAGATTTTCCAATTCAATCGCTAGTATCTTCTTCTCCTCCTGAACAGATACAATTTGATCTCGAAGTTCTGCATTTTTAAAGAAAAAATAAGGGGAGAGAAACAGTATAAGCAAACTTATCTTTTAAATTTAAGTTCAATTAGCGAACTTATGGTACATCATTAGTTTCAGATGTAGTAACTTTTAAACTTATTTTTAAAAGAAGAAATCAATCTTCTCAAAAGAACTGAAAACGCCAGTCCACGTGTAGTCTACAGTCAAGGTTATTTAACAAATAAAACAAAAATAAAGTAGCAGAGGATGAAGGAAATCTCACTTCTGTGCCCCTGTATGCAGCCACAGTTATTAATAATTTTATACCACGCAATCTCACTGCGTTGTTAAATGTACCAGATCATATTTTCTTTGCATGCTATCAGCCCGTATTTTAGAAAACTATCTGGCATTTTAGAAGTAAATGTTTTAAGATTTCAGCAAAACAAATTAAGGCTTAGTATTAATTTCCTTTTTATTTTAAAATGGCCATGGGCTCTTGTCACAATAAAATATAACAAACAATGGGGCAGTTGATAATTTGCAGATTTTGACTTGCAGAAAAAAATCCTGACCTGCTGCCAATTTGTAGCCCTCAAACATTATTTGAACGGACTCAAAATATAACCTATTTGGAAAAGGGTTAATTCTAGTAATTTTCTCTTCAGAGTTGTCGGTGTTTTGTTTCTTAATTTATTTCATATTTCTTATTATTGGAATTTAATGAAAACTATATTACCAAAATGAAAATATTAGCAACCGTTAAGTGCAAAAGCTTCTGGTGGTAGATGAAAGTTACTCCCAGCATTCAAACAGTAAAAAAAAGGGAGGCGACTTGGGCAGCTCGGTCGGTGGAGTGTCCGGCTCTTGATTTCGGCCTGAGATCAGCTCATGATCTCGGGGTCCTGGGATTGCACCAAGTCAGGCTCCACACTCAGCTGGGCGTCTTCTCAAGGATTCTCTCTCGTCCTCTCCCTCTGCCTCTGCTCACTCTCTCTCTGTCTCTCTCCCTCAAATAAATAAATCTTTTCAAAAATATATATACACAGGTTAGCACAGAGTCCTTAAATGGATACCCAAAGCCTCCAGGTTTGCTACTCAGGTTTTAACTGCGTTTAATTAAAAACCTTCTCTGGAGTTATTTATAAATTGAATCAAGCTTTTACAGGAACCCAGCCTGGAAGAATTCTCAGACACTTATTTCAAAACCTCTTTCTCCACTGGCTGGCTCATCCTGAAGGAGGAACGAGAGACTATATCATCTGAGACCTGAGAGGAGGGGAGAACCATGAACAGAAGAAAATCCTGGGAACTTCTTCTCCCTTCCCACCCATACAAACACTATTTTGTCTTAGGTCAAGGGGGTGGACAATCAGGTAACAAAGGCTTTCTTTATGCCTCCTTCTCTCTCCTTCCAACTGCAGTTTTAGCCAACCCAACAGGCTACTAAGTGTTGCTCTTGGCTTGTGCCTAATGCTAAAATGCCCTAAAAGTTATTGAGCCCCAGACTGCTTTCCTCCATTTTTAACATAAACAATGTGTACATATAATCACGTGTATATATAATCATGAATAAAATTAAAGTGTGCTTAATAGAGGCTCCGTGTGATATTCACTTGCCGCTGACAGACACAGTGAGTGGTCTAACTGCGTTTAAGTTGAACACGGCAGATTGCTTACAGCTCAGTGCCTGAATCAGATGAGAAGTCCTTTGAGGGCAGAGACTTAAGCAATCTGGGGAGGAATCCTCCCCAAAGATTCCAAAAAAGAACCAGACAAATGGGAGGCACTGGCTAAACATATTTTTATCCATTCTTTCTTTCACTTAACAAAAATATCTCAATGTGTAGTCCACATTTTTATGAATTTTTACAGACTGGCTGTTTCCATCAAGACGATGCTTTCAAAAGTGCCTACTCCCAAATGAGAAAGTAACTCAAAATGCACCAACATCACATCGTATCACGATTCTCAACCAGGCTGCTCCCTGGCACATTTAAATCTGAAATTTTTTGAAGCAGGACCCAGATTCCAACGGGCAACCAGGGCTAAGAAACATTATCCAAAATGTGCCCAGTGATGAAGCCAAGTGTCCCACCTTTGATCTGCTTCTGACACTGCACAGAGATACAGGTCTCCGCGGTGCCTTCTGGGTCCGCGCTGACATCCTCGTCATCGATGTTGATCTCCTCCGTGATTACATCTGGTCCCAGCTTGGCCATGTACAACATGCTGATTCTTTTCAATGTTTTATTTTCTTTATTTAGCTAAGGCAAAATATAAAAACAGTTATTTTAACAGCAGTCAAATGAGTGTCTTGCATTTTTAAACAATAGACAGATTGAGTGTATTTCTGTCTTACATATTCATCAACACCCACAGCATGAACTAACAATTAGAAGATTCACAAAGTAAGGTTTTATTTACACTTTTTAGTATTAAACTTATTAAAGTAAGACCTGACGCCTGGATTACAGCCAGCAGCATGGGGAAAATGCTAGTTCTAACTGATAACACAAGAAGAATTAAGATAAGACACTAATATAGATTTAATCAAATTTCAACTTATTTCATCCTTAATAGTCTTAATTAAGGCACTTAATTTCAAGAAATTGTTTTCTTTGCTGCTGTGCACGCCCTTCAAATGTTTATGAGTTTTCAAATGCCCAGCGCTCCCTCCTCTCCGAACACCTGCTACTCCTCTTCATTGTTCCCCAGGGTTCCCATGGGAACAACCGTGTTCCCCCAGAGCGCACCCCTTCCTTCAGCTGCAGGTGCTCAGTCCAGGGATCAGGCACACGAGCCCAAGCGTGGGCAGTCACATCCCTTTGCTAGAAATTTGGAGGCCGGAACAGAGAGATGAGTTTCCTTCCACGTGTCCAGATGTACAGAAGCTGTTGGCAATCACAACCCACTACTGAACGGAGGAACAGAGGAAGGTAGTCTGCAGCAAAGCCAAAAATGGGGCTGATGTGTAGAGACAGGAAGAGAAAAATAACGAAGATGGGTTTCCCACAGGACTCTGGTCCATTCTCAAAACGCTCCTAGCTCATGGACTCCATGGGATTCTCCAATATCCCTCACTCACAAATTCCTCCTTTTTTTTTCTTTTGACAGTGGAAGAAAGTACAAGATATGTTTCTGTTCTCTCTATAAAAAGAGTTCTAGTTCATAGCAAAGAAAAGAAATCCTAATTAATTAATGTATTTGTTATTCCCTTTGCAGAAGCGAATCATTCTTTAGTTTCAGTCACTCAACTATCATTGCCTTCTTTGGTTCACGTGTTTATGTGCATACCAGTATTAGTACAAAGCACAAAGACTACACTTGGTTCAAAGCCCGTAGAAGGAAAGTATGGTTTCCTTAGGTTTTCTCTCCTCAAGACTAAAAAATAAAAGGTCTCCTCTGGACACATGCACATATAGAAATGCAACCTCTCTTCTTTCACTAAGGGCTAATGGCCAGCAAGACAAGTTCTGAATTAAATAACTAACACTGGAAATAAATAGAAACAGAAACCTAATTCATTGGAAAGCTAAAACTACCTTCTCTACGTAAACTTTACATCAGAGTAAGATATGCTGGTAGTTGCCCAGCTTTGGTCCTTCATTTGTGATCATAATTAGGACCCTTTAGGGCTTCCCTCAGGGAAAAGTCCAGACCATTTCGAATGGGGAGATCTGATTCTCACCCCAAGAACACCGAATCTAACTATATCTCAAGTAGCCTGATCTGGAGCACAAGAGGTTTCTCTGACCTCTGACCCCTTCCAAAGATTCCCCCTGGGAAGCCTCGTGAGCTCTACTCAGGGAATCCGACATAGCCCCTTTCCTCCCTGTGCCCAACCCACAGGTCCAGCTTCTAGCTCCCGACAGTCCATTAGAGGATCAGGGATAAGACAGGAGCCCATGGTCTCCAAGCCCCTCTCCTTTAAGATGAAACATTCTCGTAAAGCCCGCTGTGGGTTCCTGGCACTGCGGACGCTACGGCGGGCGGGCACGAGCGGCTCAAGGATCCTGCCTGATACTCAGACGACACCATCTTTTCTGAATAGCGGGGGAAAAAATCAAAATTGAAGTTAAAAGTGAAAACTCTCAAGCCTTAATTTATAATTCTGCCTCTTAATACTGAAACTAATGGTTTACAACTCTGCATATTAGAATCTCTACAGAGCTTTTAAAAAATCCCAGTGCAGAGGCTCTCTCACCAGACCCAAATCTCTGGCAGCGGAACCCAGCAGAGTACTCCCTCCAGGCCCCCAGGTGAATCTGTTGCACAGCACTACGACGAAGCTCTGACACGGAGAAAGGCAACGCTTCCGTATCCGTTTCTATAAGATCAGAGTCAAGAATCCTGCTCTATAATCCAATGTCTCTGCCTCTAGAATAACCTCATCTTTCAGAGTGGTAGTCTCCTCCTCTGCGAGCTAAGGATAAAAACAGCCTCTGCCCCATAACATGAGCACTGAGTGAGATATTACATAGAAAGTGCTTCACATGATGACGGACATGCAGGGAAAATCCAGTGTCCGCTCCTAACAGGAATAAGAGATGTTCAGGTTGTGCGTCTGATTTTTCTTTGGGAATACTTTACTAGCTAGTTTTCTTCAACCAACATATACATCCGTGCAATATTCTCTTCCTCCAGGATCCTCACGAAAGCACAAAAACACTAATTTTTGCCATCCGGTGCTTAATAGGCTCATTCCTGGGCCACTGTCACAATAATACGTAATAACTTGTTCATTAATAGTTCTACCCTCAAAAGAGTTTAATGCCTCTTTCTATCAAGCCAGGCATCAAAATCCACCAGCACTATCTGGCTATAATACAACTACTCTCTTTAACAAAGTTACTAACTCAAGAAAAAAGCCACATACCCGGGCGCCTGGCTGGCTCAGTCAGTAGAGCGTGCGACTCTTATCTCAGGGTCATGAGTTTAAGCCTCATACTGGGTGTGGAGCCTACTCTTAAAAAAGAAAAAGCCACACAGAAATTTCTCTGAACCATCATTCTCACATTTTGAAGGAAGAAACATAAGATTAAGGTACATAAAGATCTCATGACTGTACTAACTGGATATTTTTGAAAACTGAATTCACAAATTTTGGCAAAGCAATTGCACTGAAGTTATTATTCATCAAGTTATATATGTTAATGGCATGCTGTCTTTTGGAACCATTCTAAATCACAAAGCAAAAATAAATCTTTTATAACCTACAGTAACAGAATCTTCTACTACATTCAAATTTAAGTAGTTTTTAAGTTGGGCACAACTTAATGAATACTTAAAGATACAAAGTAAACAAGTTCAACAGATTTGGACCATATGGTTTAAATAATTGGTCTTCATTTATCAGTTTAACCTACACATTTTAGCAAAGCATCCACCCTTGCTTTTAAGAAAATTATGCAAATTGCATCTTAAGAATTAAACATCCCACTTGTCATTAATTTGAGAGCAAAGATTTAGAAAAATAAGAAAAAAATTACAGAAACTTTGCTGCTTTAAAAATGGAGTCTAGGGGCGCCTGGGTAGCTCAGTCAGTTAAGTGTCTGCCTTCGGCTCAGGTCATGATCCCAGGGTCCTGGGATCGAGCCCCATGTCGGGCTCTCTGCTTGGTGGGGAGCCTGTTTCTCCCTCTCTTTCTGCCTGCCTACTCTCTCTGCCTAGTTGTGCTCTCTCTCTCTCTGTCAAATAAATAAATAAAATATTTTAAATAAACAAATAAATAAATAAAAATAAAAAAATTAAAATGGAGTCTACTTTCAAAAATGACCATTGGGATACCTAAACCAGGATGTGCTACTTATTAATCATGCATATAATGAAGCTTCCAAACTTTGCATTCAAAGCTGTAGTATCTTCCAGATCCAATGAGCACATCTATAGGTTTTCTGACCTGTTCTTATCCCAAGTCCCATGAGGCCACATTATAGTCTCAAAAACAAACCATATGGCCATTTTCAAAAGACTTCCATGAATAGAGGACAAAACGTGTAAGTGAAGGAGCCTATTGTCAAGACTAAATTATAAAACTGATCTTTGAGATTAGTAATACAGTGGTTCATAACCAGGGACGAACACAACAGTCCCCTGGCAGCTTTCTCAGCACACACCTGGCCTGGGCCACACCCCCAGCATCAGTGGGTCTGGGACATTTTTAAGAAATCAATGCTGGTCCCCCCTGACACTTAGGACAAGGCAACTGTAGAACTTCGGAGAGGTTCATTCTCTTGCTCAAAGTCACCTGTTAGTTAAAAAAAAAAAGAAGGGGGACTCAAATCATTTTTTTAAAGGGGCCTGTACAGACCCGTGAGTGGAGTGCATCATGAAAAAAAGAGTCTGTTCCATTCTCCCTGCCGTCCTAACTCTAGTCCATCCTGCCATTTAAGATGAGACTACAGCAGTCCGGAGACCAGAACTAATAACTTGCCCAAAGTCACATATGCCCAAAATGACATCACTGAGAATAAAACCTGTGTATTCTGACTCCCAAACTGTTGCTTTCCATTAATTCTGCCAGCCCTGCGAGGTAGTCTGTGTCCTCATTTTGCAATGTACTATTGGCAACAAGGGTACTTATCGATAGCAACAGAAAATACAAGGACTATCTTATCCACTGCAAGACTCAGAGCAGCTAATATTCTCCAAAGACATTTTTTTCTACCTGTTCCAAAAGAAGGAATAAGGGAGATGAAAAAGAGAATTCGGCCAGTTTTGTGGACCAGTGAACACTTAATGAAGGGTAGCGCAGAAGAGATGATGGGAAAGCACCCACGCAATCACTGTTTTTAAAGCAATGGCCCATATTGCTGTGTATTCTTCAAAGGAAAAACAGAAGAGTTGCATGTACGCTTTTATATTCTTAGGTTCTGACTGCATTATCTTATGAATTCTAATGTCGTGTCATTACACAAACAATTAAGCAAATACCTCTAGGAAGCACACTGCTGATGCACACAAATTAAATAGAGAGATACATAGACGGATTGGCTGATTGATTTGCAGACTTTCAGTCACATCCAAAGACATACTTTGGAGGGAGGTGATGGGGAAGAGGGAAAGACACACAACCGGCATTACTAATGATATTTGGTTAAAAATTGCTGTAATCCATTTTCTGATGAAGTGGTTCAGATGCATTTTACCCAACCCAAAATACGTAAGACACAGATAAAAAACATTCTTTAATAATAAGGTACTTCTGGTGAGACAGAATATAGAAAATTACACTCTTGGTAAATTCATCAGCAAGAAGCAATCAGTGGAGCACTGGAGGTCACCTTTAGCATGCCCTCACTCTGCTTGCACAAATAATCACCTGAAATGTACGGCTGGAGACTGACTCTTTCAACTAAATCAAACATGAAACACTCATTGCCCCTTTATGTCACACCAGGTTCGTTTTAAACTTGGTGAACATTTCCACCCAATGCTCAGACATTTAGAAAGTCCAGCTGAATGAGCGACGCTGGGGCCCTTTTTCAGAGGCGAAAAGCACCAATGCTGAAATACACACATACAAATGCCCCTTTTACAATGGAAAGAACCCAGGCATTAAGATATTTACATAACCCTATTCCAGGACTCCGATAATTTACAACACTTTACGACACTTTTCCTCCCCATCGGAGCAGAGGCAATGGACTAGAAAAGCAAAAGCAGATAGGAGGCCACTCTTCAGAAAAGCAAGTTGAAATTAAAAAGCACAGGGAAAATTCCCTTATTTGAAGAGTCTCACCTTTGTCGCCAGAGCTTCGGCACTCTCTCGACAAGTCTTCTCTATTTCAAGATGGTTCTGCATAAAATTGACTTCCTCTATAACCATGTGAGAAACTAGGAATGAGGGGAAAAAAGTCTCAGCATGTGGAGATTAGTCAGCGATTCCAGAAGCCCACATATTGTGTCCCATGACTCAGAATATTTTACTTCTTTAGCTCGCCAGACCTTCAGCTGGCATGGAGGAAAAAAAAAAAAAAAAAAAACCAGTCTTAAAGACTTGAAGATGTTGCCTTGATTAAATTTTAGCTAATATTTGGATGTGGATGGGGGAAAAAAGAACGCAATGAAGAGCCTTCGCTTCTAATGCACACATTTTTTAAAAAGCTTGTTAGGCTGCTTCTAAGTGTCTTTTTCTATGCAGCGGTACACGGAGCCATAGATATGCCCACTAACTTAGATGAAATAATCTCTCCTAAATGAAACGCGGCAAACACGATTTCCTTTTCTTAGCGAGACAGAACCCACGGATCTAATAAGGAAAATCAGCTAGTGAGAAATTTTTAAAATTAAATCTTAACTTGATCTCCTTAACCAGGATAACAATGTGGCAGTTTAGCTCAGGTCAGCATGCAACAGCCTTCTCTATGAGAGACAAAGTAGTTACTGTGATTTAATAAACTCCAGAGCAGAAAAGTATAGCAACCAGAGTTATGTACTCTATGATGATGAAAGCGGATCTTTCTTGCATCACAGACTGTCAGGAAGACTGGAAGAAAAACACAATTTTACTGGACACTTTACCAATGCTTAAAAAATAGTAATTTTCAGGTTCTTTCAGTAGCTGCTTTATACAGATTGAGATTCAAAGGTACAAAGTAATTTAGAGCCTGAATTATACTTCGAAGATCAAGGAAGAGAAAAGTGCCAATTCCTTTCACCCACATTTCTAGTTAAAAGAAAATGCTCAGAATCTTAAACTTCACTGTAGACGTGTATACTTATTGACATTTGTTTGGCTTAAAAAAGAAAAATGAAGTACACTCAAATGTGAAACCCAACAAAGTTAGGCAAAAAGCACTGGGCTCACGTAGCACAAAGAGAGATTACTTTTGCTTCATTTAAGCTTAATTAACCTGCAATTATGATTAAACTCAGGGGGAAAAAATTTCTCTCCAAATTAAATACAAAAATGTATTACTTCCTAAGTCTGTCCAAAGTTCTTATTATGTTAATATTCAAATTCATAAAGCAGCACTAAATGGCCAGAAACATCTCTAACCTTGACATTTTTTCAGGGGTAATAATAATCTGCAGCAAATGCAGGCCAACCAAAAACCACTTAACTAATTAGTAGTTGCAGTCACCGAGAAAAACATGAATCAACACTGTTATTACAAGTGGCACATTTGAGTGGCATCTAATTATGACTTGATGAGCACGATACTTGCATTATCAACATTACTACTGCATCCCATCAGGGCCTAAAAGCTGCTGATGGCATTGACTTCGAGAAACTCCCACTCAATGGTACGGCAGCACCCAACAATCGGCTTGGCAGGGGCCCCCCTCACTAAATGACACGTTAAGCGTAATTACTGGTAGACATTGTAAATAAACAGGATTGGAAGTGAAAATTGTACCAAGTGCATAAGACACAATCTGACACATTGGAAGTGGCAGCCTTAATTGAGAGTTTCTTTGACTGCTCAAGATCATTTCAACTGCATTTCTCAGAGGACAGTGATTATAACTGTGGAGACAGACGGCATAATGGTATCAGCACTGCTGACAGAGCAGTGAATTAAATTGTATCTGCTGTTGTGTGAAAGCCTTGATGAGAGGTACAGATGCCTTAGTGGTCTTATCATTATAACACAATGGTCATGTTGTCATCAACCTTTCTGGCTCCAATTGAAAAGAAATGATTGTGTGTTGAGGCTCTGCCCCCCCCCTTCCACACCACCCCCCTCTCCTCTTCTATCTCTTGTTCTGAATAGAACCAATTTTCAGAGAGCTATGAAATCACGCAATAGGTCCTAAAATGCAGCTGCTTGGCATACAAACGGGCCCCCATTAAACTGGAATCACACACAATATGTGTTTATGCCAGAAGAACAAATAGAAGCTGAACACAGGCCAAGTTTATTCACACACACAAAGCCCATGTAGCTCTTCATCAATATAATTGCCTTTTATATTGTAGTTTAAATAATAGGCTCTATTATTTCCTTAAAATCCTAATATTCTTGGCATTTTATCACTATGTTTACAAGGTAGGTTCTTCAAAAATGTGAAGGAAAGAGAAAAGAAACCTATACAATTTTTACAACACCAAATATTACTTTGAATTTTTAGCCTTAACTACTTGACTTCTTCTGCCACAATCTGGTATTTCCACCATCATAACAAAAACATAAACACTCTGCATGTTTCATAGGAATTTGACTTTTTATTCAGTAACATTCTTGCTCATGGAAGAGTAAGGAAAAATCATTCCACATAGCAAGGTTTAGGCACAGCAAAAAGAAACACACATACACACACTTATTTTCTGAACATTTTGTAAAAAGCTGTCCTGTAATTTAACTTGATAAACTTACATAGACAGCACTAGCCACAATTTTCTCCAATTCTCATAAAGCAGGCATCAGATAGGGTTTTTTTTTTTCTCTCTTCCTCTAAGAGGGAACAGTAGAAATCAAAAGTTGTGCTTTGATTTCTAGCTTCAAAAATTATCTCAATGCTAAATAGGGAGCAAAGAAACCTACCTATAGACTTTCTAGACTTAAAGGAAAAGAACATGTTTCAGAGGGCATTTAGATCTTTAAAAAGCATGACCCCATTTCTAAAACCACAAGTTAGATTACATGACACGAAACAGAAATTTTTGTAATATAGAATTTTATTTGCACCTTCCAAAGGATGAAAGTTTAAAAAAAAAACAACCTTTAATTTGTTCATTTAGTGATTGGCCCCATGGTGCCAAATTCAGGCTTGTCTCAATATCCACAGACCACGAATCACCACCACACCTAAAATATCTGTAATTTGGATGACATGAAGGTTTTAAAAAGAAGAAAGGTGAATTCTAGTCTTTTAGAAACACGTATTGAAATACTTCAATTTATTTATGATGAAATTATCATTAAGTGATATGATGACTGGAACTCATTTCAAAATAATCTGAAGTCAGTGAGAATGGATGTGTGGGCAGAGATGAAATGGACTGGCCACGAGCTGCTAACTGCTGAAGCTGTATGAGGGACACATG
>CM052894.1:11563031-11659601 GCA_028534135.1 Potos flavus | reverse complement strand
TCTTCATGCTGAAGGGCACTCAGGCTCTGGAGGGGACAGTAAATGAGACAGCGGCGGCAGCAGCTAACATTTATTGGGCACTTAAACTCTAATGCCAGGGACTGTGTTCAGCACTTTTTACATGAATTATCTCATTTGTTCCTTGAACAGCCTCTGAGGCAGGGTCATTTGTCCCAATTTTACTAATGCAGAAATTGCTCAGGACGACGTGGATTCACATCGAAGGTGCTTTTTCCTGGTGGTAACCACTGTGCTCCCTTCCAAATCGGAAATCCTGCTCTCTGTTCAAAAGTCACCAACCATTTAGCCCAGACACAATGTTTTAACAAATCTTTAGAGTTTTCATCATCCCCATTTTCTGTTCTTTTGAGACGGAGAAAAGAGTTGGCATTCTGTTCTCCTGCCGTCCCAACTTTAATTAAGCAGACTTCAAAAAGTCAAAAATTCAATGCATACAACAATAAAGATCATTGTACTAACCTTTCAATCGATTCTTTCAGGCGTTGAGTCGCTCGTAAGGAAAAACGTGAATTTTTAAAACTATCAAAGATATTTAGAGGAAGGACAAAGGGGAAAAGGAAATGGGAGAGGAAAGCAGTTTATATGTTACCCTAAAGGTAGGTTGATTTGGGGAGAAGCTCCTTCCATTTCTGCAGAATGCAAGAGGCAAAATGCCTACTACCTGCCCGACCAAAGCATTTCATGTTAAGTCCAACCATAAGAACTTGAACTCTTCTTACTACACACAGCATTCCAATCCACTATCAATAATTAATTTGAGAACATGAATTGGTAACAATGTAAATGGTATAATTCTTTCAGTGTGACCCAGTGTCAGCAAAAGTGTAAGAATATCAAATTAATCCCGCCTTAGGGAACAAGCAAGTCCTACACAACTGCAATTCATATATTCACAAATAAGAGATATTTCCATCATAGCATTTTGGCCTCCAAAGGAAAGTAACATCGACAATATTCCCCTGAGATTTTGTTAAAGCCAGACACTTGAAATAAACTGGCTATTGAAATGAACTATAATGCTCCATTTTCATGGCTGTTTAACCTTCAACAAGAATAAAATGTTCTGTTGCATAGTTACCAAATCAACATTTTATGATATAATCAAACAGCCTAATACAGCATCTGCAGAAAGATGCAGAAAGACCCTGCTTCCAAGGGGAAGGGCAAACTTTTCCTGCTAAGGTCTGGTCCTTTTCCCATGACCTATTTCCTTCCGATCCTTCTGAGTGTGATCAGATACATTCTATCTTAGTGGATAAGGTAATGACAGATTGGCATGACATACAAAAATACCATAGCAAACATTTAGAAGATTATTACAGCTTTTGTGGGACTACAACGTTCCTTGGTCAGAGGGCCATTTCAAACATTCAGACTCTTAAAAATGTGATAGTTCTGTGAACTACAATTCCTTTTCTATGAATTAATGTAAGAAACAAATCAGACCACTGTAAAGATATATCAGAATACTTGACATTACTTAGAATACCTAAAACTCAGAAATAATCCATCTATCACTGGAAGAACGTTTAAGTAAATTAGGGTGTTATCGTGTATAGAATACAGAAAAAAATATTAAAACAAAAGTTTCATGAGAATACAGAAAAAAATATACATCTCTACTGACATGCAAAGATGATCATAATATACTACTCCCTGAAAAAAGTAGGCTGCAAAACTGAATGTAAAGCATGACTTTATTTTTTGTAGACATAAATACTGCCCACAGATAAAAGACCAAGAAAGAAAGACTATAAAATATTAATATTGCCTTTTCTCAGAGTCAAGATAACAATTTTTGTTTTCCTTTAACTGTTCTGCATAGTGACATTTTTTTATAACAACTGCAAACTGTCTTTTATAATAACATACTCATGAAACAATAATGCTCATTCCATTTGTTTGAAAATCACAGTAATGCCAGGACATTTGGGGGGGGCGCAAATGGGAAGACAATTCTTGCTTTCTTGGATGCCCAACGCAGTAGCAGCTGAACATAGGGGACGTGTCTACCCACATAATTCCCAAACACAGTTATGCATGTTATAATAATTCCAACGAAATGCTTACATACTTTTCTGAAATTCCTCCAGTTTTTTAACAGCTTCATCTCGTTCTTGCCTAATTTTGTCACACTGAAAGGAGAAAAGACAGAAATGTTAAGTTTGTATCACAAGTTTGCAAAGGCAAGGAAGAGCAAACCTGTAAACAGTAACAGTTTCATGAAAAGAAAACAAAAATTACAAATCTTTAAAAAGCATTAAAGGTCACATGGTACTTCGACTACTCAACCAGCACGGTCTTTGTACCGTCCGTATCTGGCCACTTGCCTTGGACCTTCCAAGACAATGAGTCATCTTACTGCTCATTATCTCCTTAGGAACAGACCAATTTAACATCCTTGAGTTCAAATTACTCATTCTTTAACAGAATATATGTGCCTCTTTTTAAGTAGGTACTTCGCTAATACGGTGAACAGCCCATGCACCTGCAGGTCAGATTCCCTGAAACTGGGTAGCGACGAACTCCCCAGAACCATCCAGAACACTGGTGCACAGCCGGAAGTGACCCTCACTTGAAAACAAACTGCTGTCGTGCACCCCTTGAAATCCTCAGTTAAGGGAAAAATCTCTTCATATCCTTAGAATTCCAAAGAGAAGGTAGAAAATTAAAATGAGAAAAGAGAAAATATTCCACAATAAGCATATATCATTTACATAAACTACTTTTTAGTTTTAAAAGGTGGGAGGACTCACTGAAAACACTAGGAGGAGGAAGACCATAAAAGGCAAAAATAACTACTAAAGCATGAGGACCTTTCAGCGTATCGGGTATAGAAACAAGTATCCAATGTTTTAACAGGCCCTCAAGGTATTAATGAATTTTATAAAAACTTCATGTTCATTATGAGGACTGATTCAACTTACTGTGACTTTCACAAAGCAGGTTAAGTATAAAACATTTTAGAAAGATTTTCATCAAAAATGTCTACAACTTTAAAAAGTGATTTTTAACTATTAAGAGCAATAATTAAAATCTCAATTTTCTGGGAATACTATAATACTATAACAAGAGAATCATGTGAGTAAAACACAATTTTATTATTTTTTTTAAGATTTTATTTATTTGAGAGAGAGAGTGAGAGAGAGCACGAGCCGGGGAGAGGGGCAGAGGGCAGAAGGAAAAGCAGGCTCCCTGAAGAGCAAGGAGCCCAACATGGGGCTCGATCCTGGGACTCCAGGATCATGACCTGAGCAAAAGGCAGACACTTAACCGACTGGGCCACCCAGGCGCCCCAGCAAAACACAACTTTACATTATCTCTTAATCCTACTGTGCCAGATAAATATATTGGGATTCCATGCCTTTGGATATTTATTATTTCAAATTTCAATGGCTAAAAAATTATGACGCCACTGATAATTTGGAAAACCCAAATTAAGACAGTGAGATAGCCTCATCTAACAGACTGGCAAAAACTGAAAAAGTTTATTATCAGGAGTTGAAAACTGTCACATAACAGTGTGACAAGTGGAAGGTGGTGGAAGTGTCAACAGACGTAACTAGTTTGGAAATAAACTATCAGAACTGAAAATGCACGTACCCTATGACTCAGCAATTCCACTACTATTTTTCTTTTTTTTTGAAGTTTTATTTTAAGTAATCTCTATACCCAGCGTGGGGCTCAAACTCACCACCCCCAAGGTCAAGGGTCACGTGCTCTTCTGACTGAGCTAGTCGGGCACCCCTGCAATTCCACTTCTAGATTCTATTACTGGAATCTCTAGTAATGTTCTACATACATGTTCAGCATAAATCACGGTATATTCATATAACACGCTAGAGAACAGTGAATCAATGATCATAAGCTGCATGTGTCAACCTATCCCACAAAAGCCATAATGGTGAATAAAAGGAGCTGGAGAATCCATGTCAATACATACCTTAAGCAAATAAAATCACTTTATAGACTTAGACTGTATATTTCATGATATATATGGCATACATAAAAACATAAAAACCCAAAATAGAAGGTTATATGCAAAATTTATCACAGTAGTTCTCTCTTAAAATATAGGGAAAGGGCCCAGGGCTAGGTGACACTGAGGATCTTCAATTTTATCTGTAGCATTGTTTAAGTTTAAAAAAAGTTAACAGTTAATTCTTTTTTTTAAGATTTTATTTATTTGAGATAGAGTGAGAGCACATGCGAGAGTGGGGGGAGGGGCAGTGGGAGAGAGAGAATCTCAAGCAGACCCCCTGCTGAGCGTAGAGCCTGATATGGGGCTCCATCTCATGACCCTGAGATCATGACTTGCGCCAAAACCAAGAGTGAGACGCTTAACTGACTGAGTCACCCAGCTGCCCCCAGAATGACAGTTAATTCTGTCGGTTACATATTTGTTGTTATTCTCTGCCCTTCTTTGTGCTTTAAAATACTTTTTTAATTTAAAGAAATTAAGTCGACAGTTCAGTCTTCCCCTTTAATGTCTCAAGAACTGAAACTTGAAGAAGCCTATCTTCATTTATTTGGGTAAATCCATTCCCACAAGAGTACATGAAACAGGTCCTAATGCTAAATTAGCAAGGCTGTTTACCAACTCCGGACTTAGTCCCTCCACAGGAGGGTCAGGCTGGACCACTTCCTTGAGGATGCATAGTCTTTCATTAAGGTTTTCTTGAGGAATCTCTCCTCTGTAAAAAAGTAATGCTGTCTAATATAGTTTCTAGTTCCAACTTAACAGATAAACTGTCTTTATTGACTTTTGGTGTTTAAAATTCTAAACAATAGAGTTCTGGATTCTCGAATAAGCTGTCTGAGATCCTTCCCCCACCAGACAATATAACCCTTAATTTTGTGAGATTCTGGCCGTTTTAGGAATGTTCTTCTTGTTTTCTAGAGTCTGCACACTCACCTCCAACAACGCACAGTTTAGTCTAAAGCCCAAAAAGAAACATAATTTCTGACTAGACTCACACTCCTGAGTTATGACTGCCAAATGAAATGTATCTGCTGTTTTATTTTCAAATTAACTTCGCGTTTCTTCTTCTTCTTCATTTCTGAAGGTGTACGACGCCCTCTGAAAAACTGTCTTCACCTCAGATTCGGGGCTTGGGAGCGCTGCCCCTGACTTATTACCACTTGGATTCTTCTGTAGACCTCTCAAAGCTCCACCGGAAGGAACCAGAGGTTAACTTAATTCTCACTTAAATCAAAAGCCAGAGTTTTCACTGACACTTTGCCTGACAAAAGCATCCAACAGGAGGGCACACTACCCACTCAAACGTGGAAAAGCCCACCGGCGGACACGACACACGAAGCCCCCATGCAGCTCCCACTCACGGGTCACGAACGACACGTGGCAATTCTAGGGAGACTTACACCCGCTTCCCAGAAGGAAAGCCTTATGCTCGCGCTCTCTCTGCCTAAGGCCCAGGTAGACGGGCTCTCGTTAATAACAGGTCTCAACATCGCAGTCCTGTCCATCACGCCGGTCACCGGTGACCATCGTCCAGGCGTACGTTTTTACAAGAACCCTGCCGACAGCACCAGAGAATGCAGAAGCTGCCACCCAACCCCAGCTGTATTCTCTCAGGGGTCTTCATGTTGCTTTGCTTT
Organism: Potos flavus; assembly: GCA_028534135.1. Lineage (NCBI taxonomy): Eukaryota > Metazoa > Chordata > Mammalia > Carnivora > Procyonidae > Potos > Potos flavus. The sequence continues at coordinate 11,653,961 of CM052894.1, read as the reverse complement.
CTATTTTCTGCAACCACATTATGATAAAACTGGCAGCCACAGAATTTACCATCTGCTATGGATACTGAAAGGGGTGTGTGTTGGGGAGGCGGGGGGATCTATGCACACGGCAAAGGCAGCTGACTTATTCCCAAACCACAGCTGAACACAATATGAAGGACATACCCGTTTACTAAGCAGAAATCCAGACATCCGCTTTTTTCATCATTTGAGGTGAACCCAGCAAAGTATCTTGCACCTTTCCCTCATTCAACCAACAGAGGGAAGTCAGCAAGGATTCTGGGCTCCTAGGGGAGGGTGTTACGTCTCCGCGTCCTGCAGAAACCCCTCACCCACCCTGCCCCTTCCTCTACCCTGCCCACGCAGCTGCAGCATTTGTGGAAACTGCCTCTTTTTGTGTGAGAATTGCTCAGGAAGACTTTGCAATAGCAACAGATGTGAGGGTCCACATCCACATCCCTGAATTAGGATGCCCAGCGACTCTCTGGAGAGCCTGTGGCCAGGGTGGAACCCGGCAGCTTGAGCGTTGGCTGCTTTCCAAAAACTGGATAACACAAGGCCTCTTCTAGAGTCGATGCGGGCTCTTTGTGAAGTGGTGGATCGACCAGAGGTTGGCCTCGCCAGTTTCGAATATTAGAGGCCCTGGTCTCTGTATGAGAAGCCCGGGCCAGGCCCCCTATCTGTTCTTGGAGCCTCATCCAGGCAGATACCTGGCTTCCGGAACCCAACCAGCACCTCAAAGCACCGGCAGAGTGACCTGCAGAGCGGCGTCCACGTGAACCAGCAGCGCTCCCCTCCCCCCCACCAAAATGGGCAGCTCCCTTCCTTCCTCCTCACACAGCAACTACTGTTTAGACAAAAGTGTCTGCTTCAGAGTCTCGGCAGAGAGACAGAGAGGTTGTAGGTACTAAGACTTCTTTATATTCTGCTGTGTGTATAGCTTACGCAAGGAAAACCCCCATATTCGGAATTGTGTCTTGCCTCCACTAACATGAACGTTCATTTTCATCTCCGTGGTGCACGAATGCAGTGAGGGTTGCCAGCCTAGAGAAAGGCCAGTTTGGGGCCCATGAAGTGCACACATTCGCCGCATACACACACCATCAACAAAGTAGACGATGTACACAAGACAAGGATCTTCACTGAGGGAATCTACTATAATCACTGAATGCCTTGGTTTCCTTCCTCTGAGCCCTGAACAACCTGGTGACACAGCACCCACACGTGCCAGGCACTGTGTTAGCCCCGGAGGGGGGGATCCAGGGGGAACCTAACAGCCAGCGTGCTCTCACAGCGCTTACCATCTACCAAGAAGGATCGACAACAAAGCAAGCAATTTATAAGCACGCTCGCTCGAAGGGGGTAAATGCTGCACTACAGGGACACGTCGCAGAGGCTCTCACCACAGACCCGAAAAGGTCTCTGCCTGCCACCATTTCTACTGCTTTTTTCTGAAGTTCACTCCCTTTGTGTCCAGTTACAACGTTTAAAAACGTCAACACGCACAGCATCGGAATTGCACATAGTTACCTATTTTAGGGTCTTTGGTGATGCTTTCAGAGCACCATCAAAATCATTTTTAATAATGCCGGACAATCTCATAGTTCCACCTGTAGAAGGTCAGCTAGAACTCAACTGTGCCTGTCCTTAAAGAACACAATAAAAGAAATCATTCCCACTTAGATGGAATTCCTTTCACTCTCTTTCTCTTTTGGTGGTGGTCTTTCTTCCAATTCAAAGTTCTTTCCCTCCAATTTTCAGTAGCTGCCCCTTGAAGCTGTCTTGCAGCATTCTCCAAATTCTAGGTATTGTGTGTTAGATGGAAACACATGTCATCAGAACAGAGATCCTTGTTCTTTGTTTCTGGATAGATTGCTGTTAATAAGAGACTCATTTTCACTTTCAAACTGCTAAGTAATTACTTTTTCTCTGGCACAACCACTTGCCACTCTGCTCTAAAGAAACTGCATGTATGTGGATGTATTATGCATGAACGCTTAGCATAATGGATGCATATCTCGCTCTTTAAAGTGGCTTCTTTACTGATTTTTTTTTTTAATAAAATACTTTGGGACCTTCACCTCTGAAACTGACACAAGAGAAAGAAATTCTAACAATAGACAACAGGAGCCAAGATGCAAACAGTATCATATATCTTGCTTCTTGAAACGTAAGTCTTGGAAAGTGTCTGCCTCGTTCCCTTTCATTCATTGTTCCTGGCAAGCTGACAGACCCGCCTGATGTACTGGTATAGGAGCTCATCCAAACGACTTCTAATCAGCCACTTAAACATGTATTCATTTCAAAACTCAATCCCAAGACATAATATTAAATATAAATACTTACTGTGTAAAGGCGGATATTCTTCTATTGTACACATTCCCTTCTTTATACGCACGCTCCACACCCACCCCCCGCCACCCTGAGAAACGTGAAAGCTAGTCCATTAAAAGCTCAGTGAGGTTTTGCCCCCCCATATAGGAAAAAGCCCCAAACAATTATGACAAAGATCCTGAATGAGTCATAAGGGGAATGCCCTTCAATTGTAGGAGCAAGACTAACCTCTGAATGTGGGGGACTGCTTCATGAGCAAACAATCACATTTTCTTTGGTTGATTCCAAAGTATATAGTCTTCTATTTTTCCACACCTCAAAAAACAGATTTGGAAGTCCTGTTGACTTCAATGTGCCAGGCTTTCTTACTTTTTAACATAGTGCTGATAATGCCACTTAGAAACTAGGCCAAAAATAATAGAAATTAGCACCCTTTCTATAATGTCCCCTTATCCTGACATTAAAAAAAAAAAAACTCAACTTTTTACATTACAATCCAACCCCATACGACTTACTTGTACCCTATCTACTATTTCGATAATAATTTTGATTGATAAAAGGTGATAAGTACATAAGAAATACACAGATGTTTTACTACAAAGAAGTAAACAACAATTCCGCTTGAGAAAGTTGGAGAAGACTTAAAAAAAAAAAAAGGGACATTTAAGCCAAGCATTAAGAGCTAATAAGAGTCTGTCAGATAGTCTAGGGTGGGATCCTTATCTTTTTGTCCCTTTCCCATCCCACCCCCAAACTCCAGCCATTCACTTACAACAGCACAATTTATCATTTGTCCACGTGGCTGTATCCCTCATTTGAGTGGTTTTACTCAAGAGGGGGACCTTGGTATATTTTTCTTTATACTCCAGTACTCAGAAGGCATTCAACAAACAGTCTTCCCTTCGAAAAAGCTTTCCTTACAAACTCAAACAGACTTTGATTCCATCCTCAAAGCTAATGAGAAAAACCACAAAATGATCAACATTACATTTTTCTTAAATAGGGATAACTGCAAAGGAAAAGATCATTGACACACTGGCCCATCCTTCCGAGTCTACTCTTCCCCTTGCACACCTACATCAGAATCTGCATGCACACTCACTCACACGCATGATATTTCTAACATCAGACTGATTTGATATTTAACTTTCAGTTTTTAAGTATAAACCTACAGATGGTCAAGACAAGCGATCCAGAAAAGTCCTGAGTCTGATCATTTGCTATGGAAAAATTCAGGAGCTAACAACAATGAATGAAGAGTAACACCAAGACCTTGGTGGAAAATGTCAATCAGCTTCCATGAGTTTACTGGTTTTAAAAAGAACATCTGTGGTCAGAAGACCCGTGTACGGATCTGGACTCTGTTAAGCCCTGAGGTTCGGTTCTTTGTGCACTGGAGCTGACATGGGGCTGCTTGGAGCATCAGACAAGGAACATAAGTGAGTGTGTGTGTGACCCACGGTAGCTTCTTAATAATAAACACAGCCCCTTAAGCATAAACTCATGTCCTACCCCTTGTCTCCCCAGAGGAGATTCCAAACGGAGCATCAAAAGCTCTTATCCAAAGAAATCAAATCCTTGGTCTCTTCTCGTTGATCAGGTTCATCATCTAGCAACAAAGATAAGACTTAATGTGGACATGGAAAAGGGAGAAATAACTTGCAGTGAATTTACTCTGCTCCCTTCCACTCGTGCAAAATTCCCCCAGATCAAATTAACTATGGCAAAAAGACTTTCACTTTAGATTCCTCTCCCTGCCTAATTTTAAACTCCCCTACGAGGGAAGGATGGCCATGCGTATTTGCGGGTATGGCCTGGGCAAAGCTCACTCGGCCAGGCACAAGAAAGTGCTTTGCCAGAGAAAATGGTGTTCTCCATTTACCCCCTCCAGAACTAAAGCTGCTTTTACTCACTCTGTGCTGTATAAAAGGCTTTTATTATATGCTTCCATCTTTTGTAATACAGCCCCCTTTTTTGGGGAAAAAATCTGCGATAATAAGCCTGTTAGTCCTTTAACAGAAGATAAACAGAATGCAGTGAACGTAAAACCACCCTATTTTGTTTTACCCAACTGCAGCATCCCATACCGCTTTCGTTTCTTTTCTTCCCATTTCTGTTAATAGTTGTTTCTTAAAGAACTAGCACACAAGAGGGTCAGTAATGCGTACAGATGTTACAAAAGTATTAGGCCGTGTAGAGAAACATGCAAATACTGAATGGGCAAAAGTAATTTATAGTCCTCCTTTTACCAAATGCATTTTACCTATAATTCCACTTGTGTAACGGGTGGTTCATTTAAAAACCTCACCGCAGAAAGTGGCTCTCAGTTAAATAACCATCAACGCCACCAGCAATGGATGTTTATAGAACATCACTATTTTTAGGGCAATGCGAGGTCTGTATGTAAGCAAGGATCAGAGCAGGAGAAGAAAGAAAACAAAAAATGTACTCTTCTGCCTCTCACACTATTCATTTTCTTCTATAGTCTTCCTTCTCCATCACATGAAGACACTTGTTTGCTTTTGCCCCTCTGATCTTCTAGGTTAAGTCAAAGAGTTCTCCTGAATTAACGCTTCCAACTTGTCTTGCTCTCCGCCTCCTAGGCCTGGACACCTACAGAAGAGACACAACTGGTACCTTCTTGGCTCTTTCTCCTCCAGCTGGAAGATGGTTGCATATCTGGGCAGAGAGGCTCACGCGACCTGGCCCGAGCATCCCTCGCTGATTCCACTCTGAAATTATGGGGCCTCAGGGGACCAGGATTAAGCACAAACTCCCCACCTGTTGGCATCCTCAGGACATGTGTGATTTGGTGGTTACTGTATTAGAATTAGGAATCTTGTCAAACTCTTTTTCTGGGACTTTCTTACCACATTAGAGATGCACGCACCAACCACTTTCTATCACAGAGATCTTCATCACCTCCACCTACCTACCATTCCCTAAATCACCTGACGGAAAGAAGAGAAGAAACTCAAGATTTCACAGAACATCAAAGATTTATTTGCAAATGAGCAAAGGAGCCTTAAAACTAGGTGAAAAATAATGGTCTCAAAATCCATTTTTATATCATACCATTAATATTGCCAACCACATTACAGCTAATATAGGTAGCCAATTAATATGAGTGAAAAACTTCAGTATGATTAAGAACCCAATAAATAGCCTCAAATATGCCAAAAGTTTTACAATAATGGACAGCTCTACTCACTCTCTCTCTCCCCCCTACTTTTCAGTTCAATTTAGCACTCTTCTTTTTTTAACTTAGACCTCCCTTCTGTCCCCTCCCTGAATTTGCAGGGGAGAAAAAAGATACATAAACAAATATTCGCAAATCTTAGATGGATTATGTGTGGAGACAAAAAGGTAAGTAGTTTATAAAGGTTAGTAGAATTCGATGATTTCAGTTTAAAAATAAAACTTGTGCCAAGGCCCCTGAAAACATTCGCCAGGCATTACTATCTTCGTAGTGGGTGATTTTCAACTTTCAGTATATTTTCCATGTACTTAGAGGACACGAGCATAAAAAAGGTTTACGAAAGAAGATGGGCTAAACACCAATGACTGATGCCGAAGAGTTCTCTCCAGAATCTACTCTGTCTTAAGCCCCAAAGATACGTGTCTTCCCTTCAATTCCATCACTAGAATCCCAAATCTGGTTGTTAGGGAAAAAGTACAATTCTTGGGGGCTTGAGTTGCTTGGCCTGGTGCCTTGCTGCACATTTAGCTGTGGAGTTAATCTCCCAGAGCAGCGCCCACTGGGGCAGGCCTGCTGTTCTTTACCATCTGGAGCCTGGAGTTGATATTAGCTTGAACCACACATGCAGGAGAAAAGAAAAAAGAAAAAAACTCTCATTCGCATTTAACTGAAATTGGTGGCAGAACAATGCACCATGCCGTCCGGGCTTTCACACATATAAGAAAGGAAAGAAAGGGTAAAGTACAAACCTTCTCCTTTGTTTTCTGGTTCTCTGCTCTGAGGTCTTCATATTCGCCTATGGCTAAAAGAAAAACAAAAAACAAAAAAAGGAAAGCAACGTTACAACACTATCAAAAGTTTACTGTAGGAAAACCTGGGATCCAACTCCCCGCTATTGTCTCTTTACTAGGTTGGTGGCGGGGTAGAGAAAGGGCCACAGAAGAAGGGCTTCCGCTTTCAAGAGTAAGAAAGAAAAAGAGACCATAGCAGGTGGCGAGCCCACCAAGCCAAATTTCGGATTCTCCCTCGGTCACAGAAAGACCTCGGAGCCATGACTAACCTATGACAGATCACTTCTCTTTGGCGCTCGGCACTTGGTCCCGTGCAAGGAGAAAGATGGGTGCTCCCTGAAGTTCCTTCTAGCACCGTTAGTCTGCAGTGCTGTAATCAGAGGTTTTTTTTTTTTTTTTTTCCCGGTAATCAGAGGTTTATTTTTAAAATCAGCCTCCAGAAAATTAAGTAGGCTTACACATTCAGTTCAGTGTCACACATCTGCTTTTTTTTTTTTTTGTAAGATTTTATTTAGGTATTTGAGAGAGAGAGAGCAGGAGCGGGGTAAGGGGCAGGGCGAGAAGCAGGCTCTCTGCTGAACAGAGAGCCTGATGTGGGGCTCAATCCCCAGACTCCGGGATCATGACCTGAGCCGAAGGTGGACGCTTAGCCAACTGAGCCACCCAGGCGCCCCCCACATCTGCTTTATCCACAGAGCAAAAGGTTTATGCCATGAGCATTCAGCTAACAACAACTATTTTCAGGCATTTCGAGATTGTCCATCACCAACCCATGACCAGATACCAGCCAGACTCATTTTGCTAAGTTGGAAAAATATGTGAACCGTTCAGAAATATTTCCAACTATGGGGGAAAAAACCAGCAGATTATTTAAAAGCCTCTACCACCAGACGAATAAAGTAGCCTGAACACCCACATTCATCTCTTAGCCAAAGCACCATTCTTAGATACCCTCACGGTTGAGAATATGATGTTTACAGAGTATGACGGGAAGAAAGAGCATGACCCAGGATTACGGACGGAGCAGATATATGAGGCGGGCCTACTCCCAGACCAGCGCCTTGACTCGCACCACAGAGCCGGGCCGTTATCAGACTGGATTTTTACACCTGTACTTTTAAAAAATGTAATTGGGATTTATCTACAAAAAGCTCAGTTTTTCTTTAAAAAAAAAAAAAAGAAAGAAAGAAATAGAGTTTCCTATTTCCATGAATAACCAGAAGAAAAAAGAAAAAAGGAATCTGAAACCAGTGGCTTCGAGAACATCCCAAACAATCTGGTCATTAATTCTAAAAGTGTAGGATTCTAACCACTGGAACAGAGAACATCCCAAAAACAAACAATTCACATGGTGAAGCATATCCTTTGTGTCCCCCAACAGTGATCCAAAGGATGTAGAATAGCTACAGTGATTGTAGGACCACAACTGTAAAATCCAACCAAATGAACAAATATTTATGGGATTATACCACCAATGCCCATAAGTTTTATTGGCACTCTATGACCATCTAAATAAAAGTTAATGAACAATTTTACTGAAGCCACACCCAAAAAGAATCCTTGAAAATGAGATAGCCCATAAAATAGCTGAATATATACATGTAAAGATAGAGTTTTTTTTTTAAGGCACAGCATTCTTTTTTTAACTTTTTTATTTTTTTTTTAAAGATTTTATTTATTTATTTGACAGAAATCACAAGTAGGCAGAGAGGCAGACAGAGAGAGGGGGAAGCAGGCTCCCCACTGAGCAGAGAGCCCAATGCAGGGCTCGATCCCAAGACCCTGAGATCATGACCTGAGCCGAAGGCAGAGGCTTAATGCACTGAGCCACCGAGGTGCCCTGGCATAGCATTTTTTTTTTTAAAGATTTTATTTATTCACTTGACAGAGAGTGAAAAAGCACTAGCAGAGGGACTGGCAGAGGGAGAGGAAGAAGCAGGCTCCCCTTGGAGCAGGGAGCCCGATGCGGGGCTTGATCCCAAGACCATGACCCTAGTCGAAGGCAGTCGCTCAATGGCCTGAGCCACCCAGGCACCCTAAGATGGAGCCTTTTTAAAAATAATTACATTTTCAACAGAAAACATGAGTGACCACAGAATGAAGCCCTGTGCGCACCGGCTCCCCCATCAGCCTCCACCACACAAAGCCCAACCAATGCGTATGAACTAAACTGTCCTTGGTTATGAAAAATCAATAAAATGACCCCCTCCTTTTTTTAACAGAAAGAAACAAAACTAAGAGATTCTAAAAATATACACTTAGGCACTGGGTAGTCTGCGGTCACGGTCTCAAGTCTTATTACTATACCTAAAATTCTTTCGAAAAATAAATATATATTTTTTCGAGAGACTTTAGTTTACTTGACATTTAAAAGTATCTGTAGCTGAAGTCGAAAAATCAAGATTGACTTACCACTCTACTCTTGATGACCTACTTTATAGACACGCAAACAATAAAGGCTTATAAAACCATGATCCCATATTGACATTAAGAAAATGTTTTTCTATTTAAAACATTAGATAACAGCTTTAAAGCTTTTTAAGAATACCGATACTATTCTTCCATTATATCGCCAATAGAATCCAGATGAACATGGCAGATTCCCAACTATAGGGTCTTTATGAAAAGCATTAATTAAGAACCCTTCACCTATCATGCCTTAATGGAAACCATAGACAATGTGCTTTCTTGTGAATATGTACAACTTAAAAAAATAAAGCCAGGTAAAGGGAATGGAGAGGAAAAGTATGGGAAAAATATGAGAAGAGTTCCCAGTGGGAAGGGAGCACCTGGGGAATAGGGTGTAAATGGAAAGAAAAACATGTATTACATTTTTATTTCACTGTAGTTAGAAAACCAAGCTCACTGTCCTAAACAGGATTTACACACATGCACACACACACATACCCCATGATGAATATACATGTAACCCCATCCTCAGCAAAACTGGCAAAAACTGAAGTGACTTATAGCACTGAGTTACTTTTTTGGCAAAGCTAAGGGGTCACAGAGAAAGCCTTCTCTTTGTTTCAGAACTGGCTCAGAGTTTGGAAAATTTTTAAGTGAGTCACACAACTCAAGTGATTGGATGATACAGAGCGACCAAATCTTGAAGTGACCAATGCAAAAGTGAAGATAAACTGGACCAACGCGCTCCCATCTGAAAGACAGCCACAGCTTGGGAAGACTTCGTCTCCTGCATTTACAGGCGCAGTTTATTTCAATGTACGGCAAGGTCACATCGCACAGTAACTAAAAAGTGCAGCCAAGGGACTTTGGTCTAGTTGGTTAACCTCTCTCTAAATCGCAGATTCCTCCTCTGCAAAATAAGGATGAAAATTATATGTCTTTCTCACGCTGCGGTGATTAAGAGTGAGCTAACATGTAAGGTTTAAGAGTGCTTAGGTATGTTACGTGTTCAATACATGTTCGCCATGCTTATTGTTACTGATACAGCAAAAGACGTCGGATCTTGTGTGCACAATAAGAGATGAGGCCGATTCCTAACACCCTCGGTCTCAGGCTGACTTTTGTTGCACATGGCCTGAAAGCTGGCAGAGCAGAAAACCTCTGAAACCCTACTATTCTGCCAAATAAAAGGAGGGGGAAGGGGGCTAACAATCAGTTGTAGTGTGTTGTAGTTAAAAAAAAAAAATGGCAAAGAAGTGGAAGCATGTCTGGGAGCTGTACTTTTCAATCCTGGCTGCACATTAGAATCACCTGGGGAGCTTTTAAATCAGACAGACGTCTAGCCCCCTCTCCACCCACCCCACCCCAAGATTCTAATTTAACTAGTCTAAGGTGGACCTTGGGCACCATATTTGTTTGAGAAGTGAACACCCCAGGTGATTCCAATGTGCAGCCAGGGAGGGGAATCACTCCATGAGAGTACAGAATGGAAGAAAAAGGGAGACGTGGAGAAAACAAGGAAAATATCAGGCAGAGCACGTGTTTCAAGAATCATGCTGGTTTTCCATTTTCCAGCTCCCTAATGCCAAGAAAGGGAGCTTTCTTTCCAAACTGCAAATCATGACACAGTCAGCCCAGAAATCAGAGTAGACCTAGTCATTTCAGAAGCATGACACTCAAAGTTCACAAACATAGGCAACAACATCTCTGGCTCGGGTGAGTCACAATCACGGTTTGCCCGGGACTTTCCCTGTTTTAGACTGAAGAGCCCAGTGTCCCTGGACACCTCTCAGTCCCAGGCAGGTTAATCACACCATCTCAAGTATAAGCACCAGATCAGCACTTCCCAACCAACACCTTCTAGACCTGTGCTGCCGAATATGGAGCCGCTAGCTACATTAATTAAAATTAAAGAAAACTTAAAATTCCGTTCTTCGGTTGTGATAGCTGTATTTCAAGTGTTTCACAGCTACGGGTGGCTAGGGGCTCCCGTGGTGGACAGCGAACGCACAACATTTCCAACACAGCAGGAAGTTCTACTAGGCAGTACTATTCTGGATCTCTTTATCCAGACAGCCTATAAGCACCTCAAACTCAACATGTTAGAAAGTGAACTCATCAAACTCCCTTTCACCCAGACCTCCCCCTTCCCGTATGCATGATGACCTTCTGGGGTCACCACAGACCTGGTCCTCAGGCTAGCACCTCAGGACTACCCTTGATTCCTCCCCTTCTCCCACCTTCCAACGAATTATCAAACTGCTCCCATCTCGTAAAACGTCTCCCCGGTCTGCCCTTCCTCTACACTATGTCTGCCCTAATTCTAATCTTCAATAATGGTGAAGTCCTCTCATGTAGCCTCTAGCCCTCCTCTATCCCAAGTTCATTCTTCACAAAGTAGATGGTTAGCACAGCAACAAGGCAACCTGGTTATGTCATTCTTGTAGCCCCCCAAGATGTTACTTCACAACCTGGGATACCCATGCCCACTCCTGCCATTCAGCCTTAGAGACCACCACTCAATCCATCATACCTCTAAGACCTTTCACACCCAGGTACCTTTATACACATTTTTCCCTTCACCTGCAAGGTCTTCTCCTCTCCATCATCCCTAATTCCTCCTTGACAATGCAATTCAACTCTCACTCCCTGTAAGAAACCCTCCCCACATACCTAAGGCAAAAATCAACATTTCTATTTCTAATATACTACCAGAGAACCTGGTTCATATATCTCTCTACTAGAGCCAATACATGTTAACATTATAAATTATCTGAGCATAAGTCTGTTTTCTTGTCTTCTCTCCTATTCGATTCGTTGCTGTAGACTTCATACCCAGTAGAATACGAGCAGAGTCGGTACCTATGTTGACTGAATGACAGCTTCATATAAACCCGTGATATGGAGCAATTAAGCCAAATATGAACATCCCATTTTAAAAATGAAGATACATGGAGAAGTCAAATTCCACAGTAAGAATTACTGGAGGCAGGACCAGTCTACTGATTTCCAAAATCATTTGTGTAAAAAAAACATTACTGGGCATTACTGTGTGCAACGTGCTGAAACACTAGACCAGAAATAATCCTCTAGGGTGCTGACTATGTCTTTATGCATGCAGACACCAACATCGAGCACAATGCCTGACATATAGCAGTCACGGGATAAATGTGTGTTAAATTAAGGAAGAAGGAAGAATGGATCTAGGTCTTCACGTGAACAAACTGTGAAAGAGCACGTACTCTCCCCCCCATAGTAAAAGAGTCTCTTACATCACGTGTTACAACAAGATACTTAATAAAAGTGAAGCTTTAAATAGCTATCAAATATAACCAGAAAAACAGTGCCTCATAAGATCTTCTAATGTAGATTCTCATCCATTAAGTCTGCATCTTTGAGCCTCATGTAGCCTTGAAACACCTCTTACTAATGGGGAACGAGGACATGAGTCATAAGAGATAATGTTCAATTAGGACATTATTCCCTTCTGCGCATATGCCAATGGGTCCTCTTTTAGAACCAGAGCAGAAAGAGAAGTCATTTATACCTCCCTTGTTAATTAAAGCATTAGAAAAGCCAGGAGAAAAAACACTGCTGGAAAACCTGATCAAAAAAACAAAGATGACAGATTTCGCATCTGAAAAGAAATGATGGCAAACCTGAAATTTACGCATTACTTGGTAGAACACACAGTTCAGTGCTAATGAATTAATGATGCTTAAGAAGTACTCCCAACAAACTATAGTAATGACTTCAAATTAACCCACAGAAAGGAAGGAAACGGAGTATGTTTAAAATGCATGTATAAGTTTGGTTTTCCATCTGGCATGGAGCTTCTCTGTCACCAGTCCTGTCACCAGTCCTGTCCTCACAGCAACAGGACAGCGGAACAAACTGAAAATCAACAACTCTTCTTAGATCCACCAGAGAGCTGAGGTCACGGGGCAACTGCTATTCCGAAAATGAGAGAGACAAGTGAGAGACAGACAATCACGACTTCCTAGAGCAGAAGCCACAGTGTGGAACCTGCTCAGCAACCAGTCCCAAGAGAGAGAAACCTAAGCTGTCACTGGCGAATTGCTGAAGGCTCAGTCCTAACAAGTGTGAGAGTTAAAAACCCCAGTGAGTGGGCCAGTCTTAGGAGGGTCCCAACCTTTTGAGAGTTTTATCTCCAGAAGTGCTATCACACACAGCCTCGGAGGAAATATCATAGGAAATTTCCCTACTGCTTCAGGCAGGGGAGGGGGGAAGGAGTCACGCTGAAATACACCCAGAGCCTCTGTTCTTCACAGCAAGGCCTGCCCTCGGGACAAATTACTTCCCTAGAGCCTAACAGACGTGGGAGAAGGTAATAGCGAACTCCAGGCCCCTTTAGCCTTCCTGTCTCACCTAAGGAGGAAACATCAAAACTAAGAAGTGCAAGTGAAAGTCACAGCCCAGGGGCACAGGCTCACCAAGAGACAGAGACCTTATCACAAGGACCACTGGAGACTTCCCCTCCCCCATACCTTACCCCCCCCCTCCCCCGCCATGGATGTTTATAGCAGAGTTATTCACAATTCCCAAACCTGGAAGCAACCATCATGTTCATCAACAGGTGAATGGATAAACAACATGTGGTACGTCCTGCAACTGAGTATGATTCAGTGATACAAAGAAATAAATGCGCTATCAAGCCACACAAAGATATGGGGGACCCATACATGCATATTGCTAAGTGAAAGAAGTCAATATAAAAATGCTACATACTGAGTGATTCCAACTCTATGACACTGTGGGAAAAAGCAAAACGACAGGCAAAAAGATCAGGGATGCTGCCAGGAGTTCAGAGGTAAGCAGGGAACAATGAACAAGTAAAGCAGAGAGAATTTTTGGAGCAGTGAAATTATTTTGTATGGTAATGTAATGGTGGGTACGTGTCATACAACTGTCAAAACCCATAGGATGTATATAACACAAAGAATGAATCCAAATGTAAACTATGGACTTTAATTAATAATAAAGTATCAGTATGGCTCATCAATTCTAAGAAATGCACCACGCTAACTTAAAATGATAATAATAGAGAAAACAGGGAGTGGGGGAAGGTGAGAGGCTATGTGGAAATTCTCTATACTTTCTGCTCAGTTTCTCTGTAAACTTCCCCAAAAGTCTTATTTAAAACAAACAAATATATATATATACATATACATATATATATATACACATACATACACATACACACATCTTTATGTAACAGAATCATACTCTGATTTGTGCCACAGAGGATGAGATAGAATCAAGTAACCAGAAGGATCCTAATATATTACTATTCCATGTACCATACAAAATATTTCAGAACTTATGTTTTAATATTTAATTTTTACCAGCATGGTAGACAGACAACAACAAAAGCCATGTTCCTTATACATTTTAAAGCAAAGCCTGGTTGTGTAAGAGAATAAAATCTACAGCATGACAAAGTTTAAAATATACCCTTTCTGTATCCGCTTTTGAGAATTTTTCCCACAGCTACACTTACAGATAAATGTGTTCATTTTAATAAACTTTAATTTTATAAACTTTAGATTTACAGCAAAATTGCAAAGATAATACAGACAGTTCCCATAAGCCCTACACCCAGCTTCTCCTATTATTAACATATTAGTATGGTACGTTTATTACAATCAATGGACCAATACCGACACATTATTATGAACTAAGGTCCACTTTATTCACATTTCCTTAGTTTTTCCCTAATATTCCGTTTTCCTTCCAGGATTCCACTCAAGTATGACGTTATAGTTGTCAGGTCTCCCCACCCACCTCCTGGCTGTGACAGTTTCTCACTACATAGACATACATGTATCTATAAATATTTCTATATGTAATCATCTGTATCTAGATTAAGCAAAACATGAATTCATACTGATGTCTCCAACTGTTATCTATTGCCCAAAGCACTATTTTTTTTTTTAAAGATTTTATCTATTTATTTAACAGAGAGAGACACAGTGAGAGAGGGAACACAAGCAGGGACAGAGGGAGAGGGAGAAGCAGGCTCCCCGCCGAGCAGGGAGCCCGATGCGGGGCTCGATCCCAGGACCCTGGGATCATGACCCGAGCCGAAGGCAGATGCCTAACGACTGAGCCACCCAGGTGCCCCCCAGAGCACTATTTTTAATAGCAAAGACATAGAAACGCAGAGGTGTCCATCCAGAGGACATTAACTACATGTGTGAGATCTGTAGAGTGGAACACTATCCAATCAATTTTTTAAAGATTTTATTTATTTATTTGAGAAAGAGAGAGAGAGTGTGTGTGTGTGTGAGCATGAGCGGGTAGGAGGAACAAGCAGACTCCCGCTAAGCAGGGAGCCTGATGTGGGGCTGGATCCCAGGACCTGAGATCATGACCTGAGCCAAAGTCAGATGCTTAACTGATCGATTTTTAAAGGTGCCCCTAACCAATCAATTTTTAAATATTTAATTCTACATGTACTGATATAAATTGTGTAATATATATTCAGTGATAACTACATATGTACATACAAGCACACAACTTCCGAAAGGAAATACAACAAAAAGTCAACAGTATAACTCTGAGCAAAGGAAAGGGGGGGGGGGGGTAGAGCATGCATTATCAGTGGGGTGACACTACCTCAAAGAGGACTACAATCTCAGGTTATTACAATGGTTTGCAACCTCCAAAGGATCACAGTACATAAAAAGATACATCATATAGCCAAGGTATTAAAACTTCATGGGGAAGCCTGCTTCTCCTCTCTTCTGCCACTCCCTCTGCTGCTCCTCCTGCTTGAGCTTGCTCTCTGTCAAATAAATAAGCAAAATCTTTAAAAAAATTTTCATGGGGAGCAGGAACAACTAGGGGAAAAAATGTCCAAAAAGACTCCCTAAGACAGTATCATGAAATAAAGATTAAGAAATGAACTCGAGGGGGGTGCCTGGGTGGCTCAGTGGGTTAAAGCCTTTGCCTTCGGCTCAGGTCATGATCTCAGGGTCCTGGGATCGAGCCCCACATCGGGCTCTCTGCTCAGCGGGGAGCCTGCTTCCCCCTCTCTCTCTGCCTGCCTGTCTGCCTACTTCTGACCTCTCTCTCTCTGTCAAATAAATAAATAAAATATTAAAAAAAAAATGAACTAGAGGGAACAGTTCATTGTACTTTTCACTTCCTATGCTTTTTCATTTTCCTGTGAGCACATGTTTATTTTTAAATTTAATTTTAAAAAACCCACAAAAGTAAGATTTATCTACGCAATGGAAGTGGTACATCAATCGGGAAATTTGGACTATAAGCTGTAGTTCCTCAACCCATACGGAGGGTCCATCTCATGGAGGGTTACCCTGTTGGTGTCTCTTGGGCAGGAGCTCACAAACTTTAGGAGGAAATTGCATTTTTAATCAGGAGGTTGGTTTACAACAAACACCAAGCGTCCCACAAAGCCTAAAATACTATCTGGCCATTTACAGGAAAAGTCTGCTGACCTCTAGTCTACACCATATTTGCTTAAAAACTTCTTTTTTGGTGTATTCATACAGTGGAATACTACTCAGCAATGCAAATAAATGAACTACAACTACACACCACACTGCTGCTAAATCTCACACGTAATGAGTGAAAGAAGACAGAAGAAAATACCACATCCTGTATGATTCCATTTACGTAACTTTCAGAAACTGGTAAAACTTAGCTTTGGTGACATAAATATCATTGGGGAAAGGCAGGCGATCATGATTAGAGAGCTTACGAAGGGGTTTCTGGAGATGTTTGATTTAAGTGTTGTTAGAAACATTTTTTTCAATAATTCCTTGAGATGTTCATTCATACTTTGTGCACTTTTCTCAACCTACGTTATACTTTGTTGTAAAAGCAAAACATTTCAAATTATCGATTTTACAAAAATATACCCAGAGGAAGAAAAATAAATTTACCAGGCTCCTTTTTATAAATAACAGGTAGGAAAGTGCATATGGACCCTGGTTATTCAGAGACCAGTGGCCCCTGAACCACACTTGGAAAAATAACGATGTAAAGCCAAGTTTGCACTTGACACCATGGCAACCATTTAATCCCAAACCTCTTTCTACTGACCGACTTTGTATGTATCCAAGACTGACAATGCTTCGGCTTTTCCTGACTGATACAGTCACGGTGGTAGGCAATCGTTTGGCCCCTTTTGTCAAAATTATGCTCTAGCTACTTTCTGGCCTTGCAGTCAAGGGAACACTGGGAGCCTCTTTAAGTCCTAACTCCACTCTAAGAATAAGCCTGGCTAAATTTCCATCTGAACCTTAAGCACGATCGCTATAGTCTTGGGGAAAATGATAACTAACTCTAAAGATAAAAGGAGGTTACCTTGCTGCAAAACCCATTCTCTTACCGTAGGATGGTATTTTCAGTGTGGTTGTTGGAGCTTTGGTCCTACACGATAGCATCCTCACTGTTGGGTGGCAATCGCTGCCTTCTAAACTTCCTCACCAAGTTCCAAATGACACGACATTACTACGCTGACCAGTTCAGGGGACAGCTGTTGTTTGTGTCTGCCCAGCCTGCATCCCCCCCTTCTGGTAGTGGCACGTCACGCTTTTTGGACAACTACTCCAACCCACTGGTCTTTGTGGGGGCTGCCAATCAAGGTGCCCTGCCCTTCCCGGTCCAAAGGACTTAAACCCATGACCCAAACTAGGCCACCTAGACACTCTTCCTGGAATTTACATGCCTACCCCCATCCCTAGACTAGGAACCCCTCACCAGCAGGGATAAGGTTTTATTCATCACTCTATCTCTGATGCCTAGCACAGTGCCTGGCTATGAATATTCAGTGCATGTGCGATGAATACATTACAAAGAAAATCATGTACCTTAAACAAATGCTGAGCTAAGTCGATCATTTCCCAGCAGCATTCTGGAGGGGGAGCAAATTGTATGATGTTTTGTAAGGGAAATGTCCACTTTAGGAGCTAGGAAATATGCATCGGAAATAGTACCCCAAGTTGCCATTTGTCAATGTGTTAAAGACGTCAATCAGTCCAATAAAATAAAGCTCCAAAAAGGACAAAAAGAGAATTACCTCATTACCTCAACATCTGCTTGAACATAAGCAATCACACACTGGCTAATTTTTTTAAAGGGACATAATATAACTTTCTAGAAAGACATAATATAGCTAATTATACCATTCACGAGAAGGGAACATACAATGTTTTGAAGTAATTCAGAAGTGGGTGTGATTTATAAGACACAGAGCTTAGAGAATGGTAAGTATAAATTAGAGATTGTTCATATTATGACAGACTCCGTCATTACATTTCACAACTTTTGTCAAAAGCAACCTTATTCACCACACCACTGAAGGCTTCACATTAGGGAAGGCTGCTGTCAGCTCTGCCATTTAGAACAGATAGGAATCTTCTTTCTGAACACCCTCCTGGGGAATGGGCTCCAAATTTTTGACTTAAAATTCACTAAGGAAGAAATGAGATGAGGAAAACTACATGGCCAATAAACACGTAGAAAGATTTCAAACCTCACTGAGAACCAGGTAATACAATTTTTCTAAAGGCACTATTTTTGTTCATCGGATTGGCAAAAATTAAGAAAACTGTCAGACTGCCAAAATGAGTAAAGACTGCTATTGGTCAACACTGACAAGTGTGGGGGGACACGGGCACTTCTGGGGGGAATGTGAAGTGGTACAGCCATTTTGGGGGGCACTCTGGTGATGCCTGGCAAAACTTTATGTCTGCTTGCCCTCTGATCCAACAATTCCCTTTCTAAGAATCTATCCTAAAAAAAACTATTGGTAATTGCACATATTTGTGTGACTATTTGATGCATGATAGTCTACTAGACAATAAACTTGGGGGAAGCAAAGGCTGTCTGGTTCACTCCCTCTACCGCCAGTGCCTACCACATGGGGCTCATATATGGTAGATATCTGGTAGTTAAGTATTTGTTAAAGGAATAAATGAATATGTTTAGTCAGTGTTGAAAAGAAAAAACAGAGTGTTCATCAATATTGGTTCTTTAGATGTAGTGAAAAGAAGGGCCATATGTACCCCAATGTTCATAGCAGCAATGGCCACAATCGCCAAACTGTGGAAAGAGCCAAGACGTCTTTCAATAGATGAATGGATAAAGAAGATATGGTCCATATATACAAGGGAATATTACGCCTCCATCAGAAAGGATGAATACCCAACTTTAGTAGCAACATGGATGGGACTGGAGGAGATTATGTTGAGTGAACTAAGTCAAGCAGAGAAAGTCAATTTTCATGGTTTCACTTACTTGTGGAGCTTAAGGAATAACATGGAGGACAGTAGGAGTAGGAAAGGAAAAGTGCATTGGGGTAAATCGGAGGGGAAGACAAAGCATGAGAGACTATGGACTCTGAGAAACAAACTGAGGGTTTTGGAAGGGAGGGTGTGGGGGATGGGTTAGCCTGGTGGTTGGTATTGAGGAGGGCATGTATTGCATGGAGCACTGGGTGTGGTGCATAAACAATGACTCTTGGAACACTGAAAAAAAAATATTGGTTCTTCTTGTCCACATTTAATAGGAATGATGGAAATATTCACAATGTTAAAAGGTAGTAAAAAAAAGTCTATTTTCAAAAATAAATCATACACACCATCAGCTTACAAAATTAATTATCATATTGGCAAGTGCCCAAACACCTAGTTGCCTATCTTTCCATCTCAAATCTCTAGCTTCTGGGTTAGTTCCATGAGTCAAACAGCAATCAAATGCTCTTGAAATAAGTCAATTGTTATCACAGTCTATGATCCAATGACAAATAAATGCCCTGGTTTTGAGATGGGCTGAAAAAATTCCCAATGCTTGTGTAACCAGACTTAATACTAAAAAAAAGTGCACCTTTTACAAAACACAAATTTCAAAATCTAACTGTTCTATTGTCTTTGATATGCCCATAATCAAGGAAATGCATCCTCTAAAATACCAATACCATAGCTTTGTTTTCCAATATAGTATGAGAAAGAACTAAAAACTTAAGAATCCTCCATTCTTCTCAGTTCTCACATCCAACATGGAGACAGAGAAAGTATTCCAAAATGAAATATAAACAACTTGTGGATTATCTGCATTGTTAATCTACTCTTGACGTTATTATATTCAGAATAAAAAGAAGTGAAGTTTTTCATTGTAATATTATTTAAAAACTGACCATCCATCAAAAGCTCTGGTATTATCAATGATGAAAGCTCCAACTGTCTAGAATATAAAGTAAGAATTTTTATGTAATCGGGGGAAGAGTGCTATTAGAAATAAAACACTGACAGAATCCAGCCCCTCACTAAACCACTCGAGAAATGTCAGATAAGGACATTTTGCCCACCCACTAGATTCACTGGTGCTTGTGACTTTATGACCTAAGGCTAGTCTAGGATGGGAGCTGAAGGTACTGTGAAGGCAAAAGCCATTAACATTTATCCAACACTTTCTAAATGCCAGATACCACAAAGACACGTGCTCTGTCCATTGCAGTGAGGTAATCATTTCCCCAAGATAAAAGGATTGGTAAACAATCGTGCTTTGATTTGTTTCCAGGAGTGTGAACTCTGGAGAAGTCCACGCAGCCGTGCAAATGGTATGTTTGTGGTTTCCAGGAGCAACAGGTCATAGTACCGGACAGGACCTAATGAAATTCTCTGGTTTCGCCCACATCTTCAGTCAGGTAAGGCACGACAACCACAAGACTCATGGAAGGGAAGAGACTCTTCCAAGTTCACAGAGTTGATAAGTTGAGCCAACAGAAGTGAAAGAGCAAGAGAACGGCAGCCTCTTCCACTCTGTGGCCGTGTCACCGAATGATTCAGAAAAGCCCATGCTCCTCCCCATTTTTACTTCCTAAATCTGCGCAGTTCCTCTCTGTCTTGACCCATATTCTCAGGCCACCCTTGGCCAGGGTAATAACAGTAATTTTCAACGGAAAGAGTGTCGAACTCACATTTGATCGCTAATCTGCCTTTGTGAAGAAGTGCAGAAAGAGATGAAAATGATTGATCAGAACAGTTCCTGAGGAGGAGGTAATCTCCAGTCACCTGGCAGCGTGGAAGTGCAAGGACACGGCCTGGCTCCCCTGCAGGCCAGAGCCAAATCTTCACTGGGGAAGCCCGACACAGAGAGGGTGTTGGCGCACTACTAACAGTTAAAAATGGTAACTGGTAAAACACATCATGGCCCGGAATCGTGGCTGGGAAGGGAAAGAGGAACTAGACAGAAGGCGACTGGAAAGCAGGGAAAGGCTGCGGTGCGGCGCGGCAGGCCTCCCCGCGCCTCTGGGCAAGGGTGGGGCCACGGCTGGGGCGCGGGGCCGGAGGAACTGCCCAAACCGCCTGCCCCCCGACACATCTGCCCCCTCCCCACGCTTCTCCCGCGTGGGAGGGGGTGCCCTGGGTCCTCGTCCGCCCCCAATCCCGGTCCCTTCCCCCCACCCGGATCGCCAGCTCAGGCAACGTGCGGGGAGCGCTTCCCGCACTGCCGGGCCCCACGCCCCTGAGCCCCGCACTTTACCCTCGGCCCCTGGCTCTCCGAGGCGCGCGGGGCGCGGAGGACGCTCCCGCACGGGGGACGGGGCTGTGGGGTGCGCCCGGCGGCCGCGACAGCCCCCCCGCGCCGCTCGCCGCAGCCCAAACCCAGCGCCCGGGAGCCGTCCCCGCCCACGGGCCGCGGCGGCCCGCACCTGGCGGCCGCGCGCCCGCCTACCTTGCTCCTTCAGACTGGTGATGAGCTGCAGCTGCTTCTCCTCGTCCGAGCTGTTCATTTTGGCAGGTGGGGCCGGGAATAAAGGAAAGGAGGGAGAGGCGAGGGGTGCCGCGGGGCGGAGGGGGAGGGAAAGCAAGATGCCGGTGGCGTGTGGCGGCACTACCCGGAAGTCGGGTCTGCTCCCGCTCCTCCTCCTCCTGGCGCCGAGCGCGCGAGTGAGATCATCCCCACGCACCTACTCGGCGGCCGCCGCGGCTGCACCTGCGGGCGGCGCGGCGGCCGGGGGCGGGCCGGGCGGGCGGCCCGGGGCGGGAGGTGGGGCGGCGGGAGGAGCCGCGGCGGCCCCGGGAGCCGCAGCCCGTGCCCCGCCCGCAGCGGCCGCGGCGCCTCGCCTTCCCCCGCGGAGGCCCGCGCCGCGGGAGGCGCAAGGCGGCCCGGGGCGTGGGACCCGCGGGTGTGCGCCCCGGCTCGCTACCGCACCCCTCCTCCGCCCCACCCCGGGACACCCGGACGCGAGATCGGGGAGGAGAGCCGGCCTTGGGGCTGTGGCGTCCCTGACGACCGCACTTGGAGCGCTGCCGCGGGCCGCCCCTCGCGAGCCACCGAGGGAGAGCGGGGCGTGGTGGGCATAAACAGCGAGGCTTTAACTCAGTTCTCACCCAGTGGACCCTGGGGGCGGTGTGGGAAATCAGGCGCCCGCCGGGGCAAGCTCGATGCCACGTTTTTGCACCTTGGGAAGCAGGCAGGGACTGAAACGGGCCGGCCCGCTAAGTTGACGCCTCCTGAGCCAAGGAGGGCGTGGTAGTCAGTTGACAGTGCCCAGGGCCCTAGCGGCGCGGGGTTTGGAAGGTGGGCAGAACGTGCGCCCTGCAGCACGTGAATCGCCGGGCCTCGCGGAGCGTCTGCTCTGCAGTGTCAGGACCTTGACCTTGCGGAGGCTGCCACTGCTGGCCGAATGTCCGAGGTCACACAGCTGCCTGGCAGCAGAGCTGGCAGAGAGAAGCCCACCATTTGACCCACTTTGCTGCCCTCTGCGCTGTGTAAACCCGGGTCTGGGTTAGATCTTGACCAGAAGAGGTGTGGCAGGCCTGTCAGATTTCAGAATGGCTCTCCCCAAGCCCCAGGTGCTGGTTAGTCTTTGGTCAAGTCTCCTGACCCGAATTTCATCTAAAGAATGGGAATAATACCATACCTACTCTCCAGGAAGACACAAAACGCCAAATCTGGAATTTGACATGCCGTAGGTGTTCTTTTTTCTTTTTTAAAATTGAGGTTACAGGTCAGGAAAAAGCGGTTGTGGATGCTAATTTTAGGCTAAAACCGAAACAGTTTTTTTTGCACCGATCATTAAGCATCCAAAATAAATCCAAAATGAATTAGGCTCATTGCACATCTTGGGTTTTTTCACTAACAAGCTCCTACTGTGGTTACTACACCAGCACAGGGCTTTACTCAATAGTCACTTGCAAATGTCCAACTCCATTTAGAGTGGGTCTCCCTGTGAAAGGTAGGGAAGGGGCCTGGAATACAGGTAAATGTTGTAACTAGTATCCGTCTGATACTCCTACTAAATTCTAAGTCAAAACAAACTTTGAAAAAAATAATAGCTTTGCTTTCTCCTGGAAGAGCGATATAATATTTTAGGATGGGTCATTTAGAGCAGAATGATCTGAAAGGGCAGCACAGTATTTTTTAAATTAGAGTGAATTAGAATTTTGAAAATTCAAAACTAATTTTGATATGAGGTCTTATTATCCAATCCTTTCCCTAGTTTTTCATGAAATAGTTCAAGATTTGCAGATCAACTATCATGAAGATCTGCAGGAGATTAACCAAAAGGCCTTTGCCCTGACATTACCTGAGGTTATGTGTTAATCCACAGAGTTCAAAGAAGTGCCAGGAAACGTGAGACAATTCAGATTCAACTATGACAAAATATGAATGATATGGGCTGCTGCCAGGGATTTTGTATAGAGAAACCATTTCTTCCCAGGAAAAAAATCAAGAGATTTGGGCAACAAACCACGCCAACCTGGCTTTTTTGTAAGGCAGCCAGGAAACTTGTTAAACCTGATGCGTCACCCTGACTGGCGGACAATGCCCGAAGGCCTCCTCCAAAACTAACTGATCAGAAATATTTTCTCATACTCAACCAAATATCAGCACAGTACCTATTAAATATTTGAGTTAGTTTACAAAGTTCCATTATCTTAATGGATGATTTAATCATCTACTCCAATTATACAGTAATTAGGTATCGCTTTTGGAGTTTAAGAATGAGTTAATTAATTATCGAATCTATAATCACATTGAGTGCTTTGGTCCCACACTGAATCTGAAGCCCCTTGAAATCAATCCTGTTTACCTTCCTTGAAATTAAAATAGCCTCCTGAAATACAATAGGGTATTATCTTCAGGGGATGGAATGAATTATTAGGACGGCTATTAGAGTCAATTATTGGGATTCAGATCTCCCATTACACTATGGTTTATTTATATGATATGAATATTGACAGAAAGGACAGAAGTGATATAATCAGTTTTTGTTCTGTTTAATAATGCACATAGGGATTTCTGTTGCAAGCATCACAATGGAATTATTAACCTCCATATAACATATAACTAAAGGTATTTTTAAGATGTGTGTTCATATATATATAAATATATATATAGATATATAGATATATATATAGTGGACAGAGAGAGGGAGAGGACAGAGTTTTACAAAATGAATTGGAAAGATATATACCAAACTCAGGATAATGGCCCAAGCAGTGAGGAGTGGAGTGGGAGACAGCAGTGGTCAAGAGGATTTTCTCTTTAACGCCTATTTTCATTTTCAGGAAATTAAAGTAAATTCACATTATTTATGTAATCTTTTGAAGTATATAGACAAGATCAAAATAGAATATGAAAAAAGGTTCATTTTCTTTGATCTACTAACTCCATTTTAGGGAATTATCTTCAAAATCTTTATATTTAAAGCTATTTATTATAATATTAATTATGATATAATTGATAACATTGGATATTATTTAATGATAAGAAGAAATAAAGTATACATGCTACAACATGGATAAACGTTGAAAACACGATGCTAAGTGAAAAAAGCCAGTAAGAAAACACCAGATATTGTATGATTCCTTTATACAGAATGTCCAGAAGAGGTAAAAACCATAGAGAGAGAAAGTTGAACAGTGGTTATTGAAAAGTAGGTGGCATTGGGGAAGTGGAGTTTCTTGTTGGGGTGATGACATTTTACTAAAATTAATTGTGATGTTTGCACAACTCTAATGAATATATTAAAAACCATTAGAATTATATACTTGAAGTGTACAGTTTGCATGGGAGAATTTTATGATATGTGAATAACATCTCAAAACTGTTATAAAAACAGATTTTCAGAGAAGAAATGTTTTACTTCAATACACAACTTACATAACTCTACTAAAGTTTCTTATACAAGTATTTTTTGTTTTTCAAATCTCCCAATATATAATAGTTCCAAGTTTTACTAAACATTATTTCATATACACTTTATCTTGTACCAACATAATCTACATATTTATTCAATGCCATTCCATTATGTCAATGAACAATTAATCATTTGCAGATTCTTAGATATTTGAGGTGTTACTAATTTTTGTCTCTTTATAAACAGTGCAGCAGGAATACAAGGGCTATGCCAAGTCTACTCATAGTCAAACTGTTAAAAGTAAACATGACACTCAGGTCTTAAAAACAGCCAAAGAAAAGTACATATTACATTCAGGAGAACAACAATAAGAGTGATGACAGACTTATTATTTAATGTTGTAACCATTAAAGGATTCCAACAATATTCAACACTCGACAATGTAAAATTCATAATATTCATCATCTAAAAATTACACTAAGCAAAGAAGGGGAAAAATATGATCCATAATAAGAAGCGAGTGAACAGAAACAATCTCATGTCTCATAGATGACAGAGATGATGAAATTAGCAGACAAGGACCTTATAAGCAATATTATAAGCCTTATAAATATGTTTAAGATATATCAAAGCTATAAAGGGAAACATAAACAAGAAGAGGGAGGAAATTAGAGGAGTTATAAAAAATATTCTAATGGAACTACAAAAGATAAATACAATACCAGAAATTTAAAAATCCCTATGCACATCAGGTAGGATTTACCACAAATTAGATAATACAGGAGATCAATGATCTTGAGACAAAACAATAATAACAATCCAAAATAAAACACACAGAACAAATTAAACAGCACAGATCTGAAATACAACATCAGGCAATTGAGCACACGTGAAATTGATACCCACAGGGAGATGAAAGAATGGTATATTTAAAAAATGTGAATTTTTTGCTTCCTTTTAAATAGTTTATTTATTTGGGAGCAAGAACAAGCGGGGGGAGGGGCAGAGGGAGAAACAGCACCCCCTCCCAACCACTGAGTAGGAATCCTGATGTGGTGCTCCAATCCCAGGACCCTGAGATGACAACCTGAGCCAAAGGCAGATACTTCATCAACTAAGCTACCCAGGTGCCCCTGAAAAAAGTTTTTATGTGACAAAATATGGCTACAAAGAAATCAAATTTGCTGAAAGATGAATTTACAGGTTCAAGTTCAGTGATCAATTCCATACAGGACTCCTCAATATGATTAACAACAAAGTTCTCATCAGAAATCGTGGAAGCCCAGCGCACCTGCATGGTGCAGTCAGTTGAGCATCCGACTCTAGGTTTGGGCTTAGGTTCTGATATCAGGGTCATGAGATGGAGCCCTGCTTCAGGCTCCGCACTCAGCATGGAGTCTGCTTGAGACTCTCTCTCCCTCTCCCTCTGCCCCTCCCACTCATGTGTGCACTCTCTCAAATAAATAAATCTAAAACAAAAAAGAAAAGAAGCTGTGGAAACCCAAGGAAGTAGGATGGCATATCTAAAGCCCTAAAAGTAATAAAACTGTCAGTCAAGAATTCTATATCCAGCAAAACTGTCCTTTAAAAATGAGTGAGAAATTGACAAAATTAACAAAAGTTAAAGGAAGTCATTACCACTAGACCTGTCCTACAAGGAATGCTAAAGGGAGTCCTTCAGGTTTAAATGAAAAGGCATTAGACAGTAATGGACACCAATATGAAGAAATAAACATCTCTGGTAAGATAATTATATGAGCAAATACAGAAATCAATATTACTGTATTCTTGGTTATAACTTCACTCTTTGTTTCCTGCATTATTTAAAAGACATGCATTAAAAATAATTATAAATCTGTGACATCAGACACACATTGTATAAAGATGTAATTTCTTTTTTTTATTAAAGATTTTTATTTATTTATTTATTTGACAGAGAGAGAGAGAGAAAATAAATGCACAAGCAGGGGGAGCAGCAAAGGGAGAGGGAGAAGCAGGCTCTCCACTGAGCAGGGAGCCCGATGTGCAGCTTGATCCCAGGACCCTGGGATCATGACCTGAGCCAAAGGCAGATGCTTAACCAACTGATCCCCCCAGGTGCCCCTAAAGATGTAATTTCTGACAGTAACATAACAGGGACGAAGCTATATAGGAGCAGACTTTTTGAAAGTTATTGAAGTTAAGATTGCATTAATTCAAATTAGAATGTTATAAGTTTAGGATGTGAAACATAATCCCCATAGTAACCACAAACAAAAGATAAATAGAATATATACAAAAGGAAATCAAGATAGTTAACTATACACAAATATCCTAAACACAAAATAAGGAATCATGTAGGAAATGAGGGGCAAAAAAGATATAGGCATATAAATAACAAGTAGCAAAATGACAGAAGTAAGTCATTTCTTATCAGTAATTACTTTAAATGTAAATGTATAACTTTTGACCCAAAAGACAGAGATTGGCAGAATGCAAATACCAAAAAAAAAAGAAAAAAAAGAAAAATCCAACTCTACGCTGTCTACAAGAGACTCACTTTAGATCCAAGACACACATAGGTTGAAAGTAAAATGTTCATGCACCACACCCAGTGCTCCATGCAATACATGCCCTCCTCAATACCCACCACTGTCACATATTGCATGGAGCACTGGGTGTGGTGCAGGAACAATGAATCTTGGGACACTGAAAAAATAAAATTAAATTTAAAAAATGAAAATAAAAATAAAAAATAAATTTAAAAAATTAAGTGCATCTGGAAAGGATTATCTGTAAGTAATATTTGTACTGCTATTAATAGTAATAACAATAATTTGGGGTAGATTGTACAACTGGACAGATAGGGTTCAAAGCTGACCCTTTCTAGCCAGGAGTCTGTGGCTCTACTTAATCTCTCTGGAATTCAGTGTCCTTGTCAATAAGACAGCAATCGTATCATCAAAAACAAAAAAAAGAAAGAAAGTAAAATGGTGGGAAAAATATGTTCCATGCAAATAGTAACCAAAAGAGAGCTGGGGTGGTTATACTAATATCAGACAAAACAGACTTTAAGTCAAGAACTGTTATAAGAGACAAAAGAGGACATTTTATATTCACAAAGGGTGAATTTATCAAGAATACATCACAATTATAAACATATGCAGCAAACAACAGACTCTCAAAATCTATGAAGCAAACATTTATAGAATTAAAGGGAGAAATAGTTCAAATATAATAGTTGGAGACTACAATACCTCATTTTCAACAGTGAATGTAAAATCCAGATAGAAGATTAAGGATAGAGAGGGCTTATACAACACTATAACCCAAATAAATATAACAGACATAGGGCACCTGGGTGGCTCAGTCATTAACCGTCTGCCTTCAACTCAGGTTGTGATCCCAGGGTCCTGGGATCGAGCCCCACATCAGGCCCTCTGCTCAGCGGAGAGCCTGCTTCTCCCACTCCCACTCCCCCTCTTTCACGCCCCCTCAATATATGTCTGTAGAAAACAGACATATATAGAACACTCCAGCCAACAAAAGCACAATTCACATTCTTCTCAAGTACACATGGCACATTTTCTGGGATAAATATTATGTTAAGCCAAAAATTTAGTCTCGATAAATTTTAAAAGACTGAAATCATAAAAATCACACAAAGTATCTTCTTTAACCACACTGAAATGATATTAGAAATCAATAATAGAAGGAAATCAGGAAAATTCACATAGATATTAAACAATACCCTCTTTAACAACCAAAGGTTCGAAGAAGAAATCTCAAGGGAAATCAGAAAATACCTAGAGAGGATTAAAAACAAAAATACAACATACCAGAACTTATGAGATCCATTGAAAGCAGTGTTCAGAGGGAAGTTTATAGTGATAAATGGCTACATTGCACCTTGAGAAAAAAGAAAAAGAAGAGCAAAATAAACCCAAAGTTAGCAGAAGAAAGGAAATAATGAAGATTAGAGATAAACAAAATAAAAGACAAGAGAAAAACAATAGTAGAATCAATAAAATCAAGTTATTTCTTTGAAAATATCAACAAAATTGACAAACCTTTAGTTAGAGTAACAAAAAAAGAGAGCCAATAACTAACTAAAATCAAATAACTAAATGTAAATAACTAAAATCAAAAATGAAAATGGAGACATTACTACCAATAATACAAAAATAAAAAGGATTATAAGAAAATCATATGAACAATTGTACACGAACAAATTAGACAACATAAATGAAATAGACAAATTCCTAGAAACACACAAATTACCTGAACTGACTCAAGAAGAAATGGAAAACTCAACAGACTCATAACAAGTAAAGAGATTGCATCAGTAATTTAAAATGTTACAACAAAGAAAATTCCAGAACCAGATGCTTTCACTAGTGAATTCTACCAAACATTTAAAGAACAATTAACACCAATCTTTCTCAAACTCTTTAAAAAAAAAAAATAGAAAAGAAGGGAACACTTCCTAACTCATTCTATGGTACTAGCATTACTTGATATCAAAGGCAGATAAAGATACCACAAGAAAAGAAAATTATATACCAATAACTTATAAACACTGATACAAAAATCCACAATAAAACACTAGCAAAGCTAATCCAACAGCATACTGCAAGGGTTATACAACAATACCAAATGGTTCAATATAAGAAAAAAATCAAGGTGATACATCATATTAATAGAACAATAACAACATCAAAAAACACCCACAAAAAAGGCTAATAGGATAAATGAATTCAGCAAAGTTGCAAAGTACAATATCAATGTGCATGAATCAATTATGTTTCTGTATGCCAGCAATGAACAACCTGAAAAGAAAATTAAGAAAACAATTCCATTTATGATAGCTTCTTAAAAATTAAATACTTCGTAATAACTAACTGAAGAAGTGAAAGATTTGTATTCTGAAAACTACAAACACTGCTAAAAGAAAATAAAGAAGACCTAAATAATGGAATGATATCCTATGTTCATGGATGGGAAGACTTAACGTTGTTAAGACATCAGTAATTCCCAAAGCAATCTCCAGATTCAGTGCATTTCCAGCATCCTTTTTTATAGCAATGAGTAAGCTGATCCTCAAATTCATACAGACATGAATAGCAAGGAGCCCCAAATAGCTAAAACAATCTTGAAAAATAAAAATAAAATTGGAAACTTCCCACCCCAAAATTTACTACAGAGCTATAGTAAGTAAAACAGTATGGAACTGGAATAATGACAAACATCAACCCATGGGATAGAAAAGAGAGCCCCAAATAATCCTCACATATGTGGTCAATCGATGGAAAGGACAGTCTTTTTGGCAAATGGTGCTAGAGAAACTGGATATCCACATGCAAAAGAAAGATGTTAGACCCTTATTTTACAACATATAAAAATGAACTCAAAATGGATCAAATCCAAAGTATAGGAGCTAAATAAGTGTAACTGTATTACTAATGTATGACATTATCTCACTAAAGGGGATAGAAGGAAAATGAGCTGACCTAAGTACTTTGGATAACAATATTTTCACTGGCTACCGTATGGCTAAAGATAAAATGAACCGTACACAAACACTACCCTAATGACAAATGCACCTCCCACTGCAGTATGGCTTAGCAATTCTGAAACTCCTCAATACATATACTCAGGTTGAATAAATAAGTAAATAAATTGTAGATAACAGGAGGCAGGTTTGTCACTGTCGGAGAAAGAATTTATAGTCAATTCTGCTACAACACGACATATGTGTTCTTAAAAATCCTCATGCTGCACAAAATTGCACAATAAAAACCATACATCTTCTGGGGGGAAAAAATGAGATTGGGCACAACATTCAAAAACTGTCAGGGACACATTGTAAAAAAAGAGAGGAACCTAACAAAAATGGAAGCATAGTTCTACGCATGTTGAACAATTAGGAAATACAGGATACGGAAATTGATATGATGTCGTTAGGGCTGCAGTTTGAGTTATTGTGAGTGAGAAAAGAATGGTTATCTGAAATCCTCCTTAAACAGAGAAGTTTGGGGTACCTGGGTAGCTTAGTCAGTTGAACGTCTGACTCTTGATTTCAGCTTGCGTTGTGGTCTCAGGGTCATGAGTTCGAACCCCACATCAGGCTCTGCACTCGGCAGGGAGTCTGCTTAGGATTCTCTCTCTCCCACCCCCTCTGCCTCTCCCTTCTCATTCTCTCTCTCTCTCTCTCTAAAATAGATGAATAAATCTTGTTTAAAAAATCTGTTTAATTGGACAAGTTTAAAACCATATATGGATGGGTACAGTTCACTGTCCTTGATTTGGTGGGTATCCCTGAACATCACAGTTCTGTCACAGTCTTAAATCCTGGGCATGCTTTTCTTTTTTTCTTTGTTTTTATTTAAATTCTAGTTTGTTAACATACAGTGTAATACAAGTTTCAGGTATAGAATTTAGTGATTCATCACTTACATACAACACCAGTGCTCTTCACAAGGCCCTCCTTAATGCCCACCGGGCATGTTTTTCTGATACTGAGAGGTAGATCTTTTAAGGAAAGCATTTATAAGAGATACTTGTTTTGTCACAATTAGAATTTTTGATACAATACCTAACATTCTTCTTCAATTAACTTCTATATCACTGTTAGAAATTCTTTTGCTTTCTCACCTGTACTTGTCTCCCTCAGCTGGACTCTTTGTAGACACCTGTTGGCTTTGAAAATTGTCATGATGTTTAAAAGCATGAAAGCAGCTTCTACCAGCACTAAAAGGAACCACTTTTACAGGATTTGGTAATTTCCATTTAAGATCTTTGTAAATAGTGCTTTCTAACTCTGATTATCAGAATAGATGATCTTCAATTTTTCTGTTTGGTCTTCTATTCATATACCCAACAATCTTTCCGTTACTTTTAACTCTTTAGGCTTAGTTCTTACTGACTTCACAGCACTTAAAATTGTTCCATCAGAGAAATTTCTTTTAACAACTTTGAGATAATCCTCAATGTGGATTCCTTTATGCCTGTTGTTTGAGAAACATCACATGTTCTCTTGTTTCTTTCAAAATACTTCATTATTTCTAGCTTCTCCTCAATACTTAAAGCTCTCCTTTTCCATTTATTGCTTGTTCTTTTTTTTTTTTAATATTTTTATTTATTTATTTGACAGAGAGGAGAGAGATCACAAGTAGGCAGAGAGAGGAGGAAGCAGGCTCCCTGCTGAGCAGAGAGCCCGATGCAGGGCTCGATCCCAGGACCCTGAGATCATGACCTGAGCCAAAGGCAGAGGCTTTAACCCACTGAGCCACCCAGGCGCCCCATGCTTGGTGTTCTTGAACCAGAACACTTAGATGTGTTTGTGAAATGAATGAATGAATGAATGAATGAATGAATGAATGACAAATGTGAAAGAATAGCAAAACATAACCTTGTCGAATGATACATGCAATGAGTTACAGTAGCTGTAGATATTTGAGGTGTAGGTATGTGTGTGTTTTATGTACTCCTACATGGCTTGATTCAGCTGGAGAGTTTTCTCTGTTCATGTAGTGTTCTTCAGAGGTAAAATCATGCAAAAGAAAATGTGAAATGTACATCGTGCTCAGATTATTCCTGAATATATCAATTGCACTTGAATAAATTCATGTTCAAAAAACAAGCATTATATCAGAATTGACTATACCAATAAGTAAGGAAGGAAGGCTAGAGTGAATTGGTTGATGTTGTAGTACAGAGATCTTTTAATTATATATACAGATAATTAGATATATACATATAGATATGTTTATACCTATAGGTTATACCTATAG
The DNA here is from genome assembly GCA_028534135.1 of Potos flavus. Lineage (NCBI taxonomy): Eukaryota > Metazoa > Chordata > Mammalia > Carnivora > Procyonidae > Potos > Potos flavus. Next base: position 11,621,312 of record CM052894.1, on the reverse strand, counting down.
CTGGGTTAATCTACATAATTTATTTCCTAGCTTTGTCCACTGAGAAGGCCTAGAAACCACGATATCCCAGTTATCAAGGAGAGCTAACACCCAGATCTTAGTTTCTAAATACGATTTTCTAAGGAAAGGAATTGGGGTTCCTTGGGGGAAATGGCTGATTCTAAGACTGATTCTAAGACTTGGGGAAATAGCTGATTCTAAGACTGAAGCAGAGAGAATGCAAGAAGAACCTCAGGCATCTGGTAGAGAGCCAGGAGAGGGAAAGAAGAGAAGTACTGTTAAAAGGACTCAGGAGTCAGCCCGAAAGAGCATTCAATGGATACAGCTGAAACAATTTGAGCAAGAAGACAAATAATAAAAGCATGGGATTCTAACTCAAAGATTAAATAAATATTCATGAGCCCATATTGACATAAGTAAATGATTAACTAAATACATTAATGGGGAATAAGGAAAAAAGACTTCCTTTTAGAATTTGAATTAATACATGTAAATATTCCCCCCAGAGGAGGTGGAATTTAATTCCCCCTGAGTGTGCACTGGACTTAGTGAGTTTCATCTAAAAGATAGAGGATGGAAAAGAAATAAATAGTAACTACAGAGGCAAAACCTAGTAGACAGCACTTTAACCAAATGATCTAGGGTGATCAAGGTTAACATCAATAGTAATAAGTCATGCTGATGATATCTTATGTCCAATGATAGGATACAATGAGAAAGGCACTGCACATCTGTGGTGTTCTTCATGAAACCCATCATTCCAGTCTAATCATGAAAGAACATGAGACAAACACAACCTGAGGGTCATTTTATTCATTCACTCATTCATTCATACATATGACATGCCTGCCCAGCGCTCTATGGCTATTGAAGTCATGGAAATCATGGAAAGACAGACTGTCACAGATCAGAGAGGATTAAGCCATAAAGTAATACAATATCCAGGATTGGATCCTGGTACAGAAGAAAAGCACCAGTGGAAAAGCTGGTAAAACCCAAATAAAGTCTGTAGTTTGGTTAAGGATATTGTGTCACTGTGTCACTGATATCGTGTCACTTAGTTTTGACAAATATACTGTGGTTATGTACCCAGCAGGCTATGAATATATGGGAACTCTCAGAATACTCTGTACTATCTTTACAACTTTTCTTTAAATCTACAATTATTCCAGGGGCGCCTGGGTGGCTTAGCGGGTTAAAGCCTCTGCCTTCAGCTCAGGTCATGATCTCAGGGTCCTGGGATCGAGCCCCACATCGGGCTCTCTGCTCAGCAGGGAGCCTGCTTCCCCGTCTCTCTCTGCCTGCCTCTCTGCCTACTTGTGATCTCTCTCTCTGTGTCAAATAAATAAATAAAATTTAAAAAATAAATAAATAAATCTACAATTATTCCAGAATAAGAAGTTCAAAGTCAGTTGGCATTTTAAAAATAAAATCCTGCAAGGTCATCTCAAATAGATTTAGAAAAAATAGCATTCAAAGCTATTCATTACTAATTCATGATGAAATCTCAGCAAACCAGAAATAGAAGAGAACTTCCTCAATCTGAGAAAGGGTCTAGAAATCCTGTATCTAACAATAATGATGAAAGGCAAAATATTTTCACTCTTTAAGATCACATGTCTGCTCTCACCGCTTTTACCAAACATCATACTAGACGTCCTAGCCAGTGCAGTAAGGGAAAAATAAATGCATACAATCCAGACAAAAAAAAGAAGTTAAACTGTCTTTATTCACAAATGACACAATTATATACACAGAAAAACTGAAGGAATTGTCATAAAAGCTATTAAAATTAATAAACGAGCTTACTGAAGTCATAAGACATGGAGCAATATATAAAACCAATTGTATGTCTATATAATAGCAACTAACAAGTAGGACCTGAAAGCTTAAAACGATTTCATTTACAATAACTTTCAAAATAACAAACAATTGAGTAATAGCTTTAACCACCCCTCCAAAAAATGTTAAAGACCTATAAACTGAAAAATTTTTTTAAATGCTGAAAAATCAGACATAAATAAAGAGACATACCAGGCTTAGGAAGTGTAAGATTTAACATGACTAAAATGTCAAATTTATCTATAGACCTAATTTTGAATAAAAATTCCAGCAGGTTTCTTTGTTAGAAAATGAAAATCGATTCTAAAATAAATGGCAATGCAAAGGACCTAGAATAACCAAAGAAATCTTGAAATAAAACAGAAAATCAATAAGGAAACACTGGACTTGAACTATACTGTAGACCAAATGGACCTAAGAGACAATGTACAGAACATTCCATCCAAGAGCAACAGAATACACCTTCTTCTCAGAATGTGCACATGGAACATTCTCCAGGATAGATCATAGGTTAGCCACAAAACAAGTCTTAACAAATTTAAGATTGTAATCATATCAAATATCTTTTCCAACCACAATGGTAGCCATTTTGAAATATGTCCAGAGAATTCTATTGTCCTTAATTAGACCTGTCTTCAAGAGAAACTATTTTACTAGAACCTAACCTAATGAGAATTTACCAGAGCCTAACTAACCAAGAGAATGGAAATATCCAACTGTAGCCTTCTCTTATCTCCCACATAGAGGAGGAAAATACCCAACACCATCACTTTCTAGCCTTCAGTGTGGCATAAAAGAAATACCCAACCCCAGTTCCCTACAGCTTCCACATCTCTCCAGAGAGGCTAAATGAGAAGTAATTTTTAAGATCACAGCCCAGGGATACAGGCTCACTACAAGACTGAGATCTAATCACAGGACTAGGGAATGCTCCCATTCCCCTTTAGCCTTTACCACCACATCCATAGGATTTCTATAAAAACAGGGAATTATAATGCAAAGAATTTCACATCTCAGACTTTAAGAAGAAGTCTTTCAAGAAAGCCAAAGACATGGAGGAGACAAAAACAAAACACCAGAGGAAAATTTAGCCTCTGACACCTACACCTACCGCAAAGAGCAAACACAGCCTAACTCCTAGCCACTTAAACATAAAACCTCACGGTAAAGACCTATTTACCTCAGTTCTCTACCCTGTGGATCTTTTCTAGGTTTAAACAAAACATTACAAAGCATATTAAAGGACAAAAAGCACAGCTTAAAGAAACAGTAAGCATAAGAACCAGAATCAAACATGGCAGAATGTTGGCTATTTCAGACCGGAAATTTAAAATAACAATGGTTAGTATGCAAAGGGATCTAATGAAGAGTGGACAAAGAACGGATGGGCAATGTAGCAGAGAGATAGAAACTGTAAAAAGAATCAAAAAGAAATGCTAGAGATAAAAAATATTGTAACATAAATTAAAATTGCCTTTTATGGGCTCATGAACAAACTAGGTATGACTGGGGAAAGAATCAATGAGCTTGAAGATACATCAATAGAAATTTCCCAAACTGAAAAGCAAAGGGGAAAGTATGAGAGAGAGAGAGAAAAAAGAAACACTGTATCCAAAAAATATGGGACAATTACAAAAGATGTAATATACATGAAATTGAAATACCAAGAGAGAAAAAATATATAAAAATGTTTGAAGTAATCATGACTGAGAATTTTCAAAAATGAATGACAGACATCAAATTGTCGATAAGGATCCTGACAAATTACCAAGCAGAATAAATATCAAAAAGCCTATAATTAGGAATACCATATCAAAAATGTCAAGAAAAAAAAGGCCAATAAGCACGTGAAAAGGTGCACAAAATCATTAGTCTAGGTAAATGCAAATCAAAATCACAATGAGATACCACTTCACACCCTCTAAGATGGCTATATTCAATAAGACAGACAATAGCAAGTGTTGGGGAAAACGTGGAGAAATGGGAACCTTCATACATTGCCAGTGGGAATACAAAATAGTGTGGTCATTTTGGAAAACAATTTGGCAGCTCCTCAAAAAGTAAAACAGAGAGTTACCATATAACCAAGAATTTCACTCCTACATATATATCCAAGATAATTGAAAACATTTTTCTAGATATGTTTCATCAAGCAAGGGAAACAAAAGGAAAGTCAGATTGTTGGGACTACACCAAAATAAAAAGCTTTCATACAGTGAAGAAAACCAGCAATGAAACAAAAAGGCAACCTACTAAATGGGAGAAGATATTTCTAAATGGCATATCCAATAAGGGGTTAATACTCAAAATACATAAAGAACCTATATAACTCTACACCCCAAAAAATATTCCCCTTAAAAATGGGCAGGGAACCTGAAAGACATTTTTCCAAAAAAGACATATGGATGGCCAACACATAAAAAGATGCTCGACATCATTAATCATCAGAGAAATGCCAATTAAAGCCATAATGAGATATACGTTACACATGTCAGAATGGCTAGAATCAAAAACAAAAGAAATAACAAATGTTGGTGAGGATATGAAAAAAAAGGAACCCTTGTGCACTGTTGGTGGAAATTGGTGCAGCCACTGTAGAAGACAGTACAGAGGTTCCTCAAAAAATTAAAAATAAAATTACCATATGATCCAGTAATTTCACTACTATTTACACAAAGAAAATGAAAACACTAATTCTTCAAAAAGATTTATGCACCCCTATGTCTATTGCAGCTTTTGCAATGGGTAAGACATGGAGGCATCTCATGTGTCCATCCATAGATGAATGAATAAAAAAGATGTGATGCATATATTTACACCCACACACACCCACACACACACACACACACACTGGAATATTACTTAATCATAAAAAAGAATAAAATCTTGCCATTTGCAACAGCATGGGTGAAACTGAAGGGTATAATGCTAAGTAAAATAAGTCAATCAGAGAAAGACAAATGCCATATGATTTCACTCATATGTGGAATTTAAGAAACAAAACAAACAAAAAGAGACCAAAAAACAAACTCAAATACAGAGAACAAACTGATAGTTGTCAGAGAGAAGTTGAGTGGGGGGATGGATGAAATACATAAAGGGGATGAAGAGTACACTTATCTTTTTTTTTTTTTTTTTTTAAGAATTTACTCATGTATTTGACAGAGAGAGACGGGGGAGCTGGAAAGGGAAAAGCAGGCTCCCCACTGAGCAGGGAGCCCAATATGAGACTTGATCCCAGGATGCTGGAATCATGACCTGAGCCGAAGGCAGATGCTTAATGACTGAGACACCCAGGCGCCCCTACTCTTATCTTAATGAGCACAGAAATGTATAAAATTGTTGAATCATAATATTGTACACCTGAATCTAGTGTAACACTGTGTGTTAATTATACTTCAATGAAAGTAACTAAATAATTACATAAAAATTAAAAATTATAAAATTTTGTAACTATGTATAGTAATAGGTGTTATCTAGACTTACCGTGATCATTTTGTAACATACACAAATATCAAATCATTATGTTGTATACCTGAAACTAATTAATGTTGTAGATGTGTATGTGTGCGAGATAGATATATACATATACATATACATGTATATTATATCTCAATAAAAAATGTTTAGGGCAGCGGTGCCCTAGGTCGGCTCGGTTGGTTGAGCATCCGACTCTTGATTTCCGCTCGGGTCATAATCTCGGAGTTGTGGATCGAGACCGCATCAGGCTCTGTGCTCAGCAGAGTCTGCTTGTTCCTCTCCCTCTGCTCCTCCCTCTGTTCTCTCTCTCTCTCATAAATAAATAAATAAAATCTTTTTAAAAAATCTAGGGCAGTGAGTGATACTGTAGGATACTATAATGATGGATACATGTCATTATACATTTGTCCAACCAAACCCATATAATGTGCAACACTAGGAGTGAACTATTAAATAAACTATGGACTTTGTGTGATTACAATGTGCCAGTGTACATTTACAGTTGTAAATGTATACCAAATATACCAAATATACCACTCTGGTGAAAGTTGTTGACGATGGTAGGGGGAGCTATGCATGGGTTGGGGCAGAGGGTACATGGGAAATCTCTATAGCTTCCTATCAGTTTTGCTGTGAACCTAAAGCTGTTCTAAAAAATAGTCTTTAAATATGAAAAAGATTTTTTTAAGTATGACCTACAATACTGAACGCAGAGAAGTTGTTAGGTACCTACTATGTACCAGACACTATTAGACTTAGGTGATAAGAGAGATGAATACAATTTGGCCTTCACTCTCAAACAAACCAATCCATTAAGGAAAGAAAGCAAACACATCCAACAATGGTTGCAGTCCAGTGTGGTGGGGTTGCGATGGTATTAATGTTCGGATACAGTAGTGAATGAGATAAAAGAGGCAACGATTGACCCTCCTTGGTAGAATTAGGGTATGATTCCTTGAGGATTAGAATTTCGAGGCAGGTCTTTAAGAATGAATAGCACTTTATAGGGGATGTGCACAGAAAGGAAAACTCCAGAAATCAAAAAATAAAAATATGCAAACAGGTGAAGGTGTATTTGCCTGCTAAAAAAAAACACGAAAAGTCAGCTCAATGGTAGAGCCTAAACCAACTCTGAAACAGAACTGAGTTGCCGTCCTTGAATTAGATGTCATCAGTGTGCACCAGCTACTGAAGAGCACGTTTCTCTGATGGAACTGTGAAAAGGACATAGTCCAGAGAGAGGCGGGGGAGCCATACAATCACCACACGTAAAAACAAATTCTAATAGTAAACACATAAATAAGGGCACGGCAGTAACTCTTGCAGTATATAATTAACATTATGAAAAACACTAAGTGGATCTATGTGCCAAGGTAATGTAAATATCCCCATCAACTCAATCAGACCCAAATAATGACTCTAGAATAACTTATCTGGGTAAATAAAAGCTCTTATTGTTTTCATATTCTGACATCTAACTAATCAACACTCATTCATAAGGAGCACATAACTATGATTAAACATAAATTCCAGACAGGAAAGATTCATTTTACAACTTTCCCAGTTGATTAGCCACATCAGCACAATCTTGTTACCTACCCCCTTCTCTGAGGCAGGCTTCATCAATCTGGAAAATGAAGGCAGACCACTGATTGGAGGGCAAACCTGAAAAGGATTAAACACTTAGCATGGCATTCTAAAACACTGTAATTACAGTGCAATTAACCATACTGCATATTAAATGTGCAACTCTGAAATGTGTTCAGACTCCCCAATTATAACTAGTTATTCTTCAAAGAATTTTGCCGCCCACATTGAATTTTCTCTAGTGCTTCTTTGTTATAATTCAGGTGTGACAGTCGCTAATATATCTAAAAGGACAGTTAATAAAAAGCAGGTATTCTTTACTGTAAACCCAACGCATGCATGCCAGGTAATACCCAACCATTACCACTAATAATCATGTTTCAGACAGGCAGATCTATTATACAATTGGACTCTGCCCTCTTTAAAACATATTTAGTGGTCAGCTATGAAGAGGCAGTGAAATTGAGGCAAGAGTAAAAGCCTAGATAGGAGTCTAGAAACCTGCATATGTTTTCGATTTTCCCAACTGAGCAAGTCACTTAACCTCTCTAAATCTAAATTAGGCAGCCAGGATAAAATGGACAAATTCCTAGAAATACAAACTACCAAAACTAACTTAAGAAGAAATAGAAAATCTTAATAAACCTCTAACAAGTAAAGAGATCAAATCAGTAATAAAAAAATCATCCAACAAATAAATGCCAAGGAGTGATAACTTTACCGGTATATTCTACCAAACCTTTAAAAATGAATTAACACCAATTTTTCTCAAACTCTTAAAAGAAACAGGAGAATAATGGCCCCCTCCTGACTCATTCCATGAGGTCACTGTTAACTTGATACCAAGCCCTATGAAGACATCACTAGAAAACTATAGACCAATATCCTTTATGAATATAGAAGCAAAAATTCTCGACAAAATACTAGGATACCAAATTCAGCAGCACATTAAAGGGATGATGCCTCATGATGTAATGAGATTTATCCCAGCAATGCAAGAGTGGTTCAACATGAAAATCCATCAATGTAAAACACCATATTAAGAGACTGAAGAGGAAAAAACAACCTAATCATCTTAATAGACACAGAAAAAACATCTGACAAAATCCGACAACCTTTCATGATAAAAACATTCAATACACTAGGGACAGAAGAAAAACTTCTTCAATGGGTTAGAGAGCATGAATGGAAAAAAACACAACTAACATCCTACTCAATAGCAAAACACTGAAAGATATTCCCTTAAGAACACAACAATGATGATAACTCTCACTACCTACATTCAACGTTGTCCTGGAAGTTCTAGTCAAAGTAATTAGGCAAGAAAAATAAATAAAAGACATCCAAATTAGAAGAGAAGAAATAAAATGATCTACTCCCAGATGACATGCTCCTAAATACAGAAAAACCCTTAGGGATCCACAAAAATCTATTAGAGCTAATAAGCAAATTCAGCAAAATTGTATGATACAAAATCAGTTTTGTTATATTTCTATACGCTAGCAATAAACAATTGAAAAAAATACAGAAAACAATTCCTTTTATAATAGCATCAAAAAGAATGAAATATTTAGGTATAAACTTAACCAAGAAGACATAAGACTTGTACACTAAAAATGACAAAACATTGCTGCAAGAATGTAAAGAAGACCTAAATAAATAGAAAATTCCCGTGATTATAGATTAGAAGATTTAATATTGTTAGAATTGTAATGTTTCCCAAATATATATACATATACTATGCAACCCCTATCAAAATCTCAATGACTTTGGGGCACCTGGGAGGCTGAGTGGGTTAAGCCTCTGCCTTCAGCTCAGGTCATGATTTCAGAGTCCTGGGATCGAGCCCCGCATCATCGGGCTCTCTGCTCAGCAGGGAGCCTACTTCTCTCCCTCTCTCTGCCTGCCTACTTGTGATCTCTCTCTCTCTCTGTCAAAGAAATAAAATCTTTTAAAAAAAATTTCAATGATTTTTTTTTGCAGAAACAGATAAACTATCCTAAAATTCATATGAAATTGCAAGGGATCCTGAATAGCCAAAACAGTATTGAAAAAGAAAAATTAGAAAACTCACGCTTCCCAATTTCCTAACTTTCTATAAAACTAAAGTAATACAGTAATCAGTAATCAGTATGGTACTGACATAAGGATAAACATACAAACCAATAAAACAAAAATGAGAGCTGAGAAATAAAATTATTCATCTGTAGTTAACTGATTTTCAGAAGGGACCAAAACCATTCAATGAGGAAGGAAAAGTCTCTTCAACAAATGGTGTTGGGAAAACTGGATATCCACATGCAAAAGAATGAAATTGGACCCTAATCCCATACTGTGTGCAAAAATTAACTCAAAATGGATCAAATACCTAACTATAAGAGCTAAAACTCTTAGAAGAAAGCATTAGAAATGATTTCTTAAATATGATGTCAAATGTAAACATGACAGAAGAAAAAACAAATAAATGGAACCTCATCAACATTAAAATCTTTTGTGCTTCGAAGAACACTATCAAGAGAGTGAAAAGACAACTCACAAAATAGAGAAAAATTTTTCATAAATCATGTATCTGATAAGGGCCTGGTACCTAAACTCTATAAAACTTTTACAACTGAACAACAAAACGACAAATAACCCAATTTAAAAATGGACAAAAAACTTGAACAGATCTTTCTCCAAAGAAGAAATACAAGTGGCCAATAAGCATATGAAAGGATGTTCAACATCATTAGTCATCAGGAAAATTCAAATTCAAAGTACAAAGTACAATATCTACCACTTCATACCTATCAGGATGTTTTATTTTTTAAAAGGAAAATAACATTTTTTGGCATAGATGTGGAAAATTGGAATCCTCTCATATTGCTGGTTGCAATACAAAATGATGCAAATGCTAAGGAATATGGTTTGGCAGTCCCTCAAAAACTTAAACATAGTATTACCAAAAGAACCAGCAATTCCACTTCCACGTATATACATAAGAAAAATGAAAACAGCTGTTCAAGCAAAAATTTGAATACAAGTCTTTGAACATAAGTATAAGAATAGTCATAGCAGTAATATTCACAATAGTCAAAAGGTACAAATAACCCAAGTTTCCACCAACAGATGAATGTATAATTACAATGTTGTGTATACAATGGAATATTATTCAGCCATAAAAAGGAATGGAATATAATACTTTCCACAACATGGATGAAACTTGGAAACATCATACTGAGTGAATGAAGCCTGACATGGTCCATTTATATGACACATGCAGAATAGAGATAATCATACAGACAGAAAGTAGATCAATGGTTTCCAAGGTCTAAGGGGACGGAGGATATGGGAAGTACCTGCATAATGGGTATATGTTTCATTTTGACATGATGAAATGTTCTGGAACTAGATACCACTGATGAATGTAAACACTGTGAATGTACTAAATGCCACTAAATTGTACCCTTTAAAATGGTTAAAATGGGGGCGCCTGGGTGGCTCAGTCAGTTAAAGTGGTTGCCTTCAGCTCTGGTCATGATCTCGGGGTCCTGAGATCAAGCCTTGCGTCAGGCTCTCTGCTCAGCAGGGACTCTGCTTCTCCCTCTGCCCCTCCGCCCCGCTCATGTTCTCTCTCTCTCACTCTCTCTCTCAAATAAATAAGTAAAAATCATTTTAAAAAGATAAATAAAATAAAATGGTTAAAATGGTAAATTTTATGTTGTGTGTATTTTACCATAATAATAACAATAATACAATAAAAGAATACTGTGAACAACTTCACGTTCATAAATTTGACAACTTAGAAGAAATAGATCAAATCCTTAAATACCATAAGCTACGAAAATTCAATTGTGATGGAAAAGACAACCTGAGTAAGTCCTATAACCATCAAAGAAATTGAACTTGTAGTTGAAAAGTTCCTGAAAAAATAATCATCAGGCTCAGATAGTTTCACTGGATAATCCTACCAAACATATGGAAAAAAAATTAACACAAAGAAACACTTCCCAACTCATTTTATGAGGCCAGTTTTGCCCTGATACCCAAACCAAAGACAATGCAAAAAAAAAAAAAAAAAAAAAAAAATTAATTTTAAAAATTTAAAAGAAAGGAGAAAGAAAGAAAAAGAAAATTGTAGAACAATATCTCTCATAAACATAGATGCAAAAATCTTTAGCAAAATATTGGTAAATGAATCAAGCAATGTATAAAAAGATTTATATACCATGACCAAGTGGAATTTTTTCCAAGTATGTAAGACTGTTTCAACATCCAAAAATCAATCAGTGTAGGAGAGGCGGGTGGGAGGGATAACTGGGTGATGGGCATTAAGGAGGGCACTTGATGTAATGAGCACTGGGTGTTATATGCAACTGATGAATCACTAAATTCTACCCTGAAATTAATAATACACTATATGTTAACTAACTTGAATTTAAATAAAACCAAAAAAAAATTTTTTAAGGAATAAATAAATAAATAAATACCCCCCCCCAATCAATGTAATGGCTCACTCTGTCAATGGGTTAAAGAAGAAAAATTATATGATCATGTCAATTAATGCAGAAAAATCACTTGACAAAATCCAATACCCAAACGCAATACTCTTGGCAAACTAGGAACAAAGAAGGAAATGTCTCACCTTGTTAAAGATTATCTACAAAATCCTAAATCATGTAAATCACATGTCACCAGGGAAATGCAAATCAAAATTAGATATCACTACACATCTATTAAGATGGCCAAAATCCAGAACACCGACAACACCAAATGCTGATAAAGGCGTGGAATTCTCATTCACTGCTGGTGAGAATGCAAAGCTGTGCAGCTACTTTGGAAGATATTTTGTTGCTTTCTTACAAAACCGAACATACTCTTGCCATAAGATCCAGCAATCACCCAAAGGAACTGAAAGCTTACATCCACACAAAACCTGCATGCAAATGTTTATAGCAACTTTATTCATAATTACCAAAACTTGAAAGCAACCAAGATGTCATTTAGTAGGTGAATGGAAAAATACTGAGGTATACCCAGAGAATGGAATATTCCTATGCACTCAAAATAACTGAGCTATCAAGCCATGAAAAGACATAGAATGAACAAATGCATTACTAAGTGAAAGAAGCTGATCTGAAAAGACTACATACTGTATGATACCAACTCTACGATGTTCTGGAATAGGCAAAAATATGGAGATGGTAAAAAGAGCAGTGGTTGCCAGGGGTGGGAAGCTGGGAATTGAGTAGGTGGAGCCCAGAGAGTTTTGGGGGCAGTGGCTGCATCTATAGGATACTGTAATGATGGAGACATGACATTATGTATTTGTCCAAACCCATAGAATATACAATACCAAGAGTGAAAGATCATATAAACCGTGGACTTTGGATAATTATGATGTATAATAAGTGTCCTATTCTCATGGGAGATGTCGATGATAAGGAGGCTATGTATGGATGGGGATAAGAGATCTCTCTGAATCCTCCCCTCAATTTTGCTGTGAACCTAAAACTGCTCTAAAGACGTAAAGTCTTAAAAAAAAGAAAAAAGATACAAAGAAGGAACATACAGCCAAAAAGAGGCTCAAGAGACATATCAATCATACTATTCTATTTATTCAAATAAATGAACTGTAAAAACAAAATAAACTAAAACAAAAAAGCATATGAGATAATTAGGGAAATTTGTACACTGACTATTTGATGATATTACTGATAATACTCTTACATTTTTAGGTGTGATAATGGCATTATGATCATGTATTTTAATCTTATCTTTTAGAGATACACACTGAAATATTTATGGATAAAAGGGCACAGTGTCTGTCTATTGTTTCATGATAATTGAGGAAGGGAAGAAAATAGCCATGTGTTAACATATGTTGAAGCTGGGTGATGGATATATGGAATGTATTCAACTATCCTGTTTGTTTGTGTAGATATTTGAAATATTCCATGATAAAAACTTTTTAGAAATCCAGTTAAAATAAACAAAATTTAAAGGAAAGAAAATGATCCAGCACAAAATCAAACTCCACCTGGATTCACTATGAATACCCTTGCAGAATTGATCAGCAAGGGCAGTCAAGCAATTTTCATTAAAAAAAAAAAAAAAATCCTACAGCTAATATTATTCTGAATGGTGAAAGACTGAATTTGGAAACAAATTTGGAAGCAAAGTGAAGATTCTCAGTCTCACCACTGCAGTTAAATACTGAAATGGAAGCTGTAGCCACTGCAGTGAGGCAAGAAAAAGAGAAAAGGCAGAACAACTGGAAAGGAAGAGATAAACTACCCAAAAAATCTATCAAAATGTAGTACTCTACCCCCCCAAAAAATCTAGGACTAATAAGTGGATTAAAAAATGTAGCAGGAAATAAGATGAACACACAAAGATAAATTCCATATAACAATAAACATGTAAAACCAAAATTAAAAGCACAACACAATCTACAGTCACTCCAAAGAAAATGAAGTAGTTAGGTATAAATTTAATGAAACATGTACATGATCTGTATCCTGAAAATTACTAAATGCTGACAAAAGAAATCAAAGACCTAAATAAATGGAGACATTCCATGTCTATGGATTGGAAGATTGAACAGAGCAAACATACGAGTTCTCCTCACATTGATGTATAAGTTTAACGCAATTCCTATCGAAATCTCAGCAAGGCTTTTTGGAGACATCGAAAATCTCACTGTAAAATTTAAAATGGAAAAGGCACAAGCCCTAGATTAGCTAAAATAATCTTTAAAATGAAGAATAAAGCAGAAGGAATCACTCTACCTTATGTGAAGACCTACAATATAGTAGGTCTTCTTCTATACAGTAAATAAGACAAGAGGTATTGACAGAGGGATAGACATACAGATCAACAGAAAAGAACAGAGAACCCAGAAATAAACCCCCACAAATATGTCCAACTGATATTTGACAAAGGTTCAAAAGCAATTCGTTGGTGGAAAGATCACCTTTTCAACAAATGGTGCTGGAGTAACTGGGCATCCATAGGTGCAAAAAAAAACAAACAAACAAACAAAAAAAAAACCCACCTAAATCTAAACCTCACACCTTATGCAAAAATTAGGTCAAAGTGGATCATGGACTTACATGTAAAACATCAAAATATAAAACGTTTAGAAAAACATAGGTGAAAATCTTTGTGATTCTTCAACTTAACACCAAAAGCAAGTTCATAAAAGGAAAAGTTGATACATTAAATCTCATCAAAATTTTCAAATTTCACTTTGCCAAAATCCCTGTTAAGAGATGAAAAGACAAACTGCAAACTTAGAGAAATATTTGTAAACCATATGTCTGACAAAGGACTAGTATCTAGACTATATAGAGAACTCTCAGAACAGTAAAATTAAAAATAAGAAGTCCAATTAAAAAATCATCAAAAGAAATAAACAGACATCTCTACAAAGAGCAAATAGCCACATGAAAAGATGTTCAACATTATTGGCCATTAAAGAAAAATGCAAATCTAAGCTACTAGATATCACTACGCACCTATCAGAACGACTTAAAAAAATGACAAGGCAGAGCACACAGAATTTTTAGGGCAGTGAAACTCTTCTGTATGATACTATAATGGTGGATACAACATTTGTCAAAGCCCATAGAAAGTACAACACCAAGAATGAACCCTAATTTAAACTATGAACTTTGGGTAATAATGATGTATCACTTTGGGTTCATAGATGGTAACAAATGTATTACTCTGGTATAGGATGTTGATAATAGGAGAGGCTATACATGGAGTACATGGAAATTCTCTGTACTTTTTGCTTGCTCAATTTTGCTGTGAACCCAAAACTGAGCTTTTTAAAAAGTCTATTACATACAATGTAAAAAGATGTAATTTTGTGATATCAAAAAGGAGATGAAGATGAGTTACATAGGAGCAGACTTTTTGTATGTTACTGAAGTTAAGCAGGTTGATAATTTTGAATGTTAAATGTAATTTAATTTTAGAATGTTAAATGTAATTCCCATGGTAACTACACAAAGAATATAGCTATAGAATGTATATAAAAGCAAATGAAAAGAGAATTAAAAACACTTTACTATTAAAAATCAACTAAACACAAAAAGAAGACACTAAACAGGAAATTAGAGACAAATAAGCTATAACTTACGGAGAATAAACAGCAAAGTGAGAGAATTAAGTCCCTCAATAATAATTACTTTAAATGTAAATGGATTAAACTGTCCAATCAAAAGTCATGCATTGACAATGAACAATCGAAAAAGAAAATTAAGAAAACAATTCCATTTACAATAGCACCAAAAAGGATAAAATATTTAGGAATGAGCTTAACCAAGACAGCGAAAGACTTGTACAATAAAAACTACAAAACATTGCTGGAAGAAATTAAATAAAACATAAATAAGTGGAAAGACATTCCTTTTCATGCATTGGACGGCTTAATATTGTTAAGATTTCCTTACTACTCAAAGCAACAGAGATTTAATGCAATCTCTATTGCAATCCCCCCATTTTTTTTACAGAAATTAAAAAATCCACTGTAAAATTTATATAGTATTTCAAGGGACCATGAATAGCCAATATAACTGTGAGAAAAAGAATAAAACTGAAAGACTCACACTTCCCAATTTCAAAACTGACCACAAAGCTACAGTAATCAAAATAGTATGGCACTTGTATAAAGACAGATATACAGACAATGGAATATACTAGAGAACCCCAAAATAAACACTTGCATAAGTGGAAAAAGTATTTTTGACAATGGAGCCAAGACCATTCAATGGAAAAAATACAGCCTTTTCAATAAATGGTGCTAGAAAAACAGGATATCTACCTGCAAAAGAACAAAGTTGGACCCTTATCTAACATAATATACAAAAATCAACTAAAAATGGATGAAAGACCAAAATGTAAGACATGCAATTATAAAACTCTTAGAAGAAAACATAGGGCACAAGCTTCATGTCATTGGATTCGGCAATGATTTCTTGAATATGACACCAAAGGAACAGGCAACAAAAGTAAAAATAGACACTTTTGTGCATCAAAAGATATTATCAACAAAGTGAAAAGGCTACCCACAGAATGGCAGAAAATATGTGTAAATCATATGTCTAATAAGGGATTAATGTCTGGAATATATAGAGACCTTCTAAAACTCAAAGACAACACCAAAAACCCCAATTTTAGAAACGGACAAAGGATTTGAACAGACATTTCTCCAAAGAAGATATGCAGATGGCTGATAAGCACATGAAAAGATGCCCAACATCACCATTAGGGAAATGCACATCAAAACCACAATAAAATATCACCTTGCACCCATAGATGGCTGCTTAAAAAAAAGTTATGGTGAAGAGGTGGATAAATTGGAACCTTGTGTACTGTTACTGATCATGTAAAATGGGGTAGCTGCTGTGGAAAACAGAATGATGGCTCCTCAAAAAAATTAAAAAGAGAATTACCATATTACCCAGCAATTCCACTTCTGAGTATGCCCAAAGGAATTGAGAGCAACATGTTTCTGAGATCTTTGTACACCTATGTTCTCAGCAGCATTATTCGCAATAGCTAGAAGGTGGAAGCAAACCCAGTGTCCAGCAACTGATGAAGGGATTAACCAAATGCAGTCTACGAACACAATGGAACAGTGTTCAATGTTCAAAAGAAAGAACATTCTGACAATGCTGCAATATAGAACCGCCTTGGGGACATTATGCTAACTGAAAGAAGCCAGTCACATAAAGACAAATACCATATGATTCTAGGTACCTATAAGAGGTATCTGGGAAATCAAATTCATAGAGACAGAAAGTGGCATGGTGCTTGCCAGGGGCTAGAGGAGGAAGGAATGAGGAGTTGCTGTTTGATGGGTATAGAGTTTCAGTTTTATTAGATAAAAAGAGTTCTGGGGATGGATAGCGCAAATGGTTGCACAACAATATGAGTATATTTAATACCACTGAACTGCGCACATAAGAATTGTTAAGATGGCAAATTTTATGTGTATTTTTACAGAATTAAAAAATATCCACCGCCTCCCCAAATAAAAATAATAATGACAATGTTAAATGTTGGCAAAGACGCAAAGAAATGATCACTCATATATGGCTGGGGGAAATGTGAAATGGAACAGTGACTCTGGAAAACAGTTTGGCCGTTTCTTGGACCACTTAACATCGACTATCATACAACCAGCAATTACACTTCTGGGTATTTTAATCCCAGAGACATGAAAACTAATGTTCATACAAGCACCTGCACACAAATGTTCATACAAGCACCTGCACACAAATGTTCACAGCAGCCACATTCATAATAGCTACAAACTGGAAACAATCCCCATGTCCTTCCACAAGTGAATGGGATACTGCTGGGATACCATGGGATACTGCTCAGCAATGAACACAAACCCTTGATATATACAACTTGGATGAATCTGCAGGGAATTACGCTATGTAAACAAAGCCCATTCTAAAAGGATACATACGTATGATTCCATGTATGTAGCACCCTTGAAATGACAAAGTTATAGAAATGGAGAATAGATTAATAAATTTCCAGGGGTTGGTGGTTGGAGGAGGGATATGGCTATAAAAGAGCAGAAGAGGTCCTTGTGGTGTTGGAACTACCCTTCATCTTGACTGTAGGGATGACTATATGGATATTATACTATCGTTTTGCAAGATAGTACCATTGAGGAAAACTGGATAAAGGACCTCTCAAAATTATTTTTTGTAATTGCATGTCAGTCTACATTTATCCCAAAATAAAAAGTATGATTAAAAATATATAGTTATTTTTATTTTAACATGTTATTCATATTAACATGTAGTGGTTTTGTATCATTATTTTTAGTGAAGTAAAATAAATATATTTTTTTAAGATTTTATTTATTTGAGAGAGAGCATAGAAGTGGGGAGAGAGTGTGCAGAAGCATTGGGGGGAGCCACAGAGGGACAGCAGACTCCTTGCTGAGTTCAGAGCCTGATGCAGGGCTGGATCCCAGGACCCTCAGATCATAACCTGAGCCAAAGTCAGATACTTAACCGACTGAGCCACCCATGCACCCCAGTGAAATAAATATTTTATGTTTAAATTTTTTTTTAAGTAGGCTCCACACCCATCATGGAGCCCAGTGTGGGCCTTGAACTCAGGACCCTGAGATCAATGAGGTAGGAACATGAGTTGGACGTTTAACCAACTGAGCCACCCATGCACATCTGAAATAAATCTTTTAAATTTCAGTTTTAATTTCTAATAGAGTAAATGTTAATAGATAGAACACACTTAGAGAAAAGCTTGGGGTCCTCAATAATTTTTAAAATGGGGTCCTTGGATTGAAGAGTGTGAGAACTGCTCCTCCACCCCACGGCCAATAGACTTAGAATGATTCCTCCATTCGTGGTGAGGCATGAATCATTGCATTTCACTTGGACCCGAGGTGACTCCAAAGAGCAAGAAAGAGAGAGCAAGAGATGTGCAAAGTCTTTCCAACTTTGTTCATCAAGGGAACAGCTGCCTACAGTAAGTCAACCAAGGCACCATGCCCAAAGTGTGTATGGTACACAAGAACCTCACCTCGAGTACATAACAAGGAACACAAAAAGTCGTAAATATCAACCAGAGGATATGATTTTCATGATGACAATACTGCCTTGAAGTTTACTTCTTAGCCTGACAGGTCTTTCAGTAGTAATTCATGTTAGGGAAAGCTCGTGGTATTTGCCATGGTCTCTGGTATGAGAAGAAAGGAACCTAGGAATGGTAGCAACTCTAACAAAGCCCAATGTGTTGCATGCAGTGCCTAGAACAGAACATCTCTGCATGGATGATTCCATTAGAGACCCTGGTTTCTAATTTAGAAAAAACAAGGAGAAGGAGGAGGAGAAGAAGGAAGAGAAGGAGGAAGAGGAGGAGGAGGAGGAGGAGAGGAGGAAGAATAAGGAGGAGGGGGAAGGGGAGGAGGAGGGGAGGAGGGGAAGAAGAAGAAAAGAAAAACTAATGCTGAACTAGCACGGGAATCCCATTTGGAAGAAATGAAAACACATTTTTATGCAAAATGGTCAAGGCCTACTGCCATTGTTCATATTATGTTAATACACTATTAGCATGCATATTCAAAATGAAATCTACTGTTCTTATATCCCCAGAAACTTTGGTATATATCTAGATAACTCTTACCTTTTCAATAGGCTTTATCCCGAAAGGGCAAGTCACTCTACGTAAGCTTCTGAGAAACCTAACAATCTGTAGTAACCAATCAACCCACTTCTACAAAACATTCCATGTTCTATTTTAAAGCAGCACTCTTGGAGCACCTGGGTAGCTCAGCCAGAAGAGTATGGGATCTTGATCTTGTGGTCGTGAGTTCAAGCCCCACGTTGGGCATAGAGATTACTTAAACTTTTTTAAAAAAACAAAAATTAAATTTAAAAATGATAAAATAGCACTCTTTTACTAATGTCTGCATGGCATCAGTTGAACTATAGGTAAAGTATAACGGTATCTCGTGGGTTTGATTTTTTTAAGGTTTTTTTAAAGATTTTTTTATTTTGAGAGAGAGAGAGAGAAATCCCCAAGCAGACTCCCCGCTGAGCATGGAGCCCATCAGAGGGCTCAATCCCAGGGTCTTGAGATCATGACCTGAGCCAAAATCAAAAGTTGAATGCTTAACCAACTGAGCCACCCAGGTGCCCCCCCCCTTTTTTTTTCAGGTTTAAATGGTCTCCAAACACTATCAGCTTCTGCCTTTCTCCTAACCTCAAAAAAGGGTCAGATAAGTACTAATGACAAATTTCAGCTCTCCCTCCAGGAGAATTCTTTTCCCTCTCAGTCACTGTGGCCCCATCAAATTAGCCACATAACGGTTCTCATGGGCCTATCTCTTAACTAAACTTTGTGTTCTCAACAAAATCAGCTGATTAAAAATGAATCCACAAAAAAAATAAAATAAAAATAAAATAAAATAAAATACAAATGAATCCACTTCTTGGCTCTCTCCTGTTGAATATGTGCTAGGTTATGGCACATCATAGCATCTTATTTAATGTTTGGAACAAACCAGTAGATTGAGGGGGAAATAAATCTGACGACATTTCTGCTATGAATAAAACTAAATGATCTCCCAGTAAAAGTGAGAACATTTATGCTATAGTAAAAACAAAACAAACCCCACAACTTTCTTGACCATAAATTTTAAGTATCATTAGTAAAAAAAAAAGCTCAACACACTGAAGATCCTGAGTGCTGTGCTCCCTGCTCAACTAACACAGAATTCCCACCAAGGATCTTCTCACAAGTCAGAAGAAACTGAACGTGAGAGAAATAACCTCCATTCAAGAGCTCCTTCCAAGTTCCAGGCTGGATACTCCACTGTAATGGACAGAGACTGGCTTTGGGTCAGAAAGCCCTCCTTCAACGGTCAGCACTTTTACTTACTAGCTTCCTCCCTCAGTCACAATGACCTTCCTGTAAAATGGACATCATTGTGTTTGTTGGAAGGATTAGACGAGACACTGTAAGATGCTATAACCAAGCAGGTATTCAACGAATGCTATCTATCCTTATCATATCCTCTTGTGTAACTCATAGGCATCTGTGAGAAAGATAAGGTCAACAGGCTTTAAGTTAAGTAACTGGGGAATTCACTAGATAGAATTGCCCACAGAGGAAGGTAACTCTGTGAATGCCAGGAGGGAAGTTGTCACTAACATGATATCAATTCTTCTGCAATTCAGGGATTCTTACCCCACCTCTCATTAAAAACTCACTGACTCACACTCTATTGTTGTCTCTAACCCACCGTTGTCCACTCTGTTCAACATCCATCCTTTCTACTCTGCTCTGTAATGTTATGGCTAAGAGTCTATAAACGATATTTTTCTATTAGTTTCTACTACTACGAGGTATTGGGAGGAGAGCAGAAGGAAGAGCAGAGAGAAAAGTGCTCTCTTTCTCTCTCATTCTCCCATTCTCTCTCTTGCTGTTCATCTCTCCCTGCTTCTGACACGAATTCTAGAAGTGGCTCTTTCCTTTAGCAATCCTAGCTCCTACACCAAGGCCCCTTCTCCATCTTATTCTGCCGCAGGGTCCTTCTGGGCACCCCTGGGATCTCCTAGGGGGTGGAAATTGTTAACTCCAGTACCTGTATTGGGTTATCTTAATGGATACCCATTGCTTTCTCAGCCCTCCAGTATCTTTGTAACCACTTTCCTGTATTAAACTCTTTCTGTTGAAATACACAGAGAGCGATCCATAAAAGTCCCAACCCCTCAGGGTAGCCTCAAGATCCTGCATGATCTGACCCCTATCTACCTTGCAAGTGACCTGACCCTCCCAGGTGTTTTTATTTCCTCAAATACTCCAGTCTCCATCTTGCCTCGTTATCTTCGCACCTGGTTCCTTCTACGTGACATTTTCTTCCTTACGCCATTTACCTGGGCAATTTTTATTCACCCTTAGGTGTCAGCTTCAATGTCACTTTCTCGGAGAGATCTTTCTTGAGATCCCCAAATCAAGTTACAGTGCACATTCTCACAGCCCTGATTCTTTCCCTTCAGAAACTGTATTCTCACAATTGTATGCATATAATTTTTTGGGAACTTATTTGCTATTTGTCTTCCCTTACCCGACCTTGCGGGACACAAGAACAGAGACCAGAGATGGAGACTACTCTATCCTTGTGTGCATAAAACAAAATAAATGTTCACTAAGTATTTATCAAATAATACTAAGCAACCTTTACTTATTCTTAGAGAGTGGTAAACAGAACACATTCACAGCATTAATCCTTCATCTTTACAAGAGCTTTGTGAAGTACATCAGGCATGGATGAGAAGGGGAAAAGCTCCAGTTTCCAGAACGTAGAAGCCAACTGGTAGTTCATTCGGCCTACAAGGACCCAGATCTGACCATTACTGGGGCAAATGGGGCTGTGGTAGGCAGACTCCTAAATGAAATAAACACAGGGGCAAGCGGCACACGTTTGAACAAAAGGAAGGGAAGGGAAGGGATAAACTTAAAAAGGAGGGCCGTGAATACTGAGAATCTAAAATGAATTGGTGGCAGGCTTATTGCCTACTCCTGTGTTCGTCTACCTCAGGTCCCAGGGGAAAAACTCCCGCAGCTAGATGGCTACGGACGGTGCACTGTTACTGACCGTGACCCTTCCTAGACCACGGCCTAGCTGCTGAGCACCTCCTCAGGCCTCTTCTGGGAAGAGCCAGAAAGGCGGCCTGGGCCCAGAGGTACTGCTGGGCCAGGAGGCCCGTAATAGCAACCCGGGCAGCCCTGGGCTTAGTCCCCAAATCAGGCCTTTCCCAGCAGAAGGGATCTTGACAACAGAGCTCTTCTCCAGGTTCCTGTCTCCCAGGGCCCTCGTAACAAAATCACAGGCTTATCTTTTATTGTCCTGTTTCCTTCTAAAATGCAGTCAGAAGAGCGGGAATCTAACGATTATGGCCTCAGCTGCTTCATTTCCCTTAGAGGAACAAATTTAATAACTCAAAACGCACTTCTGGCCAAGTTTCACTGAGTGTAACAGAGTTATTTCTGATTCATTCCATGTTTTCAACCACAACATGGAATGTCTGGTAGAATCTGTAAAATGTTTACTAGAAAAAAATGAGTGAGTTTAGCAAGGGTGCAAGACACAAGGTTGAAATACAAAAATCAACTGTATTTCTATATACTAGCAACAAATCATCAGAAGTTGAATTTTTTTGAGACACAGAGAGGGGGTGTGTGTGAGTGAGTGAGCAAGGGGGAGGGGCAGAGAGAGAGAATCAGAGCGAATCCCAAGCAGACTCTGTGCTGAGTGCAGAGCCTGACACAAGGCTCGATCCCACGACCCTGAAATCATGACCTAAGCTAAAATCAAGACTCAGATGCTTAACTGACTGGGCCACTCAGGGCACCCCCAAATTAAGTAAATATTTGAAATTATGTTCACCTAGGGTTTTTTTTTTTTTCTTGCTTTTTAAAATGTTGCTGGTAGTTGGGGCACCTGGGTGGCTCAGTGGGTTAAAGCCTCTGCCTTCGGTTCGGGTCGTGATCTCGGGGTCCTGGGATCGAGCCCCACATGGGGCTCTCTGCTCAGCGGGGAGCCTGCTTCCCCCTCTCTCTCTGGCTGCTTCTTTGCCTACTTGTGATCTCTCTCTTTCTCTGTGTCAAATAAATAAATAAAATATTTTTAAAAATAAATAAATAAAAAATAAAATGTTGCTGGTAGAAAATTTTAAATTGTATGTATGGCTCATGTTGGTGGGTCTCATCGTATTTCTGTTGCACGGCACTCTGCTGAAGGCTAGGAAGCCTAGAAGTTACAGATGGGAGGGGCTACAAGAATTCAGAAAGGAATAACCGGTAGCATGTGATCTTTAGAAGAGCGTGAGCTCCTTCAAGTAAGAAACATGAGGTCTTTGTCCGAGAGTTCCGTATCCTCTTTTCATCCTCTCCATGCTGGTATTCCCCTGGGATCTGTCCTAAGAAATCTCTTAGATCCATCCTAGATCCCTGAGCTTTTTACTAATATTACTGACACCTCAATCTCAGATGTTTCAAATGAAACTCACTGTCCTGCTCCCAGACCCACCTCAGTGAACACTGGGATCCAGGAGCCACAAAACTAGAAGGTCTCCAAGGGCAGAGCTTCTGCCCAGTCACTAGAAAAGCACTTTCACATCCCACTGCCTTTCCAACCAAACCTCCCCTCCTCTCCTCCCTGCCTTGCTGCCCAAAGTCCCACACAACCGCCAGTGATCCAAACTGAACCCCACTGGTGGTTCTTTGGGCTAAATCAGTTAGCCTTATAATGAGCCTCTGAAACCGGTTTTCAGAAGCTGAGTTACAGAAACTGTTGCCTGCCTCTTTTGTAAAAAGGTCTCTTCCAGGAGGGGCCCTGCTCACTTTTCTTATTCGTTTACACCTGTCCTACAGCCGCAGAGCTCGTCCTCCGCTAATGTGAGCACATGCTTAGCCCCTCACTTAAGGAAGGGGGTCCGATGGAGAGCATCCATCAGACAGTTCCCACATACCCATTAGAAAAGGAAACTTTAAAAGAGCACAGAAAAAGGCCACACACAAGGTTACATGTCCAATAACTTACAGAGGATTTGTTTACTTTTGAAAAACATACCCCTTGAGAAATAAGCTTGTCATTTCCCCCTTATCTCTTCTAGAAATGTATCACCTCTCTGTTACCGCAGTCATTCATTTTTCCATTAATTCAACAGATATTTATTGAATACCTACAAGACAGCCATGAACAGGATAGATGAAGTCCCTCGTCTCCCGGGGGGGGGGGGGGGGGAAGGAGGGAGACAAAAGAACATCAAAGAAACAGCAGCAAGAATTGTGCAGAGAACCAAAAGCCGCACATGGGATGGTGAGCATGTGATTGCATTAGACCAGGCCTTCGAGAAGGACCCTTCTGAGGGGGTGACGTCTACACTTAAGTCTAAATGACAAGGAACGAAATGGGTGAAGATCGAGGGAAATTATTTCAAGTCGAGTCAATTGTTAATACAGAGGCCCTAAGAGCAACAAGCTTACGATATTTACCCCACACTACTCTGTTTCCATGTTTCAACTGTTTTTTGAAAATTCAACTGAGTTTTCTAAGGCCTGGATGTTCCAGCAATGTCCATCGCACACAATACCTACTATGGTTAACAAACAGTGGTACACGGGACAGAAGTCAGGACTAAGAAGAATCCTGACTTCATCCTTTCCCCTACTATTTATTGAGCATTTGCCTAATAACTGACACTATTCTTACTCAGACAACAACCAGAAGTAAGACAGAAGACATCAAATAAGCAGTTACAAATCCATGAATCGAATGTAACAGAGGAGCTGAAACCGAGTGCCTCCAGGTACCCGCGGCACCCACAGCACAGGCACCTGACTCAGGTCTGGGGAGTGAGGGGAGATTTCCCTGCGGTGTCCGTTCTTTGGCAAAGATGTAATGACAAGTAGGATGGAAATCAGGGAGGGAAGGCGGACCAGTAGGGAGAGGAAACAAAAAGCATTCTGGGTGGAAGGAACATCACAGGCATAGGCCCAAGGTGAGAAAAGGCAAAGAACAATGGAGAAATGTATGGCTAGAGTACACGGCATCAGGAGAGAAAGAGGGGAATGAATGGGGCTGGGGAGGGTAGCAAGCGCTGGGTTTTGAAGGCTTTATTAGATGTTAAAATTTATCCCGAAAACAATGGGGAGCTATGGAAGAGCTTTAAGGAGGGGAGTGATACAAGATTTACAGTTTAGAAACATCTTTGGCTTTTGAAAAGGCTATCTGGAAGATATCCTCCAGGACTAGAAATAGGGGACCATTTCAGATTTGCAGCAATCCAGGGGGAAAATGATGACGAGAACCAAGATAATGGCAGGGAGGATGGAAAGATGGGCTGAAAAGATATATAGGACATAGAATTAATAGTATTTGGTAACGTAGTACATATGAGGAGTGGAGATGGGAAGATCTGAGAAGAACCTCAGGTTTCTGCTGTAAACAAACCAGGGGACCAGTAGCACCATTTCCTGACAGAAGAAGTACAAAATGAAAATAAACTTGTAGGGACAAAAGAAGTTAAATTAGAAACATGAAGAGTCTAAAGTACCGGGGCACCTAGATGGCTAGGTAGGTCGAGCATCTGAAGTCTCCATCGCAGGGTCATGAGTTTAAGCCCCGAGTTGGGTCACGCACGTGGAGCCTACTAAAAAAAAAAAAAAAAAAAAAAAAGAGTCTGAAGTACCTTTGAGGCCTCCAAATGAAGCTACCAGAGGCTGGCTGGACTCTTGGGTTTGGAGTCCAAGAGAAAGGCCTGGCCCAGCAGAACTAGAAAGGGAGAAACATTTAAGAGACATCAACTCATTGAATGTGGATTCAAAGCACCTATAAGAAGATATCTTTGAGACAATCATAGAGATTTAGGAAGGGTTAGATGACATTAAGTAATTACACTATTAATTCTACTTAGGTATAAAAATGGCATGGTGGCTATAATTTTCAAAAGCCCTTACGAGGTGTATATTGACATATTTACAAGTGAAATGATAAGATGCGCCAAATGTCGGGGGCTGTTGCAGCTGAGTGACGGGGTCCAGGGGCATCGGACTATGACCTCTACTTTCGTTTGGATTTGAAAACATCTGTAATATCTTTTCTGTGAAATCACCTACCTATAGAGGCAACGGTGAGAAATGGACAGAATTGCTCTGGGAATTGAGAAGAAATGGGAAGAAAGAGGTAAGTGAGGTCAGGGGAGGCCAGCCTTCTGAGGAATCTCATTATTTAAGGAAAAACGCAGGAAGAGGAGTCGCTGCAGAAATGTGAAGATGCTTCTGGAGAGGAGGAGAAAACCAACAAGGGCGTGTGCAGAAGCCGTGGGGAGTGCCGGAGGAAGGCAGGGGTTGCCAGCCGTGAGCACGGTACAGAGACCTGAAGTAGGAAATTCTGAACGGGACTCACGCCATACAGCAACCAAAAGGTATTATGATGCTTCGAAGTCAGCCCAGCACAGCGGTGGACCCAACTGTGGGTTTTGGAGGCCTGAAGAATAAGTGCGATGTGAGGAATTGGGAAATGGGGTACAGCCCACTCTTAAGTGGCTGAGTCCTGAAGGGCCAAAGAAAAGGGTCGTAGCTAAAACCTGCTGGGACTGGGGCGCCCGTGTGGCTCGATGGGTTAAGCGGTTGCCTTCGGCTCAGGTCATGATCCCAGGGTCCTGGGATCGAGTTCTGCATCGGGCTCCCTGCTCAGTGGGGAGTCTGCTTCTCCCTCTCTCTCCGCCACACCTCCCCTGCTCATTCTCTCTCTCTCTTTCTTTCTCAAATAAATAATAAAATATCTTAAAAAAACAAAAAAACAAAACCTCTGGGACTGACAAAGGGGTTTTGGCTAGGATGGGAAAGACTGGAGCCTGGTTCAAGGAAAGAAGGGGTGGCCTCAGTCACTCATTAACCCTGAACTTGGGCAGGGCACATTTATAAAATAGGATAATAATGAGGACAAGTCTTCAGAATTCAAACAAAAGAACCTACGTGAAAGCCTTCAGTAAAGTGTCCAGTGTTATGTACATTACTGTTATTAACTAGGTAAATGATTACTCTGACATTTATAAAATCCAAGCAGCCTTATCCGCATGCTTGTTTCTTCTCCATAACCAGAGAACATTATATTTTCACTAGCGGTGAGGAAAAGAGAGAGATCAGAGCAAAATAGCTAGTGAGGATAATCAGAAGATACACCTGCCGTTTTTCTGTTCAGCACAGATGAGGGTAATGGTTTATTCTGCCAAGCAAATGAATCCGCAACCATTTTTTATTCACGGTAAACAGGAAAAATATTTAAAGCCTAGCAATGTGAAAAAATAAATAAATAAAGCCTGGCAATGTGTAGCCAACAGATTGTACATATTACAAAGGCAAATGTAATAATAAGGGAAGTAGAGTTCTATAAAAATTAAATAATGAAAATGGTATTCCAGAAAGCCATTAGCGAGGAACTATGATGCTAGGAACAGTAGCACTTTCAATGTAAGCAAAGACCTTTGCTTTTAAAATCCTTAATGATGGTAAGTCCAAAAAACAGTACTAAAAGCTATGGGAAAGTCTTGAAAATCAAACTGTAAAAAAAAAAAAAAACACAACCCACAAATCCCGGCTGCGTCGATGTCCATAATGGACCCTGCAGTCAATACCATGCGTGTTCATTAAATGGTTGCAAACTATCACTAAGTGGATATATACAGTCCATTTTGTGTGTTTATTCTGGTGTATGGGTGTTTTTTTTTTTTCTTGTTTAAATGAAAAGCCTATTGCCAGCACTAAAGAATTTCAAAATTTTAGATTCTGACTTAAAACTACAGCTGGTGGAGAATTCCCATGGAGCTCCCAACTCTCTTGCCCCAGGCTTTTCTCCTCCCCATGTGCCTTTCTCCTCCTGCTCTCCAGTCTCATCTCTCCCTTCTCCTCCTGAACCCCCAGCACGGTGGCTGCCGAGAATGCAAGTAAGTTCAGTTATTTAATTTTTTACCACCAGTTTTAGTTCCCTGAAAGGCATTTGTATTTTCAAAGCTACATCGTGGTAAAAGGGAAGTCTCCATGCTCTGGTAAGCAAATGAGACACCAATTCTCTTTTGGGGAAGGAACCTGAGGCTCACATCCTTGAAATCACATCCCACTGGCTACAGCACCCCTGCGTGCATGTAAGAGATCGGTCTGGAAGTAAAACTTCCCCTCTTGGCTCTCAGCTCACTATTCCAGATTTATTGAAATTGAGTATCAGATTTCTTTTTCCTGTTCCTAAGAGCAGACTTCCATGGAGTAAAGTGAGGGAGAATGCCGTTCAGGGAGCAGTAAGCCCAGGAGAGAAGAGTGTAATCTTCACCAGCCCGTGGTAAAGGGCCTCGAAGCCGCTCTGCAGGTATGGGTTTACTAAGGATACAAAATAGACTCAGGGTTTTTTTTTAATCTAAAAAAAAAAAAGTT
Organism: Potos flavus; assembly: GCA_028534135.1. Taxonomy (NCBI): domain Eukaryota; kingdom Metazoa; phylum Chordata; class Mammalia; order Carnivora; family Procyonidae; genus Potos; species Potos flavus. The sequence continues at coordinate 11,592,929 of CM052894.1, read as the reverse complement.
TGCAGAAACCAGAACTGAAATATAATTTTGCTTTATTTTTTTTAAAACATTTTATTTATACTTTTCTACCTTCTTGAACAATAAAACACCAATTATCTTACTAGGAATACAAATAAGATTTCATAAAATGGCATTTTACAAGCCTTAAGCAAAATGTTTAATGTTTGAATTATCTTTTAAAAGTTAATTTGCTATGTTCTCCTGCTGTCAATTATCATGAAGTTTGTTCACACTTGACGCTTTGCATGGGTGACATACTTTATTAATCGGATTTGTAAGTGCATGCTCAGTACCTCCTATATAACTATATTGTCAAAACAAGCTTAATGCTGGAGTTACTCTCAGTTTTGTGGCCCTATAAATGGTAACTAGGTGGCGAAGGGAATGAAATCTACTGCCTGCCAGGAACTAGGCTAGGTTCTCCAACAGCATTACTCAATAATCCACGTCAGTGGTTACTATTATTCTCTTTATCCAGATGAGGAAACTGGAGAAAAGTGAAATTAAGAAATTGGCCCAAGATCACACAGCTGATAAGTGACAGAGGTGGGAATGACCCCTGCTCTGTCTGTCACGAACGTCCATGATCCTTTCCCATTTGTTGATGAACCAAAGAAGTAATTTAAATCATGAGTTTGCTGGCCACTGATCAGCCATCAGAGTGGGGTTTCTGGGGCCTCAAATTATATTAACAGGCAGCCCACTTACTTTGCTTGTGATGAGGGCTCTCTGCATTGCCAGAAAACGATTGGAGCTGTCTTGAAATCTAGAATCCTGTTTCCAATCCTACCATTATCTACATCACTGCAAATGTATTTGAGCTAACGGAGCATCTAGTAGCACATAAATTCAAATCCCTTATGGTATTTCTTGTAAAATAATTTATTTGCTTAAATAAGATGCAGCCCCTTTCTGAAGCCGTCATTCTGTGAAATCAACATCTAAGACCTTTTTCCTGATAGTGTTATTCATACTTAACTGTGAATATAAAGCCAGTATTTCTTACTTTCAGCCAACAGTGACCACAGCAAATGAAGCTTTTGTTCAAATATATAAATGATTTCACCTAGCACCAGAACCAAGACAGGACCCCAGTTAATGAGCTAATAATTCAAGCAGTCACTCATTTATTCATTCACTCAAAAATAATCAAACACCTATAACGCACTGGAGCCTGTGCTAAGTCAACTAAGATGTAATAATAATAGCCAATATTTACTGAGCTCTTTCAGTATATCAAGCATTTTCTAGAGGCTTTACATAGGGGTGCCTATGTGGTTCAGTTGGTTAAGTATCTGACTTGATTTCGGCTCAGGTCATGATCTTGGGGTTGTGAGATCGAGTCCTGCGTCAGGCTCCACACTCAGCAGGGAGTCTGCTTGAGTTGTTTCTTTCCCTCTCCCTCTGCCCCTCCCCCTGTTCGCACTCTAAGTAAATAAATTAATTAATTAAATATTTATTTAAAAAAAAGAATGAAGTTCCTTGAGGCAGAGAGAATAAAATAATAAAGACTTTACATGTAATATCTCATGTAATCTTCCTAACAACTTATGAGGTACTGGCCTATCTCTAGCATTTGCCAGGTTAGAAGCAAGAATAGAGGACCCTGGCCTACCTCCCTTCTTCTCCCCCCACTCCCCCGCAACATATCTTGCACCGAAGAAAGAGCCTTGGGTCGATGGGTATGAACATCTCAGACAAAACATCCCACCTGTGTCCTCCTTCCCACGCTGCGAATAGCAGATCTTCAGTTACTGCGAGCTTTCTGGGTGCACACACTGGGGACACCGTCTACCTTTGAAAGGATGGACCTGGGGTCTAGCCCAGCGGGCTCTGGAAGCATGCTTAGAGCTATTTGGGCAGGGAGTCCTAGGATCTCAGGTAGCACAAGTATGGTCTAAAAGAAGCAGGTACAGGCACGTTCCTTTGGCCCTAGGCACTGCGTGCCTGCGGGTGGGATGTAGCCAGAGTGGTTTAGAGCAGTGTCCTCTAAAGCACCAGGCCCAGGCAGGAGCCCCAGTCGCCTGGGATGGAAGGGCAGGATCAGGGAGGAAGGTACTGTTGCTCTCCCCAGTTGGAAGATGAAAAACTAACATGAGAAGGTAAATAACTTGGTCACATAGCTAATAGGGGCAGAGCCAGCACTGGGATGTAGGCAGTCCCTGGATCAGACCGCATGGGTTCAAATCCCCAGCTCTAACCATTAGACTGTGTTGCCTCTCCCTGGGTTCACGAAGAAGACAGTTCTCTGCTGTGATAGAGCTTATTAAAGAGTGGGAAAGGCGGACAATAAACAAGGCTAAAAAAACCAAATAACTATATAACTACATGCTTTATAACATACAAATCATATAAATTTTAAGTGCTTACTATAAGCAAAGGGTAGTGACAGAAAACGTAACCAGTGGGGCCGGGGGCAAGGAAGCTCATTTGGATAGGGGTCCTTATGGAAGGTCTTTCTAAAGAGCTTGCACTAAAGTGGTAGCTAAAAGGTAAGGAATAGTCAGTGGCCGTTCAAAGTCAAAGGCAAGGACAATACAATTAGAGGGTCTAGCGTATAAATCTCCACTCTGCCCCTGCCAGCTTGGGACACCTCTCTGACTTCATTCAGAACTTCTGTTTTTCCAACCCATATCCACTCATTCCCTCATTCACTAATGCATTCATTCATTTACTCATTCGAAATCTTTTTAAAAGCCTACTTTAAGTTCTGTGGTAAAAACAGGAGGCATCAGGACAAATCCTGACATTTGGAAGTTTATAATCAGCCTCATAAGGAAGCATAGATGCCCAAATAACTACAAAAATGGTCAATGTCGGGGCACCTGGGTGGCTCAGTCAGTTTAGCGTCTGACTCTTGGTTTGATCTCAGGTCATAATCTCTGGGTCATGAGATGGAGTCCGGCGTCAGGATCCATGCTGAGCAGGGAATCTGCTTGAGGATTCTCTCTCTCCTTCTCTTCTCTCTCCACCCTTCCACCTGCTCGCATGCTCTCTCTCAAATAAATAAATAAATAAAATCTTTTTTTAAAATTTATTTTATTTGACAAAGAGCAAGAGAGAGCACAAGAAGGGGGAGCAATAGGCAGAGGGAGGGTAGAAGCAGGCTCTCGGCTGAGCAGGGAGCCTGATGAGGGACTCGATCCCAGGACCCTAAGATCATGACCTGAGCTGAAGGCAGATGCTTAAGGGACTGAGCCACCCCACCCAGGCGCCCCCAATAAAATCTTTTTTTAAAAAATGGTCGCCATTTACTATTTACTAGGCAATACGCACTGTACTAACTCCCTTACTTACATGCATTATTTCAATTAATTTTCACAATAAGCCTACATACTTATTATTAAATACGTACCACTCTTGTGTCCATTATCGAGATGAGAAGGGGAACAGTGAGATTAACTTGCTGTGATCGCCTAACAGGGAAGCAGCTGAGCTATTTAGCGATCGCATTAAAGTGTACTTCAAATAGTCACACAAATTAGAGGGAGAAGAGAATTTGCAGATCAGGAGAAGAAAAGCCACTCACTTGTGCCTTTCGTTGATGACCCTTACATCCGGGAACTACTAACACCAAGAGAAGGGTGAGTCTGAGGTCCACAGTGCTCCTGACGCTCCACAGTGCCTGTTTTCAATGTTAGCTCCCTTCCTCGGGGCCTGACATGGCCTCTGGAAGAAAACTGAGCAAATCCTCTCAGGCCCCCAGGGGGCATCCCCTAATCCTGTCTCTTGCAGGTAAAACCCACTCTGCCGCAGGCAGTTTAAGGTGTGACTTCTATACCTGGGACAGTCCTCAGCACTAGTATCCCATAGGCACTGTCCCCTCTCCAGAGTTTCCTACAAAGAGAACTCCAGCTGCCCACAGCCCCACATCCCTCCAGTCACTGCAGACTACACCCGAATTTTTGGAAGGGGAGGGGAGGGAAGGCAGCACGCGGTGGGGGAGGGGTAGTGGTATATTTTTAAAAGATAGTCATAGCACTTTGGAGATATCAGTTTAAAGCACATGGTTTCCCCCCTTTTAGCTAACTTCAGCTAATTCTCATTTTTCTAAGTGTACATCTACCTCTTTTCATTAGAAAGCTAATGACCTCAAACCACTCTCAGCACATACCAAAGGATCCTATTATGCAATTCCTAATAGCCTATTTTGCTGACACGTGTCTGAAATTAATAAAGTACATGTCAGAGCTTATAACCAAACCCTGTGACTGGGTGGAAGCTCGTTTCATTTTTAATAACAAATTCATAGGCGAGAGTATCTCTAGTACTTCTCATCCCCCGGGCCCCAAACCTTGGGACAGTTCTTCAATAAACATCTTCCAGCAGAGGTCCCTAACTTGTAGTTCATGAATGCTCCGAAATTGTGCGCAAAGTTGCGAGGATCTATGTACATCACTCCGGGGGAAGGATCCATAACTTTTGTCAGATTCTCAAAGAACCTACAAGTCCCCAAAGGTTGAGCATCACTGCATTTCAGTGATACCACCACACATCTCTTGCACAGCTTGGAAGTGTGTACATTTATTTCTGTAGTGTTCTAGAAGAATCTAGAAGGATCTCAGTTTTAGTAACTTAGGCCATTTCTATTAGGGAAAATTCGAAGAATAGGGAACTGACACCAGGAACGAGAAGCGCTACAGTGGACAGGGGGGAGTGGGAGTGTTTGTGACCTCGTGGGAGAGAGAAAGAAGTCCAGGGGAAATAAACCTGCTTTTGCAGTGCCCTCCCGTGTCTGCAGGGAGCATGGGCAGGCAGACAGCCGCAGTTTGGAGCCATCCTGGCCAAAGCTAAATTCCTCACAGGGAGGAATTAAGAAATACAGGCATCCTCCATGGGTTCAGCTCCTCAATACCTCCAGGGAGTTTGGGGGAAAAAAATTAACATCTTATGAAGAAAAAAAAAAGATCCATTTTTAGGTTCTGCAACACAATGATGTAGACACAAGTCACTGAATTGTATACATCTTAAATTAGTAGACATGGGAACTCCTCTGTTAATTTCCACTTACCTTTTCCCTGATTGGTAGAAAAGTTCTAGGATCTCCTTTCCTCAGAGGTTGGACATAATATTTAGAAATCCGTTTTGCTTCACTGTAAATACTCTGTATCCTAAGCCACTATTTCTCAAGCCACATGAAGGCTTCCTGGGTTTCAGATTCATTGAGCCAGAGCTGTCCGTTCCCGCCTGGAGTCCCATTTCCTGGGTCCTGAGTGATCCCAGTTACGAATCACAGAATAATTTGTCCCTTTGAGCCGATCGCATAAATCACGGGTCCTTGATATGTTCAGTTATTTACCAAATAAATTCTGGGCCTCTTCTTCATGCCGAGCATTCTGCTAGGTATTGAAGAAGTGGCCGTGACTGAGACAAGCATGGCCTGGGGCCTCGTGGAATTTCCAATCTAGTGGGGGACACAAACTAATAATTAGAGGCAATTACCACACACTGTGATGTCCATTGTGAGAGGAGTCGCATTAAAGGGGGACCTAAACTGGACTCGGTGGGGGATGGTCAGGGAAGACAGAGGCAGTAATGGCTCAACTGGGACCTGAAGGAAGAATGAAAATTAATTAGAAAAGAAAAGAATAGGTCAAAGGAAGAATTGAAAGCACATATGACGAAACAACAACAATAATAAGTGTAGCACTACCCAGAATAGTCGAGTAGCTGGGAATAAGGTAGATGGGGGGCCAGTCCATTAAGCCTCTGTGAGCCATGTTAAAAAGACTTACCCCAGAGAGCAATGCAGAGACTTTGAAGGACTTGGGGATTTTAATCAAGAGACTGACTGGATGATTTGTATTTTAGAAAGACAACTTTGGGTGCTACATGAAAACAGACTGAATGGGCCAAGAGGAAGGAAGAGAAACCAGCTCCAAGGGGAGATGATGGCTGTGTGATTTAGCAAAGAGACAGCAGGGGGAGAAAGAAGGGAAATGATTTGCAATATAGTTATGTCCTGAGAGCTTTCTGCTAGAGGGATGGTCTAAGGCCCAGGGTTTTCTTTGCTTCAACTTTCTCTGTTTTCCCAGGAGTTCACTGGAAAACCTCCGCTCCTCCTCTATCATTCGCTTCTCTCTCTGTTCCATTTCCAAACCCACTGTCTGAGAATACCAACACAAGTTACAATAGACTGGGACAGAAATCCTCGAGCTCGTCCAAAAAATAATGTGCAGAAATAAATATATGTATCATATTTCATATAAGGTGAAGAGTTACTAAGGATAAAGGAGAGTCAGCAAGAGCTTTCATCCTTGCAAGCATCCAAAGTAACTCGGAATCTCTGACTCAAAACTGGAGTTCTTACAAGAAAGTCAACATTAATTACAATTATATTCATAAGATCTGAAGAACATTTCACTTTTGCAGAGAGACTAGGGGGAACAAGTGCCTCCTGCTAACTTGTCCAAGGTCCTATGGACGCCTGAGTTTCAATGTTATCTGCTTCAAAGTGAAACTGACTTACAAGTGAAACTGACTTACAAGTTTCTGGAAACAGAAGTGACAAATGGAAAGTAACTGCACAGTATCCATTATTATTCACCTAAGATGTATCAAATTTCATTGGTGTTGTGTTTAGTGTGCTGACTAAAGTGTGTGTATTTTAGTGGAAGAAAGTTCTAAGTGCTTTCATTGGTATATTCATACCTCAGTACCTCTCTTTTTATTTTTTTCATATTAGATTTTAAGCTCTTACAGCACAAAAGCCCTCATGACTGAAGAAGAAATGTACAGTTACAAAGATAAAAATGCCTCACCTCTAGAAATAGCTTTCCTTAATTGGTAAAGTAAGTCAGGAGTTTCATAAAGATTTCCCCGAGCAGAAAGTATGGTAGTATGTCAGCTATTCCCAGTGACTGATCAGAAAGAAATGTTGAAAGAATTTAGATTCTAAAGAGTTTGCATTTTGACAGAAGACAATGGGGCTAAGGTGGAAAGACTCAGAATGACGTGTAATCTTGGACTTCATCAGTGGTACGTGTGCAGAGAACAAGTCTATCTGGGTACTTAAGGCAAATAGGCTTTTCACTGGCAAGTTTGCCCTCAGGAGAAAGAATAACTAGATATTTGGAGCAAACAGGTACTATGGAGCAATCACGGAAACCCTTAAAATTATGATCTAGGTAGACAAAACTCCACTTTGGGGGAATTATCAGGTGTATCCATTTTGATCACTATCTCCACATGCCCCAAAGGAGAAAAGAATAAATTGCAAAAGAATTAACATCCAAATCCTTTTTCCCTAAACTTCAAATACTTAATATAAAAAAAAAAAAAAAACTGGGCTAAAATAATACTAATACTATAGGAATTTACTTTTAACTAAATAAAAGTTAATGTTGTATAGAAGTTGTGTGTGGAATGGGGCGCCTGGGTGGCTCAGTGGGTTAAAGCCTCTGCCTTCGGCTCAGGTCATGATCTCAGGGTCCTGGGATCGAGCCCTGCATCGGGCTCTCTGCTCAGCAGGGAACCTGCTTCCCCCTCTCTCTCTGCCTGCCTCTCTGCCTACTTGTGATCTCTCTCTCTCTGTCAAATAAATAAATAAAATCTTAAAAAAAAAAAGAAGAAGAAGAAGAAGTTGTGTGTGGAAGAAGTACAGTTTATAATATAAACTAAAATCCAGAATTTTAAGAGTGAATTTCTAAACATAAAATGGCGCTTTAATAGATATGGGTCAGCAGGGGCCCCTGGGTGGCTCAGTTGGTTGAGCACCCAACTCTTGATTTTGGCTCAGGTCCTAATCTCAGGGTTGTGAGATGGAGCCCCAATTTAGACTCAGTACTGAGCATACAGTCTGCTTAAGATGTCTCTCTCCCTCCACCCCTCTGCCCTCCCTCCAAAAAAAAAAAAAAAAAAAAGATCTGGGTCAGCAATTTTATTTTTCTTTTAGAGTTAGCATTATTTCCTTTAAATTCTGAGAAAGACCTATGTGACAGGCAAATATATACCCATTTTACAGATGAGGAAACAAGCTCTGAAGACTATGTAATTTACCAAAGTGATATAGCTAATAACTGGCAAAGCAAAGACTTGAACTTAGTTCAGTCTGCCTCCAAAGCTGTGTTCTTAACCACTAGTCTATTCCTTTGACATCTTAACTAAAGCAGCACATCTCTAGGGAAAACGGACGAGTGAGATAAAAGGACAGGCATCAGGTCCCTCATTAACCAGGTTGGGAGCCTTCTGCTGACCTTTGTTTAGACTCCAAGATGTCTCCCAGCCCTTTAGCATCAGGTCCACATTCACGTAATACTATTTCTAAAGATAAGGCTCTGGGAAACACAGTCCTGAAATGCTTCAAGAGATATATATTCTAAGACCCTTCTGGAAAACTCACAAGACACATTAGTATATTAAAAGACTCCAGAAATTCCACATTAAGGAAACCTGTTGTATATGTGTCCCAACAGGAAACAGATGTCACACCTAAAACGAGTAACTGGATGAAGCTTAATGAAAGACTGCTTCGAAAGTTTAGGCAGAGTTTAGGAAACCAATATGGGACAAGGAATCATCCTGAGACTTGCAGCAGTGGGCAGCCATTACAACCGGTGGGTCTGAAAGGGCGAAAGTTAGAAACAAGGACCAAGGGACTGAGATTCCAGAGAGGACAGAACCGTGGAGGAGACAACTGATGTTCGGCTGACTTTTCCCCCACAAGGTAGTTGCTGTATCGGGGCACGTGGAAAGAAGCTGTGAATCCACAGGGCAGGAGGCTTTGCCTTGGCAGAGAGCAATTGCTGAAGGACTCAGATTCCCCACCAAAACAATGGAAGCCAAAAGACTATGGAATAACGGGTTTAAAGTACTGAAAGAAAGTAAGCGCCATCCTAGAATTCTATACCCAGTAAAAATAGCCCTCAAAACCAAAGTTAAAATACAGATATATTCAGACAAAATGTTGGGAGAAGCAGTCTGCCATGGGTCCTGAATGGACCTTGCATCCCTATGTCCTGATTTAATAGCCTCCAATGATCAGGGGAGACTCTGGGTGAGGCCGAGATCTTTCCATCCCAGGGGGAAATGAAAGCCTCAGGCTCCACTGACAGAACAATGGGATGGGGGAGAGACTATAAAGTTTATGTTACCACCTGACTCTCTTGAAGGGTGAGGTTCATGCATTCCAGTGGCCAGACATGAAAACAGTAAGTTGGTGGGGAAATGACCATCCAGGTGAGGCTCTTCAGATGACTGCTGCCCACCACTGCTGTTGCTCCCCATGCTGAATGTGTAATGGGTGTTGACATTTTACACGATTACATCATCAAGTCCAAGAGCATTTTCTTAATCAGGAAGAGCCACTTGAGGGTGACAGTGGAACCAGTGCACAAAAGACCAACAACCAGGCTTCTAGTTCCCTCCCATGCTATGCTAAGAAAAGTGACAGAGAGACTTTAAGGAAAGGAAAAAGAAAGCACAGGCTTGATGAAGGAGGTCAAGCCAACAAAGGTATGGAAAGATGCAAGATCTCAAGACACCAGCCTTGTGTGCCCATGAAAAGTCTAACAGGAGATAAAGGCTTATAGTGGATTATTGCCAATTGAACTCACTTGCATACCTATGGGTATCCACAAGAATCCACATCCAGACAAAACTAAATAAAACAAGGTGATCATTCAGGCCAATATAGTCCAAGTGGCCAGCTTCATTCTTGCATTTGTCTTGAGACTAGGAGCAGCAACCTTACCAACATAGCCCAATGGGCTCAATATACAGGCTTCCGTTTATAAGACAAAGAAACCTAAATGGCCTACAAAGATGGTGGCACCTGTTAGTAGCTGACTTGCCTTTCTAACGTTGAGTATCTGCTTGTTCCTGCCACATAGACTATATCAGGCCTCAAGTACAATCCTGTGGCCACGACTGGTATCTAATAGCCTTTGACATTTACGGTGGCTATGGAAATCCATACCTATGAGAACAGCAGATTCTGGTGTGCTCAAGATCTGCTATGATATAATATGGAGGATAGGGTACCATGTTGATGTTCCTAAGATTTGCTGTGCTATGGATAAAAAAACTGCCACGCTGTGATCCATTAAGTCTTGTCTATTATTGGTATCTGTACAGTTTTGCTTGCTTGCCATCCTATAAAAGGCTGAAGTTCTTCACTGACATAAAAGTTAATAGAAGTGTTTCCAGTACATGTGCACACACACCGCTAGTAGGAGTTTAATAGGCACAAGTAAAATGACACCAGATGGAAGCACAGAAACGTGCAAAGAAATAACAAGATCCAGAAGAGTAAAACTATGTAGCTACATATAAGTGAGTATTTCTTTAATAGATACGGGTTTGTTCAATATTTCTCCTTGTGTGACTTTTGATGGATTGTAGCTTTCAAGGAATTGGTCCATTTCATCTAAGTTATCAAATTTGTGGGTACAGAATTGTTAATAATATTCCTTAAGTATCCTTTTTTTGAAGTGTAATACATATGACATTAATATATATTAGTTTCAGATGTACAACATAATGACTTGAGATTTGTATACACTGTGAAACGAGCACAGTATTCTAGTTTCCATCCATCACCATACAAAGTGATCAAAAAATTGTTTTTCCTTGTGATGAGAACTTTGAAGATTTGCTCTCTTGGCAACTTTCAAATATGCACTACTTAAGTATTCTTTGAATGTCCATGGGTTCAGTAGCGAGGACCCCTCTTTCATTGCTAGTATTCTGATTTTTACCTGGTTGGTTAACCCGGATAGAGATTTATCAGTTTTAATGATAACAATCTTTTTTTAAAAAACAGCTTTGGGTTTCATTTATTTTTCTCTATTGATTTTCTGTTTTTAATTTCACTGATTTCTGCTCTAATTTTTATTATTTCCTTTCTTCTGCTTACATTGGATTTAATTTACTATTTTTTTCTGGTTTTCCTAAGTAAAAGAAGACATTACTAGGTTTAGGTCTTTCTTCTTTTCATTTTTTTTTTTTAATATGCAATTTATTTGAGAGAGAGGGAAAGAGAGAGCACGAGCAGGGGAAGGGGTAGTGGGAGAGGGAGAAGCAGGCTCCCTGCTGAGCAGAGTACCTGATGCAGGGTTCAATCCCAGGACCCTGGGATCGTGACCTGAGTCAAGGCAGATGCTTAAACGACTGAACCATCTAGGCACCCCTCTTCTTTTCTAATATAAGCATTCACTGCTATAAATTTCCCTCAAGGCACTGGTTCTACTGTGTCCCATAAATTTTGATAAATTATATTTTCATTTCCATTTAGCCAAACATATTTTTAAATTTTGTCTGAGACTTCTTCTTTGACCCGTGTGTTGTTTAGAATTGTGTTGTTTAATCAACAAATATTTCAAGGGTATTCATTATATTGTTAACTCAGTTTTGTTTACTTAAGGTCTAAATACAAAATTTTAGAAAAACATTTTTTTCGATAAAGAAAACAGCATGTTTTAATGCTTCCCAATGTAATTAACATTTGTTTCTGCTTAACAATTATGAATAAAAGTACTTAAAAATAATGAAAATTTCCTATATCAGAGCAAAATGGCAGCATTAACTCATAGCTGATTAAAGTTTAGAAATGTTCCAGTATGAGGCATTGACTAAATCTTAATATTGATAGAGTTGCTTTGCATAAAAGTTATTTTTTGAGTTACATTTTCAACTTCTCTATTTCCTTTTAAAGACATTTTCAGTAGGCCAGAAGGTTAAAAATAAGAACGAAAATATCAATATATCCATTAGAGAAAGAAACTGAAATTACAGCTTGAAGGAAAGAAAGAGCTGAGTCATTCCCAGGAGAATGATGAACTGGAAGCTTTCAGAGATGCAATTTCCTCCCCCTTAATTTGTCAATTTCATGGCCATCCATTAAGAAGTCAAAATGTCCTGCTCAGCAAGTCCTCCAATACAGGTGTGCAGATGGCAACACCTGTAGTGTGGAGGTTGTTTGCTCTGCAAGAATTTTGTCCATGGCATTGCTGCTTGTGCCTCCAGTAAGACTCTTTGATCAAATTCATGCAGGTGCTTACTTGACTTAAGTCTGTCACTAAAACACAGATGCCTAAGGTCTACTTTTAGGCATATTTCCTAGACCACACACACATCAAAGACCTTGTTTAGGAGCACTTTCAGTGAGACATACCAAAGTAGCTCCCAATAGAACATGAACACTTCACATGTAAGTACTATGTCCTATTCCTCTCTGTATCCCGGTGGTCTGACACATCACTGATGAACCCTGGTGGTAAAGGGAAAATGAAGTCCCATCTCTGGCACATAAGTAGAGCTCCACAGATCCACCAACCCAGGTAAACCCAGTGCCTGATTTAGGAGTAGGTCGGTCAAAGACCTGAGTTATGGTCCTGTCTCTGACTTACCCTGTGACCTGAAACAAGTTGCCCAATCTCTCTAGGTGTCAGTTGTATCATCTTTTTAATGAGAAGGTTGGGCCTAATCTTCATCTTAGTGTCCTTGTACATCCTCTTTCAGCTCTAAGATTTTAGGATCCAATGAGTTGAAACCTATGGATTCCCTCAGTTCCCATTAACCAGTCTACAAATATGGAAAAGTTCCTTAGTAGGTACTGCATTAGGCACTGTGGGATAACACTAAAGATTGGACATACTCCTGTATCCAAAGAGTTCAGAGTCCCAGAATTTATAGGGAAATAAAAGCATCTAAAATAGCCAATACAGTTTTGAAAAATAACAATGTGCGAAGACTTATGCTACCTGACTTCAAGACCTAGTACAAAGCTATAGCTATGGAACCAGCATGGCAGTGGCTTAAGGACAGACATATATAGACTAATGGAACAGAAGGGAGTCCAGAAAAAGACCATGTATTTGTCAATTGATTTTCAACAAGGATTTCCAAGAAAGAATTACCAAAGAAGGTAATTCAATGGATAAAAGACAGTCTTTTCAACAATTGGATAATCATAATCATTGAGGAGCATCTCAATCCTTACTTCCTACCATTTAACAAAATTCATTCAAAATAGATAACAGACCTAAATTTAAGAGCTAAACTTATAAAACTTCAAAAAGAAAATAACACAAAATGTTTGTGATTTTAAGATGGGCAAAAATCTTAGAACACAGAAAGCACAAACCAAAAAAATAAAAAATAAAAAAAAATAAACTAGACTTCAACAAAATTAAAATTGGTTCTGCAATGCCTGGCTGGCTCAGCTAGAAGAGAACGTGACTCTTTATCTCAGGATCCTGAGTTCGAGCCTCACGTTAGGTATAGAGATTACTTAAAAAATAAATATTAAAAGATTAAAAGTGGTTCTTCTTCAAATGATACTACCAAGAAAAAGGAGAATGATTCTGGCAAGATGGAGAGTTAGGAAGAAGCAGGAATTTGTCTCCACATCTAGACAACCATCACACTGGTGGAATATGTCTGATATAACTGTTTTGGAATCCTGGATTCTACCAAAGGCATGCAAATTTCAGCAAAAGGTAAATTTCAGTCAATTTCAGCTCTTAGCACAATAGTAGCTCCGCATCTCCCATCCCAGGAAGGATCCCTGCCCCAAGAGCAGCTTGCACCCAGCCTGCCTGACCCTCAGCACATAGATAATAACCACGTTCTATTTATTCTTGCAATGCAGGGATGTTTAAACACAAAAAAAAATCAATGTAATACATCACATTAACAGAATGAAGGAAAAAAAAAATACGGTCATCCCAACTGATGTAGAAAATGCATTTGACAAAATTCAACACCCTTTCATGATAAAAACAACTTAAAAACTAGGAATAGAAGAAAATTACCTCAACATAACCAAAGTCATATATGAAATATCCACAGCAAACATTATACTCAGTGGTAAAAGACAGATAGTTTTTCCTCTAAGATCAGGACCAAGGCAAGGCAAGGATGCCCACTTTCACCACTTCTAGTCAACACAGTACTGGAACTTCTAACCACAGTAATTAGGCAAGAAAAAGAAATAAAAGACATTCAAATAAGAAAGGAAGAAGTAAAATTATCACTATTTGCCAATGACATGATCTTACATGTAAAAGCCCTAAAAATTTCACAAGAAAAGTTGAGAAAAAATGACTTCAGCAAAGTAGCAAAATACAAAGTCAACACAAAAGCATCAATTGCCTTTCTATACACTAACAACAAACAATCTGAAAATAAAATTACAAAAACATTTCCATTTATAATAGTATCAAAAGATAAAATACTTATAAATTAATTTAAGCGAGGAGGTTACAATGAAGATATAAAACATTGCTGTAAGAAATTAAACAAGACATATATAAATGGAAACACATCCCATTTTCATGATTGTAAGATTTAATATTATTAAAAGGTCAATACTACCAAAGCAATCTACAGTCAGTGTAATCCCATCAAAATCCCAATGACTTTTTTGCAAAATAGAAAAATCCATCAAAAAAATTCATATGGAATCTCAAGTGACCCAAATAGCCGAAACAATTCTTAAACAAGAACAATAAAACTAGAGGATCACACTTCCTGATTTCAAAATTTACTACAAATCTACAGTGATTAAAATAGTGTGGTACTGGCATACAGATAGACCTATAGACCAATGGAATAGAATAGAAAGCCCAGAAATAAATTCTTGCATATGTTGTCAAATGATTTCTGACAAGGGTGCCAAAACCATTCAAGGGGAAAGGAGAATCTTTCTAACAAATGATGCTGGGAAAACTGGATATCCATAGGCAAAAGAGTGACACTGAATTCTTACCTAATATCATATATAAAAATTAACTCAAAATGGATCAAGAACCTAAATGTAAGACCTCAAACTATAAAACTCTTGGAAGATAACATATAACGTAAAAGCTTCATTAAAAAAACCCCAAAAAAACAGGGCACCTGGATGGCTGAGTCGTTAAGCATCTGCCTTCACCTTGGGTCATGATCCGAGGGTCCTGGGATCGAGCCCCACATCGAGCTCTCTGCTCAGCAGGAAGCCTGCTTCTCCCTCTCCCACTTCCCCTGCTTTTACTCCCTCTCTCTCTCTCTGTCAAATAAATAAAATTTTTTAAAAAAGCTTCATGACACTGGAGTTGGTAAAAAATTTTTGGATATGATACCAAAGGCACAGGTAACAAAAGAAAAATAGACAAATTGGACTTCATGAAAATTTTAAAATTTTGTGCATCAAAAGACAGTATCAACAGTATAAAAAGACAACCCACAGCATGGAAGAAAATATGTGTGAATCATGCATTTGATAAGGAGTTGATATCCAGAATATATAGAGAATACCTAAAACTCAACAACAACAACAAAAGAAAACAAGCAACCCAATTCAAAGATGGCTAAGGGACTTGAATAGACATTTCTCCAAAGAAGATATACAAATGGCCAGTTAGCACATGAAAAGATGCTCCCCGTCACTAATCATTAGGTCGATACAAATCAAAACTACAGTGAGATAGCACCTCACACTCCTTAGCAAGTTTACTATCAAAAAACCCAGAAAACAGGGCGCCTGGGTGGCTCAGTGGGTTAAAGCCTCTGCCTTCGGCTCAGGTCATGATCTCAGGGTCCTGGGATCAAGCCCCGCATTGGGCTCTCTGCTCAGTGGGGAGCCTGCTTCCCCCTCTCTCTCTGCCTGCCTCTCTGCCTACTTGTGATTTCTCTCTCTGTCAAATAAATAAATAAAATCTTAAAAAAAAAAAAACAGAAAACAAGTGCTGGCAAAGATGTGAAGAAATTGGAACCTTTGTGCATTGTTCGTGGGAATGTAATGGCACATTTACAAATTTCCACTACGAATGGAAATAGTATGGCAGTTCCTCTAAAAGTTAGAAGCAGAATTACCACATGATTCGGCAATTCCAATTCTGGATAAATATCCAGAAGAATCGGAAGCAGGGTCTCGAAGAGATATCCGTACGCTCATGTTCACTGTAGTGTATGCACAATGATCCACAGGTGGAAGTGACCCAAACATCTATCAAAGGATGAAGAGATAAACAAAATAGGGTGCGCACACACACGCACACACTCTGGAATATTATTCAGTTTTAAAAAGGAAGGAAATTCTGACACACGCTACAACACGGACGAACCCTGAGGACATTATGCTAAGTGAACTATACCAGTCCCAAAAGGACAAATATTGTATGATTCCATTTACGTGCGGTACCTGGAGTAGTCAAATTCACTGAGACGGAAAAGCAGAATGGTAGTTGCCAGTGGCTGGGGGGAGAGGAGAATGAGGAGTTGTTTAATGCTCATAGAATTTCAGTTTTGCAAGATGAAAAAGTCTTGAAGATTGGCTGTACAAACCGTATGAATATACTTAACACGGCTGAATTGTACACTTAAATACAGTTAAGACGGGGGGCTCCCGACTGTCTCGGTCAGTGTAGCACGTAACTCTTAAGCTCGGGCTTGTGGGCTCGAGCCCTATGTTGGGTTTAGAGATTACTTAAAAATAATAAAATCTTAAAAAAAAATAGTTAAGATGGTAAATGTTGTGTTTTGTGTATTTTACTACCATAAAAAATAAAGTAAAACAAAATAATCACCATTGGGTGAGCTCAAATAGAAGTCAAGAATTCGGAGGGGGATAAGGGCCCTTTCACACTGGTGTGCAAGGTGTCTTGCACAAGGACTCCTAGCCACCGGTTTGAAATCCAGGCCACATTGTTTTCCAAGCCAAGCAACCTAATTTGCAAAGAAGGAAGCTTAAGGGGTAGGGTGAGGAGTAGGGGAAGGGAGGAAGGTGGGGAGACCCTAAGTCAGTAGGAAGGGGGCAGAAGGGAGGAAGAGAGAAGGAGGAGCCAGTAAGCCATGGTGGGGAGGGGAGGGAGGTTCTGCCCCAGGGAATGAGTTTGTTCTCAGGGCTTTTGCTTTAAAAGTTCTGGACTTTGTGAGGGACAAGCACAAGGTGGCTTGGAATCACTATTTGGAATCTGTGTTTCCCTTTCAAACTACAGTAGAGGCAGTAGCACTACATTCTCCTCTAGAAGATAAAATTGAAAGAACTGAATCACCTTTTTAATTTCTCTCACTGACCTCTGTTTCCAAGTAGCGAATGACGTCATGCTGGAAAATTCCACCATTTCTCTCAGTTACATCCTGCCTTCCTCTGAAGGGGAATTCTCTGGGACGAGTTAACATGTCAGTGCTAACATTTATTGAGCCCTTTCCTTGTTTCAGGGACTGTTCCAAGCACTTTACGTGTGTTATATCACTTAATCCTGAGGTATCCCGGATGAGGCAAATACTCTTATTATGCAAACTGTTTATTTTATAGATGACAAATCTGAGACACAGGTTAAATAACAGTGTGAGTTCACACGGTGGTAAGGAAAGCTCTGGAAATCCAGGTTTGACTTTTCCTCAAATTAAAGACAAGATTTTTCCCTATAGATAACCTTTCCGTTCAGAACAAAAGTTAAACAAATTAAGAGCTGGCATTCTTTAGACCACAACACCTTGTAAAGGGAGCTGGAACCTACTAAGGGAGACTGAAGGGAGTAAAACAAACGGGAGGCTACCCAGGCCAGCTCACTGACAAGCAGCCTCTCTTACAGGTAAGTCCAACTGAGGACTTTGCGATCCTAATAACAATGAATTTCATGCAATTTCTGGGATATATCATGTTTTCTTCCCTGTGCATCTACTCAGTCTGTCCCTTCCACTGGGAAAACACAGTCTCTTGCCCTACTTAACCTGAACGACTCTGCCTCATCCATCAAGAGTAAAGTCAACTACCAGCCTTTCCAGGAAACCTTCCCTAAACCTCCTTCTTCCCACTCTGCCAGAATGAGTCTAGTACACTTACCACAGTCCATGAAAATTTTCTCTGTGTCTGCTTCCTCCAGTGAGGGAAGATTCTGTCTTATTAATGACTACCATTTATGGAGTGATGACTGCTTCACATACATTATTTTATTTAACCCCTTAAAATAATCCTGTGACATTGATATTCTCAACCCCTTTTTTTGCAAAGGAGGAAAAAGTCTTAGAGCCGGGATCTGCTGTAGGCTATTAAGGGATACATGAACGATGTAAGCTAGACATGATTCCGGAGCCTGCACCCGTCATCGCTAGAGCACGCTGACCTTCCCATATTCAGATCTGCATTCTTCATGTGCAACACGGTAGCTTGCAAATGATTGCTTAGGAAATGTTTGCTGAACTGATTTGAAGCTGTTGGCTTAAACGATACATAAATAAACCAATACGAACAAATGAAGGCACGGTATTTAAAAACTGTAAAATTTTGTCCCCTCTGGGGGCAAATTCAACCAATAAAAACAGAGGGGAAGAAGAGGGTATTTTCCAGGTCCAGCCGGCTGCCCCCAGTGAGAAGGATCCGCCCATCTAGAGGGACGGTCCACAGGTGGTGCAGGTCACTGACAGAAAAGCCGCATGCAAACGGCTTGTATTCTGAAATAAACCGCGATGAGCAAATAGGATTTTATGGAGAAGCCTGGACTTATTTCACACTATCTTGCTGTCTTTAGAGAAGAGAATTTTTTAAAAAGGTGGTGGGAGGGGCACATAAGGGACAGAAGCTAAAGGGTTTAAAAGAAAGGGGATGGTTTGTACGTAACACCTTCTTCACCTCGTGGATACGAAATGTTTGGGTGAGAAACTATTTCACCAGGGTCCCCGAGGAATGACGTGTGAAGAGTCTGGCAGAGCCCAAATTCCTCAACGACTCTGAGAGCTGCACAATGAACACAAGAGCAGCACATATTAATAGAGTGTTTACAGTGGTCCAGACTCTGCACGATGTACATTAAATGAGATAAAGTGCATTAAAAAAACAAACGGCACGGAGCCCAGCACTGAGCCCTCCGTCAGTGTCGGTCGTAGTCACCGCATCTGTTATTATGAACCTACTATCATCAGCTCACTTGTTCCTCCCCACACCACCATTCTGTGACCGTCCCCAGGTTACCTACAGGGAACTAAGCACAGACAGGCTAGGTAACAAGCTCAGGGGTACGCAACTAGAACACGCAGGGAGCACAGCCCAAGGCGGACAAAGCCTAGAGCGGAGAAGGTCATGGTGACCACCATGGACAGTACTGCTACCCCCGGAGGTCCTGTGCAGAGCACTTCACAACTATCCCTAAGTCTCACACCAACCCTGCAAGGCATTATTACCTCTTTTACATATGAAGAAGCTGAAGCTCAGACAGGTCATGTCCAAAGTCCCACATCTAATACAGAAGAGGCCAGATTTAAACTCAGACCTACCTGACCCCCAAAAGCTATGCCCTTTTCAGGGACAGCAGGCTCTGGGGTCATAAGTTGTGCTGTGGCACATTCCCTCTGGGACCACCGCGAACGCTGTCTTGCCCCACCCCCCATTACTGGGCATCCCCTGTGTGGATTACAGTTCACGGGGTTGTTGTGAAGAAGCCATACAAGAAACCAGATACGCAGCGATGTAATTTTCTACGCGTGACTCCAGGTTCAAAAACTAATGCTTCCTGTCAAGGGTGGTTGTGTACTCGAGTAACAAACCTGGATGAGAAAAGGTTGAGAGGAAAACATGGGGCTTTTCTGGAAAAACGATTTTGGGAGGCTCATTTTTTGAACAGATTATTTTTGGGAATTGAGTTTGATACACTTTAACTCCATGTGGAGCTCAAGATACCTGGGCTTCCCTGAGCTCAAAAGCTTCAGAGACAATAAATAACTCACAGGAGGAGCTCTTCTCCCGAGCACAGCTCTGTCCACTGCCACTACACTGCTCAGATAAAAAAAAAAAAAAAAAAAAAAAAATGCACTGCCTAGACAATATCAAAAGGAGCAGAAACTACAGAATCTGCCTTATTTTGGTGACCCAGATGTTGCTGCACAGTGCAAATGTATGATAATATTTGCTGATTGCAATGACAAGAAATACACTTGGGTTTGGAGGGATGTATCATCAGCACTGTGGGAAACTACAGGTCTTACCTTGCAAAAAAAAAAAAGTTTAATTTCAGTTCAGTCTGTTCTTCCTAGGGTTTCACCTTCCCCAGGTAATCTCTCGTCCAGAAAAAAGAAAATCTTTAAAACCATCTCTTCGATAAAAATAGGTTGGGAGTTTCACAGGGGTAACCTTGTCATTTGGTGCTCCTTGACTGTTACCGTGTGTTTCTTTAGAGCCTTTGGGTCAGTTGTCTACTTTGCAAAGCTCTGCCAATGCCCCCAAAGTATTTGTCCTAATTATTGCTTCACGCATTCACAAGAAGCTTCCCAGAATGCAAGCAAACTTTCATAAACATTTCCCTGGTCTGAACTCAAAAAGAAACGTAAATATATATGATCATTCAATGCCATTAATGCTGATATTACCAAATTATGCTATTACCGAATTACCGAAAAATGCTACTAATGCTGATAAGGATTATTCCAGAGGTAATAAAGATTAAAGCTGTCAAAATTAATTAAGCACATACTCATTAAAACCAAGGTAGCTTCTGTGTCTTTACTGCACAAATACAATGAACACTTAATCTGAATCTCGATAAGTTACATAATCATGTGACTCAAAATAAAAGGAGGATACAACCTTGGCCTTCTCCGTTTTACATGGGAAAACATTAATGACGCTGACATCGGAGACAATTAGACAGTGTCAGCCAATTGTTTTTAGCCAGCTTTCTCTCACATCTGTGGTGTCTACAAGCAAGAAGGCTCATTGTTTCCACAGGCCTCCTTCGGGCCGTGGCTTTTTGTGTAAACCGTCAATCTTTTGGCGAATATCAAAGCCGTGAGGAAATTAGAACAGACCAGCTCTGCTGCCCCACACTAAAGCTTAGCAGGGTGCATCCACTATGCTACTAATTAGGCAGTGACCAACAAAATAACCTGTCAATGTCCGCTAGCCATTTCCCACACACCTGCATTTCATACCCTAATAAGCATACAGCAAGAGAGAAAAAGGGAAAACTGCTGAAGTGTGAAAAATGAACCAAATATAACAATGTTTCCATCCCCACCTATACTTCGGGCAATTACCATTTAACATGAGGGGGACTCAACATGTCTGAAGACTCACAATACAGTATCTGAAACTAAAACCCAGGGGGGGAAGCCACACATTGAGACTGTATGAAGGTTTGCTTCGAAAATATCACACTAAGAAGAATCTAGAGTTATGCATAAAACCCAGGAAACTGAAAATGACCATAATTTAGATTAGGGGCCAGGAAGCTGACTTTTTAAAAAACATTTTCCACTCAAGCCATTGAAAGAGAAATGCATACTATTCTCTTCATCATTTGCTTCCGTGAAACAAAAATATATCGCAGGGCAGGAAAAAGAGGATCAGGTCGTCACATTTCCCCCTATACTTTGCACCCGGATTTGGAAAATTTGTGATCACCAGCATTCTTTTGACCTACCACACGTTAATTAATTTCTTCCTCGGGTTTCTATTTTTCCCCGATGGGCTCCTACTGTAAATTCTGAATGCAGCATTTTATTTTCTCGAATTTTCACTCCGTGAGAAAGCCGCACATACCTTGCAGACAAGGAAGCTGGAAAGGTGCAATAGTAAATGGATTGAAAACACTCCTACTTTGCCCTTGAGCTTTAGAATGTATCTGAAAACTCTCATCATCTAAGTGTCGAAACAGTTTCCACTGCACCTTTAACCACATAAGATCTTAACAGATTCCAACTGGATCTCTATTTAAGACTCTTCCCAATGACCTGGGTCACAAAATCTCTTTAACTCTAATCTTACTGATTCAAAAATAGGTACCACCTCAAAAAAAAAAAATGTTTTTAAGGTACAAAATAAGAAGTGTAAGAATACGATTAGTGTGATTAAAATGAAAAACGAAAATTACTCGGCCTCTCTCAAATCGAAGGGTTAAGGGAAAAACAAAAAACAAAAACAACTTTGCACAATGCCTCTCTCCACTTTATTTTGCCCTAAACAAAGATTTTGTGGTACAGGTACCCATACGATAGATTTCTTATGAAAAGGCCACTGGCTTTTAAGACCATATATCCTTTGGTGCAGCTCCTTTTTGTGCCGAGGGATCCAGCTGAACTTTTTTTAAACAGAGAACAAGAGAAATGTAAGGACAAAATTGCTATGTGAAGAAACATCACTTCATCTCAATATGTGCCAAGACAGACTATATTGAGAGAGCATCCTTGATAGAATCGCATACAATATAGAGCAACCTTCAAATGGTATTTGTTAGATACTTCTGAACACTACTTTTCTTTTCATTAGACTTTATCCAAAAACAGCATTCTCAATGATAAATAAAAACTTTCTCCACCTCTTCCTACTTGAACTCAAGTACAGAAGGCCCCTATTTAAAATGCAGCCCCGGAGCCGCCACCAGGCTGCCTGTCCAGCTGCCAGGAGCTTTTGTGTACAAAGATGTTAATTGGTCCTAATCCCCTTCTAGAAGCTGTTTTGGTAGCCTGACCTGGCACCCTGAAGAAGGACACCTTGGTGTGAAATACTAAAGGGTCCATTGAGGAGGGAGTGAAAGGCAGCCAAGCATTCCAACACATTTTAATTTCAGGAATTAAAAAAGGGGAACATCATCATGGAGATCCTAGAGAAACCTTACAAAGCTTTAATAACAGTGAAGTAAGTCCTACAAACACCCAAGCTACACATACACACACACACACACACACACACACGCACACACACACACGCGCGCACGCGCACACACACACACACGCACACGCCCACACACACGCGCACGCGCGCACACGCACGCACACGCACACACACACACACACACACACACACACACACACACACACAAAGGGAGAGAAGGCAGCCCCAGAGTGGAGGCAAAGCGAAATGCAGATGCTCAAATTCGCCATTGGATTACTTCAGCTCATAACCTGGTTCTCTGAAACTCAAAGACTGTATTTGACCAGTTGAGATTTTTTTTTTCCACCCTCATTTACCAAACTGATAAGTTTGTGAAAATGGAATCGCTCCTCTCTTCAATTCCCCCGAGATTCCGCTAGGCTACGTGGTCCCCTCTGGTTGAAGTGTAGTCGCTATCTCGTTGACTAGATTTAAATCTGTCTGACAACTCACAGTTTCGGGAAGAAAAAGGGAAGAGAAAAAGAGTACTAATTCTTCTGGAAAACTTCTAATTCAACTCTACTCCATGCCAAATAATCTTTTCTTAACACACTGTAAAATACTATCTGTACTATGTACCAATTTAGAGAACATACAGTTTACACCCTGGGTGGCAAATTATGCTAATGGCATGCATGATCTACAACTGTGGGGTTTTTAATTTTTTGACAGAGTTCACAGATCAACTTCATGGGTCAAAGGAGCTTGCCTTTCATCGGATACAAGCAGAAAGATATGAAGGTTATGGATTACTAAAATTGCACCAAATGCCAAACTTTCAACCATGACCTAGCTTATGTTTTAATCTCCCGCACGGATTTCTGAAGGTTGGGGTTTTCACCATTAGCACGTCAGACACAGATCAGGGCAAGAGAGAGAGAGGACTGCCTCCAGTGAGGACGTTTGCAAGGTGCGTTGTGTAAAATGCGGTAGAATATCCTCAAAGCAAAGAGGCACGGAAAGGGAATGGCGAGTTTTTCTGGCAATGGAGGCTCATTCCAGGAGCAGAAGAAGGCATTCTGGCGTGCTTTTGAAGGTCTGAAATTTGAGATGATCTAGTCCATGGAATAAGAGATTCCAATCATCAAAATGAAGTTGATGTAATACTATCGGATGCTTAAAACAATCCTCTAAGAACAGCAGCTCTATTTCAGTCATAAACATCTTTCTCACAAACCACTTAACTCTTCCCACTCTATCTTCTTTAAATGTTGGCCAACCGTAATAACCCATTGACCGTGCCAAACTCCACTCTGAGTATCACACAAGATCACGGTGTGGCCTGTACAAGTCACTCTCCCAAATGATTCCCTTGTCACTTAGCAAGTAAGGAGAAAGAATGCAGGACTTGCAGTTACTCATTTTCTTTTCTTTTTTTTTTTTTAATTATTTATTTATTTGTCAGAGAGAGAGACAGAGACACAGAGAGAGAGAGAAAGACGGCGTCAGCATGAGCAGGGGGAGGGGCAGAGGGAGAAGCAGGCTCCCTGCCAAGCAAGGAGCCCGATGTGGGGCTCAATCCCAGGACCCTGAGATCATGACCTGAGCTGAAGGCAGATGCCTCACTGACTGAGCCACCCAGGAGCCCCAAGTTACTCACTTTCAAACTCAGTCTTTACGTTCCCTGAATCTCCTCCAAATGCTGCTGGTGGAGACAATTAATGCTTCATCACACAAGCCAACTTCTTAGAGACAGAGCAGCCCTGAAGGTGACATAAGGAATGGTTGCCTCCTTTATTTTTAAAAGTCTTAAAATCAAAAAGACCTTATCAGTACCTAGTACAGAAAAAATTCAAATAGTATAAATAAAAAGTGCAATGTTCCTTCCAATATAAAATTCCACTTAAAAATTATTTCATGGAGGCCCACCCTCTGCCCATATCACTTCATTTGTTTTTGGCCTCAGGATACTTAGGCCAGAACTTAAATAACTTACCCAAGTTCACAGAGTCATTAAATAGCAGTGTTAAAATTTGAGTCATGTCTGATTGCAAAGCTTACTTTCTTTTTACCACACCA
Organism: Potos flavus; assembly: GCA_028534135.1. Lineage (NCBI taxonomy): Eukaryota > Metazoa > Chordata > Mammalia > Carnivora > Procyonidae > Potos > Potos flavus. The sequence goes on along the minus strand of CM052894.1, from coordinate 11,568,343 downwards.
TGATGCCTCTGCAGATTATTTTAAAATCTTACTGTGTAATCAGGTAAAAGCAACGTATAAAGATGCTAGTCTTTTCAAATGTTTGGTACTACCATAATCGTAGGGTAGGTACTCAATAAATAACTGTTGAATTAATAATTATTGACCATTTCCTTTCTCTTATTTTTTTTTAAAGATTTATTTATTTATTTATTTATTTATTTGACAGAGAGAGATCACAAGTAGGCAGAGAGGCAGGCAGAGAGAGAGGAGGAAGCAGGCTCCCCGCTGAGCAGAGAGCCCGATGTGGGGCTCGATCCCAGGACCCTGAGATCATGACCTGAGCCGAAGGCAGAGGCTCAACCCACTGAGCCACCCAGGCGCCCCATTTCCTTTCTCTTATATTCCAAAGTCTGGGTTAGAGTCCTGATTCTTTCCCAGGCTACGCTGGGTGGCTCTAGACAATTTATTCCACCTCTATGAGCCTGTAAAATGGATAAAGAACTGCCTATCAGACTGTCATAAAGAGTAAATACACACACTAGTCAGGGCCTGGGAAACACGAGTCAGGGCCTGGGAAACAATGACCAGCAGCCTAAAGCACCTGTTTCTGTAACTGAAGGTTTACTGGAACCCCGCCACACTCATTCACGTACGTACCATCTACGGTTGCTTTCGGCCTAGAACTGCCGACTTGAGTCCACAACAGATTGCACACCCCACAATGCCTAAAATATTTACTATACGGCCTTTGACAGTAAAAGTTTGTCCGATCCCTAAGCTGGTCATCAATAAATGTGTCTTCCCTTGGCCTTTCTTTCCTTTCCTGAGCCTGGTCACTTCAAGTTGAGGGAACTGCCTTTATTTTAAATGATTTGAAGACCTGGTACGAAAGTGTCACCGCCTCCGCCCCCCACCCCCGCCCCACGTACCCAGCCTGCAGACAACAGAACCTGCACAGAATGCGTATCAGTGGGAAAAGCTACAGAGCTGGCTGGGCATGACTCAGAAGCACAGGCTGAAGGCGTGGACTACGCTTAGCTCTGGGGATTTGATTTGATTTGGCTGCTGGTCGTTTGGCTAGAGCCTTTCTTCCAGGTTATGGAAGAGAGCTACCTGGAGAAATGATATGGGAGCTGAAATCCAGAGATAAAGAGTTAACTAGGCAAAAACTGAGGGCAGAAGTATTTGAGGAAGCGGAAACAGTTTACATAAGGATTCTGAGGTGGGACAAATCTTATGAAAAGGCCGGTGAGGGGCGCCTGGGTGGCTCAGTGGGTTAAAGCCTCTGCCTTCGGCTCAGGTCATGATCTCAGGGTCCTGGGATCGAGCCCCGCATCGGGCTCTCTGCTCAGCGGGGAGCCTGCTTCCCCCTCTCTCTCTGCCTGCCTCTCTGCCTACTTGTGATCTCTCTCTCTCTCTCTGTCAAATAAATAAATACAATCTTAAAAAAAAAAAAAAGCGGCCAGTGAGGTTGGAGCGTAATGAAAAACATAAAGGGGGAAATGAGGCTGGGGGAGGTAGTCAGGATGAAGTCACACTACAGTGGACCTTTTAGGCCTCAGGAAAGATGTTGGACTTTAGGCTAAGACTTTAGTGGATTAAGAAACCATTGAAGGATTTTTTTTTTAAGATTTTTATTTATTTATTTGACAGAGAGAGATAGTAAGGAAGGGAATACAAGCAGGGGGAGTGGGAGAGGAAGAAGCAGGCTGAGAAGGGAGCCTGAAGGGGGGCTCGATCCCAGGACCCTGGGCTCATGACCTGAGCCAAAGGCAGATGCTTAACCACTGAGCCACCCAGGTATCCCCCACTGATGGATTTTAAGTGACACAATCCAATGAATAATTTAAGATCACTTTGCTGCATAATGATTAAATGCATAGATAGGAAGGAATTAAAACAGGGAGTGTCCATGACTGAGAAAAGGCTCAAATCTAGGTCTCCTAATTCCCAGTTAATTTTCTTTTCACTACACTGGGCTGTCCTGGAAAAAGCAGCTCACATACCATTGCGTCTGGGTCTCCCCCAAGCTTTGATTCGTTCATCTGCAAGGAGCTTCGGGGACTGGCAGCAACATGGACCAGTCATCTGGGTAGTGAAGATTTAAAGGACAGGGTGATAGACAAAAGGTCTTCTACCATAATCCTCAAGAAATGAGCCAAATCGGAGAAATATAGTTGACCTAGAGAATAAATAACCTGAACCCTGGATGCGGTCATATTTTGGCTTAAAAATAAAGATCAATAACGTGTCAATTCTTAATCCTAAGAAGCGAGTGAAGAATTTTCAAGTGGCAGAGACAGCTAGGTTATTCTCTATGGTTTTAAGAGGATAGAACAGGGACCCATGGGGGAGAGGACAGAACAGGGTGGAAGGGTAAAAGAAAACTAGTGGGGGAGATATATTTTTATCTCACCAGGAGGCAGAACTCTCTTACTCTCTTGCCCAAAGAGAGAACAGCCTGTTGTTCCTGGTAGGTTGATTCAGATCACTGGCTCAGCTGTAGTCCAGACACCATCCTGAGCACAAGGCTGAGGTCCCTATCGATAGCCCACTGAAGACTTTTGGAGCCCTTGGTTGAATTCCATGACTACTAAAGTCCCTCCCAACATGAGACTGGATGGTTGCCGCAAAGCCTGAAAGTGGCCATGAGTCAAAGTTTACCTTTCTTCTACTCTCAGCTACAAAAAAACACCCAACTATTTTTAAATGACAGGAAAGTTGAAACTTTTCCTTTTTTCGCCTGTGAAACCCTGTTTTGAAAAATGACCTATCTATGGGGCAAGACCAGGTTGCTGACTTCCCCACCTCCAGGTAAGGGGCAGGCACTGCTTGTCACCGAAGGAACGGGTTGACCTGTTGTACACTCTAATCAGAGCACCTAGTGTGACAAAGGAACCCCCAGGGGGCTTACAATTAATAGGAGGGTAATACAACTGTCCTCTTAGACTCCTCTAAACCAAACCTCAGCTACCAAGGCATTTAACATATTTTATTAAGTCGCAGGCAGAGACCAAGATTAATTCTTTATCAGGCTCTTCGAGGACTTAGGCGTTGCTACTCAAATCTTAACACGCTAAAATTAATTCAGTCAAAATGTTCAGGGAGTTATTTTCCTCTCACTTCAAATACCTGAGGAAAAGGGCTGCCGGTGAAAAGCCCTGCATTGTTAGAAAATCCAAACCACGACATGCTTCCTGGGATCTGAAAATTAGCAGGAGCTCACCCTCCAGCTTCCTGCCCTAGTGTTTTCTGGCTTTTTTTTCCCCCTCAAACAAGTGGATCTAGTTACATTTGTTTCACCTCTCAGATATTTTGGCAATTTTCTTTTTTGAACAGAAGAATTCAGTTCCTTTCTTAAGAGTGCAAGCAGGAAAGGGAGGTGAAAAAGTTAACTGAAAAAACTAACAGTGCTGGTCCCATAATTACCCAAGGAATAGAAAGCTCTATTCTCTCCGTGATGAAAAAGGGGAATTACACATGTAACTTCCATTAACATTAATGGGACTTACCTACATAAATCCTCTCAGCATCAATGGGAAGAATGGACTCAGCATAACTATGGGCCTGGCACCTTCACTCTCTCGGTCATTTCTAATACTTGGTTCAAAGGCGAAGAGCCGAGCGCGTAGCAAACCACAGCCAGGTGAATCTCCGGGCCACTGATTGACTGTCACCTGCCTCTTCAGAGCCATGGGGCAGAAGGATTATAAAAACTGAGGTCTTCTTTTTTTTTTTCCTTCTTCATATTTTACCTGCTGGAAACAGGGCCTAATAAACCACATGGGATTTTTTGCATGAGTTTTTCCTTAGTGGTCACGGGTTTGGGAGCTCCTGGTCCGACTCTGGAACGCAGTTATCAGCAAACCGATCCTGAGAAAAAGTTCTCAGCTAGATGTATTGCTGAGGGACAGCCTGATGGGGGAAGACACTCTTGTACCCCCAAAATTCGGACACAAAGCGGAAAGTGTGGAGTGTTGCTGGTGCGAGTACAAACCAAAAATCCTGAGAAAGAAGAAAACAAATCTGTACCGGGGATGAAGGGAAAATGTATGAAAGAGGTAACATTTGAGCTGGACCCTGATGGCCAAGTGAAAGGACCATGAATACGATCTTAGGACCAGAGAAGAATGCAGAAAACACTTCAAGAACAAAGGAGGAGGCATGAAATAATGGGAGAGAGGGTGGATTTGGTGCCAGATAAACCCGGGTGTGCCTCCTGGTTCTGACCACATGGAGTTTCCTAATCTATAAAGTGGGGATAATAATACCTACTTTGTGGGGTGCCTGGGTGGTTCTCTCAGTTGGGTGGGGACTCTTGGTTTCAGCTCAGGTCATGATCTCAGTCAGGGTCCTGGGATTCAGCCCCACGTGGGCTGCGCGCTCAGCAGGGAGTCTGCTTGAGATTCTCCCTCTCCCCCTTCTCCCACTCACATTCGCACACGCACGGGAGCTCCCTCTCTCACTCAAATAAAATAAATAAATCTTTTTTTAAAAATTAATACACAATAATACCTACTTTGTAAGGTTGTTGAGCAAAGTGAATAAGGCAATTACTTACAGAGTTTGCTGAAAGTCCCACCCCAAGTCTGGTGATATTAATTGACCACTAATTTGTTACTATTACTATTAAAATTATTTGTTTTGAATGGCCTCCGATTTATGTAGCACAAATAGACAAGTCTGATATCCCTGGGAATTACTCCACAGACAAGTCTGATATCCCTGGGAATTACGTGAGCTGGGTTCCATGCCAGCGAGGCTAATCTCCCCTCCGCTCAACATGCACTCCTCCAGCCCCCCCCACCACCTTTGGTCACCACACACCGCTCTCCTTATCTCAGCTGTACCTCCCTCCTCACAAGTAATGCTCCCATCCCTCCCAGCCTATCCAAGACCACCTAAGCCCAAGGTGATCTCCAAAACTGTAAAACTTATGATGAAAATCCTATTAGGTAAAGAGACCAGGAATTCTTATTCTTATTAATACATGAAGCCACCGAGGTCCAGAAAGGTCAAATGATTTGCCAAAAGTCACATGGCTGATATTTGGCAGAAGTGGGGCTAGAAATGTCCACAATAGCCAAACTATGGAAAGAACCTAGATGTCCATCAACAGATGAATGGATAAAGAAGATGTGGTGTATATATATATACAATGGAATACTATGCAGCCATCAAGAGAAATGAAATCTTGCCATTTGCAACGACATGGATGGAACTAGAGGGTATTATGCTAAGCAAAATAAGTCAATCAAAGACAATTATCATATGATCTCTCTGATATGAAGAATTCGAGAGGCTGGGTGGGGGGCTGTGGAGGGTGGGGG
>CM052894.1:11539657-11562531 GCA_028534135.1 Potos flavus | reverse complement strand
GGGGCGGGTAGGGATAGGGTGGCTGGGTTATGGACATTGGGGAGGGTATGTGCTGTAGTAAGTGCTGTGAAATGTGTAAGCCTGATGATTCACAGACGTGTATCCTGGGGCAAATAATACATTATGTGTTAATTAAAAAAATTTTTAAAAAAATAAAAAAGATTCCGAGTCCCCCCAAAAAAGAAAAAAAAAGAAGTGGGGCTAGAATCCTGGTCTTTTCTTCTTGAATTATTTATTTATGTATTTATTTATTTTAGAGATTTATTTATTTGAGAGAGAGAGAGCAGGGGGTGGGGCAGAGGGAGAGGGACAAAGAGACTCTCTGCTGAATGGGGAGCCCAACACAGGGCTCCATCCCAGGACCCCGAGATTATGACCTGAGCCGAAATCAAGAGGCGGCTGCCCAACCAACTGAGCCAACCACATGCCTCTTATTTTTTAATTCAAGTACGATTAACACCATGTTATGTTAGTTTCAGGTGTACAATACAATGATTTCAACAATTCAACACATTCCTCAGTGCTCATCATGATAAATGTGCTCTGAATCCCCTTCACCTATTTCCCCATCCGCTCAGGCAGCCACTAGCTTGTCCTCTATAGAATCCTCGTCTTTTGCTTATGAGAAGTCCCACTTCTCATAAGCACGGGGGACCTTAGCCCAACTTAGTCCAGGGATAAACCAACCACGCGTATAGCATAATTTATAAACAAAGTGAGAATAATTATACATGGGGTTTGTTTTTCAGTCTTTTTGGCTTGGATTTATCACAGAAAAATGATAGTAGTTTTAAAATACCAGATCAAGAGGCACCTGGGTGGCTCAGTCGTTAAGCATCTGCCTTGGGCTCAGGTCATGAGCTCAGGGTCCTGGGATTGAGCCCCGCATCGGGCTCCCTGCTCAGCGGGAGGCCTGCTTCTCCCTTTCCCACGCCCCCTGCTTGTGTTCCCTCTCTCGCTATGTCTCCGTCAAATAAATAAATAAAATCTTTAAAATAAATAAATAAATACATAAATAAAATACCACATCAATTAACTAAATTAAAGAACAAAACGTTTCCAATGATATTCTACACGGAGACCAGAACCCGTGAGGGACAGCAGAAACACAGCTGTCCCCAGGACTCCATCCAGGTACAGTCTTCCCAGCCACAAACTTCAGGACCAGTGACCAGAGAGACAGCCGGCCATAGAAACAGAAGAAAGAGCTACTAGAGGATAGAGTTTAGGCTTCCTGGCCTGACATTCGAAACAAAAGAAAAACAAGCTCCCAGCTACCTTTCAAACCTCACTTCTACTGCTCCCTTACTTACAATTTTGGGGTGTGGGGGTGAGTCAGGAGGTTTAAAAAATGATCTATTATTATGGATGCAATTTATTAAACTAGTGGACATTAGCTAAGTGATACTAACACAAAGTAAGGGAAATAAAGAGATAAGTTTGACCTTGGATAGTGCTGGGTGTATATCCTGACTCTACAAATGTTTCTCTGTTTACCTTGGGCAAATTATTTAATCGAGTGTCCTTTTTCTTACCTGTAAAATGGAGTGGAGGTAATCTCCCTTACAGATTCCCAAAGGGGTCCCGGACCAGCAGCAGCAGCGTCACCTGGGAACTTGAGAGAAATAGAAATTCTTAGACCCCACTGCCGACCCATCAAATGAGAACTCGATGCTCTGGTGGTTGGCCCAGCAATCCGTTTATATGAGATCTCCTCGTGATCCTGAGGCACACTAAAACGTGGGAACCAGTCGTCCACCTTCTAGCAACTTTTTAGTCTTGAATGTGCATTGCGTAGTCATAAAAAAACAGTGCTGTCCCTTTGATCTACCCCCCAGAGATTTTGATATAATTAATCTGTGGCACGGGTGTCAGATTTCTGATGGCCACCCCAACCACTGCTCCGGGTGACTCAAATATGTGGTCAAGGTGAAGAACCCTTGCTTTGCGGGGCTGTCATGAGGATTCCCTGATTTAAAATGTCTTCGGCAATTAGCACATGCCTTGCACACAGCAGACACTCGATACGTGCAAGTACCCCTTAAAAGAAAAGATCTTTTGATTTCATGCTGTTTTTGTTAAAATTTCAGATCAGAAGGAAATACACCAAAACATTAGCGGTAGTTTTCCCTGAGTGATGGGATTACAGGTGACTTTTTTTTTTTAAGATTTTATTTATTTATCTGACAGAGAGAGACACAGCGAGAGAGGGAACACAAGCAGGGGGACTGGGAGAGGGAGAGAGAAAAGCAGGCTTCCTGCTGAGCAAGGATCCCGATGCGGGGCTCAATCCCAGGACCCTGGGATCATGACCCCAGTGGCCTAACGACTGAGCCACCCAGGCGCCCCTACAGATGACTTTTACACTTCCTTTTGTATACTTTGCCAAGTTTTCCCAAGGCATTAACATGTATTACATTTATCACACAAAATCAGCGCAACTAAAATAAAAAAAAAAAAAAAGGTTTTCTTCTGAGGCCCTTATCTTCTAAAACCGATCCTATCAATACCCTTTCTCTGTCAGTTAATCTATGGGGACATCACATTATTTTCACTTCATAGATGGGAATACTGAATCATGCCATTAGAGTCTTCCTTGGGGATGCTCCGTTGCTTAGGAGTCGGCCTTTGGCTCAGGTCATGATCTCCGGGTCCTGGGATCGAGTCCCACATCATGCTCCCTGCTCAGCGGGGAGTCTGCTTCTCCCTCTGCCCCTCCCCTTGCTTGTGCTCACTGTCCTTTGCAAAAATAAATAAATAAATAAAATCTAAAAAAAAAAAAAACAAGTAGAATCTCCCTGAATTTATGCGGGACTTTGATGAGAGATGAGGTCAGAGTAGCAAATATCAATCACCATTACTAATTTCTCTTTTCTGGAACACCTCTCATACCCCTCAGGAATAGTATTTTCTCTTAGTATGCTGCAGACGGGGAGCTACAGACTTGGGGGCTGAAGCTGTCAGAGTCCATTCGTTCCCAAGAACTAGCTCGAGTCTCTACCACCACTTCCCATCTGATCCATGTAAAGCCTCCCCCACTTGGAAACTAATCCCAGGGCACTCCCACATTCCACCAAGACCCACGAGGCGTGGTGGTCACTACTGTGCAATGTGAATTTGTAAGGACCACTGCCAAATGTGGTATCACGGGGAAAGCTGATGCCAGGAAGACTGATTGTTGTTCCAGTCCCAGCTCTGCAGATAAGGACAGCAATGTAGCCACAGCTCCCGTAGATGAGCTACTGACAGCGAACCGGGTGCTAGATTCAGCATTTCCACAAGCATTGACAACATGGGCTTAGCGCAGAGCCGCGCTTCTCAAACTGCAGAGCCTATCGGTCATCTGGAGGGCTTGCTGAATGCGGCTTCAGGAAACCTCAGCCCCAGGGGTTCTCATTTAGCCGGTCTGGGATGGGACCCAAGGATTTGCATTTCGAACAAGTTCCCTGATGACACTGAGGCCACGAATCATCCACACTTTGAGGACCCCTGGATTAGGTCCTCTGCAGGGTCCTTTCCAGCTCTGATCTTCTCTTTGAACTCAAACCCCAACCTTACCCGATGGCCCCACACTGAGACTCAGAATGGAAGTCTGAAAATTCTCAGTGTCTGCGTCACAATCCCCCACGACCTCCACACGGTCCCAACGAGAGGTTTCTCTTTAAATGTGAACCCAGTGCGGTCCACGCAATAGAGCCTGAGGCATCCGAGGTGACCCTCAGCGGTGGTGGAGGCAACCTCCAAGTCCCCGCTCCCCGGGCACATGGCAATCTTCTTAGTAATAAATTCCTGATCATCAGAAGCAGGGCCACCAGTCAATCACAGGCACAGTCAACAAAGCTGCCTAGCCCTTCATTAATGTCTGTCTTTTCATACAACACAAAGGCTCATACTGTACATTCAAGCCTTTTCCTCCCACCACCGACAGAGGGCCTGGCCTGCGAGGATAAGAAAGGGAAAGTGCCAGACTAAAATGCACGAGGGCCTTACTGTACTTGGAAATTGACAATGCACTACCACACCCAGAGTTTCATAAAGGCTTCATTCAGAACAGTCCTCTGCAGTAAGTAGTAGTTTCCTGTTTTATAGCCGAGGGAACGAAGGCTCAGACAAGACTTAGCGGTGTGGCTAACGCCCCACAGCTAATGTGAGCAAGACAGAGACTAGAACCTAGTTCTCCTGCCTCCCAGCCTAGATGGCCTTCCACTGCCTCTTGATCCAAATGAGAAAAAATTTTCAGTTAAACTTTCTCGTCCTGACTCCCCTCTTCTTCAGCATTCTTAGCAAGAATGAATCATTACGGGTAACTAGACGAAGAACTCTAATTGCAGGGCTCAGAAAATGGAGAAGTTTAATTACATAGTTACATATGTGATTTATCAACCAGTTTTGATCGTTGACAATTCTCTTTAAAGAATTCTTTTCCTCTAAAAATTAAAATAATATATTTTTTCATCTTCCCTGGAAGGCTTTGTTTTCATTCCAATAAAGAGATGACTATTTCTTATGAGTGTCATGATTTCTAGGCAATTGGTCTAATGTCAGACAGGCATTAATTCCCGGTAGATTTACCATGATTAGGTCTGAAACTACAGAGGCTTTATCTAGAAACAAAAATCATTTTCTGGACAAAGCTAAGTAACAGAAACCCACCTGATGGGGAAGGGGCTAGTCTTCGAGAAACCCTAAACCTTCCATTCCTAACTCCCTTTGAGCAGGAATACTCCAAATACCACCCATCTTGAATGATGCGGCCATAAATTTGGTTTTGCCCTGGAGAGAGAAAAGCTGAAGGGCCATCATGTCAGAAAGAGGAGAAAATGTTCAAAGTTCCCCAGTGTTACTGAGGCAGGTCAGGAACGCGGAGGGAGCCGAACATTCACAAAAGCAAAGTTGAGGCTTTGAATCAGGACTGGATCTCAGGGACCCTCAGGGCAGCCTCTGAGGCGGGTAGGAATAATACTGCCAGCCTCCCTCTAAGTTTGCCGGGAGGGTCACTCTCCTGCCACTCCTTGTCGCTGGTCCCAAGAGGACCTGTCTTGACCATCATTGAGACTTTCTATGTTTTCCACTTTACCAGGTAACCATATACATTATTGCTCAGATAGGTTAACTTACTTGTTATAACGCAGGTTAAAGTGGTAGAATCCAGATTTGAACCCAAGTAGAATCTCATTCATTTACTTAGTCAGTGAATACCGAGTCAAAACTTTCTAAGTGCCAAGCACCAAGCTAGGTGATGGGTAGAATAAAACGAACCTTAAAAATACAGTGAGGTGGGATGCCTGAGTGGCTCAATCGGTTAAGCGTCCGACTCTTGATTTAGGTTCAGGTCATGATCTCGGGGTCGTGTTTGAGCCCCATGATGGGCTCCATGCTGGGCCTGGAGCCTACTTTAAAAAAAAAAAAAAAAAAAAAAAATTTTTTTTTTTTTAAATATACTGAGGAAATGGAAAAGGGGCTGTGGTTTCAGGCTCAGAAGAAGGTGGGGCTGCCCACAAGGCCTCACAGAAGATAGAAGATGGAGGGGCTATGAATACGAATTGCATTTCTTTATATTGTTTCTTTCCGCACACTCCTGCATGCCAGAAGTTTCTTCTAGTATAGAAAGCAGCTTGTCCTGCCTTTCTCCCTGTTACTACAGTCTCCTCCAAGGAGGCCTGATTTGCCAGAGCCCAGGCAGGGTTCCCTCTACCTGGGGAGAAAACATACACAAGGCAAAAAGCAGGCCCTTGGATAGACGGGTTGCTTTTCTTCACTCCTGAGCTCGCGTTAGGCAGTCCCTGACTAATGGTACCCTATAAAGCGGCAATTTACCAATAGTACTAACTTAGAACCTGGTCCTTGAAGAGTTAACACACCTCCCTACAGAGGTGCCTGACCCCTTGCAAGACAGTCAGAAGGAGATCTGGTCCAGTGCGCTACGATTCCTCCAAGCTGCTCAAGGCTTCCACTGCCCTGATGTAAGGTCTCCAAAGAGAGATGCCGTGGCCCTAAGGACAGGCGGACTAGGTTCTAGTGCTGGCTCTGAAACTTGAAGCACTCTGTAACAAATCCCTTCCCTTTCTGTGCCTCAGTTTGCCCAACTATGAAGTGAGGGCAGTCGACCGTAATTTCTGAGGATCCTTCCAATTCTGTAGTCTAAGACAATTGTTCTCTTTTGGAGTCATAGGTTCCTTCAAGAATCTCCTACGTGACCATCTGCCCATAAACTCGTGCCTACAGTGTCAGAAGATTCATGAAATTCCTAAAGCTCAAGCTAGTATTATTAGTCTGGTATGGGTCTTGAAGTCAGACAGATCTGGGATTGAACCCTCAAAAAACTTTCCTTCTTTTTCTTTCTTTCTTTTCCTTTCTTTCTTTTTCTTTCTCTCTTTATCTTTCTCTTTCTCTCTCTCTCTTTCTTTCTCTCTCTCTCCTTCCTTCCTTCCTTCCTCTCCCTTTCTCCCTCCCTCCCCGCTCCCACCATGGGCAAGTCTCTTAAGCCTCATTTAGAAAAATGGTACCAATAACACCCACCTTGCTATATTGCTGTGAGGATGAGAAATGATTACAGACAAGGGTCCGCTCATAGAAGGTGTTCAATAAATGGCAATGAAAGGGGAAAAAAAAGAAAGAAAGAAAAAGGTAATGACACCTGTCATGGGCGTTCAGAGGCTGTTGGTTTTCTTTCTTCCCCAGAGTAACCAGCAGTTATCTGTGCACTTCGGGTAGTCCGTAAATGTCGTTGCTTGCCTCTCCACGCTATCTGAAAATTCCCTTCTCTGTCAAGCTGTTCTAATGACAGTGGATCTCTCCCCACATTCAACTGGACTATTTCAAGTCTCCAAACATCTCTTTGTGTCCAGACTCTCTTTTGCGTCCCATCCTACTTGCCGCTGTCACATTAATCTTCCAGAAATCGACACAAATTGTGACAAGTTCCACAGCTCACAAACTTCTAATGATCTACCCTGTTTTGAAGCATTTTACTAAGGATCTCTCCAAGTGAAGTAATAATGGTAGCTCACTTTATTGAGCTCTTCTATATGCCAAGCACTGATCAAGTGAATATGTTATTTCATCTAATCCTCTCAACAGCCCTATCAGCAATTTAGTGTATGAAAAGCTAAGAGCATAAGCTCTAAAGTTTGCTTGAGCTTGACTCCGATTCCACCATTTACTAACTACATTATCTTGGACAAATCATTTAACCTCTGTGTCCCTCACTGTGCTCATCTGGAGAATGGAGATAATTATAGGTAGTAACTTAGAGAGATACAAAGATCAAAGATCAATAGACGTGTCTCTCTCTATATATATATATATATTATATATATATATAGAATAGTGTATGCCACATGATGAGTGCTAAACATATAGGAGCTATAGGAGCTATTATTATTCTCATTTACAAATAGGAAAACTAAGACCCACATAAGTTATAAGGCAACCTTGGCCAAAGTCAAAGAGTCACCCCTTTCAAACTCTATTAGAAGAAAACCAATGTCTTCTCTGATGGTTTGAATTGTCGACCTTCATTCAAAGTCTTCCAGCATCTAACTCCGGCTTACATTATTGGTCCTTAAACAAGTTCTTCCTTCCCACCTAAACTGATTCTCCAACTTCTGAATGCTGTGGCATTTACTCCTCAAAAGCAGCGACTGGGGTTGCCTAGATCAGACCATCAGTGTACTTCCAGAACCTAGCAGGACCTACAGTACCTAGCTCAGAGCATATAGAAGCAGCTCTCTTCAGTAAAATTAAAGTATTTGTTAATTAAATTAAATTAGGGCTCTACTCAGCATTCATTTGACTTTTACCATTTATCGCCTTAGAATGTCAGTTATCTTTTGTACATATTTTAGCAGCCAATAAATATTTATAGAGCCTCTATCATGTGCCAGGCACTAGGTTATTTCTTTATATTCTCCCATTTTATCTAATATAGTACATGCTACCTATGAGGATGTGTGATGATTGCAAAATGGACCCATTCTCCTCCTCATACCACATGAGAAGTCAATGGCATCAAAACACTCCCTAGGAAGTATTTTAGCTGGATTTGTCTAATTTCCAGTTCAGGAAATATGGGGGACAGAGAAACAAGTTAAATGACACCACAAGGAAACAATCAGACAAATCCACAACACATTTCATTCTATAGCAACAGGCCTAGACTTCCCAAAAGCCAGTATCATGAGAGAGAAAATGAAATCAGACAACAGCTCTAGATTAAAAGAAATAAAAATGATATAATAATCAAATGTAACATATAACCCTGACTTGACACTGAAATTTTTTAAAAATATAAGACATTATTGGAACAATGGGGGAAATTTTACTGCATAGTGGTTATTAGGTAATGTTACAAAATTATTTTCTTAGGTATGTTAATGGTATTGTAGTTGTGGAATGTCCTTAGCAGATACATTCTGAAATGTTTCGGGGAAGAAATGTCATGGTGTCTGAGACATACTCTCAAATGGTTCAGGGGAGGGCAGATGGCTAGTGGAATACATAGAAAAAGTGAGAGTGATAAAGCATGTCGGAAAATGTTTTTCTAAAGGTAGATTTTTTTCATGGGATGACTTATGAAATCAAAGAGACTCAAATACACTGTCTTCAGGAACCACCTTTGTGATTCCAGTCAACTGACTAATAAAAGTCTTAGTAGTTAAAGTGCCTACTAAGTATCAGACTTAGCTATAGCAATGCAAACAGTTCAAACAAATTCAAAAGAACAATGAAAACCCTCAACCTTCTTGTACATTGTTAAATTTAAGAACAACAACAAAAAGCAATAACAATTAAAGCACTTAATTACATTTTTTAAAAGGCAGTTCAGCCAACTAGACAATTCTACCCACTTAGGGAAATGTGATGCTGGGAAAGGTGATTGTTCCTCTAATTCTCACAACTCAAGGGAAAAGTAAGAAGCTAATCTGAGTGGTGAGCACTAATATTCACGGAAACGCTGCTTAAAGAGTGGGACAACTCTCCCTCTTGGGGCGCCTAGGTAGCTCAGTCAGTTAAGCATCTGCCTCTTGATTTCAGCTCAGATCGTGATCATGGGGTCATGAGACTGAGACCTGCATCGGGCTCTGTGCTGAGCATGGAGTCTGCTTGGGATTCTCTCTCTCCCTCTCCCTCTCCCCTTGCCCCCACTGCTTGCGTATGCGTGCTCTCTCTCTCTCTCTAAAAAAAAAAAAGCAATAACAACAACAAAAACAAAGGGTGCCTGGGTGGCTCAGTCATTAAGCGTCTGTCTTGGGCTCAGGTCATGATCCTGGGGTCCTGGGATCAAGTCCCGCATCAGGCTCCCTGCTCAGCGGGGAGCCTGCCTCTCCCACTCCTACTCCCCCGCTTGTGTTCCCTCTCTAGCTCTCTCGCTCTCTCTGTCAAATAAATAAATAAAATCTTTAAAAAACAAAAACCACCTATCCCTTTCCATCTTTTTCTCTCCTCTCTGCCTGTGCCTGGATGGATGATTTCAATTCCAATTGGGAAAGAGAAGACAATCTTGAGAATCGCTTGCTGCCACTTAAATTTGAAACCCTATTTGGCACCTTGTTTTCAGTTGATTTGAACAAGAAAGGAAGAGTGGTGAGTGATTAGCACCCTGTTAACCTCCGGTAATTATATAAATGACTTCTGAACGTGGGGCCACTCAGAACCCTCCTACGTTCCAAATTCTCTCTACCCAATTCTTCATGTCTGAGTGCTGCTCCAAATGCACCAACCAGCAGAGTACAGACTTAAAAGAATTGCTAAGCTTCCGATGCAGCAGTTACGGTCTTGATTCTAACCTGGTGGTTGATGGCCTCAGGCAAAGAAAGGAAAGGACCCCAACTCAGGGAGAAAGCTTGAGGCTAGAGCATGTTTGACAATGAAACAAAACTCAAGAGTTAAACATGATATTCAGAGCACTACTCCGAGACTCAGAATAATAAAGTTTAACTTACAGTCCTCTCACTGACACACAGATTCTCCATGTCTCAACTTCCACGTCTTTAAAATGGGCTGCACATTTTTTTCCTCAATGAATGTTTTCTTTCTCCTCATTTATTTATATATATTGTTAGATGAATAGTTAATAGTGAAACATGCTGTAGACATAGGGAGCAGTTTGTGCATAATCTGAAAATATTTTAAAGTCTAGTAAGACTGAATCATAAAGTAAAAGGGACAGAAACAGTGAGAAAAGGCTAGGTCTGGTCATGAATGGCCTTGTAAGCAACGCCAAGGAAACTGAATTTGATCCTAGAGTCAGTGAGAAACCATTGGAGAGTTTCAAGCAGCACAGTAACTTAGATTAGATCTGCATTTGAGGGGTGTCTGGCTGGTTCGGTTGGTAGGGCATGGGACTTTTGATCTCAGGGTTGTGAGTTCAAGGCCAAGTTGGGTGTAGAGATTACTTAAAAATAAAATCTTGGGGCACCTGGGTGGCTCAGTTGGTTAAGCATCTGCCTTCGGCTCAGGTCACGGTCAGGGAGTCCTGGGATCAAGTTCCGTGGAGGGCTCCCTGCTCAGCAGGGAGTGTGCTTCTCTCTCTCCCTCTCCCTCTGCCCCTCCCCTCCACTCATGCTCACTCTCTCTCTCTCTCAAATGAATAAATTTTTAAAAAAAATAAAAAAAAAAAATCTTAACAATAACAACAAAGGATCTGCATTTGAGGAAGACCACGGTGGCGACGATATGGACGAGAGGTTGTAGGGGAAACAACAAGAAATAAAGGAGATTCTGACTTCAAGGCACTGAGATGACGATGGCCTGGTCTAGAGTGGAAAGAATGGGAACAAGAAGTGAATATCCTCTCCTAAGAGACTTGGAAGGTATACTGTGAGACCTATTGTCCCATTTTCACTGAGTTCTGTGCTGCTTTTTCTCATCCTGCAGAGAGAATTTCCTTGAGTCATCCAACAACTGTCCCTTCTGAGAAATGACTGGCTAACTGATCCAAGGGGAGACTGGCTCCTGGACCATAATCCCAATACCGTAACCACAGAGCTATGGGCTCCCTGCCTCTAGCCCAAGTTTCCATGGTCCATGGTCCACGGTCCATGAGAAACCTCAGCACCTTTAACTCAATAACTAGAAGGATGGAGCATTTCATATTAAAATTTAGTAGTTATTGCTCTATTTGAAAATAGTATCTCCACACTACAGAGAGGGAAAGAAAGCTCATTTCATTCGTCAATAAATCCCAATACGCTGTTTTTCATGAGGTGCCACAACTCATCTTGAAAAACTAGGAAATGACTTTCCAACCCACAAAAAAACTATCAGAACTAATAAATCAGTACATCAGGGCTACGGGTAACAAGATCAATATGCCAAGGAAGTAGCTGGACTCCCAGTTCAATCCCATCCCCCACCCTGAGGAGCCAGAAGACCACACCTCTGCCTCCTCAGCAGAAAACCGGAGGTTTGGTTTTATGGGTTGTTTTCTTTCCCCCCTGGATATAGTGAACCAGGAAAACTCTGAATCAGAAGATACAAGGCACAACTAAAGGCAAAAAGGAATAAGTGAAAGCCTACATATGGTCAGTGAGACGCCCATCCCTCTTCTCATGTTTAACAGCCAAAAATATTGACAGCTAGGCCTACACCCTCTAGTTAGGAGTTAGAAAGTTCTTCTCTGAAGAAAGGACCTAAAGATACTGATACTCAGTGATGTCTAACAAAACATCCCTACCAGATCACCACGTGATGAATCTCAATAGTAAATCCCAACCGTGCACAGAAAGCTTCCAGTCAGGTTTTTTATGTCCTAATATTAAATACGAACAATATAACAGAATAAAGTTAGAAGTTCAGAAAAAATGTCAAACAACTTATCATTTATATCCTCACAGAGAGGGGCTCCTGGGTGGCTCAGCTGGTTAAGCAACTGCCTTCGGCTCAGGTCATGATCTCAGGGTCTTGGGATCGAGCCCTGCATTGGGCTCCCTGCTCAGAGGGGAGCCTGCTTCTCCCTCTGCCTCTATCTCTCTCCCTGCTTGTGCTCTCTCTCTCTCTCTCTCACTCTCTCTGTCTCAAATAAATAAACTCTTTAAAAAATATGTATCCTCACAGAGAAAAGAGAAGATGTGCATTCTTAAAACAATAACAGGTTATCATAAAAGAAAAAAATATTTAGAGTAACACTGTCCAATAGTACTTTCTGTGATGATGGAAATGCTCTATGATTGACTGTCCAAGATGGCAGCCACTAGCCACATTTGGTCTAGAGCACTTGAAATGTAGCAAATGCAACTAAGAACCGACTTTTAATTATATTTAATTTTAATGCAAACAGCCACATGTGACTAATGGCTACCATATCAAACAGCACAGATTTGGAAAACCAAACACAACTCTTGATATGTAAAATGTGACAGCCAAAATGAAACTTTTACTAGTTATATTAGAAGATGAAGTTGGCCAGGCACTGTCCTAAGTGTTTTATAACATATTAACTCATCCCAAACACCAAGTGATAGACGATAGCAAAGGTAAAAAAAAAAGAAAATTAGATCAATCTAGAAGATCTGATATCCAAATAATAGGAGTTCCAGAAAAGAAGACCAGAGGAAAGGAGGAAATTATCAAAGAAATAATTCAAGACAATTTGCCAATGAAGGATATAAATTTCCAGATTGAAAAGGCCCATTAAGTGCCAGCACAATGGATATAAAAAGACCTACTCCAAACACATTTTTGTGAAATTTCAGGAACATCAGGACAAAGAAAAGATCCCAAAAACCTCCAGCGAGAAATAATAGTCCCATATAAAGGATCACAAATCAGAAGAGCGTAGGATTTAGCAGTGATACTGAGGGCTAGAAGGCAATAAAGTGATGTCTTCAAAATTCTGAGGAAAATTCTAACCTGCAACTTTAAAATATTCAGGTAAATAATCATGTAAGTGTAAGAATACAATAGAGGCACTTTCAGACATCCAAACTCTCAAAAGCAAACTAAGAAACGAATCTCTATGCACCATGTCTCAAAGAGCTATGGAAGGAAGTGTTCCATCAAAACAAAGGAGTAAATCATCAAAGAGAAAGACAAAGAATCCAAGAAACACAGCTTCCAATTCAGGAAAGAATAATGATCCCAAGAATAATAGTGAAGAAAGAGACCAGAAAAACAGCTGTGTCTCAGGCCTAGAGAGGCAGCAGTCTCCATTAGAGCAAGACAGCAATACCAAAACAGATGTCTCCAAAAAGAAGAAATTGAGGGAATATATGATGCATAGGAACTAACTGAAAGATTCACACTCATGGCAGAGTTTGAAATGGACTAGTGATCACTACACAGAGAACCAATTAAACAAAAAATAAGAAAATTATTAACTCTATTAACTATTAACAAAAGCTGTACAAGGAAATAAATGGATTCATAACATATATACTACACAGCTCAACTGTGAATAGGATTTATATTGCCACAATAATGTAAATGCTCAATGTTGATCTACCCCCTCCTCCCAAATGTTAAAACTAAACCATGAATATTGGAGGAGGGGAACACTGGATGGTAAAGGAAATGAGTGAGAGGAATTAAGAAGTAAGGAAAACATTCAAAGAATTTAGGGTGGTCTCTGTTTTTGCAGGAAATTCAGGGAATTTATGTCGTATGCATTTTCAGCACCAATTATTTGAGAAGTTAGCATATAGAAGAGCCTCAGGTGAATTATATCCAGTAGCAAACATTAAATTATCCAGCTTAACTTTCAAAAACTGTGAGTATGAATATAAATTCATTCAATCTTTGGCAGTACCTGTTAAAATTTAGATATAAATATTGTTTGACTCAGTAATTCCACTTTTAGGAATATCAGTAAAGGTGCAGAAGGCAACAAATGTTCTCAGAAATATATTTGTAAAGGCAAAAAAAAAAAAAAGAAGGAATACATATTTCCATCAATAAGTGAATGGCGAAACAAATTATGATACATCAATACTATGAAATATATAGAGTTTAACAAAATAGGTAGACCTATGTGCAGTGACATAACGGGATCTCTAAGATATATTGTTAAATGAAAAAGAAGTCACAAAATAATATGTATAATATGAACCTATTTATGTCAAGGAAAAACAGGGATGTTAAAATATATGACTGAGTGTGTATGTTTGCATAATTGCACCAAAAAATGCTCTGAAGACACCAAACTGTTGAAAGTGTGTCTCCTTCATTCTACCAACTTGTAAAGAGGACTCTCTCTTCCTATTCTATGTTATACACTCCACATCCAATGTCTCGATGAATCTTCACAAAAAGCACTGTAATATAATTTTGCCCAGGTGAAAACCTAGTCTTAAAGACAAGGTTTGGTTCAAATGGAAAGTAAGGGGCTAACATTTGCTACATTTGTAGTTGGGCACTGGTAAGCACTTTACAACTTGGCTGATAAAGTAAATATTTAACATGTTACCAAATAATGTTTTACAGAATAGTATTTGGATTGAAAGGGGTAGTTTATCTATATTCTCGTGGCTAATAAAAGGCAGAGATAGAATTCAGAGCCCAAGTTTTCTTACTATGGCCTATCGTGGGGATCTACATAATGAGAGGGATGCCTGCTGCAAGAAACTTGCCCTAAGTTGCTTCCTATCTGCCACAACCTTTCCAGGCTAAGCAAACCTGCTGAGCCAAAACTGGATCCAGCTCCTTCCTTACTCAGAACCTAGAGAAGCAACCTGACCACAAAGTCCCTTCTATTTCCCTCAGAATTGCAAAAACCTCTCTTATGGCTATGGCAGACATCACTAATGATCAGCACATTTCCCCACAGAGCTTGGATGAGGCCTCAGAATCCTTTACAACTTAGTACCCTAGGCAGCCACCACAAATCAATCCAAGTTAGCAAGGGAGTTTAACATATTTGCCACCCTCCCAAGTATCTCTGAAATGAGAAGTTAATTGTTTCTGAACATGTTCATAGGAAGCTCAGGAAGAGAATATTAAAATGAAATAATGTTCATGTTTAGAAAGGAGTGCTCATATCAGTGTGTTAAGCTACCCTACCCTCCATCACTGACAAGATGACAAAGACATACTTTGTACTTATTTTCCATTCTCTTCATCTACAACCTAATTTCAGACCTCAACACCTAACCTCAAGGTTCAGTAACCTTTTTCCCCCTTCTGCACCTGTCTGATCCAGTAACTCAGTTTTCCTCCTGTCCCTGCCTTACCAAAAACCTCCCCTTCACCTATAGAATAAAGATCTTTAGCTTGGTATTTAAGACCTTTCTTTTTCTTTTTCTTTTTAAGACCTACATTTTATTTTAGGGAGAGAGGGGATGCCGTGCCCACACATGGGAGGGAGACACTGAGGGAGAGAATCTTCAAGCAGACTCCCCGCTGAGGTTGGAGCCCAAGAGAGACTCAGTTCTGGCGCATGAGATCATGACCTGAGCCCAAGCCTCTGACGCTCAGCCAACTGGGCCATCCAGGCGCCCCTAGAGCTTTTTTGATCAGGCTACTTTTCCAGCCTTATCTTTCACCTCTGCTCCACATGTAACCTCCTCTCACTCCATTTCCTTTTCTTTCCCTCTTTCCTCCCACTCCTCCTTGGGCTGCCTTTGCTAAGACCGAAAATACCTTCCTGATCATCTCAGAACCTCTAGTCCTTCTCTGCAGGCTGTCTGTCCCTTCCAGCCAACAATGTCCTCTCAATCCTCTGTGCTTGCTCTCCACAGCGACAGCTGACATCTGGGACAGAAAATGAAACTTGCCTTTAGCTCTTCCCTGGAACAGACTAAGGCTGACCCTCAGTAAAATGGGCATGAGGATAAACGTCCTTACTGACCGCCTGTCTAGCAGCTGGCAATCATCTCTAACAAATAAGAAGAAAGGAAAACAAAACGTGGGCGCTTGCTATCGGGCACCCGTAGCATAACCCTCATCCCTGTTTCCCTCCTTCCAAGAGCTGGCCCCGGCCTGACTTGCTTTCCAGAGCCCAGAGCGCTGGTCTGGAGGATGGAGAGGTAGCCTCTGGCCTACCTCCCTCTCTGGGATGAGAACCCCGGCGGAGCAGCGGCGGGCAGAGAAAGGGGCTTCCAGGAGCCGTGGCCGTACCTCCTGAGGTCGGGTCAGCTGCTCCACAGACCTGGGTCACCGCTGACATCTTCAGAGCCCGACCTGCGTGGAAGGCATTTCTAGCACTAACTCCTGCGTGTTCTGGGCAGGAGGACGCCATGGCCGGGTGCAGCTCAGCTGGAGGCCGCGGGAGCATCCCCTGCGGCCCTGCTGTCCACCTTCCCGGTGGCGGTCCTGGCTGGCACCTCACGCCAACGCACCTCCCCCACCTCCACCAGCCCCAGGGAGCACCGGGTGGGGTGAGCTCGCCTCTTGAGCCGTGGGGCACCGGCGCTGGGGATGCAAAGCCCAGATACTCCAGGAGCGGAGCGCAACCTCCTCCAGGTTGGACCCAGCTCGCTCCTTACTCAGAACCTCCCCGCCAGACTCCGCCCACTGAGAAGGGACCCGTGCGTACGTACGCCAAGCTCCACGCCAAGCTCCGGCGGAGGGCGCATGCTCCGGGATTTTTCCCACCCTTGGGCCCTCCTCCTACCTTCCGGTCCAAAGCCTCTGCGGGAAGTTTCCTCTCCCTCAGCAGCTTTGGTGCCACCCTGGCCCCCACCGCTTCTTGGTTTCAGGCTTTGCATCTGATTCCCTCTCTGGCTCAAAGGAAATGGGTGCAAAGTTCCACTTGGATCCAATGTTGAAATCAGTGCCACCACCAGTCACGTCCCCTTGGTACTAAGATCTGTTGATTTTTAGCTCAGAAAATGCCTTGAACCCATCCCCTCTCCTCCATTTCTGCTGCTTCTGCACCAGTGGATGACACCACCCCCGCCACCATTGTTACCTTTTCTCGTCTCTATTGGAGTGAGCTCACCAACTGTTCTCTGCCCCAGAATCCTCGTGCTCCTGTTTCCACACCACTTACCTCAGGCTTCTCCCTTACTGCCAAAAAGATCTTTCAGAATACAGATCTGCAACGATTTCATGATCTCCTTGGGAGAATCTTTCAGTAACTCCTATTACCTTGATAGTAAGGTACAAATGTCCTGAATATGGGATACCAGGACCTGCCTGCATTCCTGCCTCTTCTCCCATGATTTACCCTCAGTCATTTTATGCTCTAGGTCCTCAATGCTTCCTCTCCATTTCTATCACTTTACAAGCGCTTTCCCATAATATTTGATGCAAGCTGGGTTCCCTAAGAAGCAGAGAGATTAGCATGTAAAACATATTTTAGGGGCACCTGGGTGACTCAGTGGGTTAAAGCCTCTGCCTTCAGCTCAGGTCATGATCTCGGGGTCCTGGGATCCAGACCCGCATCGGGCTCTCTGCTCAGCGGGGAGCCTGCTTCCCCCTCTTTCTCTCTGCCTGCCTCTCTGCCTACTTGTGATCTCTCTCCTCTCTGTCAAATAAACAAAAAAATCTTTAAAAAAAAACATATTTTAGCCAGCGCTCCAAGTTCAACAAGTGTGAAAGGGAAAAGTAAGAAGCGGTACTGGACAGAAGTCTAGCAGCACTGGAGTCTTGACAGAACTGCAGTCAACAATTCAGGGAGTTTGGAAGATGGGGTGGTCCTTCAAAGCGACCCAAAGCTGGGGGGTGAGCACCACGCTTATCCCCATGTCACTCAGTCATTGGAAAATGGGTCATGACTCTGGGCAAGGTGGCTCTGTCAGCTAAGGTAATTTCCGAAGGAGACCGACAGCTAAGGGCTGCCTGCCACATCATTAAAATAAGAATTTATCATTTATGGTAAAAATGGTGTGCTTACTGATGACCGTGGTATCCAGTCCAAAGGCAGGGAGAGTAAATCCCATTATGACTGGCTCAACCACAGTTCAAGTCCTTCCTCACCACCACCATGACACAGCCTTATAATAAAGAGCTAGTATCTGAATGTTGATATTAGGTTGTACCAGGTGCTTCACATGTCTTATCTAATTACTCAGGAAAATTCTATAACTAGCTATCATTATTATGGAAACAGGCTTAGAGATGTTGGCTCAGTAGTTTGTCTGAGATTACCCAGCTATTACGTGGTGGTTCTAGGATTCAAACCCAAGTCACTCTGATTCTAGAGCCCATTACTAGTAACCACTAAGAATAATTACTTTTTCAGGGGTGCCTGGGTGGCTCAGTGGGTTAAAGCCTCTGCCTTCAGCTCAGGTCATGATCTCAGGGTCCTGGGATCGAGCCCCGCATCGAGCCCCGCATCGAGCCCCGCATCGAGCCCCGCATCGAGCCCCGCATCGGGCTCTCTGCTCAGCAGGGAGCCTGCTTCCCCCTCTCTCTCTGCTTGCCTCTCTGCCTACTTGTGATCTCTCTGTCTGTCAAATAAATATATAAAATCTTTTTAAAAAAAAAAGAATAATTACTTTTTCTTAGCACAGCAAACCATCATCGTGGGCATTATAAGACACCAAGGAATGGGTGTGTGTGTGTATGTGTGTATGTGTGTGTGTGTGTTTCTCTGTGCTGCTGTTATTCTTAAGAACGGATACATTACCACATGAAGCACAAATTTATTTTCTGTTTTCAGGGTAAGAAGATAAGCAAATGTGTTTCTCAATAGAAAATGGTTTCAAGCATAAATCAGAGACCACAGAAGTAATTTTCAGCTTCCATGTTCATTTCATGCCAGTTTCTCTGGCCCTGGTGACCTTGCTCCTTTCCATTGTTCCTCTCTCTCTCCAACAGAATCCTCAGTTCCAATCCAAAAAGATAGAAGGCTATCAGCAAATCTGAAGGGCTCTCCTCTTCCCTTACCTGAAATCCCAGGTCTGAAGGAGAGCAGCATATCCACCGAGGTGGTCCCATTTGGGTTTATAAAAAACCCATCCCTGAGATCTGAGAAACCACCAAAATCCATCCCTCTTTCCTCCCCTGCTTCATTAAAATGAAACCTATTCCAGTAAAAAGACTTTGAAATGTAAAGATTTCCTGATGTAGGAACGGTGTTAAATTACAATGGTATGATGTGATCCAAGAAACCCTAAACTGTGTCAGAAAATGTGGATTAATCTGTTTAACAAACATTCATTGTATTCCCACCAAACGCCAGGCCCTGGGCCAGATTCTAGAGGTTGCATTGTTTTGAGAGTTTGCCATTTCATACAGCTCTCAAATGTTAGCATGGATACGAATCACTTGGGAAACTTATTAATAATACACATTCCTGAGCCCCACCCCCAAAGTTTCTGATTCATTGCGGTGGGGGGGGGAACCCTAGGTTTAGGAATCTGCATTTTAACCAGTCTCCAGGTGATTCAGAGGCAGGTGGTCTTCCCTTGTTTCTTGAGGAACCCTGACTTAACACATTTTAAGTTCAGATCAGGTGTTTGACCTAAGTCACTTAAACTCAGAATTGCAGGAGATTGGAAGAAATACATGATTTCTAATTCTTTCAAGAAGACTTAGAAAGACTTCCTGGAAAGGTTTTCTGTGCGGTAACAGCACACTGATATGATATTGTTTCTTTTCAAACAGGAGAAAGACATCGTATCATCATGTGACCTAAAAGGAGACGTTGAAAGAATATCACTGAAACAATTCAAGATGTGTGTGTGTGTGTGTGTGTGTGTGTGTGTGTGTGTGTAAAGATTCATCAACTGTACCCTTAAGTTTTGTGTACTTTACCATATAGATGTTTACTGTATGACAATTAGATCTCAATTTAAAGAAATTGTTTTACGGAAGTATGAGGTAGAGATGGTAAATGGGTTTAAAGATGTCACTCTAGAGAGAAGTAGGGGGAAGGAGTTGGATACTGGCAAGGAAGAAAACAGGAAGAAGGGGAAAATTTAAACCTCTTGATGAAGGCACCAAGTAAATCCCTAGTAGCTGGTGTGGTAAAGAGAGGGCTGGAAATAGGAGTCTGCAGATGTGGGTGTAAACAGGCTAAAGAATGCAGGTACCACAAGCCAGACACCTTGGGCACAAAAGGAAGGAATGAAGGAAGGAAAGAAGGGAAGAGAAGAAGGAATGGAGGAAGGGAAGGAGAGAGCCAGGAGAGGGAGGGAGCAAAGGAAAGAAGGAGAAAAACAAGCAGGAAAAAGAGGGCCCTGGCGCTGTGGCCAGCTTTCAGTCTTGTAGCTCTGACTAGCAAGTCACTTGACTGCTCCAAGCCTGGTGTGGCTCTTTAAAATGAGGCTGGCCCTACAAACGTAAGGAGTCAGAGAGATGGTATACGTGAAAGGCTATTTGTAAACTATAAAGGGCTGTTAAATGCTATTTAGTATGAAGACACTGTGCTCTGGGGTAGGCCAACTGCTGGTATGGATGTGAGCATGCGTCCCAGTTCCACTCCCCATGGGACTCTCCACGTCTTCCCCACACTTGTCCACCAAAGTCACTGGAGTTTGGTGAGAGATTTTCTCTCTTTTTCTTTTCCACTCTGAGCGGACTTGGAGGCTGCTTTGTGCAGGCCTGTGCAGGAGATGCCTTTCGGCTCCCCCCTCCCCCCCAGCTGTTCTCCTTGACCTCCGGGAGCCCCTTCCACCTTCTTGCAGGCAGGGCCAGCTGTTGCCACAGAGGCCACCTGCCTCCTCCCTGGCCTGTGAGTCACTAGTTGGAGGCTAGAGGCCTCCCCAGAGGCCTCCAGGGACCCAGGCGGTTTGCTGGAGGCCCTTGGGGAGGAGGGGAAACAAGACAGACACTAAAATTAAATGAATTGTCTATAAACGTTTTTTAATTAAAATTGTGGTTCATGTTCTATGCAGAAGAGTCTCGTTAAGAACAATTGCACTCCCTGAGTGGCAGGAGAAGAGCTCAGCAGCTCTTCCCAAAGCCAGGGAAGGGAGGTGAGAGCAGAGAAATGGGGTAAGTGGCTCTTTTCCCTTTTAGGGATAAGCAAGCAGCAAGAGAAAGGAAGGAAAGCAGCTAAGGGATCTGCTTGATGACTCCCCAGGCTGAGGCTCCTAGGGGAGGGGGCTCACCTTGTTGGGGACCCTGAAGCTAGGATTTTGTGTTTTCTTTTGTTCCATAGAATTATGCCACCTTCTCACTCCCTTCTCCCCCTTCCCTGGCCCCAAGCCACCAGCCAGGAAACCGCAGCAGAGCCACCCACGCCTTGGCCCTGGGGCCACCCGGGCAGACAGAGGAATCAGAGGGAGAGAGAGAGAATGAATATGAGACAGAAGCAGAGAGACAGAGACTGACTGCTAAGAAGTAATGGAAGAGAGGAGAGACTAGGGGACAGAGACTCAGAGCACCAAGGGGGAGAGATCCTTAGAGGGGTAGAAAACCGAAAGCAGCTTCCCAGCAAAAGAAAGTAAGCAGGGGGGGACAGGGAGGGGAGGAGCCCAGAGGTAGCAAGCTAAGGGGTGTGTCGCGACTTTGAAAAACAAAAGTGGACTGTCTGGGGGGCTGTGGCTGCTGCTCCCAGCCAAACACCCAGCTCAGGGAAGGCCCCAAACCGCTCAGAGACCCAACCCACGCTGAGCTCGGGAACTCAGCCTCCCACACTGTGCCGCCATCTCATTTCCAGTGCCTCAAATTTGCGGTTCAGGCACAGCACCCCCCTGAGGGTTCAAGGGGCCCCCCGCCTGTGCGGATGCCCCAAGGCAACTCCCTGCCCCCAAACACCCAGGTATTTGGGTGCCAAGAAGAGGGAGCTGGGGCCACTGTGCCTGCGACCCCGGGCCACTGGCTTTAGGACAGTGTCTAGGAGCACCCCCTTAGCCTTCCTAGCTTCCCCTGTAATGTCTACATCATCACCACCAAATACAGACTTGGTGAGGTGGGAGGAGAGGTCTGCGCAGGAATTAATATCTTGTCCACTCTCCTGCTCCCTCAAGTTTCTCTTTGATGGCAAAGAGACTTACTCTAAATGAGAAGAAAGGAAAATCTTGCCTGTTGCGGGCCCTGTGATTGCACCGATCCAAAATACTGCCGGCAGGTATGGAGCTGTGGTTGGAAAACTTTAGTAACTAGGAATGTTAGGAGGTAGGAACTTGAGGGTGTCCGGAGACAAGTTCCTAAATAAACCAAGAAACACGAAGTAGGAGAACGAGGGGGGAGGGCCTGAAGGTCCAACACCATTGGGATAGAAAGCCAGAGAGAGAGACAGACTCAAAGAAGTGAAACGAACATTGTAGCCAGGTGGCTGCGTCTCTGGGGACCAAGGGCCACCCCAAACCTCCTCCCAGGAGCTCAGGCTGGGCCCCTGGCGCTCCTGGGACCACCACCCTACAACCCAGGAGTCCCAGCGCCGAGACTCATCATTTGCTGGGTCTTTCTTCCTTTTTCTTCTTCTTCCTTTTTTTTTTAAAAATCCTTTAAACACAAGACAAAAATCACTTCATTTATCATCTTAGATATATATATTTCACTCTCACCACATAAATACAAAACATCCAAATATCCAAAACATTCAGAACAGAGTTAGTAGCCAGAATTCAGTGACACCTACCCGCGTTTGAATCATTCATTATTTTCTTCACTAATTCCTAAGAAAAAAAAAAAAAGGAAAAAAAGCTTCCGACGTAAATAATTTACAATAAAATTACTATTTTAAAAATGCTCTGCGCTGGCTTCGGATGAAGGAATACATTCTAGACACTGCGGCACCTCGCCGTCTAGGTCTGTGGTTTTGGTTAAAATGCGGGTGACCGTGGCTGCGGGGACAGTGGTCGTTGATCGGGTAAGGGATGAGGCTGTGACGGTGTCGCCGTCCTGGTTTCAGACTTGGGACCGCGGAAACCCTGGGGTTTTTGAGGGGAGAGGTGTGGGGAGGGATGTCTTTCCTATGCACGCAGGGAGCTGGTCTGAATACGGAGACCGCGGCGCAGGAGGCCGGGCAGCCCTGCTGTCCGGGGCTCGGTCCCTGCCACCGGGTCCTCGAAGAAATCCAGGCGTTTCCAGCGTGCTGGAAG
>CM052894.1:11472889-11539157 GCA_028534135.1 Potos flavus | reverse complement strand
CAAGTTAAAGTGGGAGAACGGTAGCTTTCATTTATTTATTTTTTATTATGTTATGTTAGTCGCCATACAGTACTCCATTACTTTTTGATACAGTGTTCCATGATTCATTATTTGCGTGTAACACCCAGTGTTCATTGCAATACGTGCCCTCTTTTAATACTCATCGCTGGGCTAACCCATCCCCCCACCGCCTCCCCTCTGAAACCTTCAGTTTGTTTCCCCACAGTCCATAATCTCTCTTCTCCCCCTACGACTCCCCCCCCCTTCATTTTTCTCTGTACTTTTTAAAGTTGAGTAAAGTTGGGGGACTTTGCTAAGTTTCATGAGAGCGGGGACCCCTTTCCACCCCCCCCAAGGAAATGCAAATGTTTATTGGAGAAGGGAAGAAATGGGTATAGTATGTGTAGACACCCAGTTTCATTAAGCAGCCTATTTACGCAGAGTCTAGAGGTGTCAGGACCTGGGCCTGGATCCAGGATGGGAGCTAATCTGTACAGGCTTCTTCATCCGCAGCTTTATCTGCAAACCCTTTAACTAAGAGAGCTCATGGGCCCTGACTGCTCATGGCTGGGGGTTGGCAGCCCAAGGAGGGCTGTTCACTGATTCCTCTCTCTGGTTCTCTCCGTTCTGAGCCCTTCAAGTAACCGAATCCAATAAAGGAACATTCAACCCATAACCTGGTTTTGCTTTTTGTTATGCATAGCACTTTCCCTGTGCCTCTGTGTGTGTGTGTGTGTGTGTGCGCGTGTGTGTGTGTGTGTGTGTGTGTGTGTGACTGGATTAAAATTCTGTGGGCATCCATCCAGAAAAACCATGACAGGTTTCTGAGAGGACACAGTGGAGGATGGAAGCCCCGGGATGAAAATTTCAGAGAAGCAGCTGCTGCTCCCAGAAACTAAAGCCGTGTGTCCTCTGGCAAAGAAAGGAGAGAACTCATTCAATTATTTGGATGATCTGAGGTAAGCCAGTACCACAGAACACAGGAGGACACAGGACTGCTCCAGGTAAAAGTGGTTTATTCTCATGATGACATTTGCCTCCCTCCCCAGGGCCCTTCCTACCCCCACATCGCTGTCTGCAGGTGCAGACAGACCCAGAATAGGACTAGAGAGCTGGAAGGATTTTTTAGAGATCATCTATTCCATAACCTTCATTTGACTTGACAGATGAGGAAAATGAGCCTGGAAAGACAAAGCAACTTGTTAAGGATTAGACAACTAGTTAGTGGGGGCATCTGCGTGACAAGCCCCGTCTCCTGACTTTTTAAAGCTACACTCCCACCAGCACCGTCTTCCCAGAGCCTGAGCAAGATGAACGCTCTCTCTGGGACTAGGGGAAATGATGCCATAGAAATGAACTAAATCACAATCCGAGCCTGGAGGGTGCTTTTCATATGCCCAGCCTCCGCCCTGTCACTGCGTCAGAAAGTAGGATCGGAGATAGTACCCAGCGCTCTCCTTCTCCGGCTTCATTTTTTATTTCAGAAAGATGTAGGAGGGGAACCATGCTGGCAGAAAATCTGAGATCTTCTTAGATTATGAGTGGTTTGGGGACAGCGTAACTTCATGTCTGAGACATCATTTTAAAAGCCACTGCACTAGAGGACATGACACAACCAGAAATTAAGTTTCTGGGACAATGAATCAGGGCACCTGGTAATAATGACTAATTAGAAACAAGAATACCTAACATCTATACCGATCTTGTCATCCCAACCAAAGTTGCATGTGGTGATGAATTCAATGTTATCTAACTGCCAATATCCCCATTTCAGAGGAGGAGGTCAAGGCACTGGAGAAGCAAATGAGTTAAGGACTGATGCTGAAATCTGATGCAGCCACTCTGGAAAACAGGACGCAGTCTCCTCAAAAAGTTAAAAACAGAACTACCCTATGATCCGGCAATTGCATCACTAGCTATTTACCCAAAGAATACAAAAATTCCAACTCAGAAGAATATATGTACTCTGATGCGTATAGCGGCATTATCAACATTAGCCAAACTATGGAAATAGCGCAAATGTCCATTGACTGGTGAATGGATAAAGATGATATATATATATATATATATATATATATATATATATATATATATCTCCGTACAATGGAATATTACTCAGCCATCAAAAAGAATGAACTCTTGCCATTTGCAACAATGTGAATGGAGTTAGAGACTATAATGCTAACTGAAACTTGTCAGTCAGAGAAAGATAAATACCATATGATTTCACTCATATGTGGAATTTAAGAAACAAATGAGCAAAGGGGGGATACAAAGAAAGAGAGAGAGAGGCAAACCAAGAAACAGACTCTTGACTGTAGAGAACAAACTGGTGACTACTAGAGGGGAGGTGGGCAGGGGGATGGGTGACACAGGTGATGGGGAATAAGGAGGGCACCTGTCATGATGAGCACCAGGTGTTGTAGGGAAGTGTTGAGTCACCATATTGCACATGTGAAACTAGCATTACACTGTATGCTAACTAACTGGAATTTCAATAAAAGCTTAAAAAATGGAAAGAAAAAGAACTGATATTAAATATCCAAAGTGGAAAATGTACCCATACATCTAGATATTTCTTCCCCATTTTAACTAAAGGTAGAGTATAAACCAATGTGCAGAGAGCTAAGTTCTGAGTTACTCTGACCATGTTTCAAGCCAACAATGCCACCGGACTCCACTGCTCAAATTTCATTTTGTACCAAAAAACTAGTTTCTTTAGTTCTTTTACATATTTTGTACATAGAAGCAACACACAATTTTTGAGTAGAAAGGGAGTTTAGAGTGAAGTAACAAACAAATAGGATCCTGGGGTAAGCTAGGCTGTCCGATCCATATTTATACATTCCTGTCTCTGTTCTACCACTCACTAGGTGTGTGACATTGGACTGGTTACTTTGCTTCTCTGTGACCCAGTAGCCTATCTGCAAAATAAGGTAAGCCCTAGTATCTACAGGGTTATTATGTGACAGAAGTAAAGTGCTTGGGCACCTGGGCAGCTTGGGTCATGATCCCAGCATCCTGGGATCAAGCCCCACATCTATATAGCAGTAATAAGCAAATACTATTTATTAAGGACTTACAGATTGCTATTATCTCATTTAATTTTCATAACAACCCTATGTATACCCATTGTGTTGGATTACAAATGGCCATAAATTGTTTGCCATTTCTCCCTTCAAGAGGTAGAGTCTGTTTCTGCTTTGCTGAATTTGGCTGGCTTTGTGACAGGCTTTGATCAATAGAATGATGTGGAAGTGACCCTGGGCCAGTTCTGGGGCTAGGTCTTGAAGAACTCTGGTACCTTCTGTTCTTGCTTGCTTGGAACCCAGCTGCTATGTTATGTGGAAATGAGTCTAGTCTGCTAGAGGAAGAGAGTCCATCTAGAAAACTGAGACGCCCCAGATGATAGCACCAACTTCCAGCCACGTGAGTGAGGCCATCTTAGACGTGCCAGCCCAGCTGAACTTCCAGCTGAATACAACCTTATAAGGGGTCCTGACAATATCATGTGAGGCAGGAATGAACCATCCATCGTGAACCCTGTTCAAATGGCAGAATCTTGAAAAAATATGTTTGTTGTTTTTCCTTTCTTCCTTCTTTCTTCCTCCCTTCTTCCTCCCTCCCTCCCTTTCTTTCTTGCTTGCTTGCCTTCCTAGGCTCCACATCCAATGTGGGACTTGAACTCCCAATCCTGAGATCAAGAGTCGCATACTCTATCGACTAAGCCAGCCACACACCCCTAAACTTATAAACTTTGGGTACATTTGTTATGAAGCAGTAAGTGATGGAAACACTCATATTACAGATGAGAAACCGAGAGTTGGAAAGGCTACTCAACTTGTCCACGGTCTCACAGCTAGGGAATGGTACAGCCTGGATCCAAACCCAGTGTCATCCTATATCCAATTCCACTATATAGTGTCTCCTACAAAATAAACAAATCCTAAAGACTAACTCGTCTGTTCACTTTTGTTCTTTCTCTATTTAGACATTACACAGTGTGGGGGAGGGAGGCCACGCAAATAAAAGACACAGCATGTCACTCTTTTTTTTAAAGATTTTATTTATTTTATTTTATTTTTGAGAGGGGGGAGGGGCAGAAGGAGAGAATCTCAAGCAGACTCCTCGCTGAGCACGGAACCAGTCATGGAGCCAGTCATGGAGCTCGATCTCACGACCCCAAGATCGTGACCAGAGCTGAAATCAAGTGTCGGACGCTTAACCAACTAAGCCACCCACGTGCCCTGTACATAGCATGTCACTCTTATGATCAATACAAAATAAAAGTGTTAGAACTGGAAATGGAACAAAGGTGGTCTTTGCCAAGATCCTCATCGCTTTTGGAAAATCAAATGGGGCCACCTCACTGGGATATGGGTACAGAGCCCTGAATTTCATTCTCTTTTTTAAAAACAAAGATACGAATGAACAGGTTCTGCTCTCACCTTTCGGAGATCAGAGCCACATTAATACTTAGGCTGGTGAATTTGGCTCTGAAATTCTCCAGGTGAAGCATTCAGAGAGAAGGAAAAGAAAGGTTGATTTTGTTACATTTTCTGGGTCACAGAGAACTTTCAGGTTTTCCAGGAAAACTGCCTTATAAATTCGTATCTTTCTAACAGTAGTACCTTTGGGTTTCAAAGCATCTTTAAACCCATCATTTTCTAAAGTTCCTTGTTGCCTGAAAAGCTGCTGAAGCCATTTATTCAACAAGCAGGTGACACGTACCCTGGGCTGGTCTTTAAGGCGCCTTGTAAACCAGAAAGTGGTCTTGTTTCAAGGTGCAGGAACATTTGCCCAGAAGTCACTTACCCTTTAAATCTTGCCCCATCCAGAAGGGAGCCACAACTGAAAA
The DNA here is from genome assembly GCA_028534135.1 of Potos flavus. NCBI lineage: Eukaryota > Metazoa > Chordata > Mammalia > Carnivora > Procyonidae > Potos > Potos flavus. Next base: position 11,534,299 of record CM052894.1, on the reverse strand, counting down.
GGGATGAAGGCAAGGCTGTTTGTTGAGCACTTAAGATAGTATATCACAGGGTCTGTAAGTTACAAGTGGGTTCTTTGCTCATAGGAGACCTTCTCCGTGCCTCATTCGGAGCCTATTTACTCTTATTTTCTATCTAATTCTTACAAGCCTAACTCTCCCATTTCCTAGCTTGCGAAAGATCAGAGACATCAAATGGTAAAGTACTGCTTGAGGCAGGAATCTTGGAGAGAGAGGGCAAACAAACCAAGTAAGTTAAACAATTTCACAATCTGGGGTGACTTCGCTTGGACACAAATACCTACAACCTCAAGTGCTCTTGAGGGCACGAAAACCATAGGATGCAATGTGAAATGGATAATCAAGGAAATGCCCCTCAAAGATCAAATTGCACTTTTGTTTAAGAAGGCAGAGAAGCACATAACACCTTTGAGAAACATTTTAATATGAAATAAACTCAGAAAAATCACATGTGTCACACTTTTTAATGAGGGAGATGTCTCTGTAATTTTGAAAGGCAAAAACTATACCTATATGGAAGCAGTGCAAGTAACAAGGACCTCCCTTTATTCACTATTTAAAGGTGGCTGAGGGTCACCTGGGTGGCTCAGAGGGTTAAGCATCTGCCTTTGGCTCCGGTCATGAAACCGGAGTCCTGGGAGGCAGCCCCGAGTCGGGGCTCTCTGCTCAGCAGGGAGTCTGCTTCTCCCTCTCCCTCTGCCTGCCGCTCTGCCTATTTGCTCTCTCTCTGTCAAATAAATAAATAAAATCTTTAAAAAAATTTCATTAAAAAATTTTAAAAAATAAAGGAGGCCGAGGTGAGCTGTTTAACCCAGGAATACAGAACCAAGCACGGGCTTACTCTCATCCCCAGATATTTTGCGTTAGATCCCTTGCAAAGCAGGCAGAGGGGTCAAAGAATGCTGAAAGATAAAATGACTCAACCAAGGTCATTCAGCAAAAACCATTGGCCCAGGCAAATAAAGGGGACGAAGGGAAGGGAATGCCTTGTACCTGGTGGGCGCCCATCAGCATTTGCAAAAGAAGGAAAGGAAATAGGAAGCTTCTTAGCTATTTGTGAGAAACATTCGTTCTCAGAGTTTGCCAAGACTCTCAGCTACAACAGAAGCAGAGGAACTGTGGTCACAGGGCCACCGATGGCTATAAACTGGTCTTGGAACCCAATGTGACCCAAAAGGGGGGTCCATGACATAAGGCGAAGCAGTAGTCAGAACTAGCACGCACCCAACGCAATGGAAGGGATGACATTGACCCTGGAGGGAGGTTATAAGGTGTGTCAAGGAACTCCTAACACTACTGCTTAGGATTTCCACAGCACTTTCCCTCTTCAGAAGTGCTTTGCAAACATTAGCTAATTAAACCAGCATGACTTCTGGAAGGGAAATTTGAGCCTCTGCAGTCTGTTTGAAGTATCTGAAAAAGCGAATACAAGTAAGATACAATGTTCATGAAGAGGAGTACACAGAACTGTAAACAACTCTTGTGAGGGATTAAACACTGAAGTTTGCTGGGCACATTTGATATTCTCAGAAGCTGCTTTGGCCCCGTGGTGCCCCGCGGAAGACACGGTGCAGACACCACAAAGGATCTTTCTGCAAACAGCTGGGAGCCTGTGGCTGGCGGTGGCCCCCTCCCCTTACGGTTCTTTCCGTGTGGGGCTTGTCAGAACCCTGGAGAGATGGAAGGAGGAGGAGTCTCCCTCTTGGGCTGCCCCAGCTCTGCCCACCATCCCTACAGAAGGGGCCGTATAAAGAGGTGCAGGGAGCAGACACCCTCCCAGGGCCCCCCACTTACCAGAGGCTCACTATCTGGTGCTGCTGCCCTGGACACAAACACTTGAAAATACTCAGTTTCTAGACTCGACAGCACCTTTTCCGACTGCATTCTTTTTTTTTCTTTTTTCTTTTTAACATTTTATTTTTAAGTAATGTCTACCCCCAACATGGGGTTCAAATTCACGACCCTGAGATCGAGAGTCACACGCTCTCCCGACTGAGCCAACCAGGTGCCCCTCCGACTGCATTCTTAACCTGGGGGTATTGTTCTACCTATTTCTACAGCTTGCTGTGTTTTTCTAGAAGAGAAAGGACGCAATCAGATGAAAGTGCACGCAAGAGCATTTTGGCTTGCCATGCAAAAATTCTGCACTCCCCTGGTCCTGACCCTTGGCCATACACAGCAGACCACAGTGCTGGCTGCCCACTCAACCCGCCTGTGGTTATTTAATGGCTTAAAATCCCAGGGGCTCAGAGGAATGCCGCTTCTTAGGAGAATGTATTTGGGGTTGAAGCAAAGAGCATCATTTTATAGCTAGAAATGGAAGCTCTAAAAAAAGACGAAGAAAATAGGACCAGGAGTTGGGAGGCTGTACTCTTATTCCAGCTGGGTCCCCGAGAGGCTGAGTGACCCCAGAAAAGAGCCTGCTCCATCTGGCCCTGACTTTCTTTTCTTGCTGAAGGAAGAGCTGGACGGGATCAGTGATCCAACGGGCACTGGTGATCCCAGCTCTAACATTCTCAGATTCTGGGGCCACACGTGGTCTGCCCAGCACAGCTGGGTCCTTAGGTGAAGCCTCCTTGCTTTGTGGCAGAGTCGTCTGCCATGATTGCTGCTGGGTATTTAGACAAGGCCCCAGAGAAAACGCAAGTAAGTCACAGAGAGCAGTGGTGCTGAGCGTCTACCAATATGCCATGTGGATTACTATAAAAGATTTTTTTTTTAATTTACTTGACAAAGAGAGAGAGATCACAAGTAGGCAGAGAGGCAGGCAGAGAGAGGGGGAAGCAGGCTCCCCGCTGAGCAGAGAGCCCGATGCAGGGCTCGATCCCAGGACCCTGAGATCATGACCTGAGCCGAAGGCAGAGGCTTTAACCCACTGAGCCACCCAGGCGCCCCGATGTGGATTACTTTAAAACAGAGGCTGAAAACCGGCGCCAAATCCAGTCTGTAGTTTCATGTTCTGTTTGGTCTGCATTGTATTCTTTTTTTCCATTTGAGTTCATTTTCAGGGTCTTCAAAATAAAGGCATTTTACCTAAATGCTTGAACTGCAAGTCTCTCTCGAAAAATTAGATGACCTGGGTTGCACTGGCCTCATTTTTTCACATCAGTAATGCGCTGGAAGATAGGAAGTGCTGCCCGGCTGGAAGGGCCCATGCCCCGCCCCCCCTCCCCCCCCCACCAGGCTGGTCCCTTCTTTCGCATCGCCAGCTTGGTCCTGGAGGCATCTGGATCTAAGATGATGCTCTAGGGAACAGGTGCTCCAGATGCGTCTGCTAATTGAGCCGCACCAGAAGCTGGGGGTGCGGGCTGCCGTTTCTCCGAGGCGCTAGCAAAATTGGAGAGCCCCAGGGTACGTCTCGGGTCCTCACTGCTTGCTGTTCCTAAAGACATCTCACAAAACTGCCCATCAGGGTTCAGGCCATCAGGGGAGTAGTTAGAACGCCGAGTCACATCAAGGACACCCCACGTGGGGAGAAAGGCCCTGAAAGCAACTGAGCCCCATCCCCTTCTTCCTCCGCAATTTGGAGATCCAGGCACCGCGAAGCCAGAGAATGTAAGAGAACAGAAGAGTCAGGTGGCGAAAACAGCGAGAAGAACCCCCCCCCAACACATTGGGGGTAGGCCAGAGTTTTGCATCCGTCTTCCCCACGACCCGTGCTATTTCACAGGTGAGTTCAGGGAGCCCGGAGTGACGAGGAGGCAGAAACAGTCAGGAGGCCGGCCCGCCTTCTCTGCTCCAAGGCCTGCGTTCTCTGTCCAGCGCTCAGAGAATCAGTGGCAGTGCCCGGAGGCCGGTGTTTACGCTGGCAGATGGGGAGCGGCAGGAGAACACAGGGATGTGTCCACGGGGTTCGAAGGCCAGTTCACGAGCCCGAGGAGAAGAGCAAAGGAGAAAGATAAAGGCAATGAATGACCTGAACGCTCAGACCCCAGCTTTGCTTCAGTTTTGTAGGAAAAGTGAATTGGAAACAATAAACCCAGGCCAGAAATGATTCTGGCTGTCTGAGCAGAATTGACTTGACAGTAAATGGAATATTCTAGTTAAAATCTTCTTTATGGAACAAATCTTTGCAGGCCAGAAAGGGAGGGAGGGACAGAACAGCAGACTTGGGACAATATAAAGTCGTGCTGACAATTGGGGAAAGAGCACGGTGCCCTGGGGGGTGAGAAGTCACAGCTGCTGGTAAAGGGAATGGAGTCAACAGCCATGAGAAACAGGCTCACTTCTCTCTCTGCTCACTTCTCTCTCACTGTAAAATACTGGTGTTTTGGGGTGCCTGGGTGGCTCAGTTTCTTAAGCGACTGCCTTAGGCTCAGGTCATAATCCTAGAATCCTGGGATGGAGTCCCGAGTCAGGAATCTCTGCTCAGCAGGGGGTCTGCTTCTCCCTCTGACCCTCCCCCCTCTCATGCTCTCTTTCTTTCTCTCTCTCAAATAGATAAATAAAAATAAAAAATAAAATAATGGTGCTTTGTGCAAATAAAAATGGGCGCTCAGGGCACCTGGGTGGCTCAGTCAGTTAAGTGCCTGACTTGATTTTGGCTCAGGTCATGATCTCTGGGTCGTGGGATCAAGCCCAGCATTGAACTCCATGCCCAGTAGGGAGTCCACTGGAGATGCTCTCTCTCCCTCTGCCCCTCCCCTGCTCTCCCTCTTTCTCTCTCTCAAAACAAAACAAAACAAACAAAAAACCCCCCAAACCTGGACTCTCTCCTGTCCAGATTCTGCCCGAGGTTATCTCCCTCAACACATCCCACAGTCCCTCCTCCCAGCCTGTCTCCCCGAAGTATCTTCTCTTCCTCCCCTGTCACTTTGCACCTGCATTTGTCTAGGGCCTCCCAAGCCATCTCTTTCCTCAGGTGACATTTTCTGCTCATACTCTACTTGGGAGTTCTAAAATGTGGCATTATTGCTGTTATTCACGAAATGGACTGAACCTGCTATTACTAATACAAACCGCTGACCCTAATAGAAAGTCCTGAGGGCCTTGCATAGATTAATTGCTTTCCTCTTCACCAGAACACTATGAAACAGGGGCTATTCCTGGTCCCATTTTATAGATGAGGAAACTAAGGCACATCGATTTGTCCAAGGCTGGTCAGCTAATTAGTGACGGGGTTTGTGTGTGTATTAGTTTCCTGGGTCAGCCATGACAAAATACCACAGGCTGTGGGACTTAAACAACAGAAATTTATTCTCTCATAGTTCTGGAGGCTAGAAGTCTGAGACCAAGGTGCCATCGAGGTTGGTTTCTGGTGAAACCTCTCTTCTTGGCTTGTAGACAGTCGCTTTCCCCTATGTCCTCCCATGGCCTTTCCTCTGTGCTTTTGAGGAAGGAGAAAGCTCTTGTGTCTCCTCCTCTTCTTATAAGGCCACCAGTCCTGTCAGACCAGGGCCCTACCCTTATTTAGGCCCCACCTAAATAATCTGAATTACCTCCCTAAAAACTCCATCTCCAATGGGGGTTAGGACTTGAAGATATAAATTTGGGTGGGGGATTGGGATCCAATTTAGTCCATTACAGTGTGATACAATTTTTTCCTCATTCATCAATTTACTGAGCATCTATTAATGGCCAGACATTTGGCTAAGTGGCTGGAGACACAGCAGTGAAAAAGACAAATGAAGGCATTGCTTGTTAGACCATACACTCCCACCACCTAGGGGGAGAAGGTCACAGACAAGGAACGCAGTCCCACTTTGTACTCAGGCAATAGTGATATGGCGTGTTATTGGGACTACTTCAGCCAAGCACATACAGAACCAGGGGAAGGGTTTCCCAGGCAGAGGAAAGTTAAGTGCAAAGGTCCTGAGGCAGAAATATGTAGCATATGAGAGGAGCAGAAGGAAGGCTGGCCTGATCAAGTCGGGGAGAGTGTAGGAGAGGGGTTTGGAAAGGAGGACAGGGCCATGCCATAGAAAGCTTCATAAGTTGTGGGAAGGAAGTTCATATTTATCCTAAGAGCAATGGGAAGCCATATGAAGGTTTGTATTCTGATTTATGCTTTCAAAGGATCTCGTTAGTGGTGTAAAGAATGACTCATAGGAGTGTAAGAGTGCAAGCAGGGACCCCACCAAAGAGGCTCTTCGTTTGTTCACTGTCAAATATTGACCGAGCATCTAGCTGCCCGGTGATGTGCGGACACCACTCCAGGGAGCTAAGAGCATCCTGTGTTGTAGGAGGAGACTCCCAGCCTTGGTGGCCCTTGCCGGGGCACTTCCAACCTTCCATGAATGTGTCAAATGAGTGAAGACAACCCTCAGGGCTGAGCTTTGTGGCTGCAAGTGGGGAAGGAGTTCTGAAGAAAGGAAGGGCTGAGTGAGGAGAGCTGGTGTGGAGCACGGCTTCTCTGCAGATGTGGGACTCAACCCAGCACTGAAGGATGGGCGTCCCAGAGAAGGGGGTGCCTTCCATCCACGGGGACAGGAGGAAAGGCGCACGTGCAGAATGGACGCAACAGCAGCCATAGCACTGACTTATTTTGTGTAAAGGTCCATTCAACGCCTATTCAGCAGAGCACATTCTCTGTCCCTGCGGGCCCGGCCCGGAGGCATATGTGAAGGTGACTCAGCCTGGGCTCCTGCCATGGAGGGATTTCCAGCTAGCAAGGAGGATAAGGCAGGCCCATGGTGATCTGTCCCACCCCAGAGAGTGAGACGTTCCACTAGCGATTCGGACACAGCACTGCGGGACACAAGAGGAGTGAATATGTCTGTTATACAGAACAATCCGTGCAGAAGCAAGAACATACACCTCTTCCCTCTTCCCCCCGCGCAGATATGGAGCACGTTTCCCGCTCTCCGAGCACCTTCACATTTAACCACATAAGAGCCTTGTGAAGTGTGTGTAGCAGGTGCAGGGCTCACCTGTTTTCCGTGGGAATAAAGGCAGTGCTCTCTCAGTTAGGACCCAACCAGGAAACTGGGAACCCCAGCCTTGCAGCCCTACCCCGTCTCCACCCACCTCGGGCGGTGGAGAGCTGCTGGGGAAAGCGGACACAAGCAAGGGCATCGGGAAGTGGGGGGACTCAGGACACAGTTAGGTGGTCCGGCTGGCAGGACCCGCTGTTGCATTGCGTATGGGGGGGAGGGAGGGAGAGGACTCAAGAATGATGCTAAGATTGGGGCACCTGGGTGGCTCACTCGTTAAGCATCTGCCTTCGGCTCAGGTCATGATCCCAGGGTCCTGGGATCGAGCCTCACATCGGGCTCCCTGCTCAGCGGGAAGCCTGCTTCTTCCTCTCCCACTCCCCCTGCTTGTGTTCTCTCTCTCTCTCTCTCTCTGTGTCTCAAATAAATAAATAAAATCTTAAAAAAAAAAAAAAGAATGATGCTAAGATTTAGAGAGGATAGGGAAAATACAGATGGAGTGAGGAGTGGGGAGACAATTCAGATATAGCACTAGTTTGACTGCTAAGAGGCTGTTGGATTCTAGGAGCATTTCCTTCTTTAGCCTTAGTTTTCTTATCTGTGAAATGAAACTTTTTAAAAAAGATTTTATTTATTTATTTGACAGAGAGAGAGACAGCGAGAGGGGAAACACAAGCAGGGGGAGTGGGAGAGGGAGAACCAGGCTTCCCGCCAGGCAGGGACCTCGACGTGGGGCTCCATCCCAGGACCCTGGGATTATGACCCGAGCTAAAGGCAGACCCTTAACAACTGAGCCACCCAGGCGTCCCGAAACTTAAAAAAAAAAAAAAAATTATTCATTTATTTATGAGAGAGAGAGAGAGCGCGTGCGCATGCGTGCACATGAAGCTGGGGGGGGGGCGGTCAAGGGAGAGGCAGAGGGAGAGAGAGAGAGAATCTCAAGCAGACTCCTCACTGAGCTGAGCCTGGAAGCCAGAGGCAGGGCTTGATCTCAGGACCCTGAAATCGTGACCTGGGCCAAATTCAAGAGTCCTACGCTTAACCAACTGGGCCCTAATTTATGAAATGAAACTTTTAAGACCAATAAGTAAAGCTGTTCGTGTGCGTGTGTATGTGTGCGTGCATATTCCAAAATTTATGAAAATGAGCTCATGACCATCCCTCAACAGAAGACAAAGCACGACAACGTAATCCAAGGCCCTTTGTAAACCCTTTCCCACTACAACGCCCCCTCCCCCACCTCAGATGAAACCAGATGTCCTGCTTTTGAATATGGCATTTGTCATCTCTAGTCACCTTTTAAGGGTGAGCAACAATTCTGTTCTTTTCCTGCAGCTTATGATTTCATAATGCCTCTCACTTTGTTTTTTGTAGAGTTGATTTGCATTGGATGGGAAGCTACCGTATGGACCATGTCGCCTCTTTTCCGCTGAAGTCCTAGGAGAGCCGCTGGCCATGGAGGGTTCGCTCCAGCTTTTCGGATGAGCAAAGGGAGGGTCAGAGGGCCATATGCCAGAGCGCGTCCCATCTTGACCACATTTTCATTCCATTTCATGCCTTGCTTTCTACTGCTGGTCTTCTTTTCATGCACATTTGTACCCATAACTAGACTAAGTTCTCAAAAGCAGGGATCTTTCCCCTGAACTTGTGACCAATGTTGTAAAGTGACAGGGCTCCGGCTTCGGTCAAAGAAACGGCGATGAAAGGAAAGCAGCCCACGTGATGGGGAGGCTTCTAAAGCCACAGGTGACACAGGATAAGGGACATAGGAATTGGATCTAAGGAGAGGAATGGCACACATAGTGCCCAACAGAGTCATCGAGAAGGAGTATAATCCATCAGAACCCCTGACAGAGCAGACTAGGCACAATTTTGCTCTTGCAAGCCAAACGCCCTGGTGTTTGAAAAGCAAAAAATAAATGAAGTTTCACTTGTCCATGACAACAAGGCTCCTGTGATCTAGGAGTAAAACAAATGACTTCAATCTCCACAGAGTGGACATTCTTCCTAGTGACGGGGCAAGACTGGCAAGAACTATAGGGTTGGGGCTTAGATGGGCAGGGCTGGTCCTTGGTATTGATCTAATGCCAAGTACTGAATGCTTTACATGCATCTTGTCATTTCAGCTTCCCTAACAAATAACAGGCACTATTACTATTATTTCCTCTATTTTTAGAGCTAAGGCGACAGAAGCTCAGAGTGGTTAGTAAGTTGCTCAGAGTCACCAAGAGAGGAAATGGGGGAGTCCGTATTCAAACACAGGTCTGCCTGCCTCCGGAGCCCTACCTCTTAAGTGCTTTTCCATCTCATCTCTTACAATGGCTCTCTCCTGGGCTGTGAACTGTTTTCTACTAGCCTGTGAAGGTGGGTTTGCCCAGATCCAGCCACCGGGACTGCCAGAGATGGGACAATTCATTACCAACTCTAAAATAAGCAAGTCAGCATACGACCTCATCAGCAAGAGGCTTAATCTCCTCAGGTAGCCCGTCTTGGTCAATTACACTTTTATTACAAGCCCCTGTTACATCCGTGCTTTCCAGGTTACTCATAGCTAAACCGGAGCAGTAAAGTGATAGCAACTACTGGAGGGATACTGACGACTAGTTTGCCCACATCCAAGGGCAAAACACTGTCCGAAGTGTTCTACTGACTCTTTAGCTCCTGGACAAACAAGTTTTTCTACCACTAGACCTGCGTTAAGCTACGTAACACTTTCCAAGTGAAGACAGTGATAGCAGCCTGTGTAACTATATATAAAGACAGATGCTGAGGGCAGATCAGGTTTTTTTTCTATTCTGTGGGCTTATTCTGCTTTTACAGAAGATTTCAAGGATGAAAAAAAAGCTCCAAAGAGTTGATGTTCATCAATATTTATCATGAACGTTAGAAATCTTGATGTCATAGTATTATGTATATAATATTATACGTATGCATATAAAATTTATTTATGTACTTAGAAGAGAGTAAACAGAAAGGAAACACCATGGCCCAATGGAAAATAAGTGAGATCCTGTGGTTTCTAACCTTTTAGGGTTTGATAATCAACAATACAATATTACAAACCTGTTAGGGTTTGCTATTCAATAATACAAAACAAGACAAAAAAATAAGACAACTCTAAATAAACCCTATCTAGCTGATTTAAATTATAGAACTCATGCAGCTTGAGCAAACCCTCTTTCCCCTAACCATGGTGTGATTCTTCTTGATTGAGAATCGAGTTTCTGGGCTATTTCTCAGAGAATGAAATTACAAAACACAAGATAGCAGATTAAAAAAAAAAATCGCCGCCAGGTATCCCTGCTGGATATCAAGTGACTGGGTCGGAAACTCAGTCGGAAACTCTGCTTAAGGAAGAACAGAACAAATCCCTCTCGCCTGGGAGGTCCAAACAGAGCATTGTTTTAGTTCCGTAGGACATAACGACAATGGAATAGAACATTGTCCCGGGTAATGGTCTCCTGCTGGTGGAGAAATGCGGAGGCAAAACCGAGGTGCTCAGCAAAACAAACAGGGGGCTGAACTGCTACCTTCTTTTTAAAGCAAAAACCGTTGAGGCTAGAGCTGAGCCCCTCCCAGCAGCTTCCATTCTGTAATAAAAGTCTTGCATTTGGAGGTGCTCTGGGCTGGGATGTTGTTGGGTGGGGGGTGGGGTGCAGAGGCTAGCTGAGCTACTGTGGCTGAGCCTCTGGCTTCAGGGATAGGCTTTGGGGACCATTTTGAATTTCACCAGCTGCTGGACAAAACAGGCTTTCCATAAAAACACCGCATCATTCCTCAGGACCGGCTGAGATCTTCCTACCCCCATATCCCACCCTCCCTTCTATTCATTTTATGACTGAAGATCACACTGACACACTTTGTATGGGTAAAGTTCCACAGCTGTTGAAGGGAGAAACCTTTATTTTCTAAGTATTAATCGGGGATGCCTGAAGAATGACACCAGGAATCCATTCATGTGATACGGAAATCAGTACCTTCCAATTTCTTGCTTTTTTTCCTAGTCAAATAATACTAAATGTAGAGACCCTCTACTATCTATCTCAAAGCATTATTCAAATCAGATAGAAATTGAAACCAGATAAAAATTTAAGTAGAAATTACTTAAAATGTGAAATTTTGGAGAATAAACATCTTTTCATATTTGAGACAAAAATTAATGAAAATTCAGGGGCAAAGTCATCCTTTTGTAGAAAACAAACTGAACTGAAGCTTTTGTAGAAAACACAGCTCAAGCTCTACCACACAGATGGAAACTAGTCCGATTATAAGTTGGCAGTATTCTTTCATTCCACAAACTTCTACAATCTCCATTAAAGCTGCATGGCATTCAAAAGTTGAGGTCCAATTCATCTTTGCTGTTAATGAGACATTTTACAAACGTATTTTCTTCTTGGGAAAAATTTTTGAATTGGGTAAAACAAATGGGAAGTGGATATTTAAAAAAAAACAAAACAAAAAACAAAAAACAAAAAAACCCCAACAACTCCCTCCTGCCTGGACTGGTGATTGATTTGCTTAGAATTCTCTGGGCAAGCATTTTGCTTCCTGATAACTGCCATTTCCCCTCCCATTCCCAATTCTCTGTCCTTGGGGCTGACACAGGACATGGAAATACCAATTTGTGATGGTGGAGTTCCCTTCATGTATTCCAACAAGAGAATTATTTCATATCAGCTGCCAGGGTGTCCCTCTGAGTTTTCCTTTTCCTCTAAGGTCAGGTTTTTCTGCATAAAGAAGGATACCTGATAGATCACTAGTAATAGGAGGTAGGTGTTCAGGGTTAAACACACACAACTTTTTGATGCTTTCTATGGCCACTCTATGTGTTTTATAGCCTTGCTAGCAGAAAAGGATCCTGACCTGCATACCCCATACAGGGTGGCAATTTACATTATTATTACAGTGATTAATATTTGATATTTCTAATTTAAAGACATTCATTTGGGGGGGGGGACACAACAGCAATGAGATGTTTTCCCCTTCAGTTACCTGTATATGATTATCTCATTTTTCTCCCTCACCTTTCTGGGTTGACAAGAGCTTCTTGGTGAAAAGATATTCCAGTGGGTGATGAAAGGCATCAGTTAATTTTGAAGGTGCTTCGGAAAATGGATCAGTAATGAAAACCACTGTCATAAAAAACCTCAAGTGGTCAAGAGAATAAATGGGGAGAACAAGAAGCAAGAAGAAGTAGTTTGGAGTACAGGCATAAAGGTAAGGGGGGAAAAGTAAAAATTCTGTAGGGACAGAAAAACTTCAATTTGATGATTTAATTGCTAACGAACAAATTTAAAGCATAAGGATTTGGATTAAGCAGACTCAGTTCAAGTTGTTCCTAACAATATAGGGAGAAACCGAGACAAACAGTTCTCCGGTAAGTCCCCAGGTACTCAGGGCTGGCCAAACAAAACGAGCTATGGAAAAGGGATGATAATTAGTAATAAACATAAAGGCGCATATACACTTTGGACAATTTTGATCTCAGCGCCTCCCCTTCCTCCATATCGAGTGCATCCTGCAAAACGAGGAACCGTTTTTGAATTCTGTCTTTGTCTTGCATGAAACTGGCTAGGAGTTTTTGCATCTCCCTCAACGTGACAGCATACCTAGAATATTTGCTGAGCATGTTACACTGATCCCACGTCCCAAAGCCTGTGCACCCTGATAGGTGTGGGATACCTCAACCTGCATCACTTCAAGACTCTCCCTAAAGCAGAGTTTTCCAGGAGCACACATTTTCCCTTATGAAAAATCTGCTTCAATAAGAGCAAGGTCCAGGCAACCAGGGAAAGGCTCAACTTAAAGAATCAGGCAGGGAAATTGGTGGTTTCAAAGGCTGTGTTTCAACTCCTGTTTTCAAAAGCGTTCTAGAATCATTGTGTTTAATGTGAAATTTCTCCAAGAAAAAGTGCATGGGAATTATTTTAAAGTTTCAAAGTCTATTTGGTTAGGGTAGAAAGTCTTCAATTTCAGAGACTACTTTTTTTTTTAAAGGAAACAAATTTCAATCACTTTAATATACACTTTAAAGGCAATTTATGATAAGTGTAGCCCTCCTCCGATGACTAAGCCTACAGCGAACTTCCCAGGCTGAAACATTCATCCTTGTATTCAAGCAAAGTCCTAACAATTTAGAAAAATATTAAAAATATGGAAGCAATTGTAAAATCACTTTCACCCATGCAATATCCTTTTTCATGACGGGCTCCAAATTACATAGCTAGGGTTACAGATTTTCACAAACACAGTTTCATTTGTGATAGTTCTGTGGCTGTAATTCCAGGCTGCGATTTATTGCACTCTACTGAAAGGTATGGGGTTATCTTTGTCTTGTCTTCCTCCTATTACTTAAACCACCCAAGAAAATGTCAAGAAATCAAGTAAGAGGAAGGAGAAACAGGAGGTAGAGTATTCAAAGGACTGAAATCCACCACATGAGAAAAATTAAGTTGATAGCAGTTGGGATTACCTCCCTGCTCCACGTCCTCCATCTGAGCAATGGGCTAACGCCCCTGGGCTGGGGCTGTCTGGGGATGAAGAAAGAAGTCCTCGGCCACTGCAAAGTTGCTAAGAGAACAGCCAGCTGTCTCCTGACTTAGAATATCTGAAAGCTTTCTGGCCTCTCTGAGGAAGCCGATCCAAATCCACCCGGTGTCAATTTGCCTTCTAGAAGCGAGAGGATACGTACCCGGATCTGGGTAGTGCTCACATTTGGGGTTTATTGGGTTTATGGGGGTTGCTTGGAACTCTCCGCGAGAAAACTGCGGTAGAGTAGAGGGCGGGGGACGAGGTGGGGAGGAAAGGAGTCGGGAAAGGAGAGGAGAGTCAGGGAAATAAGCAGGGGGTGGAAACCCTGGGAGGGAAAGGAAAGGCCGGAGGCGGAGAGCGCAGCCAGACGGGGGCTGGGAGAGGTAGGGCGGGACCCGAGCTGCGTCCGGAGCGAGAGGACCCGGACTGGGTTCTATTGGAGGGCGCCACGGAACCCGGGCGCCCTCTGGGTTCCGTGGCGGAACCAGCCCCAGCCCAGCCCCAGCCCCAGCCCGTGCGGCCGCCTGGGGGAGGTGGGAGCCGCGGGGACGCTGTGCTCTGCCCGCCTCTCTCCGCCGCCTCCGCCGGGGATCCGCACCCGGCGAGACTGAGCGGCGGCAAGGGCAGCCCCCGGAGCCGGGTGGCTCGCCAGGCTGGCTGGGGTGGGCGCGTTTTGCTGGAGGTGGCATTTGCAGGAGGCGAGGAGACGGGGCCATCAGAGCTTCCCTGAGCACCGGGGGCCGGGCCGGGCCGGGCTCCGGGCCGGGAGTGAGGGTATGAGACGGGCTCCAAGTTGTGCCTCTTGCTGGTGGCGGCCGAGCTCAAAAGGCAATCGCGCGGGCCCGCGGGCCCCCTCCTTCGCCGCAGTCCTTCCTTGGCGTGGGGGCGGCGCCCACCTGTCCCGGGTGGCGGCGTCCTCAGTGTCCAGGCGCGGAGCGGCACGTGGGGCCGGGGAACAGAGCGCCGGGGAAGGCGGTCCGCGCGCCTCGACTTCCCGCGCGCCGACGGCTCAGAGCGCCGAGGTCCCTCCCCAGGCTGGGGTCCCCGCCCGCCCGAAGCCCTCACCTCCGCGTCCCGCCCCGCCTCGGGCCGCGAGGATAGTGGCCTGGCACGGGCTCCGCAGCGGCCGCGTCCCCAGCGAGCCCAGAAGTGCCTTCTCGCCCTTTCCTCCGGGGCCGGGGCCCTAAACCCCGGAACCCCGCGCGGGAGGGGGCAGGGAGGACAAAACAGTCAAAGCTTTCCCGCCCACGGCTCCAGAGCAGCAACTCGGTGGCGCTCCAGGCCCGGGGGTGTCGCCTTCCTCAGTGCCTTGGGGGTGGGTGCCAGGCTGGGCCTCTTGACAGTTTCACGCCTACTTATAATTTCCCGTTGGCTTTGCACAGGGGTAGTCGCCCTCCCCTTGGAGAGAGAGGCCGTGCCTGCACCCGAAGGTAACTCTCAGGTGACCCGGGGAGCGGGGCAGTCCGCGGGGCGGTCCGCGACGGGGGCCGGGAGTTAGAGGTTACTGTTCTAGCGGAGAAAATCGGCGGCACTTAAAGTACATTTCATGTAGGACTGGGCCTAAATTTAATTTAAAAACAAATTGAAAAGATCTCATATTGTCCAGTTTGCCTTTTTGCTTCAATTTAAAAATTAGTAACCCTTGCAAAAAAAAAAAAAAAATCGGATTTTTCTGTCTGGATGGTTCTATGTCAAAAAAGATTTGCAGCAGCCGCCGGCTTTGCTAATGATTAAAGGGAGGACATTTCCTACCATAAGGAATGCCTACAAGCCATTGATTTCCATCCCTGTGTCCTCATCTCGTTGTTCACTTTCTCCTAAGATTATGACAATAATAATCATCATCATAATAACCAGGACACAAACAGCTCCTGAAACGTCGTTGGTAACTACCTCTTCTTTGAGGTAAGAAATACACACACACACACACACACACACACACACACACCACCCTGTGGACCTATGTTTTATTTTTGCCAGAGGAGCACAGAATTGCCCGAGTTTTTTAAAAATGATCTATTTACAGACTTGCTAATGCCTCCCCAGAAATCCTGTTTATCGGCCCAATAGTTGTGACAGGGTTAGAAAACCAGTTTAAACTGTTAATCGGCCACAAAAAGGGTCCCAGATTGACGCCTTTCACTTACCTTTGAAAGGCTATAAAAGCGACGCCGTACATTGGGATGAAATTAGCCACAAAATCATTACCTTGACTTCCCACAATAAAGACGGCCTTAAAGAGGGGCTATTGATGGTTTCAAATTACATAACGGTGGTTTATAAGTTCTTCCTCTGGGCTCATAGAAAGCAATTTTAAGGTGTGAATTCTTCAAAGAACAAACAGCTACTAGCATTCAAACACCAACATGCCGCTGCTTTTTTATTTTTTTTTTGCAAAGCGACTAATAGAAAAAAAAAAGAGAAAAACAAAACCAAAAATTCTAGTAAAAGCAGGCCGTGCCCAAAGAGAATCATGTCTTGCTTAAATTTCACCAAGCTCACTGTGCTCACACTTGGCCTCAGAACCCGGAGGGCTCGACCTCTTCGTCTGGGGCGGGAAAGGCAGTGGGGTTCAGAGACCTGCGGGAGGGAAAAGCCCGGAGCCTGTCACCGGTCGGCCCACAGCGGCTGCGGATTTTAAAGCCGGACACAACCTCGTCTAGGTTAGAAGGAAAGGCGGTTCCCTAACACATCACTGATTCCGGGGGGGGGGGGGGGGTTGTGTGGGAGGGGTGGGCCTGGGGCTGGGTGTGGGCGCGAAAGGTCAACGCTCCCATCCCCGCCTCTCTGGGAGAGCTCCCATCTCCGCGGAGAGTGGGCCTTGGCCTTACAGCGGAGCTTTCCCGGGACGGATATCCACTAAGTCCGACAGTCTATCGACTGCAGATGGCCCCCCTCGCCCGCTTTTTTTTCGCTTTCAAAGGCGCATCTGCATTTTCGCGGGCTGAGGAAGTCCCCTCAAAGCCCGTTTTCCAGATAACCCCGCCCTTGCGCACCCCGCCTGCAAAACCCGACGGTGCACCCCGCCGCCCCAGCCGGCGCTACTGTAGGGCCGAGTCCGTGGTCCAGACCCACGGGGGTGGGGGGGCTGCAGTCTTCCCCGAGCAAGGACGTTCGGGCTGCCCGCACTGATTGCGGCGCGCGGAGGGAGAGGAGCGTGCCCCCTTGAGCGTTTAGGGGGTGAGACGGCCGTTAGGGTCAGGAGCGCTCGGGGAGCAACTTTGCAGCGTTGAGGGACGGGAGGGGTGTCGGTGAGCACGCCGGCCCGGGCTGCGAGCGGCGGCTCGGCCGCATTCCCTGCGCAGCACTGCCCCCTGGTATCCGGCGTCGCAACTGCCCCGCTCGGCGGCGGCGGGTCTTCCTCCTGCGCGGCTGGGACAGAACTTTTCTCCCCCTCCAGGCCACAAGCCCCTCCAGAGCTGTCCCCGGAGGCCTCAAGAGAGCCCTCCTGCCCTGCTCAAAGCCGTCCAACCCCCTCCTCAAGCACTCGACACCCCCAAAGAGACCCAGGGAGCCGGCTGCCTGAGCCAGGCCTCCAACGTGGCCCACGCCCCTTGCTGACTCTGGCGTCCGTGTCCTGGCCGATGTCTGCTGGAGCGGGCTAGAGATGCGGGGCGGCCCCAAGGAGGCCTCCACTACAGGCCTGGGCAAGGAGGAGCGGGGAGGCTTGCCTACACAGAGAATCATCCGAGGTGGGGAATGTTCATTCTTTAATGAACACCAGCTCCCAGGGCACCTTAGGATGGCACCTGGGCTTTCCAGAGAAGAAAGGAAGGGATGGCAGGGCCGGGCTCCTCCACACACCTTGATTTGGGAAGGGTGGGCAAAGCACTCATGCAGAGGTGTCAGGACGCAATCCCCGAGGTCCCCCTGGGAGGGGCCCAGAGCCCCCGGCCCAGCCCACTCCTTCCTTTCCCACTGGTCCAGCCCTGTCTTCGCTTCCTGAAGGTGCCAGGAGAAGGACTGCTTTCTTTTCCAACCCACTCTGGGCACCAGATGCCAGGACTGGTCATCCTCTCCCATCCCAACTGGATGGTTGGTCCCAGGCTTTGGGGCTGAGCCGAAGGGGAGGTAGGCGTTTAGAAGAGACTTAAAGAAGGAGCTCAGGCTCTGGAATTCGATGGAGTTGGGGTTCCAATTTGGCCACATACTTGGCTGTGTGACCTTGCGCGAGTGACTTGGCCTCTCTGTGCATCAGTTTCCTTGTTCGTTTTTCAGGATGTTGTGAGGATTAATTGAGATAGTGTCTTTGTGGTATCCGTGTACACTCAGTTACTGCTGATTATCGCAGGTGACCCACCGCAGGAAAAATTTCCAGCAAGCCTCCGGGAGGGTGGGCTCAGCAGCACTGGACTGGGGCATCTCCGGATCTCAGGTTCAGGAGGAATGGATACAGGGCAGTGTTGGACCTGGACGCTCCCACTTCCCAGCCTCTTGGAGCAGGGCCCACACTGTACGTGCCGGAGGACCTGGCATATTTCTTGCAGCTCTAGGAAGCTAACCATCCTCCCCTGTGATTCTATCTGGCTCTGAGAGCCATGAGAACCTTGGGCCTAACAGCCCTCACGTATCTGTAAAATGGAGATTTAAAAGCAGAAGTTGTTTGCTTTTAAGTCTCCATTTTACAGAGCAGGAAACCGGGGCTCAGAGAGACTAGGTAACTTGCCCAAGATCACACAGCTGATCAGGGGTAGAGCAGCGATTTGGAGTGAGGTTTCCTTCAAAGGTCAAGCTCCGAATCCCTGTATTGTGTGGCATTAGAGAGGGCGAGCCTTTGGTCTTGGGTTTCCATTCACTCTCTAACTCTAAGCTGCCCTTTTCCCTTATTTGGCTCTGGCAGAGGCGGAGAAGTGCTCCCAGGAATCCTGGGCCCTGGGGGGCATTTCCACTTGCCCAGTTAGTGCCAGGGGCATCCTCCAGCCCCCTTCGGTGGTCTCTGGTCCCCTCGGAGGCCTCGGATAATACTGAGCCGCCTGCGCACCATGGGCCGGGCACCGGGACAAAGGTCCCCAAGGGTGGGTGGGGGGGGGATCCTTCTCTCCCCTCCCTGGAGGCTCAGCGCGGTGGTCGAGGAGGAACCATTTAAGATCGCAGTTGAGGCCACACGTGTTGAGTCCCGGGGAGGCGGGAAGGGACGAGGAGCCGGGATACTTCGGGACCCCTCCAGGGGGTGCCCACGCCGCGCAGGGAACCCTCGTCCGCCTACCCTAAACGGAAGCTCACATGGACTGGAGTCAGTGTACTGCCTAGCTCCGGGGTTCGGGTTCGCGGTGCAGGGCCCATCTGCAGGAGACTGTCAGCGACCTAGACGCTGGGCACTTGTGCACTTGGACTCCCTGGGGCTGTCCCGGAGTTCCCCAGTCAGCAGATATTGAACCAGCACCTAATGGGTGCAAGTCTCCGCATCCAGCCCTCTCCCACCCCCCACCCCCCACCCCCAGTCACTGTCAATTTTCAGGCCAACCCCGGGGCCCTCACTCTGTGCCCTAACCCTGGTCCTCTCCTGGTGCCCGGCCGAGGGTTCCCCTAGTGGTGAGGGGAGTGAACATTCCGGGGAGCTCCGCACTCCCTACCTCCTCCCCCTTCACCCTGCCGCCTTGCCCCCGCCCGCGGGCCTCGCTGGGCTGGGCGCCCCCTGGTGGCAGGAGACAGAGCAGCGGGAAGCTCACCCACCGTGGGCTCACCCACTGGACGCCCTCCCACCCCGGTGGCCCGCCTTGTCCCCAGAGACAGACAGGCTGAGAGTCGCTCCAGGCTTTCCAGGACTGGTTGGGGCGCGCGGCTGCTCCAAGCCCGCCACGTTTTCCAGCAGCGGGCCTGGTCGCCCCCGATTAGAGACCACCAATGTCAGATAATCCCACTCAAATTCAGAGGTGAAGGAGAACTATACACAACCGGATTTTTAAAAAGAATTCCACACCCCCCCCCCACCGGCACCACGCTGGGCCCCTCCATTCTCCCAACCACCCTTGGTGGGGTTCTTCTTACCGCGCCCCCCTCCCCACTCCTTTTCACAGATGGAGACGGAGGGTCCAGGAGAGGTAAATCAACTAACTCCCCCGCCCCTCGCTGCACAGTTAGTAAGTCAGGGAGTTGGAATCAGAATTGAGCAGATTCTTGGGCACCTGGGTGGCTCAGTCCGTTAAGAGTCAACCTTGGGCTCAGGTCCTGATCTGGGGTCCTGGATGACCCCCCCTTTCAGGCTCCCTGTCCAGCGGGGAGCCTGGTCTCCCTCTCCCTCTGTCCTCCCCCTACCCCTGCCCATGCTCTCTCTCAAAAAATAAACAAAATATTAAAAAAAAAAGAGAGAGAGAGAATTGAGCAGATTCTTACCTGGCTTGCTGTTTAGATCCCAGTGTGGAAAAAGGCTTCTGTCCATGTGTGTGGAATGTATTGGGTGCTTTTTCCCCCCCTTTTTCCCCCTGCTGGCTAGTTGGGTGGTGGGACTTGATTATATCTTTGGTGATTCAGATTCTTAGGGGGAAAAATTATATATATGTTTGAGAGAGAGAGACTGTGTGTGTGTGTGTGTGTGTGTGTGTGTGTGTGTGTGTGAGGGGAGGGGCAGAATGAGAGGGAGAGAGTCTCAAGCAGTCTCCCCACTGAGCTGGGGGAGGGGGGACTAGGGGTTTGATCTCAAGACCCCATACCATGACCTGAGTGGAAACCAAGAGTTGGTTGCTTAACCCACTGGGCCCCCCCGGGTCCCTTTTCCTGGTGATTCAGATTCTTGAATCAGCTCTATACCGCCTCTGATTCAGGAGGAAAATATAATTGTGAGATTCTGTGGGATGTGGAGATGAGGAGTGGGCATAGCTTCCAACTTACTTGTTTTGTAAAATGTTGTATGGAAAATGTTAAAAGGACACAAAAGAAGAGCCGGTTTGCTAATGATCCCCCATGTACCTGTCTCCAATCTGCAAGTAATCAACGCTCAGCCAATCTGTTTCCTTCCCCCTTCCTGCCCCTCTCCCACGTTCAGAGAGATTCTTTGGAAGCAAAACCTAGATATCCTAAATATGACAGTATTTAGTTTGCAAACATTTCCAGCACATGTTGCCAGAAGACCACCACATGTCCCAAACCACAATACCATCAACACAACAAGCTCCTCCCAGAACGCGCACCTTCCCAAACATGGCCCTTCCGGTCAGCAGGGACCTCATTCCTGGAGAGAGCTTCTAAACGTTCATGGCGGTTCCAGCTCGAGGGTTGGAACAACCTGGATTTGAATCTTAATTTTGTCACGTAAGGGCCAAACGGGTCAGGCTTAGTTTCTCTCTGAGCATCGGTTTTCTCTCCTAGTGCAATGGTGTTAACGTCAAATGCTATTGTAAAGATAAAACAAAATGCACAGAAAGAGTTTGGCATAGAGCAGGGGACGGTAGCTTGGTTATTTCTCCTAAAGCTGGAGGTCGGTGATGCTTTAGCTAATGAAGTTTTGACAATTGGGTTTCATCAAAAGTTTTCCTCCAGTAAATAGCTGGAGGATGACACTGTAGCCAGTGATGTTATTTTGAAGTCAGCTTTTAGTCCTGGAAGGGCTGAACTCATAATGAGTATTAGATGGCGGCGAGAGCCAGCGTCAGAGAGTAAGTACTTAGGCGAAGGGGCTGGGAGTTAGGACACCCAGGGCCTCCAAGGACCCTTCCGGGCCCAACAGTTTTCTTGAACTTGTCTTGGTTCAAGTTCTATGGTCTAGCCCCTCCTTATTCTCAAACCCAGCACTGAGCCAGGCCCTGGGGGCCTCGCAGCCTGCTGAATGAGGGGTTGAGTTGATGACCCCACTCTGTGACCTTACACAGGCTAGTCCCTCTCCTGGGACATTTGCACTTTCCTCTTTGCTTCATTAATTCCACCCTGTCTGGATGAGTCAAATTCCCCAGGCATAAGCTCTCTTTGCAGGACTTACCCCTGTTAAAACTGCCTTTATTCACTTGACCATCAGACTGCCTTTCTCTGCTCTGAGCTCCGCGAGGGCAGGGTTTGTGGCTATTTTCTTACCACTGTACCCTCAGCACTTAACGCAGCAGGTACTTGTTGAGTGGCTATGAAATGGGCTTTTTGGGTAGATAGGTTCAAAAACTAGTTTAACTCTACCCCCTGACCTAATCAGCAGTCATAGTAGGTAATTCACAAGAGTAGTGTACTATTTCAGTATATTGTAAAGGAAATTTAGCCTCCCAAATCACTGCCATGCAAGCTATTCTAGAGGTGATGGAACAGAAGGGCTCCTAGACCAAGTTAAGATGTGTGAATCTCACAGATTACCGAAGACACACGCAAGCAGGAAGAGGAAAGACAAGGGGAAGGTTAGCACAAATACCATAACGTGTAAGCAGGTGGGAGGACCACTCCTGAATCCTGGGTTGTGTAATATGCAATGCGTGTCTCTCTCTCTCTCCTTCTATAGTAACCTTCCCCTTTAATGATGCGGTTCCAAGGACCAGAATTGAGAGTGAGTAATAGTACCCAGTAGACAGAAGGTGCCCGAGGCCATGACCTTCCCTTTCGCTATCGGAGGGCTGCCTTGGCAAGTCTGTCTGGCCCCAGCAGGAGCTCATCCATTAGCCTGCTGAGCAGCTACGGTTTTAGCTGTGCTTCTTAGGCGGAGCACAACGGGGACCATAATGGAGGTCACCAGTGGGTGTCCGATGTAGGGGCTAACATAGCTACAAGCTCTAAGGTGACATGATCATGCCTTATAACTTGGTCCCTTTATCTATTTCTTTCCATACTTAGCACTCTGGTTCGTTCTAGTATATGTTCCATTCATTCTAATCATCTTTAACATATCGTGCAGGTTACTGATTTACTCGCCGTCCACGTGAATTCTGTCCCACAGGCTACTCCTGAACACATCTTCTGCATTTCGCTTATATTTCATAACCTACTGACTGGCTTACCATCTGTACCTCACACTTCTCATGAGTTTAATCCATCTTGCTTGTTTTTCTTGTCTTCTGTAGCGTGATTGATTATTCTCAGACAATGCTGCGCACACACCTTACACAACACATTTATTCAATGCCCATGCGTCATGCCAGGCAGCCTTCCATCTGGTGGAAAGACACAATCAAATAATCCTCACACTCCTGTGACATATGAAAAATGCCAGGAAGTGGGGGCAGGGGAAACTGCTGTCCCAAGAATGTGGGGTGGGCAGTCAGGGAGAGCTTCCCAGAGGAAGTGGCATTTGAGCCCAAGATCTGAAAGAAGAGCTCCATAGTCTTGGGTTTCAGAAATTCCTAATGAATAAACATCAAGGTCTCTTGCTCCCACCCCTTCCTTTTTGAGTCATTTAGCCTAATTTCCATCTGACTTTCCCAGGGAACACGAACCTGTTCTAGTCCCCCAAATGTGCAAATGTTATGTTTTACACAACAACAACTACGAAACACACCTATTGGCAAGACGCGGGCAGAATGGTGTTTAGGCTTATAAATGGTTCTAACTGGGACAACAGCCTATAATTAGACTTTAACAATCCAAGAGAGGAGTAATATGCACCCTGCAGTACAGATTGGCGTCTTTTTCTTTAGTTCTGCAGGTTTGGTGAGTAGATTGGCCCCCAACTCGCCTCCTACAATAACTGTCCTACCGAGGTAAACATGTCACAAACAAGAACAATGAGATCACCAATAATATAACACTAATACTATAAACAAAAGAAACGCCACCTTCGGCTCTGGTGGAATGAAAAACACAATGTGGACCAACTAACAGAGCTATTTAAAAAACAAATTACTCACGGCCAAGCTTCTTAGCTCTCCAGACGCAATTTTCCCAGAGCCTCCGTATGAGTAGAAGTTTTTCCTGAAAGGGGCCCGCCTCTGCTGCTTTTTGCTTGGTACTTGCTTACAGATCCGAGGCCTTGGACAAAGGAGAAAATGCCCCACACAGACCCCCTCCACGCTTATTCTCACTTATTCTTCTGTATTTTCTCCCAGATCAAGACATTTTTAGGGTCACAGGTCACTGTAAATGGAGAGTGTGCAAGCACATCTCCATCAATGACATTTATCTGAAACTTCTGGCTTTTCCCAAATGCCAAAGCCCTCGGATCATAGGCCACGCTTCTTGGATAAGGCCATTTTTAAAAAAAATTTTCTTTATGGATGTATAACATAATGTTAGAATTGTAGAGGATTTTTTAGAGATTGCCTGGCCTGTCTCTTTCATTTTGTAGAGGAGGAAACAGGCTCCAGGTGCAGACTAGAAGCCACGAGAGACATTGCTGGGCAGAAGGACAATATACCTTTATACAAGTAAGTAAAAAAGACAGACTCAGTATCAAACGAGATGCCTGGCTGTGTTCTTCTGGGCGTTGGTGATTTGCCCTCATTCCTTCCATGGATGAACTCATCTGACCAGGGGATGAATCACCAGAATCTTCAATTAGCTTCCATGTGGCTTGGCAAGAGGGGCAGAGACAAGGATTAAGTCCACTGGCTAGAAATGGAGTGAATGTGTTTATGGAAATGGAATGACCGGTGGTTCTGGTGGAAGAGATATTATGTTGGGTAGGACAGTTGAGCCAACTCAAACTGGCCCAAGATATAAAGGCCTTTATTGGATCACATTCTAAAAAAGTCAGATGAATACTGATTTCAGAAATCAGTATTATAGCCAGAGGTCAGTGATATCAATTAGCCACATGCTGTCTCTCGTGTTCCTCATGGTGACAAGATTGCTGCCAGACACTCCAGGCATGCATCCTCCCAGATTTAAGTGCTGTGAAGAAGAGTGCCTATGTCTTAATGATCACAGTGAGAGTCTCAAAGCTTCTGAATGGGCCATGTACTCATGCCTAAAACCATCACTGTGGCCAAGAGAAAGCAATGCTCCAAAAAGTCAAGTGTGAATTACATGCCCATTTCTGATGCAGGTGAAACATACAGACTGATTTCTCTTAGGAAAGTTGAGATATCAGGAGAAAGCAGACTGGGGGCTGAGTGACAAAAACAAAGGAGCCCATCATAGATGTGAAGTTGGACATAAGATTTTATTTTATTTGCACAAGATATTATTTAGAGCACCAGCCTTTCAGTGGCAGCTCTAGGCCATGCCAGCTCTGGAATCCAGGTGATTATACAAAGATCCCTCCAGTTCAGGCACAGCTACTTGATCAATAGGACGTGCCTTGGATTAGCCTTATCTCTTCCGTGAGCTTTATAAGACCATTAGTTTGATTTCAGGATGATTAATTCTGCGATTTATAATCTGGTTCCTGCTTCACCATAGACTTTTGGAAGCTGGCAAGCCTCCGTTTCCTCATCTGTCTAATGGGGATAGTACCACAAAAGTGAAACCTTTTTGCCAAACAAAGAATACCACTCAGAGGACATGAAGGTGGCTGGGGAAGCAGGGGAGGGCAGGGTCCATGGCCACAAAGTCAAGGGCATGGAGGTGCTAGACCGTTTCAGATGAAGCACCAGCTGACGTGTGGATAAAAACCATAGTTAAGGGTCTTCTCTCTGAACCAAAATCCTGTGTGTGCACCACCTCAAAGAAAGTCTGAGTTTTCGAGCAAGCATGAGAAAAAAAGGGAGGCCAAATGCATATTTCATTCACAGAGCTAGAACCCGGAAGCCCCAGAGGTCATCAGCCATCCATCTCTGGTGTGAGATGTGAATGTCACATGAAGCCTGGGGACAGGAGATAAGAGGCAAGACAGCAGTGATCCCCTGTTGGTCCTGTCACCTGGGTCGGCCAGCACTCAGCCCCTCGGAGACACCTGTTAGCGAAGGCCAGGGGGGTCTGCCGAAGGGCGAACCCACAGTGGGGCTGCGGTCACCACCTCCAGGAGAAG
Source organism: Potos flavus (assembly GCA_028534135.1). Classification (NCBI taxonomy): domain Eukaryota; kingdom Metazoa; phylum Chordata; class Mammalia; order Carnivora; family Procyonidae; genus Potos; species Potos flavus. The sequence continues at coordinate 11,509,066 of CM052894.1, read as the reverse complement.
CCCAGGGCTATCTATCTTCAGCAGCCTTTCCAGACTTCTCCAGGAGCAGCTGCCGTTACCAAAGGCTCATGAACTCACCCGATATCTTCCGAGGCCATGTTGACCAGTCCACTGCCCCGCTGGCCGGCTGGCCTCTTTCAAGTCTACAGCCCACGACAGTGATTTGGGCTGAATCCTGGAACCTGAAAGTCAAGAGGCATTCCCTTTTCTCCCTCCCCCAACTCCACCCCAGATTGCCTCCCGAATTCTGCATGAAGACCAAAGGCCCGCAGGCCCAAGGGAGATCCCTATTTATAGCTCCATCTCCAAATACATAAAAAAAGGAAATTTCTGCAGGAGCAAAGTAATCCTGAGAAGAGGAAACGAGCGATTGTGACACCCTCACATGGTAATGAGGATGAGACCTTGTGAATTTCAACTATTCTTTTAGTTTTTAAAGATTTTATCCATTTATTTGACAGAGGGAAAGAGTGAGAGAGCACAAGCAGGGGCGGCACAAGCAGGGGGAGCGGGAGAGGGAGAAGCAGGCTCCCAGCTGAGGACCCTGGGATCATGAGCCAAAGGCAGACGCTTCACCGACTGAGCCACCCAGGTGCCCCCATTTCAGCTATTCTAGTCAACAGGCCATCTCAGGTGGGCTCCGTCGTGCTCTAGGATACCCGGGCCGCATCTTTCCCCTGGAAAATCTCCGCGCTTGCGCTAGCAGCAGAACAGCAACGGGGGCACCCCCCTCCCAAACTGAGATGAGGTGCACTAAAAAGGGGCACGTGGAATCTAGCAGCCGGGAGTCATTTCCACCTTAATTTTCGTGGGTCACGGCCGTGTTGTCACCTGCACACGGGGCAGTGGGGGTAGGAGGAAGCAGCCTGAGGGGTGGGGCTGGCACGCCCGTAAGTGCTGGAGACCGAGTCGGGGTTTCGGGGGTTTCGTTCTGGCTGGAAGGGCAGTACCTGGCGTGGCGGGGGCTACTGTGCATCAGGCCGGGAGAACGTGGGGTTCCGGCCCAGGGGGAGGCGCGGAGGACGGGGCTTTTGTGCGGGGATCCCGGGACTCCGAAATAGTTACCGGAAGCTCCCGGAGAAGGACAGCTCTTCTGCAGACTTACGGGGCTCGCATCAATCTGTCGTGTGTCCTTTTCACAAATTAGGAGTGAAATCGAAGTGTCAAGGGGTTTTTAACTGATCTTTGGATTTGCGGGAGGAAGTAAAATCCAGACTTGTTCTTCGAGCTCCCTCTGGTGACAACTGCCAAAAATAATCCAGCTCTATGGGATTTGCAGGGTTTTGGTGACACAGAGGCCTCCTGGGGATTCCGTTCGAGACAGTAGGAGGGAGGACCCTCTCCCTAAGGATCGGTAGCCCCTCCGTGTGGACTCGAGGAGTTGGAATTCCTGCAGGTTGTCCCGCCCTGCTGCGGTGCTCGCGTGTCCTGGGATGAGTGACTGGGGCAGAGGACTTGGAAATCCGCTCTGTGCCCCGTGGGCGCTCATACCCTAGTCTGGCCTTTCTTAGACCGGTCCCAGCTGCCTCACCAGCCTGGCAGCTTCTCCACCTCCAACAGGGCATCTGGATCATCTCTGAAGGATGCCTCCCTCCCTGCAGCACCCGGCAGGGGGCTGTGCTGACTGGCGGGCTTCCTGGAGGAGGTCTGGGCACCGGGGCAGGTCACAAGATGAACCGCGGTGTCACCTCTGAGGCTGATGCTGGGTGACCGACAGCCTACCCCATGCCGTGTGCCTTCTCAAAGGTCTTGACAGATGGTGGCGGGTTTGACAGCTGGTCAGCCCCACGTGGACACTTGTCCTCAGTCACTGCGCTCTAACTGCCAGCTCTGATCCCAGGTGCCAGGCTTTTCCGCGAATGCTCGTGGCTGGGGAGATGGGGCAGGAGCGGCGGGGTGGGAGTGTGAAGGCAGCAGTGGGGTTGGCGGGGAGATCGGCCACAGGAATAACAGAGAGAAGGGCTCGTATCCATTCGCAGGCATGATTTGCACAGAAAGCTCAGGAAGAGCTCCAGAGAGCAGGAAGCATTGGCACCAAGAACCCCAGACAGGAAAATACTAGACCCGGTTGCAGACCTGGCTCTGTGGTCCTGGGCTGGTCCCTGAACTTGTCCCAACTGTGTTTGTATAATAACCTTGCCGAACGTATCTTCCAAAGATTCTTTTCCAGGTACAATATTCTCTTCAAAACACATATGTATTGAAATGGCTGATGGTGTGTTCAGTGACCTGTGGATATGTGCTACCACTTTCAAGGATGAAAACTCAAGAATCCGCAACTCTGGATTTCTAATTTCCTCCTTAGCTGATGAGGCCATTACCTGGACACTACTGCCCCCTTGTGGCAGCGAATCTCATTCTGTGGGGTGGTGATAAGAAATTCAACAGTTTATAAGGCTTTTTAAACTTGGATTTATAAAGGGGTTGGGTAAATGTCCACAAGGCTTTATTCATGCCTGGAAGGGACGCATGCCTGTACCTAGATCAAATGCCTTAGTCATTCACCCCCTGAATGCCTTTCCCTTACCTCAAAACATTTATTTATTTATTTTAATATACATTGTTTATTTTTATTTTTTTTCTTTTCAAATTCCTCTTTGAATTCTGATTAGTTAACATACAATGCTGTATGTTTCAGGAGTAGAACTCAGCGATTCATCACTTACATACAATACCCAGTGCTCATCACAAGTGCCCTCCTTGATACCTGTCACCCATCCAGCCCATCCCCCACCCACCTCCCAACATCAACCCTCAGTTTGTTCTCTATTGGTTTTTTGTATGTTTTTTAAAAAGGTTTTATTTATGTATTTGAGAGAGAGACAGAGAGAGCACAAGCAGGGGAGGGTCAGAGGGAAAGCGAGAAGCAGACTCCCCACTGAGCGCAGAGCTGGACCTGGGGCTCAACACAGGGGCTCAATCCCAGGACCCTGAGGTCATGACCTGAGCCCAAGTCAGACGCTTAGCCAACAGAGCCAGCCAGGTGCCCCTTGTTCTCTGTTGTTAAGAGTCTCTTACGGTGTGCTTCCCTTTCTCTTTTTTTCTGCCTTCCCATATGTTCATCTGTTTTGTTTCCTAAGTTCCACATATAAGTGAAATCATATGGTATTTGTCTTTCTCTGACTGACTCTGCTTAGCACGATACATTCTAGCTCCACCCACGTCATTGCAAATGGCAAGATTTCATTCTTTTTGATGGCTGAGCAATAGTCCATTATAGTCCACATCTTCTTTATCCGTTCATCAGTCGATGGACGTTTGGGCTCTCTCCAGAGATTGGCTGTTGTTGATAATGCTGCTATAAACATCAGGGTGCATGTGCCCCTTCGAATCTGTATTTTTATATCCTTTGGTTAAATATCCAGTAGTGCAATTGCTGGATTGTAGGGTAGCTCCATTTTTAACTTTTTGAGGAACCTCCATACTGTTCAAAACAGTAATTTAGAGGCAATCTTTGAGTGGATTTACAGCCAGATAAATTTACAGCCACATAAAAATCGACTCACAGATTAAAATTTGCAAGCTTCTGAGAACCAGTACGCGCCTACTTCAGAGTGGATTTGTTAAAAGGGGAAATGACACTACACCCAGATGGCACTTGTAGGCATTAAACATCCGTTTGTGCGAACATTTTCTTTTTATTGAGGTAAGATCTACATAACATAAAATCAACCATTTCGAAGATGAGCAATTCAGTGGCATTTAGTACATTAACGATGGCGTCATAACCACCCTTGAAGGATGCCCCCTTCCCTCCAGCATCTAACAGGGCCTCTGCTGTTTCGAGTGCTTCCTGGAGGAATTTATGAAAACATCCACCTCCAAAACCCTTCGATAATCCTAAATGAAACCTCCTGTACTCACGTAGTTAGTCTCCCATCCCCATTCCCCCCCCCGCCCCCTCCCCCTCCCCCGGCCCCTGGAAACCACCAAGTTGCTTTCTTTCTGTCTCTACAAAATTACTTTTTCTAGGTATTTCATTGGAATAGAATCATATACAGTATTTGTCATTCTGGCTTCTTTTGCTTACCATAAAGACTCATATACGTTGTAGCCTGTACCAGTACTTACTTCCTTCTTACGGCTCAATAATATTTCATTACACATATGCTATATTTGATCTATCTGCTCATCCACTGATGGGCCTTGGGGTTGTTTCCACTTTGGGCGATTGTGAACGGTGCTGCTCTGAGCAAGTGGTATTTGTTAGAGACCCTGTTTTCAATTCTTTTGAGCATATATTTAGGAGTGGAATTTCTGGGGCATACAGTAATTCTGTGTTTAACTCTCTTTTTTTTTTAAAGATTTTATTTACTTATTTGACAAGAGAGAGTGATCACAAGCAGACAGAGAGGCAGGCGGGGGGAGAGGGAAGCGGGCTCTCCACTGAGCAGAGAGCCTGATACGGGGCTCGATCCCAGGACCCTGAGATCATGACCTGAGCCGAAGGCAGAGGCTTTAACCCACTGAGCCACCCAGGTGCCCCTGTGTTTAACTTTGTGATGAACTGAATCTTTAGAATGTTGTATCATTAGGAGGGAAGAGGACACGCTCCAGGATGGGCATCTCCTTGTTTACAATCCAGGATCTGTCTCAGGTTTGCAGGCTGGTTGGTGTGGTTTCCCTCGGGTAGGGGGTGGGGGGTTCTGGTCTGCTCCCCACGTCTGGGGTGAACAGCTCTCAGAGAATGTTCTTCTCACGATGCCCAGCAGGAGACCAAACCAATCTGTGCAAATACATTAAAAAGCCTCTTCCGACCTCCCATCGGCCACCGTTTCACTGGCCAAAGATCACAGGGCCAAGCCCAGCTTTAATGGAGAGGGGAATATCGTGCTAGGCGGGTCTTTTGGAAGGCACTGTGACGTCACACGGCTGAGGGTGTGGGGGCAACGGGCTGTCACAGGCAAGGAGCAGTGATGTTCCCCACCATCCCCAGGGGGGGACTTGTTCCCTCTTGGTAAGGGGCTGGGGTCCTGTGAAATACTTAATTTACGTTTTCTGGGTCACGTTTACGAGATCTCCCAGACATTTCCGATCTTGATGCAAATGCGTTCGCACTGTGGGGCGTTTGCTGGTAGAGACCCTCCGATCGCAGCGCTGGGCGGCGAGCGTCCTCCTGGCGGACCGGCCTCTGGGGAAGCGGGGCCTGCGCTCAGTGGAAACCTTCAGGCTCCTTTAACCCGGGCCTCTTAAGAAATGGGAATCGATAAGTGGCATAAATTATTCACCTCAAGGACCATTCTCAGAAATGAACCACAGGGTATTCATCCTTTTCAGTGTTTGGACCTTTCCTCACCTTCTGAATGGCGGGGCATTTCTAACTATTAAAAATTCAGATCTCAGGGAACAATGACTCTAAGTCATACAGAGATTTCCACGCAACTCCGAGTTTCTGAGGGTCAGATGAGTGGGGTGACCTTAGGGCTGTCGAAAGGGACTGGCCTCTGTTCAAAAAGATCTTTTCTGTCGGCTGAGATACCAGAAATTCATTCCATCTCTAAAATCCATTCTGAGGGCTTTGTCTCTTTGGAAGGGAAGAGTTCTTTCAGAAAGTAAAAACTCGGGAGGGGAGATAAACTAACATTTATCAAACACCTGTTACATGGAGGCATCATCGCCGCAAGATAAATAATGTTTTACAATCGTGCTTCGTTGGTTTTTCCCTTTAAATAACTAATATAGCACAGAAATAGATAACATTAGAAAGTAAAAGTTAAAACAAAGAAGAGTGCCTTGCATGGCAGCCATCAGAGATGATCTCTGGTAATGGTGTGGTGAATCTCAAGTAGACTCCACGCTGGGGGCAGAGCCTGACTCCGGGCTTGATCTCCCCACCCTGAGATCATGACCTGAGCCGAAATCAAGAGTCAGATGCTCAACTGACTGAGCCACCCAGGCACCCCCGGTACTTTTTAAATCTTAGCAAAAAGTGTCAATGGAAAGTTTTTACCACACAATTACCTCATATAATTGTTTCATGGTTAATAGCAATTGAAAAATACTATCATTTGGAGGGTACATCTTGATTTCAGAGACACATAAATGTGAAAAAGAATGTGGGTCTTCGAGTCAACGAAATACAGAACCTTGGGTCCATGTGTTTCCATCTCGGTCACTCCTGTTCTAGTACAAGTTTTCTTCCATCCGGATTTCCTGAGTGCTCTCTCAGACCTCACATTTACTCCTCCTCAAGCCTCTCTTCTCCCATTCACCTGCTGGCGACTCCTCTTTCCCTCCAAAATATCTGGATTCCAATGCTGGCTCCATACTCCTCTTCTGTGACCCTCACCCTGGCCTCACCATCTCTAGCCTGGACAACTGGTCTCCTTGCTTCCTCCAGCAAGCCAGAGGGCTCTTTCTAAAGAGGAAGCCAACCTCATCATCCCTCAAGTCCAAACTCTCCAGAGGTCTCCGGTTAGACCTGGAATACATTTCATGGCCAGGCTATGTGACCATTTCCTGTCTGCGGCTCCCGGTTCATTATTCATTTGTCAGCTCGCTCCCTGGGCCGCAGCTCCCTCCCTTTTCTCTGCCTCAGACACGCCAGGCTCATTCCCATCTCAGGGCTTTTGCATTTGCCCTTCTGTTTGCTTCAAAAACTCTTACCTGGACCTTTGCACACTTACTTCCCTCCCATCAAGGGGTCAGCTCTAATGTCACTTCAGAGGAGGGGCTTTTCCCAGACCAGCCTCACTGAAGCTGCCTCTCCACCCCTGTGCCCCCGCCCTCATCAACAAGTCACTGTCACTTAATACCAAACAGAATGTGATTGATGCATTTATTTCTCTTTCTCCCCTTGCTAAAACGCAAGCTTCTTGAGGGCAGGGACTCTGTTCCCCGCTCCCACTTCAGCACCTTCAGGCTTAGCACAGAGTAGGCAGTCAATAAATATTGGCAGATTACTTGGTTCTCTACTCCCTACTTGTTCCCGAACTTTACTGCTAGACTGATCTTTTAAAAATGAAGATCCTGACCATGACTCCTCACTCATTGCGGCTCTAAGGCAAGGCGTTAGCAGCATCCTGCTATCTCTGATCTGTTGTATTTTCGTTTTCATTAAGTTCAAAATGCTTTCTAATTTCCCCCATGATTTCTTCTTTGAAGGAAGAAGGGCTGGTTAGAAGTGTGTTATTTTAGTTTCCAAATATTCGGGGATTTCCAGGTATCTTTCTGTTAGTGATTTTTAATTTAATTCCACAGTTCCCAAAGAACATACTTTGTATGACTTGGATCTCTTTACATCTATTGAGACTTGTTTTATGACCTCAGATATGATCAATTCCCATAAATGTCCCATGTGCATCTGAGAAGAATGTATATTCTGCAGTCGTGCAGAGGAATGTTCTATAAATGTCAGTTATTCGATTTTGGTTGATACTGTCTTAGTCAAGTCTACTCTATTCTTGCTGATTTTTTGCCTACTTATATCAATTCTTTAGAGAAGGGTATTGGAATTTCCAACTGTATTTGTGGATTAGTTCATTTCACCTTGAATTTTTTTCAGTTTTTATTTCATGTATTTTGAAGCTCTATTATTAGGAGCAAACCATTTAAGATTGTTATGTCTTTTTGATTAATTGACTCATTTATCATTACAAAATGACCTACATTATCTCTGGTAGTATTCTTTGTTCTGAAATCTATTTTATCTGATGTTAATATAGCCATCACAGCCTTTTCTTCTTCTTTATAAAAAAGATTTATTTATTTATTTTAGAGAGAGAAAGCACAAGCAGGAGGAGCACTGACAGAGAGAGAATCCCAAGCCGGCTCCCCGCTGAGCATGGAGTCTCATGCGGGGCTCGATCCCAGGACCCTGAGATCAGCACCTGAGCTGAAACCAAATCAGACGCTTAACTGACTGCACCACCCAGGCTCCCCACAGCCTTTTCTTCTGACCGGTTTGACATGGTATATCTTTCTCCATTCTTCTTACCTACTTGTGTCTTTATATTTAAATTGTGTTTCCTGTAGATGGCAACTAGTTAGGCTTTGCTTTTATATCCAATCTGACAATCTATGCCATTCAATTGGCTTAAACCATGCATATTTAATGATTATATTGTTATGGTTAGGTTTCGGTCTATCATTATTTTGCTATTTATTTTTCATTTGTCTCATTTGTTCTTTTCTTCACGGATCACTGTTACTTGTTGTCTGATATCCAATTTTTTTTAAACCTTGTTTTATGTAATTTGTCTTTTTTTTTCTGGTAGGAGGGTAAATCTTATTCCTGTTATTCTATTTTGATTGGACCTACTGATTGTCTTTGAGTTCATTAATTCTGTCTTCTGTTGTATCTAAGTCTTTAGTTAAACCTATTTAATTAAACCTATACATTTCTAAAAAAATAGACTTTATTCTTTAGGGCAGTTTTAGATTCATAGCAAAATGGAGCAGAAAGTACACAGAATTCTCATATACCCCCTGCCCAGACACAGACACAACCTTCCCTACTATCAACATCCTACACCAGATGGGTACATTTGTTACAATCAGTGAACCTACGTTGACACATCGTTATCATCCAAAGTCCATAGTTTACATTGGAGTTCACTCTTAATGTTGTACATTCTATGGATTTTGATATATGTATAATGACGTGTATCCACCAATATAGTATCATGCAGAATAATTTCATTGCCCTAAAAATTATCTGTGTTCTGCCTATTGATCCCTCCTTGCCTCCTAACCCCTGGCAACCACTGATCTTTTTACTGTCCCCTTTGTTCTGCCTTTTCCAGAATGTCATACAATTGGCATCGTACTGTGTATAGTCTTTTCAAATTGGCTTCTTTCACTTAGTAATGTGCATTTAAAGCTCTTCCATGTATTTTCATGGCTTGATGGCTCATTTCATTTTTAGCACCAAATAATATTGCATTGTCTGGATAAATCAGTTTATTTATCCCTTCACTTACTGAAAGACATCTTGGTTGCTTCCAAGTTTTGAAAATTATGAAAAAAGCTGCTATACGAATCTACATGAAGGTTTTTTGTAGACACACATTTTCAACTTCTTTGGATAAATACCAAGGTACAATTGCTGGACTGTGTGTTAAGAGCATATTCAGTTTTATAAGAAACTCTTCCAAAGTGGCTCTGCCATTTTGCATTCCCACGAGCAGCGAGTGAGGGTTCCTGTTGCTCTACATCCTCGCCAGGATTTGGTGTTGTCAGTGTTCCGCATTTTGGCTGTTGTAACAGGTGTGTGTTGGTATCTCGTTGTTCTAACTTGCAAATTCCGTGATGTCACACGAGGCTGAACATCTTTTCACGTGCCTATTTGTCACTGGTGCATATTCTGTGAAGTGTCTGTTCGGATCTTTTGCCCATTTTTAAATCCAGTTGTACTTTTCTTTTTACAACAAATAATCTTTTAAAAATTTGTTTTCCTTCATTCCCCAGCTTTGAACCCAGGTATATGCTTCTCTATTCATGAAACCTTTGCCAGGCTTTTTCTCCCTTATAACCTCATATGCTGCTCATAGGCACGTTTCTCCACAGCCTTGTGAGAATTACTAACCTTGTTCTTTGCTCTTCTTTCCCTAGTACTAGATACAGGAACCAAAGAGAGAGGCTACTTGGTAATCTTCGTTTTACAGATGTATGGACACCACATGACACAGTGAATGGAGTCCAGATGTCCAAAACAGTGCACAATCTCAGAAGTTTCCAGACTCCCCTTGAAGGTTTCAAGACCCATCCAGTTTCTGCCCTAACCCTCACATACCTTCCTGCGAGCCCCTATAAACTGTCCCTAAGTTCAACAAAGACGAGGCAGATTTGGGGCTGATCCCTGCCTTTTCACTGGGCTACGCTTCTGATAATAAAGCTTTCTCTGCTTCAAACCCGGCGACTCAGAGATTGGCTTACAACAAATGAAACACACTCATCTCATTTCAGGGTTTGGTAACAATTCGGTGAGCCAGCCAGGAGGCTTTGTGCTAGGGGCCGGCCATGGGGTGACTTGGGGGGCTCCCCGAAGCTGCTTGACCACATATTGAGTCTACGGGGGTTCTCCTGGCCAGCTCCCCCAGCAACATCTGCATTCAGCATCAAACCACAGGTGGAGGAGAGGAACCTCTATTCGGCCACTGGGAGGCGTTCTCCAACCCAAGAGTAAGCTTCTGGTGTGCGTAACCAGCGACTGTTCCTCTCATTTGCTTTTGGTCCTTTTGGGGCATTTCCCTGCTAGGGCATCTGTAAGAGGGACCCTCACAGTTTATGAGATAGAAAAAGTCATGTAGGGGCGCCTGGGTGGCTCAGTGGGTTAAAGCCTCTGCCTTCCGCTCAGGTCATGATCTCAGGGTCCTGGGATCGAGCCCGGAGTTGGACTCTCTGCTCAGCAGGGAGCCGGCTTCCCCCTCTCTCTCTGCCCGCCTCTCTGCCTACTTGTGATCTCTCTCTCTCTCTCTCTGTCAAATAAATAAATAAAATCTTAAAAAAAAAAGAAAAAGAAAAAGTCGTCTAACTACCTGTATTCAACTATGTTTCCTCCCACAGTGCCTTGATTGTTGTCTTTGTGTGTTGTACGTTTGTCTTGCTTGTAACACGTGAAATGCTGATTTGGTTCTGGGATCATGTCAGTTTCCCTGCTTAATGGGGAGATTGCTTCTCCCTCTGCCCTTCTCCCCGCTCCTGCTTTCTTTCTCGCTCTGTGTGCTCTCTCTCTCTCAAATAAATAAATAAAAATTTTTAAAAAGGTTAAATCCATTAAATGTCTAGATCATTTCTGTGTAATATAAAGTCCTGAAACGTAATTACTAAATATGTGTTTATTTGCTTTTGGCTTCCTATTACAGAGAAACTAAAGATACTTGGGTCTATTAGTAAACAACTATATAACCCTCTGTATTTGCCTTTGGAATTTCTGGTTACCACCTTGACTAAATAGATAATTAAGTTGTATAATGATCTGTGATCCTATTTAGGCATAGGCTTTGTAATTTTTTTTTTAAGATTGTATTTATTTGGGGCGCCTGGGTGGCTCAGTGGGTTAAAGCCTCCGCCTTCCGCTCAGGTCGTGCATGATCTCAGGGTCCTGGGATCGAGCCCCGCATTGGGCTCTCTCCTCAGCAGGGAGCCTGCTTCCCTCTCTCTCTCTGCCCGCCTCTGTCTACTTGTGCTCTCTCTCTGTCGAATTAATGAATAAAATCTTAAAAAAAAAAAAAGTATTTATTTGAGAGCACACGCAGGGGGGAGGCAGGCAGAGGGAGAGGGAGAAGGAGGCTCCCCACTGAGTACGGAGCCCCACCCCGGGCTTGATCTGGGTCTCTGGGATCCTGACCTGAGCTGAAGGCAGCTGCTTAGCTGCCTGAGCCACCCAGGTGCCCTTCATTAGGCTTCTTTAGTTGGTAAGTCAAATTACATGGGAAGCATTGTCAGACAAGTGATGATAAAGTTTCTTAGGTTATGAGTGAATGCTATAATTGTTCCAGAAATTATATATATAGTTCCTAAGCTTTTGATATGTGCTACTATAATGTCATCACTTGTAATCCTAATTATTAATATGCTGTGTGTCACAGAAATAACCGAATTCCCTTGTCACCTGCATTATAATGAGCTCTCATCAGATCTTTAATCACGGCCATTTTTGAGTCCTTTGTCATTTACAGTCATTGTCTTATTCTGATGCCCTTGCAAATGTGTTTCAGCTTCAAAGAGATTCATGGGAAGGACTTTTTTTAAAAAAATTATTTTATTTAAATTCAATTAATTAACATATAGTGTATTAATTAGTTTCAGAGGTGGAAAGGACTTTAGACAAATACAAGTTTCCTACGTCTATAAGATCATAAAACGAAACCAAGAATTTCTGGAATAGGAAAGCTGCATTCAAACAGAACAAGGATTAGTAACATGGGACTAGGCAAATAGAGGAAGATGATTATCGTTTTTGTGACTCTTGTTTAAAACATCGCTGGGTCTCCAATGTTTGTGCTTCCAGATTTAAGGAAACTGTCTCTCTCGAGATATCTATGACTTACAGAAATTTATAAAATCTTCCTTTGTAAACAAATGCAAACATTTATCTTTTCTCCTTACCTGGACCCTCCAGAATTCAGAAACTCTCAGGGAGTATGCTATCTTTCATGGCAATTAGAGTTGTTCACATAAATTCATAAGAATCTGTTCCCCCTTGTTACAGGACACCATTGAAACTTTGGTCATATTATCAAGGCTGGAAGGTCATATTTGAGAGACACACGCGTAAACTCAGATATGACCACACAGCTTTAAGGAACTACGGTGGACTTTATGGTGTCCGTAGAGCTCCTTGGAAATGTCGGCCTGATATCTTGCCTACAGAGTTCCCAGCAGCCTTACCAGGTGAGTGAAGATTTCCTGGCAGGTGTAGGAACCTCAGAATATTTTGAGGATCTTGGGAAGAGAGGAATTCACCCAAATTGACAGGTATTACAGGCAAATCTGACAGTAAGTATTTGTCTTAGCTTCTGGTCTCAAGAGGCTATTAAAAGTTTAATCTGAAATTCCTTATGGAAGGTTCCAGCAAAGCAAGTTTTTAAAAACTTATATGGTTAACCACTATTCTTGGTGCACACCTGTAAATAATCAGGCCAAGTTTGTAAAAACTGGACTATTTTGCAAACAAATTCGTCCTAACTTGGCTATCTTTGGCAGAAATGAGGGTGATTTTAGAGAGAAAAAAATGTTTCAGGAACACAGCTTTATGGATGTTAGATTCTGTTTTTATTAATTGTCTTCGAATGTTCCTTTGCCTTTAAACCTGGGCTGGCTCCTGAAGCCTTCTGGTTTCCTCAAGTATCTGGCTATGACTCTTCCAAACTAGGTTTCCAATTTTCTCCCATTCTCTTGACTTGGAATCATTGAGAACTAAAACTGCCCTTTTCCTCAAACCCCTGCAAACTGAAGCTGGATAGCTTGAAGTAGACTTCAGAGAAATTGCTACAATAGCTCACGGATAGACCATCTTCCTATCTGTTGCTCGGTGGACCACTTGTAAAGATCACCAGGGATATTTAAACTACTGTCCAGAAAAAGTCCATCAGATTGCCGATGCCTGCTCCCACTCCATCTGGGGATGCTTTGAACCTGACATCTAGAAATCTTCTCATTGGCAGCGCTTGGGACTCAGACACTAGATTTATAATTTGCTGCAACCATTAACCTGTGTTTTAATTTTGTTTGCAGAGAAATGCTTCTTATTAAGTACCTCATGGCTTGCACAATGTAGGCCTACCTTTGAGAGCCCATCGCAGGATCATTTCCTGAAATGAAACAACTATTTAACTGAACTGTCCTATTCTTAAGACTAAGACTGGTTCATGAGATTTAGAGCAGGATTTTTACCTAAGGTTCAGAATAAAGTAGTTAAACTCCAGCTAAGAGGAAATAATGATGATCTATGATGTTTTTCTAAGAAAAAAAATTGTGCCAAAAGGGGAGAATGTTAATTTTTGACCACACCACAAGGACTTTTGATAAAAATTTATTTTATGGATGCCTGGGTGGCTCAGTCAGTTGGGCATCTGCCTTTGGCTAAGGTCATGATCCCAGGGTCCAGGGACTGAGTCTCACATCAGGCTTCCTGCTCAGTGGGGAGCCTGCTTCTCCCTCTGCCTGCTACCCCCCCTTTCTCTGACAAATAAATAAAATCTTAAAAAAGAAAAGAATTCTTATACATGCTTCCCAGTTATGATAAAGTAAGTCAGAGTGCTCTATGATGCTGAAAACGAGTTAATCATAATAAATACTAGACTCTTTTTCTGGATTCTCTAAGGGATTAAGTCAATGTTATAGGAACTACTAGTATTTGGATTTATGTAATAATGTGGTTTCTGGATATTTGGGTCATGCAAAATGTACAAGTTAAGCCAAGTATCAGAGAATATTTCCAACAAGGGGCAAAGCTGTTTCCTTCCTCAAACCCAATGTTTGCCCCTCTTCGGCAAGGAGTAGCTGAGATCGGTTGTCACCCTCTTCCCCGTGATCAAAGAATTATAAACAGGAGTAGGGACTTGAATCCAGACATATGCTTCTTTATCCATGTAAACTGTCACTGGGCAGACTTTTCCTCCGTTGCAACCTCACACGCTGCTCTAGGCACATTCTACTCTTCTGATAGTAAACCTTTCTCTGTTTCCAACCTGATGACTCAGGTATTGGCTTACAGTGCATTAGACACATGAGTCTGATTCCAGGGTTTGGTAACAACTTTATGGAGATGTAATTAATATATAATGTGTAAGTTTAAGATATGCAATGTATGATTTGATAATGTTATGCATTGCAAAATGAGATTGCTCTTACTGTTTTAAAACTTCTTTGTAGATTGCTGATAACAATTGTTTATCAGATATATCTTTTGAGAATATTTTCTCTTAGTCTGTGGCTTGTCTTCATTCTCAGGAGATCCAGTGAGTTTTAAATGCCATAGATTTTAGTTTTAAGTTTAGAATATCCTTTTGTCTTTTTAAAAATATTTTATTTATTAGAGAGAGTGAACAAGCATGAATGGGGGGGGCAGAGGGAGAGGGAGAAGCAGAATCCCCACTGAGCAGGGAGCCTGATGCAGGGCTTGATCCCAGGACCCTGAGATCATGACCTGAGCTGAAGGCAGATGCTTAACCGACTGAGCCACCCAGATGCCCCTTGATTGTCTTTTATAACTTGTAGATATTGTTAAAATTTTTCATTCATCCATTTGTCAACCTTTTCTTCTATTTAATGTATTAAGCTTTGTTAAACTAATTGTCCACCAACTCTCTCATCTGGATCATCTGTGAGTCTACTTTTTGTTTCTTTCCCTACTTGATTAGGGTCACATCTTCCTTCAATGTGTCCGATGGTTTTTTATTGTGTGCTGAATCTGCAGGATGGAAAGTGTGGGAAACTCCAGACCCCAACATTCCAGAGTAATAAAAATCACCGCACTTTAAGGTTTTCAAAGCACTTTCCCATGTATCTGTTGACTTTCCTCCTTCTACCTGCCACCAACCAGGATGACTAATTGCAGGCTATCAGAAGTTGTCATCTCTGCCAAGAGATTTTATGAAGGCCCTGGCCAGAGACTTGGAGACGTGAGTCCCCCTCCAACGTCTGTGAGGGCGGTGTCTCCGGCCACAGTCTCAGGAAGCCCTCCGCCCCTTGCTGGGGGGTGTGGTCAATTATGTCCTCACAGTCACCCCCTTCTTCCCAGGCCATGGCCACCTGCTAGAGGTTACATTTTCTAGCCAACCTGATGGCTGCGTGTAGCTGTGACAAAGTTCTCATCAACTGAATATGAATAGAAATGGGGGGAACCTGGGTGGCTCAGTCGGTTGGGCGTCCGGCTCTTAGTTTTGGCTCTGGTCATGATCTCAGGGTCGTGGGGTCTGGCTCTGCGCTCAGCTCAAAGTCTGCTTGTCCCTTCCCTTCCCCTACTTGTGCGTGCACGCTCTCTCTCTCTAACCCTCTCTCCCTCTCAAATAAATAAATAAATAAAATCTTAAAAAATAAAAAAAAAAAAAAGAAATGATGCATGTAATTTCCACTCCACTGGCTTAAAAGAAAGTTAATTGCCCTGACTTCCTCTTTCCCTTCCCTTGACTGAAACAGGTGGGCCTTGGAGATCAGTTTTAAGTGTGTAGGCGAGGACAGTGCCCTAGGGTGGAGCTTCTCACACTCCAGTGTGCTTCAGAATTGCTTGGGGGGCTCAGGGGACTGGGGGGTCTCTGGGTCCCACCCCCAAAACTTTGAAATCTATAGCGCCCGAGAGCTTCCATTCTCTAACAAGTTCCCAGACTGTGGTCCTGCTGCTGGTCTAGAGGGACCACACTCTGAAAACTGCTGCCCTGGGCTCAAGCAGAGCAACAAGATGGAAAGACCCCAGGAACTTGGTGTCTGGGGGAAGCAGGGCTGCCCCAGCAACGAGCACATCTTGCTTTTGGACTATTACGTCAGAGATCGATAAACCTCCTTTTTTCTAAAAAACTACTGTATAGAGTTCAAGCCACTTTGCCTTCACCCCATCAAGGACACAAGGGACTGCCAAGCTGGGAATGGTGATCTCTAGGCAGGTTTTTGATCACTGACAGCCCTAACGTTCAGTCTTCCTCTTTGATCTGCAGGCCCAGCTCTCCTTCAAGGAATCACCGTTTCCCCACGGGCCTGACTATGCAGATGGCAGGCCACAGGGCCCTGGGCCCAGGGCAAAGCCCACTGGACCGGAGGTGGAGACCGGACCCGAGAGGGGCCCGCCTAGGCTGCACGTGTGGGCTGGATCCAGCAAACAAGCTTTGGAGGCCGGGTTTGTACACCCCACCCCCTCCCTGCCTTCTCTCCGCTGGCCTGTTTGTATTAAGGCTTTCTTTCTTCAGTTCCCACACTCTCCCCCGAATGGGTAAGCCTGTAGGTCGTAAGTATAAAGCGGGCTGTACGGCTCGATTGTAACGCAGCAATTTGATTCTAGGAACCAATGCCGTGTTTAACGTAGGAGTGTAATTGGCTCCCATTATTTTTAAAAGAATTGGTGGGTTTATTGTGACTGAGAAGCCCCCCCCCATACTTGTCCGAGAGAGAGAGAGAGAGAGAAATAGAAACACACACACGTACACACACACCTGTGGGGCAAGAACATGGCCCTGTGTCGCCCTCCAGGGCTGTGGCGGGAGAGTTCACCCGGCCAGGGCTGCTCCCGCTGCTCCCGAGGATGCCAGGCTGGGTGATGGCCTTCCTCCTCCGTCTGGAGTAGAAGGACTCATCCTCGGCTGCTGGAGCAGCACCATCCCCCTTCTCCGCCGTCTGCATACACAGTACCTGCCAGAGGTGAGGCGCCCCACTGGGTCTCAGGAGACAGGGAGGGAGCCTTAAAGCTCAATTTTGTTTTATCTGGACCTCGTGGTCCTGTGTTCTCGGCAGAAACACCGCTCATTTAGGGGAACAAAGACCCTTGCTATTGCATCCACCCACCCCCACCTCCAGAACTAGAACATTCTACTTCAGTCAGACCTATTTCCATGGATCTGCTCTCAGCTGGGCATTAGTTTCCTTCTCCTTGGACTTCTTTTGAGCTCTTCTCTTCCACGAGGCTGCCCTAGGCTGCTCGGGCTCACGGCATCCCTCTTTCTTCTGCCTCCATCACCACAGAGTGTTTACAGCTCGCTTCCTGATTCATCCCTCATTATACTGAAGTGTATGAATCCACACAGCTTCATCCTCTCTTCCCTCGGATGGTGGGGACCTCTACTGGCCTCACATCATCTGGACTCTAGTGGACCCCCCAGGAAGTGCTTTTTTGGCAGGTTGACTGATGTCCTTCTGATGCCTCATTAGCAGAGGGATTTAAACTTCAGCAAGGGGAGGTCTCTCGCTAATCTGTGTCCCTTCCTCCCTAGGTGGAGGGGCTAGATAATGTGTGGGAGGCAGAAAAATTCCCCTTTCCTAGAAATGAAGGAAACTTGGGTCATGTCCGAGGTGGGCAGAGGTGACTGGATCTCATGGCCCTGACTGCATCCAGAAGAGTTCCCTTCTTTTGTGGGTTCTGACCTATTCCTGCCACCGCTATTGCATGGGCCCAAATGTGGGTGGATAACTCCCGATAAAAACCATAACACTGAATCACACACAGCTGGATCACGTGGCTAATGGGCCGAGCTCACCTGTCTTCAGTTCATGTTCTATCACAGGGTCTTTCTCTACCCAGCTCGCTCTCTCCCTCCAGATGGTGCGTAGCATCAGGGGTAATGGGCGCATGGCACTTGTTATGTTCTTTTCTGTTCTTTTAAGATTTTATTTATTTATTTGACACAGAGAGAGAGAAAGAGCACAAGCAGGGGGAGTGGCAGACAGAGGGAGAGAGAGAAGTAGGCTCCCCATTGAGCAGAGAGTATGATGTGGGGCTCAGATTTAGGGCCCAGAGCCAAAGGCAACTGCTTAACTGACTGCACCATCCAGGCACCCCTATTATGTTATTTCTTTTTTATAGTATTCTGGATGCTTGAATTATGTATTTAAAAAAAAGCCTTAAAAAGATATTTGCACTTAAAAATGCAAATACACTTTCTTACCCCTACCATCCAATGCTTTCACTTAGTAACACTGCCCCCAAGCATATTAATAGCATTTAATAACAAATGATTTATGTATTCTTATCTTAAAATGTTGATTCTTGGCTTGAGTAAAGAACAATGGGGCACACTACGGTGTTGCTCAAAAGTAACAGCCAGGAGAGACATCCCATGTTCATGGACTGGAAGGCTTAACACAGGAAAGATGTTGAGTGTCTTCCCATTGTTCTGTGGGTTTAATGCAGTTCCTATCAAAATCCCAGCTAGGTTTTATGTAGAGAAAGATGAGATTATTTTAAAACTTATATAGAAACTCCTTTAAATAGCTCAAGCAATCTCGAAATAGAAGAATAAGGTGAGAGAAATCACTATACCTGATATTAAGGCCTACTACATAGCTATAGTAATCAGACAGTATGGTATTAGTGGAAGGATAGACATCGGATCAATGGACCAGAATTAAGAACCCAGAAGTCTATTTACATAAATTCACTCAACAGATTTTTCATAAAGGTGAAAAAACAATCCAATGGAGTGACGATAGACTTTTCAGTAAGCGGCACTGGAGCAATTGAGTATCCATAAGCAAAAAAATGAACCTTGAACTACGTGTGACACGTTTTGCAAAAATTAACTCATATGGATCATGGACTTAAATATAAGCAGTAAAACTATAAAGCTTTTAGAAGAAAACAGAAGAAAATCTTGGGGACCTAGGGCTAGGTAAAGAGTTCTTAAACTTGACCCCATCTAGGAGGCTGGATACAGATGTAGGGGTGGGGGTGGAGATGCAGAACAGTTGGCTTGTTCTAGGCTTGGAGATTTTCTTGTTCCACTGCAGTGAAACACGGGTTGCTTTCCATTTCACACTGAGAATTGCATGATCATATTCCTTTACTGTCTTCCATCCCCACAACTCTGGGCTCTGTAGAGGTCCTGATCCCCAAGGGGGACACGTTCACCAGGAAAGCTAGTAAGGCGCCCGTTGAACTACACCCTATGGCTGCTGCCTGGGCACTTTAGGATCTTCATATTCAGGAAAGCAACAGAAGCGGTGATCGTATTTTGAGGGCAATTGCCTTGTCAGCGGAAGGAGGTAGGGCTGCTTTCCCACAATGGGGGCTGGAAGGAGTATGAGTGTAACTCAGGTGACCCACTTGGGTGCCTCTTGGTACTTCTTACCCAACTGTGTCTATGAATGAACATAAGCAACTCCAACCTGAAAAGGATATGGTTACCGTGGACTCAGACATCCCCAGGAATGAGCATTTGGGTCATGCCGTTGGGTCAGCCACTGAGACAACAGAAGAGCTGGCAGAGGGCCAGGGGAATTTAGAATGGGCAGTGAAGGAAGGGGACGATGACTTGTCAGTTGCAGCCCTGAGACCAACTGCAGCAGAGGCTGTAGTCTGTCCTACTAACCTCCCTCTTCTACGTTTGCCTTTGGGGGATGGATGCGACTTCCTGATAACCACCCAAACTCGTCGTCCTTACATCTATCATTCCTCCAGTACGTTTTCAGTGCCCCAATGGTTGCAGTGGTCAACACCTTCCACCTGTGCACCATCCCTGTCACCACTGGGGAACTTTATCAACTGGAAGGCCACCTTGAGCCAAGAGCTCTCGGTACACCATCTCCCCACCAGCTGGGTACTGGTCAGCCCAGCCCCAAACCTCCATCTTAGAGTCTGCTCTCTCAGGACACTTTTGCTGCACCTACCCAGGGTGTGGATCCTCTACAAAGTAGACCTGGAGAAATAGGGTAAGAACTGTAAAACCTTCACTGGGATGCAGGATGGGACAGAGAGAGCCTTCCAATCATGATGCAGAGCTGACGAAATCTCCAGCAGACCAGCGGGGAAGTTCTAGAACAAAGGTTGCAGGTTGGAGGAGTCCCTGGGGGTGGGGTGGGGGCAGATGTAGGGAAACTCTTGTACCCCCACCTTGCTCAGTCATGGCACAGGCTTTCCCAGAGAAGAGGGCGTGAAAGTTGAGGCTCACCCCGAAGGGACGAACAGCTGGAGGCTGTGGTGAACTGTGTTCCTCGAAGCCACGCAGAGAATCCTTTTATGAAGGGGGATCCGAATGGGCAACAATCCCGTGCCTGTCACTGGCCACGTTTTCCTCATGGCGGAGATAGGGCACGGGGACATTTCAAGCCCCTGCTTATGTCATGTCTGCTTACTGCTGATTGGCTAGAGCAAATCACGTGGTCTAGTTCTGCCCACCTTGAGGCCATGGCGAGGGGGGCTATGCTACAGGGGAGTGAAGGATTAGGACCAATAATTAGGTGCATACGGGATGAAGCCTGGAGACCGTAGTGCTCTGGCCATGCCCGTTACTATTATTACTACCAGTCCAGGAAGCCAGATAGCAGACAACCCTCCGGAAGGACAATCACTTGGGTGAAAACCAAAAAGTCAGATTTGGTACCTGGAAGTCAAAATTGCAGCTTCCAGATGGGAAAGGCCAAAGCACAGAGCCACCCCCGCGGCGTCTACCCGAAGCCCCTGCAGGGCAGCTCCCAGGCCGGGGGATCAATAGCAATTTGGGGTGCTGGGGGGGGCGCCATCTAAGTAACTGAGCGTGATGAGAACCGGCTGCTTCCCGGTCCTTGGGGAAGCACACGCACCATCCACTTAGTGCTGGAGCCTGGCCATTCTCTGGGCACTCCCACTCCTCCCCCGTCCCTCCTCCTCCTCCAGCCGGGGCCTGCTCCTGCCTCTTCCACCAGCAACTCCTGTTCTGAGCTCCTGGGAGGATGGAGGCTGAGGGGCCACCCCCGGCCAGGAAGCGCTTTCAGGAGGCCCTGGAGAAGCTTTTCCCTCGCCTCTGCTTCCTCTGCTCCTTGGTGACCTACGCGCTGCTGGGTGCCGCCCTCTTCTCCGCCGTCGAGGGCGGCCAGAACCTGGGGCCAAATGACCCAGAGTTTGAGGAGTTCTTGGTGGAGCTCTGTGGCATCCTGAAGTGCAACGGGACAAGTAGGTGGCCCCTCTGGGCGGGGCGGGCCCTTCCTCCGCGGGGGGAGGGGGTGCTTCCCCCAGAGAGCAGAGGGCTGTCTGGCAGGGGGCTGGGCAGGGGGACGTTGGGGAGCCCTCAGCTTGTATCCTCCCCACCTCTGCGTGGGACCTTAGGCAAACGACTTTTCTCTGAGCCTCAGTTTTCTCCTCCATAAAATAGAGAGAACAGTGTTGCTATGAAGAATGTAGGGAAAGCATTGAGCTCCCAGTACATGCTGGGGAAGGACCCGCTCCCTTCCCTTTGCCTCAGTTCCCAGCCCCACCCGGACTGGCAGGTTCCGAGGAGGATGGATTGCCGGAGATTTCATGAGGTTGGTTGGGGGCTATGGGTGACCAGATTTGGGGCTGGGGGTTCCTAGACTGCTCCTCCGAATTATGCCTGCCCGGCCCCATGACTCAGTCTACAGGAACTCGGGTTCAAGGGACGATCAAACTGGGCTTGACCCCCCCAGGAGGGGCAGCCTGGCCCCCTTCTCTCCCACTTTCTGTTCCCAATGGCCTTTTCTACCGTTGGACTCAGGGGAGGGGGATTGGTAACTTGGGGGCCCGGCTTCAGTCCCAGTTGCCCCCCAACTTGCTGTGTGATCTGACCAGGGCTGTTGCCGTCTCTGGGTCCCAGCATGCTGGGCAGTGGGGACCCACAGTCTCAGGCCTGCCAATCATAGGGACCCTGTGGGAAGCAGATAAAAGACATAAAGCCTCTTGAAAGGCACAAGGCACTTTACCTATGTCCTTACCGCGTTTCATTTGTCTTTAGTCACTTATTCCTGCTCTGCCTTGTTCCCCAAAGCTTGCAAATATGTATTTAATGAACCAAAGTAAAAATATAGAGAGTCAATAAATAAAAAATAAATAAAAGACAAAGAAAAGACAGCCTGTACAAGTGAGGGGAAGGGTGCCCCCGCTCTGACGGGTAGGTCCTCAGCTGGGCTGCTCACGGCTCCTCCGACGGGCCTGACCTTGCTTCTCCGGCAGGTTTGCAAGAGGCAGAGTCTCTCCTCCATGGAGGGTCCTGCTCCTCCTCTCTGCATCTATACCAGACAGACACACGCTACTCGGCTGACCCAGGAAATGTCCTCTGCCACCGCCCCCGCCCAGACTGAGCCATCCCCGGCTCTGAGGGCAAGTTCAGAGCTTCCCACACCTGACCATATATCAGAATCAACCAGGGAGCTTGTCTGAAATACGTATTTCCAGGCTCTTCTCCAAACCCACTTAATCAGGATTTCCAGAGCCGGGTTGGGAATCTTATTTCTAAAGTTTCCCGGGGTGATTCTGACGCACAGAATACAACGGGAAGGCAGCCCTGGGCCAACCCCATTTTGTTTTTGTTTTTGTTTTTTTAAATAATCTCTACGCCCCCCCCAAAATAATAATCTCTACGCCCAATGTGGGGCTCGAACTCAGAGCCCTGAGATCAAGAGTCACGTGCTCTCCTGACTGAGCCAGCCTGGCGTCCCTCCCGCCCCATTTTGGACTGATTTTGGTTGGAGATTTAAATGCTCAGTAAGCACAGACCCTGTGCGGGACACGTTCCTGCATTATCGCACCTGATCCTCACGCCAGCCCCAGGGGCCTGTATGGACTGACCCCCTTCACAGATTCGGAAACAGAGGCTCTGGGAGTTAAGCAACTGGCCAAGGCCACGAACTACAAAGTGGAGCCAAGGATCCCACCCCAGGCATTGGACTCCAGAGCCCACTTGTCACCACGTCACGCTGCCTCCCTGATGGGGAAGCAGTCCGGGAAAGAAGAGTCCCGTCCACGGCGGTGGGAGCTGCCCAGGGTCAGAGCCGGCTCTAGAATGTCCGGACTCCCAGCTCGGCGCCCTTTCACATGGGTAGCAAGCTGCCGCTGCATGCCGGGGTCTCAAGGTGGTTCTGAGATCCCAAAGCCCGCTGGCCACCCAGGCCAACAGAACTATTCGGGAACCTCCCTGAGGAACCAGGGCCCCAGTCGTGGTTGGCTGGCCCTGGGTCAGATGTTGTGAAAGCTACGGCTTCCCAGAAATCGTCAGGCGCCTCGGTGTCCACGGATCCCAGTACGAGTACCAAATGCCATCAGGCTTAATGACCTCCGGGAGTGGGGGTGGTTTGTATCCATATAAGAACCTGCATTTCATAAGACCATTTCGCTTTCAATTTTCAAGAACCCCGTGAGAGAGACTGAGCAGAAGTAGAATGCCCCTTCCCAAAGCGAAAGATGCAGAGGCTCAGAAATTTCCGGAAGCCCCCTCGGGCCACACGGCAATCCTGTGGTTGAGCTTGGGCCGGAACCCCGTGGGCCTCTCGGGGGGTGGGGGTTCCTCTCACGGGGGATGAAGCCCCATCATCTCATCTCCACAGGAACTAGGTGCAGAGATGGCCAAAGCAGAACCAGGTTTCGGCATTAAGGGGCCACAAGGCAGGGGGGAATCCCGTTCCCTGGGGAAGACCCCTGCGCGCGGTAGGACCTGTCTTGAGCAAAACCCTCTCCCTCACTCCGGTCCTCTCTTTCCCCAGTGGAGGAAGGCGGGAAACGGGACCTCGGGGCGCTGCTGCAGAAGGTGAAGCCCCACTGGTTTAGCAAGTTCGCAGACTGGTCCTTCCTGAGCTCGCTCTTTTTCTGCTGCACGGTGATCAGCACTGTGGGTAAGTCCAGGAGCAGGGGGAGGCCTGGGAGGATGGTGTAGGGGAGCGAGAGGGGGAGGGGGAGGCTGGGGCCCCTTGGTGGGGAGGTGGAATGTTCGGTTCACTCGGTCAAGAAATGGTGCTGGAGGGCCGGCCCTGTGCAGGGTCCGCCGGGCCGAGGGGCCACGGGAATCCTCAGGACTGTGCTCCCTCCTAAGGTGAGGGCTCCTGCCAGGGGGAATTTGGAAAGAGTGCCCTCCCTTCCGGTGGGTGCAGCCCCTTGCCCGGGTAGAGGCCCCAGGGAGCAAGGTGTGGGTTGCCTTTCGGGTCCCTCCTGCCCCTTGGCTGAATGTTCTCGTAAGAAACACCTCTTGTCGGCGGAACCTGCCAGCCCAGGCCCCCAGGGGACCGGATGGGGTCAGCCTGCCATGTATTTGGGGTACTGTGGGAGCACGGCGTAGCACGGCGTAAGGGCAGCTGCCCCAGGCTCGGGGGTGGTCCAAGGGGCTCTACTTTAGTGGTAAGAACATTTTTTAAAGGCTCCCGGGAGGGGATGACGGCCAGGCTGAGTCAGGGAGAGCAGGAGGCACCGCTGTGGGGGAAGATGGGCGTGAAGAGGCCACTCCAGGCCCGGCCAAGGACAAACACCCAGTAGCAGAAGGAATGGCAGGCATTGTAAGGAGGTTAATTAGGGGTGATGAGAGGTGGGAGGGAGAGGAGAGCCCAGTCCATGGGAAGGGCCTGCAAGCTGGGCTAAGGAGGCTGGGTTTATCCTGAGGGCAGTGGGGAATGTCTAGAGGGTTTTAAGCAAGGGAAGACCACGGTAGCTCAGTGTTCCAGAGAGATCACCCCGGCAGTAGCATGGGCTGGTGGGGACAAGAGAGGGTCAGACTGGCAGCAGGGAGAGCAGTAGGGGGCCTTCTGTGGCAGCCTATGTGAGCGAGGATGGCAGGGGCCTCATCCAGGACAATGGTCTTGAGGACGGAGAAGAGGGATGGATTGGAGGAAGTCTTTGCAGGAAAGTCTGCAGAGGTCGGATACCTGGGGGATGAGGAAGACATCACAGTCTCTAGCTTTGCTGGGTGGGACCGGCAGGCTGCGGGGAGGGTGGTGAGGATGCTGGGTCTAGGGATGGAGGTGATGATTCAGGGCCAGTCAAGGTCATGGCCCCAGGGGAGATTCTAAGGGGAGACACGCAGCACTGCTGGAAATGTGGGCCTGGGGCTCAGGGCTCTGGGCAAGGTTGGAGAGCTGGGTTTCAGAGTCACCAGCATGTAGATGACAACTGACTCCCAGGGAATGGAGGGGAGCACCGAGGGGGGGGCATGGCGTGGGGAGGGAGGCCCCCATATGCCCAGAGCAGGACTGGGAGCACCGACAGTGAGGTGAGGGAGGAGGAAGGGCTGCGGTGGTAACGGGAACTATCAGTTACCCTCGGAGCTGTACTAGGCTGCCTCCTTTAAAGCTCAGAGAGGTCTTATGAATCAGGTGGGGGAGCCTGAGCCCAGAGAGGTGCTGTCAGGGGCCAAGGTCACACAGTGTGTAGGCCTCGAGACTCCAAGTCCAGTGCTCTTGCCCCAGAGTAGCCTGCCAGTCTTGGGGTGTGGGGGGTGCTACAGGGACCGCCCAGCCCTGCCCGGGGAGCCCCAGGGGGAGCCTGCCTGTTCCTGGGGGGCAGGGGCAGCTCAGATTCCCAGAGAGACCCTGTGTCTGGCTGGAGTCAATGCCAGTGCCGGGAAGGAAAGGCACTTGGAGAGAAGGAGCCCGCCTCACCCCTTCCCTGCACTTCCTTTACGTGCATCTTCAGCCCCCAAACAAAGCAAAGATTCCTTCTGTGCAAGTCATCGACCCAGGGCGGTCCTTCCAGGGCCCAGGTAGAGGGGAGGGTGTGGGGGCAGAACTGCTCCCTATGGTGACCACTTGCTCATTTAAAGGGGGCCCCAGGGGCACCTGGGTGGCTCAGTCATTAAGCGTCTGCCTTCGGCTCGGGTCATGATCCCGGGGTCCTGGGATCGAGCCCCGCATCGGGCTCCCTGCTCAGCGGGAAGCCTGCTTCTCCCTCTCCCTCTCCCCCTGCTTGTGTTCCCTCTCTTGCTGTGTCTCTCTCTGTCAAATAAATAAAATCGTTAAATAAAGGGGGGGCCCAGACCCTCTTCTCAGGGGCCACACAAAGTGTGGGCTCCTAGGTGACAGAGCAGAGAACAGACAGGAGTGTGGGGGACATGGCAGGAGCAGTAGTCTCCTGAGCTGGGGGCCTGGGGCTGCTCTTACCCTTGGGTGCGGTGTCCCTGGGCCCGCCTCTGAGGATGCTCGAGGAGCTAAGGGCCTCTGGCTTCCCTCGGCGATGGTGCAGCAGGCTGGGCCAGGTCGGAGGGGCCGCGCCAGGGCTGGTGGAGTCTCCCTAGCTGGGGATGGGGTCATAGGAGGGGAGGTGGTGAGGCTGCCCTCAGCCAAGGCTCAGGAGCTCCTCGGTCAGCATCCCCACTGGGAGTGTGGCCCATGGCTCTGCCCCGGCCCCTCTCGGCCAGTGACAAGGCCCTGGGGCCCCCATCTTCATTCAGGAGAGTACCAGTCTCTGAGAGGGAGGGGCCTACAAGGGTCACAGAGCCCCAGCCGTGCCTGGGTGCTCGTGCTAAGGTTCCCTTGCACATGGGGGGTGGAGCACGCTGGGCAGCGGCTGACCCTGGAGGCTGGCCGCCTAGGGTCGGTGGTGTGACCGCCAGGGAGCAATGTGGCCCTTCTGAGCCTCGTTCCCTCATCTGTAACGCCTCCCAGGCCTGCCTTTCAGATCAGCATGAGGATAAATGTAACTGGCCGCCAGGATCCGCTCAGCTGACACGCACGGAAAATCCAACCCAACTGGCTTAAAACGCAAGGAAAACATGTTCCCTCCGGAGTAAGAAGTCCAGTGGAGACAGCTCTGGGGCTGGTCCACGTGCAGCTCAGCCGTGGCGTTGAGCCTCAGGCTCTCTCCCGTCCTGCTCGGCAGGTCACCAGTGTCCACTCCCGTCGGGGCACCCCTGCATCTCATAGGCGGAGAAAGGGCTGGTCATCACCACCAGCAAAGAAACCCTTCCTAGAAAACTTCCACCCCTACGTCAGTCCTGGCAAGGGGATTAGATGACCAGAAAGACCTAGACCAATTGGATCTATCTCTAAATCAGGTGGGGGAGCAGCGGTACCCCAGGAAAGATGAAGGAATGGTCCCTGGAGTGACCAGCCCGTGTCTGTGGAAACAGGCTTCACGAATGGGCACGAGTTTGTGTCCAAGAGCGCCCCCATGTGGCTCCTTTCAGAGCCGGTCTCTTCCCCTCCCAGGCAGGGAGGGACCGGTAACAGGCGGAAAGAACACCACTAACCACGGCCCTACTGAGCATCCACCAGCACCGGGCATGATGTGCCCAGCCTCGATATGCAGGATCTTATCTAATCCCCATGACACGGCCGGCCTATGGGGTAGGCGCTGTGCCATTTAGCACGGAGCTGAGGCTCTGGAGAGGGAGCTCACCGCCAGCAGGGCAAGGGCGGGGAGCAGCTGGCCTTTCCAGGGAGACCCACAGCTCAGAAACATCAGGGGCGGGGAAGCAGCAAAGGGGTTCAGTTTGTTTTCCTTTTCCTGCAGAACTTCAGGGGATTAACCTAACTCAGGCTTTCTCGGTGGGCACTGTGGGCATCTCGAGCTGCATGAGTCTTCGTGGTGGGGGCTATCCTGGGCATTGTAGGAAGATTGCCAGCATCCCTGAGGCCCCCACCTCTTCCCCTGCTGTCTCCACATTGTCCAATGTCTCCTGGGGGGCAAAATTTTCCCCCTTGAGAACTGATCTAATGCGGTGGTCCCTGGACCCCTCAGCATGCATGAGTATCACCTGGGAACTTGTTAGAAATGAGAATTAATTCTCAGGCCCCATCCTAGACCTGCTGAGCTGGAAGCTATAGATGTGGGGCCCAGAAATCTGTATTTAATAAGTTCTCCAGGTGATGCTGTTGCACGCTAGCGTTCGCAAAGCACTGATGCGATTTGAGGGTTCTCGGCCCTGGCTGCACATTGCCATCACTGGCTATCTTTTATGGGCTCCTGAACCTGGACCCCGTGGCAAGCAAGTCAGAGTCTCTAGGGACAAACCCGGGCCTCAGTGTTTTTCAGAGCCCTCCAGGTGATTCTAATGGGAGCCCAGGCTGTGAACCACCGATCTAATGGAAATGCATTATCTTGGTTTAAGTCCCAAGAAAGCGATGCTACTATCAAATCAATTAGGACATCATGCCATCCAGTAATTACAACTGGAAGAGGAAGTTGGGGAGGTTCTCCGCTGCCTGTAATCAATAACAGTGTTTGAAGTGCTTCCTGCCCTACATCTCTGGGCCACCCTTAATGCACCTGGCCTTGATGGTGATAGAGGGACACCTGGCAGGTGTGAGGTTGGTCAATCTCCAGTCATTTCTGTCCCCTTGATTAGAAAGTAAAGTTCATGGGGGGCTCCTGGGGGGCTCAGTCCATTAAGCTTCAGACTCCTGATCTCAGGGTCATGAGTTCAAGCCCCACGTTGGACTCCATGCTGGCCATGGAGACTACTTAAAAAAAAAACAAAACAAAAAAACGAGGGGCGCCTGGGTGGCTCAGTGGGTTAAAGCCTCTGCCTTCAGCTCAAGTCATGATCTCAGGGTCCTGGGATCGAGCCCCGCATCGGGCTCTCTGCTCAGCGGGGAGCCTGCTTCCCCCCTCTCTACCTGCCTCTCTGCCTACTTGTGATCTCTCTCTGTCTGTCAAATAAATAAATAAAATCTTAAAAAGAAAGAAAGAAAGTAAAGAGCATGGGCTATTAAATACTCACAGCCTAAGTGGAGTGGACTGACCGTATTGGAATATATGAATACATTATAAGAAATGATAGGATTTTCCGTTATGCATCTCAGCATTCAGTAATGGGTACAGTTAATACAATTTCCTTCACAGGGGCTGCGTGCTCTCAGAGATTTGCTTCCTTGATGCATTTTCTGGAAAATGGCATATCTCCTAGACTCTAAACGTGCTCTACCTCGAGGCGGCCACCCCAGTTTAAATCCGCTAAATTCACCTTTGCCAAGGAGCACACTGAGGGGGCAGGTGGACAGGGAAGTCTTCAGGTGAGGAGTGCACGCCCTTGTCGGCTTTGAGCTGTGCCACCCAGACAAGTCACGCGACTTCCCTGTTCCTTGTCCGCTAAATGCGGTAGTAATGGTGGTCGCCGACATGGGGGATTTCGCCGGCATGGGGGATTTCGCAGGGAATTTTCACTCTAAAAGGCACTTTATTCTAGAAATGGGATGTTCTTTTCTTTAAAATACATCTGACCCTGGAACCCTATCCTAGAAGCCGAGAAGTTTCTACTGCGGAGCGTCTCCTGACTCGCCTGGCGGTACACAAGAACCCAGGGGTCTTATCCACCATCTAGAAAACAGGCCCCCTTCTCCAGGCCCTCGTGGCTGCTGGGGACCTGCTGAGGACTGATAGAAGCGCTCTCCCAGGACCCTGGTGAGGGGGGGCAACCCGAACACGTGCCTGCTGCTGGAAGGCAGAGCCTGGGGCCAGAGTTGGCCACAGGGAGCTGGGGCCCTGGAGGAGGCTGGGGCTTAGCCAGCGGAGCAAGTGCCTTCAAATCAATTTGCATAATTGGCCTAGGTTTTTCTGTAGTAATCATCCTTTATGACATCAAAAATTAAACACAGGCATTTAATACAAAAGCATTTCCCTCACTTTGTCGAAGTCACGGAGCTCGCTCCCTCCAGAAGCTCCAGCTACGGGGCTGTGGGTTTGGCCCTTCTCTGCTGCGGCCCCGCTGTAGACGGGAGGGTCGGGGCTGGGGTGATGGAAGGGGGCAGGGCTCCCGAAGAGCACGGAAGCCTCAGCCCACTGCTCTCTTTGCTTGCCTGGCTGGTTCGTGAAGATGGCAAGGTTCCGCCCCCTTGGGTGCTCCTGTCCCAGTGGGGATGAATGCTGGCTGGCGTGACGAGTCTAAGGGCTTGACTGCCAACTCCACTCTTTGTCACTGAACGCTCTTGACCGGGTTGCTCCATTTCTCCAAGCCTCAGTTTCCCCACCCGTGAATGGCGATAACAGTGTCTACCTCTACAGGTGGGTCGCTACCAGCCCACAGTAAGTGGGACCGGCAGCATTTACCAGCCTGAGGGCGGGGATGCCAACATTTCTCAGCTTCCCACTCTGGGTCCGGCCCTGGTCTCACGTAATCCTTCCAGCTGGTCAATATGCAAAGCAGGGACTGCCTCCCGTGTTACAGACAAGAAACATGACAATGTGAGCCCAAGTCAAGTAAGGTTCTAGTAAATGGCAGAGCCGGAATTCGAACGCAGGTTGGTAAGAGTCTAGATGCTGGGATCCTCACCATTTCAGTAGCATTTGTGAACATGTTTGTCTAATCTACTAAACCACAGTGGCTCTGAGGGCAGCAACTTGTACCTCCTACCTCCCATCCTCCCACTGTCCCTCACACTATGCACACCGCTGTATACTGTTGGCATATACTAAAAGCCCTTTGTGGAGGAACAAATAAAGGAGGAGGGCCAGACATCCCGGGGAGGACAAGGGTGGCTTCTTAAAAACAGGTGCTTTAGTGGAGGATGAAGGAGGAGGTGGGTCTGATGGCAAAGCCGTCCCCCGCCTCCCCCCTGCATTCGTCCTGCCATGCCGATGTTTAGAAACGGCCGCGGCAAAATGGAAAGCGATCAGCTCACTCCCGGGCATGCTTGTCCCCTGCCGAGGACATCTCGGGTCAAAGATCTGGACATGCAGTTCTCCTTCTCCTAAAGAGAAGCTGCATTTCACCTGTCACTCCCCCCAGCAAAGCAAGCCCAAGGCCAGATGGCTGATGAATGCATTAAGATGAATATTTTCAAACACATTATATAATGTGTTTGAGAATTATATAAACCACCATACCAAGGAGGAGACATGGCAGAAGGTCTCTTGAAAGCTTTTTTAGGGGGGAAGGGGAAGAGCAGACAACCATCCCGGGCTCTGTGCTCTTTTTCAGGTTACGGCCACATCTACCCTGTCACCAGGCTCGGCAAATACCTGTGCATGCTCTACGCCCTCTTTGGCATCCCCCTGATGTTCCTGGTCCTCACGGACATGGGTGATATCCTGGCCACCATCCTGTCCACATCTTACAATCAATTCCAAAAGCTCCCATTCTTCCCGCCTCCCCTTCGCCAGTGGTGCTCCCGCCTGCTCTGCAGGAGGCCGGCCGCCAAGCCCACGGGCGAAGCTGTCCCCAGGATCGTCATAGATGCCCTAGAGCTTCCGGGCTCCAAACCTGGCCCGTGTGCCTCCGCCCCAGGCAGCAACACGGATCTCTTCGAGAGACTTCTTGCACGAGAGACGCGGAACACGCTGTCCCCGCCCCCGCGGGCCGTGGAGAGGAGTAACTCGTGTCCCGAGCTGGTGTCGGGGCGACTCTCCTACTCGGTCATCAGCAACCTGGATCAGGTGGGCCGGCAGGTGGAGAAGCTGGACGTGCCCCTCCCGGCCATCGCCCTCCTCGTGTTCGCCTACATTTCCTGTGCAGCCGCCATCCTCCCCATCTGGGAGAAGCAGCTGGATTTCGAGAACGCTTTCTATTTCTGCTTCATCACGCTGACCACCATTGGGTTCGGGGACACCGTTTTAGAACACCCCCACCTCTTCTTGTTCTTCTCCATTTATATCATCATCGGGATGGAGATCGTGTACATCGCTTTCAAGTTGGTGCAAAACAGGCTGATTCGCATCTACAAAAATTTCATGCTGTTCTTTGCAAAAGGGGTATTTTACCAGCCTGTTAAAAAGTGAGATCTCTGCCATCTCTTATGTGACAGACGCCAGCAGAGCTGGTCTCCTCGCGTTGTCTTTGGGGGGCCAGGGTCGTTGGAACTGGTGTCCCTGCAGCCTGTCCCCTCAGACCTTGGGGCTTAGAGACAAATCCTGCATGAGGGCTGATTCTGGTCCTGACGCCCAGCGAAACGCGGCTGATGCCCTTTGTAGCAAGACATTAGACAAAAACTATCACCATCCTCCAAAGCCCGGTTAATTGGAGCCCCGTCTTCATTTTTCAAACGTCCCACCTGATGTAGATGAAAACACCTTATGAATGTCACAGCTTCTCTTGAGTCACCAGAAAAAACTACCTTTGTTCTTGCAATTCGTGCTTTCAGCCCGAGCCGCTCCCTGCTCACCCTCGATGGAACAGCGGGTCTGACCGTCCTCTTCTCTTCAACAGCTTCCTGGATGTATGCAAGCTCGGCCCAGTCCCAGCTCATGGAGGATCCACTGAGGCCGGGGGGGGGATTGTCACCTGTGTCCCCACGGGCCTGGGATACTTCGACTGCCAGATTCTGTGTAGCCCAGTGTTCGCACTAAGGTGGGGGGCTGGCGCCTCCGGAGTGAGGGGGGGGAATGGTTGGGACAGGAGGGGGCTGGCGCTCGGTGGGGGGATACGCGCCCGAGCTGTTCCCGATTGGGTTGGCACGTGAAGGAGCTGGGCTGTGTGGCAGATGCTGCAGGTGCTCCACTCTTATGCCCTGGGACTCTAGCTTCCTTTGCCCGAGGACTGTCCCTCGTCCCTAAAGCATGGGCATGTGCGGGGCAGGCTAGAAGTGCCAGGGGCGAGAGCTCCCAGGTGTTCCCGCGACCGACAACTGGCAGGAGCAGGTGGACGGATGGTACCCAGCCGCTTGCCCCTCCCATGGCCTGACTCTGGGTTGTACCCAACACTGTCTCCCCGAGTTCCCCAGTGGAATGGAGCGTCAGTTGCTCATCTGATCACCCCCCAAATGACCCACCTGCACACACGTCCTTGCCCCAGAGTCACTCCTGGGAGGCGCAGCTGGGGAGAGGAAGTAACAAGTCGGTGGGTGGACATCCTTGGGGTAGACAAGAGTCCTCCTAGTTCCTTGATTGGTTATGAGAAATGTCTGGTTTTTTTTTTTTTTAAGATTTCATTTATTTATTTGACAGAGAGAGAGATCACAAGTAGGCAGAGAGGTAAGCAGAGAGAGGGGGGAAGCAGGGTTCCCGCTGAGCAGAGAGCCTGATGTGGGGCTCGATCCCAGGACTCTGAGACCACGACCTGAGCCAAAGGCAGAGGCTTTAACCCACTGAGCCACCCAGACGCCCCGAGAAATGTCTTATTTGAGAGAATCAATATTTCTGGAAAACTTCTTTGAGAGAATCTTGGAAATCCGGTGGTTTGCAAAATGAGTCGTGGGTAAGTGGTGAACTTTGCTCCGGGGTATAGCACAAACATCACAAAAAACAACGAAAAGTGCCAGGAGGTTCCAATTAGAAAGGAAAGGAAGCACCTACCTTTTGAACCTTTTCTGTTCTGCCTTGGGTTCAGATCACTGCCAAGGACCAGCTCTCAGAGGAGCCTCGGGTCTTCCTTTCTGGATCTTTCCTCCTCCTCCCCACAACTAGGAGGTTCCTGCCCCTTCAATTCTTCAAGACCTGCCTCAGGAAAGGGAATTTTTACAAGGGGTAAGCAGGAACCGCTGAGAGACAGAAAGCACCGAAAATGGGATTTCAGGCAGCGGCTCACCAGGATTAGGGTTTTTATGGGGTTTCTTGACCTCCCTGAAACCACAGCGGCCCGGGGGCAGCCAAGGTCCCTTGAACTCCATGGTCAATCCAGATGGGCCACTTAGATGAGAGCACGCGATGGGACCGAAGGGCTCTTCAAGGTTCACTCAGTTCTATAAACATTTATGGAGTGATTGCTGCTTTCCACTCGCAAGGAGGATTCCAAAGATGAAGTGGGTGCATCCTCAGAAGCATGGAGGTAATTACAGGTGGTTTCGAATCTCTTGGCCCCTCCCTCCTGGAGGCGATGGCACATCTGGTTCCAATGCAAACATGCAGTCTGCCAGGGACACATATTACGTAAATTCAGCATCGTGATCATTTGCTTAGTGCACTTGCTAGTGGGTATTCTTCGGCGGTTCTGGGGAAATGGCCCAGCATGCCTTCCTGCTCCTCATTTCTTGCCCATACGCACCCCATATTCCAGCCACCCTGGGCTGTTTACTTCTGCATCCCTGTGCAGGAATGTGAATTCATTCCTCCGAAGCTTCGCTAGGAGGTTCTCAACCTTGCCTGTACAAATACCCAAGGGGCTTCAGAGAACTCACATGTCTCCCTCCCCTCTCCAAGAGATTCTGTCGTTGGTCTGGGGCGCCAGCTAGGCATTGGGGTATTGGGGTGATTGGAGTGTGTGTTCGGAGTCGAGAACCACGGCACTAGCGGCTCTCTTGGCCTGAATGCCTTTCTCTCATCCAGGATAGATGGAGACTCATCTTCGAGGGTTAGCGCGCGTGGCACCTCATGAGGGTAGTGACCCCTGACTCCTGGGCGTGGTCACTGTGGTCTCCCCAGCCCCCGCTGCACTCACTGTAATCCCTTCCTTAGTTACTGTACTGTAGCTGGGCCCTCTCCAAACTTGGGTCTGCCCTGCTCAACGATCCTTTTTCCATTGTCATTGTTCTTTAGATTTTATTTTGTTTTGTCTTGTCTTGTCTTATCTTATCTCTTAACTGGGCTCTACGCCGAGGGTGGAGCCCAATGAAGGGCTCAATCTCACAACCCTGAGATCAAGACCTGAGCTGAGATCAAGAGTCAAACACTAAAAAAAAAAAAAAAAGTCAAACACTTAACCCACTGAGCCCCCCAGACATCCCATCATCGCCATTCTTGCTCCCCTGTAATCCTCCTCGCCCTGCTCAGCAGTGCCTGCCGCATACACAGAGGGGGACTGAGGGCAGGACCAGGTACACGCAAATGCCACGGAGGTCGGCCACCACTTCCTGCACACCGACCATATCCAGGTCTTTGAGCTGAGTCCTCATGCGCACCGTCTTATCTAACACCCCTTGTAGCGCTGAGAGAATGGTGCCCATTTTACAGGTAAGGAAGCCGAGGCCAAGTAATTAGCTCAAGGACTCCCTGCTAGTAAGTGGCAAAGTTAGGATTCACGCCCAGGTCTAATGTGACTCTAGGTGGTTCTCAGTGGACCACCTGCATCAGCATCCCCTGGGAACTTGTTGGAAATGCAGATTCTCAGGTTCCATCCAGGACCTACTAGGTCAAAATGCTGGACAGTGAGCTTAGCGATGTTTTAGGAGGCCCTCCAGAGGATTCTGATGTTTGATTCACAATGTTGGATTCTCAAGCTTGAAAACCACTGCTCTCACTGCTTTATTCCCAGCCTCCCTGAGACTCACCAATCGGGGGTTTCACCTGGGGGCAGGCATGAGGTCTCCTGGATGGGGAAAGGACCCTGCAGGCAGGGGTAGACCCTCTGGCCAGGAAGGCCTCCTGCAGACTGGAACGGACCCTGTCCCCAGAAGAGCTAACACTCTGTCTTCTCCAGACTCAGGGTATGTCTTGGTGATCAGGGGAGCCTGCTTCCTGCCTGGCTGGGTCTCGCCTCGGGGCCGTGATCAAATCCCCAGCAGCACTGGGCTCTCTCGGAAGGGCGGCAGGGTCTCAGCTTGGCTAGAGTCAGCCTGGGGATTTAGGGGACTGGGAAGTGGCCCAGAGGCTCCTGGACTGGAGGCAGAAGGGAGTATTTTGGTGATCACCTACTGCATCTCCCACTCAGGGGGCAGAACCTCCTGGTGCCCACGCACGGCTTGTCTCTGACTTCCCCGCACCTGGACCGAAGCCTTTGGGAGGCGCTGCCCCCGCGGCTGTGGAGGTCGCCCTGTCCAGTCGTGCACCAGCCCAGCACATGACACTGTTAGAGTCCACCCCTCCCCCCCTTTTTTTAACAGAAGAAGAAACTGAAGTTCTGTTCTAGGACCTGAAGTAGTTCTGTCAAGATGACACAGCCAAAGACACGGGATGAAGGACGAAGGAGCCGCCCTGGGAGGCCCAGTGCCTGCGGAGCCTGGGGCCTGCGAGAGCCAGCGCTACCCAGGCAAGGGCAACCGGTCCTGGCCGGTGCTGCCAGGTGCGGCGGGGACTCGGAGCTTGGTAGGGTGGGGAAACCGCCCACCAGGACACTAGGGCCGTGTCCGGCGGCTGGACCGCGCTCCCCAGAGCGGCCAGCAGGTGGCGCCACCAGACCGCTCGGGCCCCGCGCTCCGAGGCCAGCAGGTGGCGCGTCCGCCATGGCCCCCTGAGAATGGACGCCTCGGACTTCTGTCCTCGCCGCGGTCCCCAAAGAGGAGGCTACGCGCCTTTCCCCCGCCGCGGACTTCGGGGGAGGCAGCACATTTGTGAACCCTTGTCCTCGGAGCGGCGGTGTAGACGGAGCGCCTTGGACTCCTGTCCTGGCATGACCCCCAGAGAGGGGGCGCCAAGGACCCCGGTCCCTGTACCCTGCTCCTCCAACCCCATGTCCTGCCAAGCTCATGTCAGGGCCGGAAATGGTAGCACTAGAGTGCTGGCCACTTAACAGGGGGTATCCTGTCAATAATTCCACGGTGAGTGCCCTTCACCCTGGAGACTTCCTCCCGGATCCACCAGCCTCAACTCCTGAGACC
>CM052894.1:11438811-11472389 GCA_028534135.1 Potos flavus | reverse complement strand
TGTTCTGCAGCTAACACCCCAGCACGCAAGGGGTGGGAGGCATTCTTGCCCAGCTCCCCTCTTTGCACGCTGGGGTCCCTGTGCACAGCTGGGTCCTTCCTTCTCCCCCAGCCTGCACTTGTCACTTTCTCTTAGCTCCCACTGCACCTCCCCCTCTGACACTCTCTTTCATGGCCTTGGCTGTGCCCCTGGGCTCCAGAGCTCACACCTGAGACCCTTCCTTTCTCCTGGGCTCCACTCCCTCCCTTGTGGTCTCTAGCGGCTATAAAAACCATCTCCGGTCCTTCACCCTGGAACTCCGGATTCACATCTGCTTCCCCAGCAGCTCAACTTGACATGTCCAAGAGGGAGCCCAAGCCTGCCCTCGGGCCCGCTCTTCCCCTCCAGGGAGGGGCAGCCCCAGCCTTCTGGCTGCTTAAGATGGAAGCCCGGGAGGCTGTCTTGACTTGGCCTTCCTCTCTTCCACTGTGGCTTGGGAGGCGCGTGTGCAGCCCCCATTTTGCGTGTACCTCCCCGATGCAGCTGGTTGCAGGCAAGGCCCTTCACGAGTGTATGCTAGAAGCTCCCGTTGACTCTGGGTGCCCATTCATTCACCTACCCATGTCCGCTCTGCGCCGGCCGCTAGAGGCTAGACTCTCCCACGGACAGGCGCACAGTGGGTGCAGATAATGTCTAAAGGGCCCAGGCCATTCCCCTCTTTCCCACAAAAAACCGATAAGACAGGTGGGTGAGAGAGGGGAGCCCTCGGGCTCCTCACCCACCCAGCCCCCAGGAAAACCAGGCCAGGGCGGGGCTGGTGGGGGGCCCCCTGGGTCGGGAGGCCCAGGCGGGTGCTGCTGTTGCCATGGTGACGGATGCACATCTGTGCAGCGGAGAACTTTGGAGTAGCTTGGAAGCCGGACAACAAAGGGCACCTCCATCGTGGACACAAATTGTGGTTTCTTTTCATCCTCTGTGGCCCTTTTATGCTCTGCTTTTGTTCTTGCCATTTAGATCAGAGAATCAAACCCTTTCAAAGGCTATAAATTCAAAACATAGGCAATTAGGGGGCCTCTCTGCCGCGGCAGCCCCCCCTGCAGTCTCTTTAAAAAGCAATTGCGTGTGCAGTGAAACGGAGATGACCAAGCAGAGGCGGTCAATACCTCCCGGGTGTCACTATCCGGCCAGTACTGACTGAGCACCTACTATGTGCCAGGACCCAGGTTGGGGCTAGAGATTCACTGTGGTACAAGACTGACCCGATCGTTGCTCCGTGCCTCAGTTTCCCCAGTGTAAAGCAAGGGGCTGACTTGGCCCAGGGGGGTTCATGTGGAAAGAAGATCCCAGTCACCCCTCGTGACTGAGTAGCTTTGCTTTGCTCTGTTTTATTTGCTCTACTTGCCGATAGCATTTTGTTCGAAGAAAAAAGTTGATAACTTAAATAAAAGGGGGGACGGTGGGCCAGGAATGAAAACCACTAGCCAAGGATCCCCTAAAGCTTTTTCCAGATGGAATGTTCTGTGCTGTTGACAGCTAAGGAGACCGCAGACGGGTAGGACACGTAGAGACTGACAGAAGAAGCGAGGTTGCATTTAGGATGTTTATCTACCTGGATGACTGATATCGTGCCTTCATTTTACAACAAGTCAGGAACCCTGAATGTTGGAAAGAGAGCAGACCCAGGGCTTTAGACATCGGCCCTTGTCAGACTCGGGATCCCGGCCCGGCCTCGATGCCCCTGCCCTGTGATACTTCGGGGTCTGCCGTCTCTGCCCGGCTGGACGGCGCAGCCTCAGCACACGATGTGTGTTAAAGAACTCACTAGATGGGGCGCTGGGAGGCCCGCGGGTGCTGCCGCTGCTTTGCGCCCTGCCTCTCACCCTGTGCCCTTCCTGGTTTTCTCCGGAAATGCGGGAGAGCCCAGTGGGCAGCGTGCAGAGCAGGCCCTCTGCCACCCCCTTTCCGTCCCCAACAGGCGGCTGAAGGACATCAGGCCCCCATTACAAAGGCGACCTGAGTTTTTCCCAAAAGCCATTTACACTGTCTGGACAGGGAAGCGGGAAATAGGTCGGGGGCGGGGTGTTTTATCGACAGTCTCTTGTCTGGAGGAGCTGCAGGGAAGCTGTATTAATGCAGCAAAAGCAAACAGGCTCATTTAGGGCCATGCACCTCCTGGGCCCACCGGACGTTCAAGCTGATACTTTTGCCCCAAGCCTGAGTCCCTTGTATTTATTTCTTTAGCCCGTACGTTACCTTAAATAAATGCAAGAAACGAAGAGATTCTGGATTAGAGAACAGCTTCTATTCAAAGTACCCTGAACTTGGAGAAGTTACCCCACTACGTGGGTACCGTTGAAATTTTGCCCTCTCTCCTTATCATCGTGGGGTCCATCCAGAGATCAGAGGATCCCAGGAAGCAGAGGCCACACTCTGCTTTGCACTGCGCGACCCTGGGCACACGGCGGGCGTGCTGCAGAGACAGCCCCTTGGCCACCAGCCGCGAAGAATTAGTGACTCTCGGCTTCAGCACCTTGGGGGACCCCTTCTTCTGGGGATGTGTGGGGTTTAGGGTCACCAACACTCCAGGCCTGCTGCCCCACCCCTCCCTCATCCTCTGGGGAGAGGGGAGCCTCGGGGAGCAGAGGGAAGATGCCCGGAGCTGCTGGTCGGTGGGCAGCCTGCTTCACCTTTTCTTGCGGCTGCGTGATGAGCCCGGAAGTGGGAACCGCCGGCCACACATTTGGAGGAAATGGCAGCTTCACGTGTGCATCTCAACACAGACAGTTTCACCCTTTGCCGATGTCATTTCCTTGAGCCCTTCCTTCTGTGACTCCCTGACTGCGATTATCATTCGCCATGAGAGCGCGGGGGCCCTGCGGACGGTGAGGACTGACCACAGGTGGGCTCCCAGGGCAGGGCTCTGGGCAAGGGGGGCGTTCCTGCCCTTCTGGGCGGCTGGACGTCTGTCTCCCACACCTTCGGGTGGCTCAGTTCCAAATCCTGCAAAGCCGCCTGGGGACGGATAGCCAAGGAGTGGGGCGAGAGGGTCAGGGGATGAAAACTCTCTAGGAGCAGACAGCAAGGGTAGAGGGATTCTTGCCAAACCTACGTAACACGATTTTCGATGACGGCAGACCAGGGCGATCAGACATCCAGAGTGAGGGGTGCGGAATTCGATCAGATATGGAGGGTGGTCGGATATCAAGGATGAGGGTGGTTCTTGCTAAACTGATTTGGAAGATTCTTGCTGCAGCTGAACTGGACTGGCCGAAGACAGGCCCGAGAGCAAGGCCTAGAGGGAAAGAAGGCTCCCAGGAGCGAGTCTAAGGTTTGGTCGGGGAGAGGCTTGCCATAGACATTCGAACTGATGGGCCGCTCTGAGGGCCGTCATTTTTAACAACCTCATCCTCATTTCTTCCGAGGTTTTCTTCCGTTGGTCCCTCATAAAGACTCTTCTGGCACAACGCTGGCAACTGCTTCATCGGAGCCGAGCTCAATGGACAACAGAAAATAAAAACACAGATTTTTCCTTGAGAAAATGATAAGACTTTGGATTTTTGAAAAGGAACAAATGTGATTTTCTAGGGAGACGGGGTGTTGGGGGCGAGAAGCTAAGTCTGTGAGGCGGAGCGCTGGCCCAGTGTGGGACTGGAGGCTGCAGGGGTGTGGTGGGCTCTGGAGGAGAGCCATGGGTGATTACATATCTACAGTTTCTATTACCCGGCGTTCTTCCAGAACCTTCACGCTATGCTGACCAAGGCTCTGTGACATGGACAGCTGGCCGGGACACGTCCCGGGTGGGAACCACCCCTACCACTGTGAGGCTTCCAGCACCTTCTGGACATTGTGCCACTTGAGGCAGGGTGAAGGGAATGGTCACCTGCTTTTAGAGGAGGAAACTTAGAGGCTCAGGGGATGAGGGGAGGTGACCAGGGTCTTAGAGGGGACAAATGAAAGAGGATGCCAACCAGTACCTCTGTAAACCCTCCCAACATCTGTGAAATTTCCTGCTCTTGGACCCCATATGCCACCTCATAGGCACTCGTAGGGGTTTTCCTGAAGGCGATAATTGCATGGATATGGAAAGCTGTGATCAAAGGGACTGTTCCCTGGGGCATTATTTATCAGACCGACAGTGCAAATGTCCATCAGAAGAGAGCAATTAGGTGAATCCTTGTGCATTTATACACCAGACTCCCTCGAACCACTGAAAGTAAAACTTTTTGCAATCAACTTTTTACAATCAATATATTACTTGTCCAGGAAGGCAAAAGCACAATAAAAATCTTTCAAAAATTATTGGGATGGTTTTCTGCAAAAGGACATCATTCCCCAAATTAGAGTCACTGGGCAATAATGGTACATAGTTCAGTGTGCAAAGCCTTGTGCTAGGCTCTGTGGGGAGACCTGACCTTTAGTGACAGCCAGCCTTGTCCTCTGGGGGTTTGCAGAGGGAGACGGGGTAGGCTCTGACAGATGGCTGCTTGTGTCTGGCCTTGAAGCAGCCAAGGAGAGGCAGCAAAGCTTGCCGGGGAAGTCTTGGGTTCAAGTTCTCGGGAGCCAGATGCAAACAAAGGGCACGCGGCATCCTAGGTCCTGGAACGCAGGGGTGCAAGCAGCGGGGAGAAGTCAGCAGCAGTGAGGCTACTTTGAGAAAGGCGTCTTATTTCTCCTCCCTCTCTCTTTTTTTTTTTCATTTGCATGAAGACCTTAAAAAAAAACTTTAAAAATTAGCGATACGTATTCATACAACTATTTTGGAAAGCATTTGGTGTTGCCTGGGAAAGGCAAAGTTGTGCCTATCCCACAGTCCAGCAGTTTCTTCCCCGTACAGATCGCGGGGACACACATGCCTACGTGCACCAGGGTGTGGGACACCTGTCTCCACCACAGCCTGGCTGATGAGAGCCCCAGATCAGGGAAGCCCCAGCGTCTACTCACTGAATGATCACGGAAAATGCGATATGGTCATACAAGGGAATACTATACAGCAACGAACGTGAACGAGCTGCAGTTATACAAGATATGGCTGAATCTCACCAGCGATATCGTGAGATTCGATATTCAAAAGGAACCAGAAGAAGAACAAGGAAGGTGTCATCAAGTGAGTCTGGAGAGTGCTTACTTTTAGGGGAGGGGAGGTGATCGTGATGGAGGGGAGGCACCTGGGGGCTCTGGGGCTTCTACATCTTGCCCTGGATGGGGGTCACACGGGGCTCACCGAACGACTCCTCTTTGCACGACAAATACGTGTGTTGAGCCCTCTTCTGTGCGTACACCTCATGATAAAAATATGGGAAAGAAGCCATAGAAGCTTGTGGTAAATAACACTTCAAAAATACAGAAAGGCGTACAACTACAAGTGGAAAATAAAGATCTTCAGCCTCCTACACGCACCCCCCCATTCCCTCCCTGGAACTGATTACTATGGGTACCCGCGGGGGGTGACCAACACGCACCCAGAACCCAGCTGAGTGCATTTTACGCCAGCACAGGCACGTAGAGCCTCTGTAATAAATGTGCTTGTTTCCCTAAATTGGATTGTCACAGGCATGCTGCCCTGTGAGCTTTGATTGCGCTGGGGAGTAACATCTCTTGGGTATTTTTCTATGGTAAACACCGCGCTATCTAATTTTCGTAAGTGGCCACTTGGTATTTCGTCGTAAGAGTGACCACCCCTTATTTCATAGGCCCCAATGTGCCCACACCCAGGAGGTTTCCAGATTCTTCCTATTGACCAACAGCTCTGAAGTCACACAAGAAACTTGACATGCAAACATCTTAACTAATTTTCCAAAAGCTTTTTTTTTTTTTAAGATTTTATTTATTTACTTGAGTGAGAGAATACGAGTTGAAGGAGGGTCAGAGGAAGAAGCAGACTCCCCACTGAGCAGGGAGCCCGAAGCGAAGCGGGGCTCGATCCTAGGTCTCTGAGGTCATGACCTGAGCCAAAGGCAGATGCTCAACGGACTGAGCCACCCAGGCGCCCCTCCAAAAGCTTTCTTATCCTTAAGTCTTTTCTCCCATTTGGGGGTTTGGTGAATGTTGGGGCTGGTAGGAGACATTCTCTCCATACTGCCATTTTAAAGGGACTCGTTTTCTGCTCCCCTCAGAGGAATTAGGGTTGCAAAATCTGGAATGAAACAACAACGAGACCCAGAAAGTCTCTCTGGTAGCAGCGGCTCAGGCCACCTGTGCAGAAAAGGTGAACCAGAACCTTCCCCCAAAGAATCCTGGAAACAGGACAGCTCTCTGCGTTTGTGTGTGTTTGTGTGTGTGTACGTGCGTGTGTGTGTTTCCCTGCGGCCCCCAGCACCGGTTTTGCGGGGAGACAACATCTTCTACAATAAGACCACAGTCAATATAAATCCAATTGGACGTAATGACTGGATTTCTCTCCCCCTACAGAGATGGTGACAGTGATTTCTCAGATGCCTTTTAGTTACAGACAAGTTTCTGAACAAAATAATTAGGTTTGGGTCTTTGCAGCCTGCCCTATCGGACTATTGATTAGCCACGAAAATCTCCTGCGCCATGGATGTCTGGGCGTGTGGTCGGCGTAGCAAGTAGACAAAGACAGCTCTGAGCAGGGGGGTGGGGGGAGGTGGGGGGGGTGCGAGCCTCCACAGGGCTGCAACCCGAGTCTGCGGTTTCTCCCAGAGTTCTCTGCTACCGAGAACCGCCTGTGGGCCCCCCCCATTGGTTCCCCCAGTGTCAGAGCCCTCCTGCCCCCAAACCATAAAGGTCCCGGAAGCAGAGTTCCAGTCCCCACTGCCTGGCCTTGCCCCCGTGTGACATCGGGCGAGGCGTGTCCGTCTCTGGGCACTTC
This sequence comes from Potos flavus, assembly GCA_028534135.1. NCBI lineage: Eukaryota > Metazoa > Chordata > Mammalia > Carnivora > Procyonidae > Potos > Potos flavus. The sequence continues at coordinate 11,465,581 of CM052894.1, read as the reverse complement.
CTTGTGTGGAAGCACTTTTAGAAGCCTTTAGACTCCAGAGGCTCCAAGGCCCCTTCCAGCCCTGATGTCTTGTCCCAGCGCGGCCAGGAGAAACAGAACGCGAGCCATGAACTTGGGCCATGCAAGTAATATAAAACTTTCTAGCAGCCACGTTAAAAGAAGCAGCCACAGGTGCATTTAGTTTGAATAATATATTTTATTTAACCCAATGTATCTACAATAGTATTGTTTTGGCATGTAAACAATACCAAAGTTATTAGCGAAATACTTTACATTTTTTGTACTAAGTCGTCGCGTGCAATTCAGTGTGTATTAAAATAGAATATAAGTGCTGACAGTGCATCTCAAGCCTGGCTGCATTTCAAGCGCTCCAAGGCCACATGGGGCGAGTGGCTCTTGGTTTGGACGGCGCGGGTCTACCTGGTGCATCACAGATGGGGAAACTGAGGCCCAGCTAGCTGGGGCAGAATCGGCTACAGCCCCAGGACTCCTCGCCGTGTGTCCTGTGGCCCTACTCTGCCAGTAGCTCTGTGCAAGCTTCCTTGGGGAGACAGAGGAGGAAGAGATCACATCCTTTGCTGTCGAGGAGTTAGAGGTCCAGCTGGAAAAGAAAAAAAAAAACCAACACAAAAGAATGACCCCAGGTGACCCCGTCCAAGCACACTGCACTCTGGCGACGCTTCATAAAGTGGGGTTTTTAGAGGCAGAAACCCAGGGAGGGTGGCAGCGGTTTGTTGGCCCTGTGCAGAGAGGACTCAGCTGGGCTCTGGGGGGCTGAGGAAAATGTGAATAACGTCTGTGGCTGGGGCTTGGAGGGGCCGTCTGATTAGAGCAGAGGGTGGGAGCCGGGGGCTAGGGTGGAGGAATAGGGTAGACGACTCTAAAAGCTAGGCAGGAGGGTTTAGATGTGGGTATCAGGGAGCCATGTAAGGCTCTTGAGCTGGAGCAGGGGTCCTTGGAAGCCGTGGTTCATGGAGTTCCGCTGAGTTCCTGACGGATTGGAGGCAGCACCTGACGCCAGGGGGGCCGGTCAGGAGGCTGCCGGAGCAGGAGTTGGTGATGGGGATTGGGGGTTAAGAGGAAAGAGGAGCCATTCCATGGAATTGGAGGAAGCCTCTACCGCGGCCGCGCTTTGATGGCGAAAATGCACCCCTCTGATGACATCTGGGCATTTGGCTTCTTGCTGGCCTCCCTTGCCCAGGGGCAGGAAGGTCATTTGAGCTGGATGGATCTGCCTAAGCAAAGACTCCGAGTCAAGAAGGAACAGAGGCTGGGGGGGTCAGGGGGCCGGGATGGCTGCAGGGGAGGGGGCGTGAATGATTCAGTTACCCGAGACTTCAAGGCAGGGGGCCGGACGGCCGCACATCACTGGGTGGAAGGGGAGACACCTGTTAGGGCTCGGGTGGGCTCAGTTAGTTACCGCAGCTGACGCTCCCTGCTTGGGTGATGAGGGACCGTGAACCAACCCCAGCATTTACCGGGTGCTGTTTTCTGTGCCACGCGGTGTGAGGCTCTGGGGGGTCGGGGGGAGGGAGGATGTGGTGGGCAAGACACCAGAGGCCCTGGCCTTAGCTTGGCGTGGAGAAGGAGGCCAAAGTCAGACATCAATCACAGTCGCCATGAAATTGTGATTATAATAAGTGCCAGGAACAACAGGTTTAGGGCCCTATGCATAAGGGTCGGTGAGGACTTCCCTGAGAGGAAAGACTTTTCCATCTACTTACTTTTTTTTTTCTTTCAGAAGTTTAGTATCAAGCAAGAGGAGACTTTGCTAATACTACAGAACATTTCCAGACTTGAGTTACAAAAGAGTACCACGCTATTCCCACTTGAAATTGGCTTCCCTTTTTATGCTTGTTGTTGGCAAGCTGAAGAAAAAATTAGCATATGGCTGAAAGATAAAATAACTACATTTCTATGGAAACTTTTAAAATGAAAGGTGAGGCTTATGTTAAAATCCCTCCATTCACTTTTAAATGTCTTGACCTAAGACCTAAAGGCTAAGGGGGAATTAAATAGATAAATGGGAAGAGGGGAGAACCTTCTAGGCAGCCGAAATGGTCTGAGGGAAGGCTCTGGGGTGAGAAGGAGCACAGGGTTTACTGACGGAAGGGAGACTGGGAATGAGAAAGATAATCAGACAAAGAGGAAGAGGAAGAACCTCTCAGGCAGAAGGAGCAGAGAGTGCAAAGGCCCTGAGGCAGAGAACCCCACCTTGAGAGAAGCCCTTTGTGGCTAGAGGGGGAAGGCAGGGCAGAGTGGCATCGGAGGTGTGGAGGCTGCATGGCCCAGGCTGGCGAGGGCCTTTCAGGCTGCAGTGGGACCCTCGGGACAATCCGAAGCCATGTGAGAGCCCAAGTAATCATCGGGGAATCCGATTTCCGATCAGAGGCAAGGGCCACATGGCAAATGAAAATGGAGGGAGTATTGAGGCTGGACAGGATCCCACTGAACCCCATTGTAGACATTTGACGTTATCCCAAGTGCAAGGCCACTGAAGGGCTTTAGATCAGGGAGTGGAGTGACAACACTGGTGTTTCGGAGCTCTCTCCCGCTGGTGCTGAGGAGGGTGGACTGTGGGAGGCCTGGGGGGCTGTTGGGGTAGCCACTGGGGATGACTGCAATGGTCCGAGTGGGGGGGGGGATATTAAGGCATGAGGCTGACGAGACACTGCTCTTCACAGCTGGCTGGCTCCTCGTAGCCTGCAATCACAGCGAATGTCCCCAGACAGGTTGGTGATTCTATTAGAGTGGCCAAACCTGGAGACCTGCATTTTACAGATAATGCTGCATGAAGCCAGCTAATTCAGTGATTGAATTATTAAGTTAGAGCATCTATGACTTAATTTTATCGGCAGTCAGCAAGGCATCCTTCAAGTAAATTGACATTGGCTTTGCCCTTCCCTCTTAAACCACAACAGATTTGGTTCAATTTTAAACAGAAGATGTTCTTTTGCAGTATGCAGAAGAACTCAGAAACGAATGGGAATAAGACGCATTTGTTCCCAATCATAGCCATTATTTATATGTAGGCTCAGCAACTGATAGAGCTGACTTCAAAGAAAAAAAAAAACCCAAAACCAACCACCAACCAACCAACCAAGCAACCCTTTAACTGAATGGGACGGATCCTGGCTGAGACCTTCCATGAGCACTGGGAAAGAATGAAGTCTGCTATGGTTCAGGGTAAATAAATATCAATTAAGCCAACGTGGTTGTTGGTATTGTTTTGATCTTGTAGGTCTGCTGGTTCTTTTGGTCTAGAGGCTCCATTAAATCCCTCGGTTAGGATTGTGAAATTGTCTTTTTTCTTCCTGGCTGGCTTTGTTCCATATGTTTTGAAGCTCTATTATGATGTACTTACACACTATGATGACGATGTCTTCCTGCCGCACCCATCACTTTTATCATGACGAGAGCGCCTTCTTTATATCACCGTTTAAAATTTGGTTTGGGAATCCACGCGATCTGACATTAATACAGTTACTCAGGCTTATGTGCTTATGGTTTCCCTGGTATATTTTTCCTACCCATTGTCTTTCAACCCGTCTGTGTCTTTATATTTAAAGAGTGTCTCCTACGGGCAGCATAGAGTTCAGACTATTTTTTTTTTTTTTAAATCCATTGTGACAATTTCTGTCTTTTAATTGTAGTGTCCATTACCACTGAATGTGATTTGGGGCATAGCTGGATTTCATCTATCGTTTTATTGGTTCCTCTTTGTTTTTGCTCATCTGTTCCTCCTTCCCCGCCTTTTAAAATTATTTGACTACTTTATAGAATTCCATTTAATTTTAATTGTCCTGTTTAGCTAGTCTCCTTTGCATTATTATTTATTTTTTTTTCACAGTGGTGGCCTTACAGATTACAATATACATCCTTAATTTTTTACAGTCCATTTACAGGTAATAATCTACCACTGCATGTAAACATAGATGTCTGGTCAATTTATAGCCTCATAACCACTCTCATCCTTTACGTTATCATTGTTATAAGTAATACATGCACGTGTCATGAATCCATCAAAAGAGTGTTTTACTTTTGTTTGACAGTGTTATATTTTTATTTTATTTTATTTTTTTAAAGATTTTATTCATTTATTTGACAGAGAGAGAGATCACAAGTAGGCAGAGAGGCAGGCAGAGAGAGAGGGGGAAGCAGGCTCCCCGCTGAGCAGAGAGCCTGATGCGGGGCTCGATTCCAGGACCCTGAGATCATGACCTGAGCCAAAGGCAGAGGCTTTAACCCACTGAGCCACCCAGGTGCCCCAACAGTGTTATATTTTTAAAGAGTTAAAGGTTTGTAAAGGGAAAAGGTCAAAAAAAAAAAAGAAAGAAAGAAAGAAAAGAAAAAGAGAGAGAGAAAAAACAGAAAACATCTGAGTCTTCTGCAGTTAACTAGATATTTATTTACCTTTTCTGAAGCTCTTCATTCTTTCCTGAGGATCTGGGTTTCCATCGGCTGGTATTTCCCCTCAGTCCGGCTGGAGACACCGCGCAGCCCTGCGGGTCCCTGGGAGGGGACGTGTGGCCCACGTGCTCAATACGGCCACCTCTGCAGGAAAGCCTTTGTCTCTTCCGGGCACCCGCGGCTGACGGCCCCTTTGGAAAGGAACCTCGTGTGCAGAGAGCTGGTCGTCTCTCTCGGTGCTGTGCACACTATGGTCGTGGGTCCTCGCAAGGCCCATTTCTTGGTTTATTTCTATATCTTTCCAGTTTCCCACCTTATCCCGGATCCCCACTCCCGGGCCCCTCCCCCTACAAAGGCACCCACTCCCGTGTGCTCAACACATAGTCTTGGACAGGAATGACGCCCCAACGTAGGCAGGGGTGCTCTGTGCGCTTTTAATGAGCCAACATGCAGTTATGCCCTAGAACTTGCTCTTCTCCGGCACCCCCCCCCTTTCCTACTCCGCACTGAAATCTGCACATAGACACGCGGGTAATCCGATGTGCCCCCGCTAACGGCTCCCGGGGGCTCCTCCTCATTGGCTTCTTTATTCCCAGGGGATGGAAACCGGGCTCGCGTCCTGCTGCCCAGCGCTGCAGAGGACACCGCAATGTCTCTGCCTGTCCCAGACCCTTCGGGATTTCCCCAAGACCCAGGCAGGGGGAGAGGGTGCTGCATCAGAGGGTGCCTGTCGACCTCATTCCCCCACTCCGTCCTGATTGCTCCCCAGAACGGCTGCACCAGTCCCCCCACCTCACCCCCAAGGTAAGGAGCCCCATTTCCCTACATCTTCAACAAACGGCATTTACCCTGCTCCCTACCTATTGCCAGGCTGATGCGCATCACGCTCTTTCTCACAGTCTTTGATGGGCATGTCTCTCATCACTAGTGTGCCCCAGTGTCTCCTCAAGAGCTTGGTTGCCATCTGGGCTCCCTTCGTGTGACCTGCCTGCTCCGCCCCGTGCCTGGCTCTCCCAGGGGCCACGCAGGCTCCCTTCTCCCCCCGCGTTGACTAGTACATCAGGTTTTGCTAAGGTCAGAGCCATTGTCTCTTCAGGACGCCTTTGTTCATTTCCGCTCTGAGCACTGTTTGCATTTCACAGTTCAGTGCCCAGTCCGAAGTCTGTCTTCCTGAATTCCAAGTTCTCTCATGGGCAAGTACCTAGGAATTTCCCCTGCGGACCACTTACGCCTTCCAGGTACTCAGCACGTTCACTTTTCCAATGCCAGAGAACACTTTTTACAATACTGATTTCATTTGAATTCCAATATTGTTAACAGTGTTATATTTAGTTTCAGATGAATAATATAGTGATCCAACACTTCCATTCATCACCTGGTGGGCCTCACAAGTGCCCTCCTTCATCCCCAGCCCGTTTTCCCCATCCCCCTCCACTGCTCCCCCCCAGGTCACCAGCAGTGTGTTCTCTAAAGCGAAGAGTCTGTTTCTCCGTTTGCCTCTGTCTCCTTTTCCCCCCTTTGCTCATTTGTTTTGTTTCTTAAATTCCACGGTTGAGTGAAATCATATGGTATCTGTCTTTCTCTGGCTGACATTTTGCTTTGTGTTATACTCTCTAGCTCCATCAGTGCCAATGCAAAATGGCAAGATCTTATTCTTTTTTACAGCTGAATAATATTCCATTATAGGCACACACTGCATCTTCTTTATCTCTTCATCTATCCACGGACACTTAAGCTGCTTCCGTAGTTTAGCCATAGTAAAGAACCCTGCTACAAACATAGGGGTGTATGTATCCCTTTGAATTAATTTGTTTTTAATTTAGGGGGTAAATACCCAGTAGCATGATGCCCGGATCATAGGGTAGTTCTCTTTTTAGCTTTTTGAGGAACTTCCCTATTGTTTTCGACTGGGGCTGCCCCAGTGTGCATTCCCACCAATAGTGCAAGAGGGTCCTTTTCCTCCCCACCGTTGCCAACACATGCTTCTTGTGTTGTTGATTTTAGCAGTTCTGACAGGCGTGAGGTGGTATCTCGTTGTAGTTTTGATTTGCGTTTCCCCGATGCTGAGCGATGCTGAGCATCTTTTCATGTGTCTGTTTCCAATGCCAGACAATATTTGATGAGCGCGAACATCTGCTGTGTGCCTGGCACTAAGCAAGCATCGTCTCCCTGAATCCCCGTGACAACTCTGGGAGGGGACCGCTTATCGTGCTTGAGTGACAGATGTGAAACAAGGCACAAAGGAGTTTAGCAAATGCCCAAAGTCATATAACGTGTAAAAGTGACCCAGTCAGGACCCAGTGATCCATAGCTGAGATACATTCTAGTTTATCTCAGATAATGCCTATTTCAAATAGTTGCTACGTTCTAAGCAGCTCCCTTTCATTCATGCCTTATCATTCCTAAATATTGAAATTTGCTGAAAAAAGTCAACCCTGGTGGTACCTTTGTACCTTCCCAGTCCCTCGTGTTTGAAAAGGGTGGGAGCAGGTGGAGGCAGGGGGCTCGGGGGCTGAGCTCACCGGTCTGAGTTCCCAGGGAGAACAAATGTGTTACTAGGAGGCTTTCTCAGAGCCTGGTCCTCGAGGAATGGACTCCAGTGGGGGAGAGAGAGAAAAATGGAACCTTCCCCTTCGAGCAAAGGTGATTTCTCTCTGGTTCCCATGGCTCAGAAGGGAACCCTCCCTGCCCAGTGCACGTACTCTTTATAGGCATTTAACGAGCATTGACTGTGTTCGGCAATCTCGGTGATGAGCAAAAAGAGTGTCCCTTGTCCTGATACCTGGAGACACAGAGATAATTGATCACACTTGTGGGAATATTATTCTTCACGGACAGACAAGTTCTGGAGGAAGTAACGGTTCCACGAGGGTTTAAAAGAGAAAGCCCTGTCTGATACTGGAGGTCACGTCCAGGAAAGGATGGCTTCTTCTAAGAAGTGACGTTAGAGCTGATGAAGAATGAGAAGGAGATAACTACGAGAAGAAGGGGAAGAACTTCTCAGGCAGAGGGAACAGTGCAAAGGCCCTGAGGCTGAGAAACATCGGAGGAACCAAAGTGGTTGAAGGGGAAAGGCAGGGGCTAAGTGGGTTAAGAGAAGGTTGTAGAGACTCAAAGACCCAGACCAGACTGGGCTTCCCAGGCTGGATCTTCAACCTGGAATACCAGGACACTGGGTATATATGTATGAAGGCTTCCCAAGCCACGGGAGACCCTCCATTTACACATGTCCTCTATTTGAAAATTGATCTGGCTGAGATGGAGCCAGTAGAGACATGAGGTTGCCCCTTTATCACCTCCCTGTTCAATAATCTCTGGTCTCCCACTGGCTAGAGAAGAGGCTCACCTCCTCCAACCTGATTCTTACCACCTTACTATGTTCTATTGTCCTGAGACATAAAAACACCCAGAGGAAATGTTAGTATCTGTTTTGTCAAGGCTCCAAAAAATCCCCCCATCCGTCTCATTCAGTCATGCCCTTCTAATACAATTTTTATTGTGTATAATAATTTATCAAAATTCCCATGTCTATGATGCCTTTATCATTTATATGTTACTAATGATTGTTATAATAACATGATCGTAAAGAGAATTTTTAAGACTTGGAAACTTACGACCATAAAAAACCTTTTTAAAACTAACGCCTATTCATAATTTGTTGCATATATCATATAATAGATAAGGTGGTGAATAAAGAAGTTAAGTGATAAAAACATTACAGTTGGATCTAATTCTGTTGGAAGTGGAATGAAAATATACTTTGCAGGCATAAAGAACATAATGTAAATTTTTTGACTTAAAGAGAAACTTCATTGTGTTTTTTAGTATAATATGGTGGTTTTGCATTCTTTTACTATTTATATTCCATTGGGTACATTTAAATGAGAGCCATGATGGTTTATATATAAAGGTTAACATATACAGTATACCCCAAACCATTTAAATTTATTAAAAAAAAACATTTTAGGTGCCAACTCAAATATGTGTGTGGGGCATACATATTTTTAAAGGATTCTTTTGTGACTATCAACAAAGAGTTTGAAGACACTGTCGCCAGCCATGGTGCTCCGGGGGTGGTGGCAGAGGGCAGAGGGCGGGAGGACGAGAGTGGCGTTTTCCCTGGTGCCAGATTCTGCCAGCTGGCGGGGCTGGAGTTGGTGTGGCTTCCTGTGTTCACCTGTATGGCGCTGCTACCAGCACGTGTAGGCACCCCAAGAACGGTGATTTTGCCTGCTTGGACCATTACTGTCTCCCCAGCATCAACCATCGTGCCTGGCACATAGTAAGCACTCAATTAATCCTTACGGGACGAACGAATGGCCGACACGCCCAGCTCTCCCTTTGTGCAGAGCACTCTGTTGAGGGATTCCCACTTCATCTTCACTACAACCCTGCAGTCGTCGCAATTAGTATCCCCGTGTCAGAGATAGGGAAACTAAGTCACAGAGAGGCTATGTAATTTGCTCAAGGTCACCTATCAAGGAAGTAGTGGAATGGGACCCAGGCATCCTGACCACAACCCTTCACCATGACACGTCTCTGCCCAAGGGCACATGGGGCAGAGTCTGTGTCTTTGGGTTCTGAAACTCCAGGCACTTGGGGGCCTCCCAAGTGTGATACGGTCCACAGCCATCGACACGACTCCCTGCCATCCGCTCTCTCCTCCTAAGTGGTTTTCCTTCTCTCCCTGTTTAATATTTCAGTCGGCACATCCTGGGGCCTCCCGGAGTCCCCATGTTACTGACCTACTTACTTATCCAGCCATCTTCCTCACACATCAGGGGCAGCATGGGGGTGTACGGAAGGAAGGAGGTGAGAGAGTGGGGAGCGCCACGCATCCCCCCACTGCTGTAAGCAGCCTCCAGCTGACAATAGGCCAACATTACTAAAACGAGGCTGGGCTCCGCGGCTAGGAGGCCGCAGCGGGGTAACATTTATTCTAAGTGCCTTTCCAAGAAAATAGCGCCGGTTCTTTCCACCTTCTAGAAGGGTCTCCAAAGCGGCAGCTATGTCAGGACATCTGTTTCTGTTCTGCTTATAAAACAGAGGGACTCGGCATTCAAAGGTGGGCCCTCACCCCTTGGGAATGAGGATTACAGCTCCTGTAATCCTCCCACAGGCACTGTGCCTGTCTTAACCAGACTCCCCCCCGCGCCCCACGTCTAGCAGAAAGCCTAGAGGACTACAGCAAACAGGGTCGGGCCAGCTGCCTCCCCAGTCCTTTTACTAAGATGCCAGGTACCTACCTGGTCTCCAGTGTTCGGTGTCCAGGGTGACACGCTCCTGCTGGCCCCAGAGGCCCAGGCCCTTGCTCAAACGTTCTGAGTCCCAGGCTCCAGGGCTGGAGCATCTCCTCTCCCACTGGGGCGGGTGACCGTGAGAGGTGTCCCCTTTCCCCCTGTTTCCCCATCCCAACCTGAGGGGACCCAAGGACCTGCGGATCAAAGGCTCCGAAGTGGCACCCTGCTTCATGCTCCAGAGGGGGGGAGAGCAAAGGAATGGTAGGGTGCTGAGTGGCTTCCCCGGCAAGAGATCTGTCCCTGTCTCCCAACACCCTGTGACCCCTTTCCCTGGCACTCTCATCCAGTAGCCTTCATGTCCTCACGGCCAATTACAGGGGCAGTGAGGCTCCAAGAACAGCTGCAGCCCCTACCTGGGGCCAGGTGAAAACACTAATCTTGGCCCTGACCTTAACCCTAGGACCCTTGACCTTTTGCTCTGGCTCCCCTTACTTTTTTCCCTTGGAGCCCCAGCCGCGTCACCCAGGCGACCTGGGACGGGGCACCGTCGGGTCTGGATGGAGAGCCGGGGAGGCCGGCGCAGGTCTGGGCGGGGGGCAGAGGCCGGTTCTGGAAGGTGGCGCCCTCCCGCCCCCACCGGCCGTGACGTCAGAGCCGGACCTGGTAAAGTGAGCGGCAGCGGCGGCGGCGGGGCGCCGGGGCGGAGACGGCAGCCCGGAGCTGCGCTGACCGACGGACGGACGGAGCCCACGGCGCAGGGCGAGCAGCCAAAGGCGACCCCGAGGTAACGGGGGAGGGGGTGCGGCGCGGGGACAGCGGGGTCCGGCGGGGAGCGGGGAGGAACGCCAGCGCCGCGCGTGGGTGTCCGGGGCGAGCCGGGGCGCCGGACGCACGGGGCGCGGGGTCCCGCGGCGCCTCCCGAGGGCTCGGTGGGAGGAGGCGGACCTCGGGGGCGGCGGAGAGCGGGACGGCAGCACGCGGGCCCCAGGTTCGGGCCCCGACTGCGCCCGCGGGCGTCCCTGAGCCGGAGCGCAGGTGGCCCGAGGACGGCCGCCGCCGCAGGTGAGCCGAGGGTGGGACGCCGGGGACCGGTCCGCGCCGCCGGGGCGCGCGGCTCCGGGGCCGCTCCTCCTGCTCGGGCGAGGTCGGAGCGCTGCGGGTGCGGGGAGCCCCCGGGCCGCCGCGGCCCGCTCACCGCGCGCCGCACCCGCAGCCCCGCCGCGGAGCCATGGCCTTGAGCGAACCCGCGCTGCTCCGCTGGCTGCTGGAGAGCCGCCACTCGCGGAAGCTCCTCCTGTTCATCGTGTTCCTGGCGCTGCTGCTGGACAACATGCTGCTCACCGTCGTGGGTACGTACGCACTGAGCGGCCCCCGCCCCGGGGAGAACGTATTTTGCAAAAGCCTGTCCTTCCTCTCCGCCCCCCCACCCCCATCCCCAAGTCTGCCGCCCTGGGCTAGCTGCAGCTGCGTTTTGTGGCTTCGTTTTCCTGGTGGTCAGGTCAAAGAGTGTGACATCTGTTAAGACCCAGAACTTGTGTTTCCTCCTGATAATTTCCTGCTTCCCTCTGCCTACTTAGACCGCGATGAAAAAGATTCCTACTAAGAACCAGCAAGTCCCCAGGGTTCAAAATAATGTTACAATAATTATTATGCCAACCAGCAAGGTGAGTTAACAATTCAGCTTCACATCTAAAGGAACAAGTCAACATCCCTCCCTGCAAAGAAGGAAGTGACATGCAAATATATCGTATCAGTGCGTGGCTGCAGATGGAAACGTTTCAGGACCTTTTCAAAAGCAATTTGAACAGTGTTGGTTTTAGTCTTTTCCCTATAGTGGATTTTTGAAAAATTAAAATTCAGGTCTCTTAATTAGCCCCATTAATAGCAGAGTATTTGGTGTGTTTTTCCTTAATGTCCAAATTTTTAATGAATATGTGTATTTTTTAATTCGGATTCTCGGGTGGGTTATTCCCCTCCTCTCTGAGTTCAGTAACAAGGACCTCGCTTCTCCTTTGTGTTGAATGCTGTTGGCCCACGCATGCCCACGACTGCTTTTACACCAGTTTTTCTTTGCCTTCATAGAAGTCTCAGGAATTTTTACATTTTCCAGGTTGTATGAAAAATTGCGGACTCCCACTCAAGCGATAGATGAAGTGGGCCTGTTGCAGAATTTCCAAATTATTACTTCCTGTGGGTTTATCTTCCCCTAAGACACATAATGAAATATCGATTTCTATTTCCTGGATTCATTCACTGAAAGGTCTTTCTGAGCCTCTCTCGGAGGAGCTCTCGTTGACGCCAGGTCAGCCCCGAACAGACTTCAGACCCCATTTTGCTTTCCTAACCTATTCCTGGGAGGGAACCCCGTAAATGAGCAGCCCCACATTGGCCCAGAACCCCGGCAGGTCCCTTCTGCACAGGAGCTGGTCCTGAGAGCAGACGGAGCTCTCGCACCTCCTGGGAGCTCAGCGACGTGCGGTCCTTCCAGGGCCGGCGCGGGGGTCCCTTCCAGGGGCAGACCTCTCTGGGCCTCCAGTGGCATTTGTTGCGCCCGCCCGTAGCTTTGCTGTCCTTTGTCCCGGGCTGGGGGGAGGGGTGCTTCCTCGCAGCCGCAGCCTCCCCGTTGTGTTTTTGTCCGCAGTCCCTATCATCCCGAGCTACTTGTACAGCATTAATCACGAGAAAAACACCCCCAAAATCCAGACCGCCGAGCCCGCGCTCACCGCCTCCACCTCCGGCGGCTTCCAGAGCATCTTCTCTTACTATGACAATGCCACCGTGGTCGCGGGAAACAGCACCCGACAACTTCCCGGGGGGCCGCTGCGGCCGGCCGCCACGCAGCACACGGTGACGAACTCCTCCACTGCTCCTTCTGACTGTCCCAGCGAGGACAAGGACCTCCTGAACGAAAACGTGCAAGTGGGCCTGCTCTTTGCCTCTAAAGCCACCGTCCAGCTCCTCACCAACCCCTTCATAGGAATGTTGACCAACAGGTGGGTCTGTTATTTTGGCCAAGGAGGGTTTTTTTGCCTTTTTTAAATTTTAATTGGGAGCGCACACGTGTGCGCCCACATGGGGAAGAGCAGAGGGGGACCCGGGAGAAAGAATCCGAAGCTGACTCCATGCTGAGCGCAGAGCCCCACACCAAGGTCATGAGATCATGATCTGAGCCCAAATCTGAGATCCACGACCCTGACATCATGACCTGAGCCCAAACCACGAGCCGGAAGCTTAACCGACGGGGCCACCCAGGTGCCCCTGGCCAAGGGGTTTTATATTTATATTGTTCCTAGGTTATTTCTTCCGATTGTTTCTCGTTCTTTCATCAGAAGGGAGAAAACCAGTGGTGGTGGGTGAGCTGGGGAGAAGCCGGATCTCCTCTCCCTTTTGTTTCTTTCCTTAATCGCGATTTTGCATTTGTTCAACCTTTCTGTTGCTGCCTCTCTTGCTCTGAAAGTAAACTATTGAAAGAGAATAAAGGGGCCCTCCCCGAGTGGGAGAACTCTGATTACGTCTAAATGCCGGATTTCATTAGTGCATTTGCCAGACTCGCCCTTGGGCAGCAAGAACTCTGCAGCCGCCGTGGCATCGTCACTGGATTCGGTGTGTCACGCGGCTTTGTCTGGCCTTCTCCCTCAGGTCCTCCACTTCCCTACAGAGAGCCAGGGTGATGTGCTTTCCAGCTGGTGTGGTGAAGGCGCAAGATGGCGGCGGCGGGGCGGGGGGTGCGGGGAAAGACCAGTAGTGCTGCTAAGTAGATGGAATCTTCTAGGACGCTGAGGCCATGGGCAGTGTAAACAGCTCCCTGGCCACTTAGCTGGGTCCACGTGCACAAAGAGAAAAGTGAGGCTGTTTTCTGGATAAGTCAAACCAGCCAATAATGCCCCAAATAATGCCCCAAGCTAGCTTTGTGTTAATCCGGATATTCTGGATTTTTTTTTTTTTTAACCATCTCCCAATTTTGAATAATTGTTCCCATTTCCACTCTCAGTCGCCACCTGGCTAGTATTCTACAGCTGAGGTGGCTCAACTCTGCCTGGTACATCGGAGGCTCAACCCTGAGGATGGGAGGCTTGCTGAGGAAAGGGAGAGGGAGCCCCTGCAGGCGTCAGCTGCAAAGAGGGGGAGCTAGCACGGTGCAAGTTGGGGGGGTTCCATATGCTCACCGTGGCCCTCAAGGCAGGAAAATGGTAGAGAGGGGAGTGCCTGGAGTCCTACTTGTGAGCCAGGCCCAGACACAGGAGCAGAGACCAAGATTACAGCTGGAAAGGAGGCCATGGGAAGGGGGAGGGGGCCTCTGAATAAGGAAGGCAGGGCAAGCGGGACGGGCCAGGGCTGGAAGAGGCCCCAAGGGCCAGGCCGAGAGAGGAAGGGGGTTTTGTTGGGGTGAGGGGGCACTTGGGAGCCACTGGAGGTTCCAAAGCCAAGTCGAAGAGCCTGGAAGCCAAGCACAGTTGTCAGGAGGTCAGTCTGGCACCCTGTGTAGGCCGGGAGCAGGGACATCTTCACCTTGACTCAGGCTTTGGTAGGGGAAACAGGCCCGGCTACGATACTCGCCGGGCCCTTTGCTCAAATATTATCGAGTTTTTCGAGACTGTGACAACGGCATTTAGCAAGCACAGGGCCCTCGTGAGAGCGGGGCTGGCTCGGGCAGAGAAGAGGAGGTCTGTTGAGTTGGGGGGGGCCTGGGGTGGTGGCAGAGGCTCAAAGAGGTGGATCTGACCCCCCCACCCCCCCGGGCACCCGGGCAGCCCTGAGACGCACACACAGGTTACGGTCACGTACCTGTGGCCACTTGGTTGGAAGCCCATTTTAAGCTTTTGCAGTCTGACTCTCTGGACAGGGTAGTGGTGCCCCCCAATAAATTTTAACAATCCCGAGCGCCATCCATTCCCCCCGCCCCAGTCTGTGTCCAGCAATATTATGAAGCTGCCGGGTTAACATAGGCTGAGCGAGTAAGTGAGCCTCGCAAGGACGGGCTGACTGGGAGCCCACCTCGAAGCACGGTTGTCAGGGGGCCGTTTGGAGGTTTCATTCCCCTCCAGCGAGAAAAACCAACCAGCCGTCGCAGGGTTGTTTTTCTCCGCCCCTAAGAGTGCTTCTTAAAATGCATCTGGTGTAATTACAGAAAACGTCTCCGGGTTTTGTGTTCCGAGAAAGCAAACAGCTCAAAGGCGATATGAGCGAAATTGGAGACACGGCTGTAATAATGCCTTGCCAATCACTCGGGCACCAGTCGTCCTGGCTGAGAGTGTAACACGGCGCTCAGAAACTGGCGTGAGCGGTCCAACCTTCCACATGCAAACGGCAAATGAAAAGCTTTTTTAAAAATCCCGTTCTTGTTTTTAATGCTTTGCTTACACCATGGGAAAGAAGCTTGTTTAAAGCCAGTGAGATCTTTTCCCCTATAAAATACTCCAAAGGCTTTGACATTGTAGCCACCCAAGGCTCCTGTTTGGGGCTCAAAAAAAAAAAAAAAAAAAGTCTTCCAAGGGAAATTTAATTTTGTTTTGTGACCTGTGAAATTCAGTCTATTCTTATGATGAGTAATCCACTTTGCAATTTAGAGCAAAACTGTAATCCCTAACGAGTTCGCCCAGCTACCCAGCAAATTTCAAAAGCCTCTCTAGTGCTGCCATATAATATGGAAATGCAAACAAGCTGTGATATTGATGTAGGGCGCGGACTCTGTTGTCCTTCCAAAATGACCCCGATTTTTGTATATTTTTCAATATTTTCCAAGCCTAGTAGATAACGAATTTTGGGGACTCGCGGCATTTCTGGGCGCCCCACAGCTCTGCTCGGAGACGTGATACATTCCACTTGGCTTTAGAGGACTTGCCCTTGTGAGCGCCTGCGGATAGTCTTTTGATGTGATTTGTGCCAATTGCATCCTCAATTACGAACAAGTTGTGTGACTCACATTTCCAGGGTTGTAAACAAGTGTGTTAAAAACAGTGTGGTTAATATGTTTCTGATTAAGGAAAGAGTAGTTAAAAGCATGGGGCCTCAGCTGGAAGGGACTCGAGCAAGGGCTTTGGGGCCAGTCCTACCATTTTATAGGCAAAGGAGTTTGCCGCTCAGGAAGAGAAAGCAATGCCCCGGGCAGCACGGGGACAGAGCCGGTGACCAGACTCTGTCTGGGTGTCTTCCTCCCTCCCTGTTCTTTCCACCTGCTTCGTGATTTACAATTTTTACAGTTCACTTCTCAGAATCAACAGTGCCCGTCAAAGTCTGTCCTCCTCGCATCTGTTTGGACTCTCTCTAATTGTACCGCGCTGAGCCCGCGAGAGTGAAAGCCCACACAGTGAAGTGTTGATTGATACATATTTTTTTAGAGGTTTATTTAGTAGAGAACATGTGCGCATGAGCTGGGGGAGGGGTAGAGGGAGAGAGACTCTCAAGTAGATTCCCTGCCGTGCATGGATCCGGACCTGGGACTCGAGCTCACGACCCTGAGATCATGGCCTGAGCTGAAAACAAGAGTCCAAGCACTTAACCAACAGAGCCACCCGGATGCCCCTGATGGCGATTTTTAATCATCAGATGGGGAGTTTAGAAAAAAACCTGTGTGGGTTTTTTTTGGACGTAGACCCTCCCTCGCCTCCCCAGCCCTGGAAAAAATCTTTTTCTTGCCCCTGGTGGGATCTGGCCCTGCTTGCCAGCATCTCTGCCGTGCCTCTGACAGTGGGGAAAAGAAAGGCCTCCTACAACCCCAAAGACTAGGGGAGCTCCCGGGAGGCTGGTTGGAGCCACTCCTTTCTAGAGCCCTTTGCTGCAGGTGGGACCCACTCCTCACACGCGTCACGGCCCGGACCCTCCTATTTACGGTCAACATGCCGCTGCCTGAGTGGCTCTTACGGGCGGGTGACACGAGAGACGGGCTGCCTGTCTGCTGTTTTCAGTATCGAATAAGAGCCCTCCTTCTAAACCCTGAAAGTAAAATGACCATTCCTGAGAAATGTTTAATTGCCCATTGGGCTGCGAATGTACAACTTTTATTCTGGTTTTATTTCAGTTTTATTCCTGTTGGATTTCATCTTCAGGTGCTGTATTTTTACTGGAAAACGGGTGCCCAGAGAGGGAACGGTGGGGGGACCTTTGATTCTGGCAAGAGTGGTGCCCACATACCCACCAGCACGCTTTCCAAAGCCCACAGGTGCCTTGGTCGACTTGATTTTTGTCTTTGAGGCTCGTGTGACTTCTAATTTCAGTTTATTCATCTCACGATGGCAGCCATGTGTCAAGGGAGGGGTAGGAGGAACTCGGCTAGCAGCATCTGTTGAGTGAATCTGAGGCATGCGTAGATCTAACGGGAAAGTTCCAGGCGGACCAACGCGGCGAGAGCACCTTTATGTTTCTCTCCCCAAGTCGGGTTAGGACCGGGGCAGCGCGGCTTCTCTCGCTTCTGCAGAACTGAGCTATTCCGGACGCACCGGATGGCTGGGGAAAGGGTTAACTCGGGGTGCTGGGGCACCGCTCCCTCGGCTTCCTTCGCTCCCTGGTCTGCTTTTTATCAAGCCAGCATCAGTGGCTTAATTTATTTCCATAGTTACCTCGTGTCTTTGAAAGCCAGTTATTTGTCCTCACAAATCTTAGCCCACATCTGAATGACAGGAAGGGAGCCGCAGGGCACAGAATCTCTGCGGAAGGCGCGGTGGTAATTCTTTATTCATTCGCTTCAGTCGGCCTTGTGGGAATAAGCAGTGACCTTTTCAGTTCTTCCGTGGACAGGGAGACAGCTCTCCTGGAAAGGGATCTCCCGTCCTACATGTCTTTAGGATGGGGTGACCCAGTCTTCGCTTCCGAAGTGGACAGAAGCTGGCCAGGAAATCGGGGGTTTCTCACGGGAGCAGAGCCCCCACTTGAGCTGTGTGTCGGGGAACGGGGGTCATCCCCACAAAAGTCAGAAGTCCCCGCTTGCGTCACTCCCTGCGCGCATCTAATAGCTGAGCAAGACAGACCTAAGGACTAAACCCAAGAATTTTGTTTTGTCTACGAAATGGTGGACAGTCAGCTCCCTAGTACACTTTAGCAAATGTAAGGCGTCCTTCCGTTTACTGATGTTCACTTACTGTGCCACCTTTCAGAAGATGATTGAAAAGGGAGATGCCACCTCTTGGCTCCTCTGACGATCGTTTGTACCCTTCCGGGTCCCCTACTCTGTGTCAGGCAGAGGGAGCCTGAGTTTTAACAGCCCTGAGAATCGGGCTTGCGTTGGTCTCTATGGCAAAGATAAGCTAGTTGTAGTAAAGGAACAGGATTGACTTTCCGTGATGATTTAGGGACTATGGAGCTTCTCCGCTGGTGTGCAGGTATATACTATGAACATAACTTTTATTGCTTTGCACTCTTTCCTGGGGACTCGATATATGACTCTCGGTCTTCTTTCAATTGGAGTAACTGCTCCCTGATGCCCCATAGAGGACGGCCGTGGGCTGGGGTGATGCAAAGGGGAGAGTAATGGGCTATGTCGCTGAAGATTTGCTCTATCAGATGTATCTCTGCTTAGCACTGAGACGAGGGGCTGACTCAGATCTTCGTGACTAATGTCACTTGAGTCTCTGTCCATTTAGGAGACATTGTGGGGAAGGAGAAAGGGCACTGGTGATCTGCCTATCACTCAGTGACCCTGGGCCACCGGACAACTTTCCTTCGGAGGTGGGCGTTCGTGGGGTGGGGGGGAGGCAGGATCTGCCCGCTGTGCCCCGCTGCCTTGGGGCTGAGCCCTGGGGCAGAGATGCTGCCCAGCACTTTCCGCTGGGCAGTGCACTCCGCGGCCTGGAGGTGTCCGGAGTGGTTGGCTCGCTCTGTCGCCATGGGTGAGCCACTCCGTCTTTGAACCCCCACTCTCTCATCCAGCATGAGGGTTTGGACTGGCCAGCCTTTGAGTTTCTTTCCAGTTTGCCCATGTGGTTTATTCCCTACGTGCTTATGAAAATGCCAAAGGGATTTAAAAGAACAAAAAACCCATAGCTACAGTGGTTTTAAAGCAAACACAGCACCTGGGCTTGGGATCAAGAACCCTATATAAGCACGTGTCCCTGTGGGCACGGAGCTCTCTGCTGTTAAGCCACAGACCGACCATTCCACCCATGCGGTGTGATCCTGTGCTCCTGTGACGGGCGTCCCCACCTAAGTCTATGCCAGCAGGACTGGACACACCCCTGGCACTCAACATAGGCCTGTTGTCCTGAGTTTGGGGCAGGTTAATTAGATTCCCTGGCCCTCTATGTAGTCACCTGAAAAATGAGAGTCCCGCCAGCTACCTCACGGAGCTGCAGTGAGAATCACAAGGGACCCCCTTGCTAGTTTCCTACTTACGGTCTGGGGAATGCCAGAGCCTCCTGGTAATAAGAAGCTACTCGAGATGTGTCCTGCCAGGTGGCCCTGGCCAGTTACCAGGGCTGCAGACTGAGCATTGTTGCCGTGGTATTTCCACGAGCTTTGACAAATACATTTTTTTTCCAAGGAGTGTGTTGAAAGGGGGTGAGAAGCCTATGTTTATGTTAGGGCAGCTACGAGCATTGCCATATTCCATTCTTCCCCCGAGATGTGCAGGAGTTGCTGGAAAAAATGAACTGTCTGTGAGTTCTCCTCTCTCAGTCTCCTGGAAGTTTCTTTATTCAGTATCCGGCAGTGCAGTGTAGGGCTTGGGGTTGTGAATGGGGTTCTTTTGCCCGAATGAGTAAAGAGCACAGAGCAGCCAGCTCTAGGCTAGAGACCCTTCCATTTGATGCCCATCTGAGCTGCTGTTTTGAGCCGGCGTCTTTCCTGTTTGCCTGGTTGTCTCCGAGCCCTGCCTGGCGAATGACAAGCTCATCTCGGGTCATAGTTAGGGAAGTTTTGCATGGGACGGTAGGAGGAGGGCTGTCTGGGAATCTGGCATGATTTTGAGATGCTATTTGTATTTTTGCTAGTCTCTGGAGCACATGAAGCAGTTAAAAAAAAAGGGGGGGGGGGAGTATGAATGACCAGGAACTTTTGGAAAGATTCTATTTAAAGCCACATGTGTCCTTTGGCTTCCTGGGGAAGGTGGCGAAGTTTGCGGGGAAAACCCTGGACTGAGCAGCATAGTCCCGAGTGAAATGAGCCCCAGAACACTTGACAAGTCACTTTTTCGTGCCTCTGTTTCCTCACCTGTGAGATGGTGAGGTAGTCATGGGCCCTTATCAAGTCATTGAGCTGATGGGCGTAAGTGCTTGGAGAATTGAGTGTAACTTTAAATGAAGGTATTGTCCTGATTTTTTAGCCAAGCCTGGAGGAGAAGAGCCCTTCCAGGCTGAGTGACTGGGGACTCGGGACTCCTTGGGCCTCACTTGGTTCCTGTCCAGGAGCCAGAGGGTCTGGGGGTGGGAAGACACAAAGCCTGGAGATGTTCTAAGCTATTCTGCCTAGAGGGTGGCCGCTCAGCCAGCATCGAACCCCCTCCCAGGGCAGCTGGGATCGGGAAACTGCCTTCACTCTCCTGTCCCATCCATAGGGCAGTAGCCAAGCGGTCCGCAGGCACAGAGAGGAAAGAAGGAAGTGAGTGAGGGAGGAAATGCTTTCTGATGCCCCTTCTGTGTCCCCTGGAGCAGCTAGCTGATCATCCACATCTCATTCTGTCCTCCCTCCTGCGCTGGCAGGTGGGCGGTGGCCTTCTCGGCTCCCATGGGAGGGCCGGATGTGACACTCAAAGACCAGGGTCTTCCCACCGCCCCCGTCCACCGGGGATGCAGAGCCCTGTAGGGACTGCGGTCTTTCCGAGCAATCAGGCTGTTGAATTTTTGCACGGAAAACGAGGACTGTTTTTCTAAGCTGGCCTCATTAGGGTCAACGTGAAGACAGTCTCGAATATTTTCTTGCATCCCAGTGCCTCTCAGACGTAGTCCCATTGAGTCATTTGATGACCTTTTACTGGAATCATTTGCTGGCCATTGTCCCTTTGGAGAAGCTCTAGCGAAGACAGTAATTAAAGAATTAAAAAAAAAAAAAAGGGAACCGGGGGTTGTGTATTTTAGACATGCTCTGTGTTACTTGCCAATATTGTGTAAACATTTATTGCAGAGAAATTTCTGTCCAGGGTGGCAATCCTGAAATGTATTCACGTCCCAAGGCAGTCAAACACGAAAAGGTCACATAGGAAGCACCAACTATATGAATTTTCAGAAAAGTCGACCGAACACTTATCCGCCTGATCCCAAAGGGCAGGCAAGAGAGACTCCGTATAAAGCCTTAGAAAAATACAGAGTCGCCAAATGTTCCCCATGCTTCTATTTTGCAGAATTGGCTATCCGATTCCAATGTTTGCGGGATTCTGCATCATGTTCGTGTCAACAATTAGTAAGCGTCTGCTGTTTGCCTTTTGCATGTGGGTCATGGGATGGGCTCCGAGGACCCCACACTGGGAATCGAAGCTGCAACCCCGGGGCGGGGGGGGGTTGTGTATTGGCCACAGTTGCAGAAGGGGGTCAGTCGAGCTGTTCGTGGCACAAAAGCGCCGTCAGGTTAAGGGCTGGCCTCACATGCCCTGGCGAGCCGGAGGGTCGGAGGGCGGGGAGGTCCCTGCGTCAGCCTGGCACTGACGCGCGGCCGGGCCGCTCCCTCCGCAGTGTTCGCCTTCTCCAGCAGCTACGCCTTCCTGCTCATCGCCAGGTCACTGCAGGGCATTGGCTCCTCCTGCTCGTCTGTAGCTGGTAGGTGTGCAAAAACCCCCCGGTAAGTCTGTGTCCTGGGGCGGGGGCGGGGGGCGTCAGCCTTGCCCCGGCTGGCCAGCCCCTTGCAGAATTAGCTGGAATAATGTAGGGAATCACGGGCTTCGTGGTGGTGCCTGGGGAGGCGTGCTTAGGGAGGGTACCGCTTTTTCCTTGTTTTCTGCTCAGTCTTCCATTGCTGTGAATCTGGCCGATGCGGGAGATCACAGGTCTGGGCTGGAGAGGGAGGGCGAGTCACAGATGATTTCTTTCGGTGCTCCCTGGAGAGCTTGGCGGTTGACCATCTCTTCTCCTGTTTAGGGATGGGCATGCTGGCCAGTGTGTACACGGATGACGAAGAGCGAGGCAACGCCATGGGCATCGCCCTGGGAGGCCTGGCCATGGGGGTGCTAGGTGGGCAAGGGCCACCTGGAGGCCGTCCACGGGGAGGGTCCTGTCTGCCGTCGGAGGAGGGCCACAGTGCTCCCTGAGTCTACTCTGAGTCTGTTCCCTTGTTATTCCCCACTTGCATGGAGCCTGTGAAAACCGGCGGGCCCTTCCTGACCTGGAAGGATGGGGGCTCCCCGGCCTCCACCTCCCAGCCTGCTGGGTGACCTCGGGCAAAAGAAAATCCCAGACCTTCGTGGGTGCAGATGTAAAATGAAGGCTGAAACAGGACGGTCTGCGAAGCCCCCTTCTCTTGGGCATTCTGAGTTCCCATCCCACCTGAGGACCTTCGTGCCTCGCTACCTTCCAAGTCTGCCTCTCCCCCGTCCTGGCTGGCCTCTCTGTTGGGGGCAGATACCTTCCCTGAGAGGAGATTTGGGTCCCCTGCCTTCTCTGTCGCATTCCCGGCCTTCACTCGGGAGCCCAAAGTTCTGTCCATGCTGGTTTATAAGGACCAAGGTCCTCCCTGACCCATTTTCCTGTGCTCCTTAAGCAGCACAGTCGTGTGGCCTGGGTCTGGTTTCTCTCTGGTCTTCACTTTTGGGGTGACCCTGATAGGCTCTTGCCCACGTCTTGGGTATAGAACCGCTTGGAGGAAGTTGCCGGGGCAACTTGACCCGGATAGATTATAGGGTGGCCACCCCAAATAGTTTTTGGAACAAAGTACAAATTCAAGAAACAAATGGATGGTTCTGGTGGAGTCGGGGGGCGGGGATCAGTCCCAGGGCCTGGAACCAGCCCCTCTTTCTCTTCCTTGCAGTGGGCCCCCCCTTTGGGAGTGTGCTGTACGAGTTTGTGGGGAAGACCGCTCCGTTCCTGGTGCTGGCTGCCCTGGTGCTCTTGGATGGAGGTGAGTGCATGTGGGCACCTTGGCCATGACCTTGGCGGCCGTGACCTGTGTCAGCAGGTGACCCATTTCAGCAGGTGCTTGTGCCCACATCTCTTTTTTTTTTTCTCCCCTCCCTCTCATAGCTATTCAGCTCTTCGTGCTCCAGCCGTCCCGGGTCCAGCCAGAGGTGAGCCCCTGGGGGAGGAGGGGGCGGCGGTGGCCCCATCCACTTTTCTAACCCCTGTTTTTTTGCTGACAGAGCCAGAAGGGGACGCCGCTAACCACACTACTGAAGGACCCGTATATCCTCATCGCTGCAGGTGGAGCTCCCCTCAGTCTCCCCGATTCTTCTCTGCCCAAGCGTGGGGGGTGGATGGCGAGAACCCGCTTTGCTGCTGGAAACGCTGGGCTGTAGAGAACCATGAGCGGGCCAGAGGTTATACACGCGTCACAAGGAATGACTTTCTTCCACCATTAATCTCCGATCCTCAGCCAAGTTCCTTTCCTGGTTTTCTTTTGGGGCAGAGAGGTCTGGGTCACAGAGATGCCCTGACCCAGAGCTTTGTTTGTGTCCGTGGCCGTCACTGTTTGGCCTTGAGCTTCTGGAAGGAGTCCGTGGCCTCACTGCAGGCATCGTAAGCGGGGTGTCTGATTGCCCTGGGCACGCGGGAGGAAGGGCTGACGGCAGAGCCCCAGAGGACAGCTCCCCTCCCGGGGAGAGGTCACGCGGTGCAGCACCGGGGAGGCTGCCGGGAAACCCCCTTTGTCTACAGAAGGTCCCAGCTTCAGGTTCTTGGCCTAGATGGGCTCAGAGGAAGCCCCGGTCCTATGGTTTGTGGGACGATAATGGGCCTCATTCATCCAAGAGACTGTCCTGGCTGGACCCTCTCGGTGAGGCGGGCCTGGGGCTGCCTGACGGGGGGCTGGCCTTATGCTGCCTGGGCCTGGACACTGGTCGGCAGCGGCCCTTGGGGTCCGGCCGGGAGAGGGCAGCCCCGAAGCGTAGCACAGACGCAGGTAGGGTGAGATTCGTGTAAGCAGCGGTCTCGAGTGCGGCTAGCGCTGTGGGAGTCTGGCCGAACTGGATGGTGCCCTGCCTACGAGCATTCCGGCTGAGACTTGCCGTGCCCCAGGCCGGCTTCGTTGACGCCTTCTGCTGCTGGATTTGGTGGGGGAGGGGGGCACCTGTGTCCCCCGTGTCACCCGTGTCACCCGTGTCAGCCTGGTCTAGACCCTCTCCATCAGGCCAGCTGCCCCCAGTGCTGCAAACCTGATGTGGTGACTTCCTTATGCAGGGGACCTCTCTGTGCCCCCAGCACGATGCAGGGACTGTTCCAGTGCCCAGACACCCAGGGAGCCTGGGCTGTTTCAGGTGGCGTGAGGAGGTGTGCAGTGAGAGCGGGACTCCCCACGGCCCAGCGCCCACTGCCTCGGGCTTTCTTTGACCCTCTCCCACCGCCTCACCCCGACTCAGGAAAGATCCATCCAGCACTGACTATCAGGCTTTCACGCCTCCCGGCAGCCTCGGCGGAAGGCGCTGGGGGCCAGGTGCTGTCTTACTTGTTCTGGTGGGATTTTAACTTATGAAGGTGACTGAGTGATGACCCAGAGAGGTCAGTGCTAGTGAAAGGAAAATTTTACTACGATGCCACTCAGGGCCCCCTGGGGAAGCAGCAGGTTCCCTAGACCAGAGGCTGGCCTGGGAAAGGCAAGGCAGGGCTGGGGGAACAGCTTAGGATTGGCAGGCTTTGGGGCTGGGGCCGTCCCCGGGTGCCTGGCACCTGGCCCTGGGGGGGATTTGGGGCAGGGGTGTCAGTCTGCTGTGTGAGAGGTGGACAAGGAGGGGTTCAGAGTATGGGCCCTGGGTCGCAGGGGAGACACAACAACCGTATCAGTCTGACCCTACTTGCTGGACGGCAGGTAGACCAGCTGCGAATCTGGGAGGACAGCGGGCGGGTGGCGGGAGCCAGTCATGTCGGCATCCTTTCTCTGTCCCGTCTCTAATGCCAAGAAGCATAAAAAACCTTTCTTCATTATGTGAGCCCCTTAATCACCAGTGCACAAAGTTCTTTGACTCAGGATTCTGGCAAATTAGAGGCTCCCGGGGACACGGCCCAGGAAGCTCCCAGCGCCTGATGGCACTACCTTTACCAAGGGTTCTGGTTAACAGGGCGGTTGGTGATGGATATTCGAAGAGATTCCTTATATGGATAGTTGATTAAAAAAGAAAAAAATCCCTCAACAGCCCATCTGTACTGAATGCACTGGATATGGGGACATCCCAAGCATCTTTAGAGATGTCTGTGTTCATCGCCTGGTAAAACTTAGGCGCGGGAGCCTCCAGCTGCTGGGGTCTGTGTGTGGTCTGGACGTGGCCCACACTGGTGGGCGGCCTCAGGCAACTTACTTTGCTAATAAATTGGAACTCTGTCACCAGTAGGTTGGGATGGGTAATCAAATGACCTCGAAGGCTCCCTCCGATTCCTTAAGGACTCTGGGATTCTAGTTTGAAAACAACGTTTCTTAATACTTTGTTTAAATTTAATGTTTAATTTTAGTTATTAGCATTTCATTTTAATAGATTTAACTTAATTACTATTTAGTAACGGTGATGATGATAGTAATAATAAACCCAACCTTCTCACTCTCCCCTTGACCCGTTATTTATCTTTTCCTCACAAAAGTAGAAGTTCTGGGCCTCCAAGTGGATTGTTCTGGCTGTGGGCATGTGGGGCTTAACCGTGTTTGGAATCAGAGATGCTCAAGACCCAGAACGGAAGCACGCTAACCCTCTTCCTCCCTTGCAGGGTCCATCTGCTTCGCAAACATGGGGATTGCCATGCTGGAGCCAGCCCTGCCCATCTGGATGATGGAGACCATGTGTTCCCCCAAGTGGCAGCTGGGTAAGGACTGGAGCGGGTGCTTCTGATTCTAGAACTTTTGTCTTCAGGGCGAGTCCTATCATTGTAGCCCTGCCCAAGCTGCCGGTACCAGGATGATAAAATGGTGGTTTCTGAATGACACTTAATGGGGTCTGTGCTTAGGGTAGCAATGTGCTTTGGGGTCTGTTTCAGCTCAAGTTTTTTTTTGTTTTTTTGTTTTGTTTTGTTTTTTAATCATCCCTGATAGATACAGAATTATCCATCTGGATAGAGGCATCAGACCTGGGCAGAAACGAGAGCACAAAATTACATTCGGTGTCTC
Source organism: Potos flavus (assembly GCA_028534135.1). Classification (NCBI taxonomy): domain Eukaryota; kingdom Metazoa; phylum Chordata; class Mammalia; order Carnivora; family Procyonidae; genus Potos; species Potos flavus. The sequence continues at coordinate 11,439,776 of CM052894.1, read as the reverse complement.
CCCATGTTTCTGAATTAGACTAGTTATGTTAAATGTATGTGGACAGCAATAAAATTTTTGTGAAAGAGGCTAACAAGCAGGATTTAAGAGGATTAATTTTAACACTTCTAATTTAGAAAGTAGTACATACTTTATTATTAAAAAAACAAAGTATATAGATCAAGGAAATCAGTCTTAAAATCTCATGCTCATCTTTCCTTCCAGCCCAATCCTCTATGATATTCATTGTTAATAGTTCTGTGTCTTTTTCCAAATGGTTCTTCATTTATCGCCATGTGTGAGATGCTTAAAAGCCCAACCCAAATGGAATCTTGCCAATTGTATCACTGTGTAACCTCTTGTTTGTTCATGTTTCCATGTCAGAATGGGTAGATTTAATTTTCAAAATTAATTACATTTAAATTTTTAATCAGTTACACATGTAATTAATGTTTAAGCAAAATAACATTACTAGAATTATAATGGGAAAGCCAGCAGTCTTTGCCCCATGCCTCCCCATCTCCAACCCCCTTCCTCAGATTTGATCACCTTCAATGCTTTTAGATATTTCTTCTGCTAATTTATGTCTCTAAATAATATGTGTAACTCCTTTTTCTTTTAAGTTCTCTAATTTCTGACATTGTCTACCAGCTCCCTAAAAATGTAGATGGAGATTTAATGCCGTTATTATTCTACGTGAAAATACCAAACAACCAACTCACCTGTTTTTCTCAACTTCTGTTTTCCTAAAACAGTTATATTACATTTGTTGCTTAATTGGCATTCAGCATGGACATTATTATGACTATGTAAATATTGTTCAAAGAAGAGCTATATAGAATTTTGTGATTATTTCTTTTTACAAACTTTTGCTTTTCCTGGAGTTAGTTATTGCCATGTCTTTCCATTTTCTTAGTTTTCAATATAGCCTTTATGAACATATTCCCAAACTCTCTGGCAGAGGTGAAAGGCCCTCTAAATATGGC
>CM052894.1:11403976-11438311 GCA_028534135.1 Potos flavus | reverse complement strand
CTTTCCTGTTTGATTACTGGAACTTTAGGACATTGGATATCTGGACAGCTGGTTCCTGCACACACACCTTTTTCTTTAAGAATTTATTGATTATCCTTCCTGGGGATTTATTTTCTTTTCATAGTTCCCTTGGCTTCTCAATTGACGTCTTTGAGTGGAGACTCTCAGTTCCAAGTGAAGCTGCCATTTCTAGTACCCCCAACCTTCCCGCAAGTAACTTTCTAGCCCCTCTGCGGCGGCGACTTGCCCGGTGCGGCTTCCTGGTTCGGGCTTGTCGCTACCCCAGTCCTTGTGGGCGCTGCGCTGAATTGCTGCGTTCTTTCATCACATAATCCTTCCTTAAAAAGTCCCGAATTGCTTGGGGCGCGGCAGGATGGGGTGGGCTGCTAATGGCTGTGGGGTTTGTCTTTGGGGCGATAAAAGTAGTTTGGAAACAAAGAGTGCTGATGGTTGCACAACAATCCTCTGACTCTTCTAAAAACCACAGACCGTGTGCTTGCAAAGGGTGCGTTTTAGGCATATAAATGAGGTCACAAAACAAAATCAAAACCCAGCCCCGGATAGCAAGGGGCATTTCAGGGACAGAGGAAGGATTCTTGGAGCAAAACTAAGGCTAGTTCTTAGACCGAAATTTAGCTCAGAACTTCCTGGCAAGGGAGATACCAGAGGAAAGAGAGACTCGAAGCTCCCAGGGAAGGCACACCACTCTGCAGAGGGGAGGACTTTTTCTAACCGGGAGTTAGTGAAAAGCAGTTTTCTAAAAGCTGAGGAGATGCTCTTCCTGTCTTGGTGCCAATGCCAGCTGCCAACACCATGGTCGCCCCCCTCCCCCCCCGTGGTGCTTTGGGCCTCCAGGTGTTTCCAGCAGGCGCCCCTCGTCCCGGGGGCACATGGTGTGCGCACCGCGGGGTCCATGGAGCTCCTGGGCTGAGACCCTTTGCTGGTGTTTCCGACGTCCCCACCTAACTGACTTCTCTTCCTGACTGAGTGCATCTTGGCCACTCAGGGCTCCCCCCTCCCCCCGGCTGCTCCGTCCTCTTCCTCTCCGGTCACACCCGAGGCTTTCCTTACAAGGTCCTTAAAGCCCATCAGAGGCCCTGGGCCTTCCGGTCAGATAACAGGCCGCAGGCCCCCGATTTTATCAGGAGATCCTCTCACAGGCTTATCTCCGAGGCCACATGGTCACAGTCTGCTCACCTTTCCACCGTGAGATCACTCCCTTCCAGCCTCAGACAGAGACCTGTGTTTCTTCAGGAGAGTCCCGTGGCCCTAGTGTTCTGCCCAGTCCTCCCCGGTGGCAGTGGAGCGCACCGCCTGTGCGGGCCCTGCCGCTCGCAGCCCAGCCCTCCCGGAGCCCTGCAGGGCTCGGGGGCCTTGGGGTGAGGAGGGCCCCGCGGGGGATGCGGTCCGAGGACTGAGGGTGGAGGCGAGGCCCGGCCGGCGGGAGGGGGCACGGCTGTTCTCGGGGGACCCGGGCAGCCACCCCTCCCTGTGCGAGGCCGCGTGTGAGCTCTCTCCAGTCCAGTGTGAACAGGGAAGGCCTTCCGTTCCTCTGCTTCCCTCGGCATTTCTGGAAAAAGGCCGTGAGGTTTGAAGTCCAAGCAGAGCAATCTTACCAGCCGCCCCGGTGATGCATGATTGCTGTTGTTGAACGCTGTGGTTTTGGCCATAATTTTTAGAGAAGTAGATGACGGCACCGATGTTCCAGAGGGCTCCCTGTGAGCCCGTCCCCGGACACCACTGCCGCTTGGGGTCGGCCCTCAGTTTGGGTTGGTGGGGAGAGAGTCCTTTCATGGCATCTCTCTTTCCCTCAGGTCTGGGGTCAGATGACCTCTCCCCATCGCCGGGAGCCTTAGGGACTCCGTTCCTGGTGAGGCCTACAAACCCCGAAAGGGAACGTAAGCTCCGGGAATGGGGCCCGGAGAAGAGTGCAGCCAGACTCTTTCTTCGGGTTCTTCAAGGAGGTGTGGTGGTGCCGTGCACGATGGAGGATAGGATGCCGGCCTGCTCGGCACGGGCACCGCTCCGCCCCCGGCCAGCCATGACCTTCGGGCACGCCCGGGCCCGGCCTGGCTGGGTGCCCGAGACACAGAGGATTGCCCGTATGCTGTGGCTCCGGGATGTGAGGACTTCAGCCTCCCAAGCCTCCCTTGGGAGAGGCCAAACCAGGACCGTGCGCCATTCTGGTTCTGGAATGGGTCCTCAGGAATGGGTCATCCGGAGCTCGGAAGAAGCCCACGGACGCATCCCCACCATCTGTCCTGGGGCTGCGTGTCCAGCATCAGCCCCTGGGGGCTCCACGGTGGGTGGAGCCTCGCCCTCTCGTGTCCGCCGAGCCTGGGGCCAAAGCCAGGCTTTCCCTAAAAGCTCAGGGTGAGTGGACGGTCCCCGTGGGTGAACTTTCTCGTAGGTGCAGGGGCGAGTGCGGAGGTGCGGGCACCCCTGTGAGGAGAGCAGGGCCCCAGCAGAAGGAGAGGCTCCCACGTGTGGCCCCCCGCAGTGTGCGCAGGCCGGCCGGTCCCCACGTTTCTCCTTGTGTCGGGAAGACGCAGACAAAGACTTCTTGTCGCATTCGCAGGGGATATGGGTTCGGGGAGGGTCAAGGTTGGCCCGTTGGTGACAGATCCAAAGATCTCCCCAGGCAGCAACGAAGGTCTGAAAGGGACTAGGAGGAATCCCTTTGGTGAGAAGGTAGAGTCCTGCCCTTGGGTGGAAAACATCCCCCGGAGGCTGGCGGGGACCTGGTGGGGGTGCGGGTCAGCGCGCCGTGAGCCCCGCGAGGGCTGCGTGAGCGGCAGCTCCCCGGGGCCAGAACAGGCGTGACTGCCTCCCGAGCCCAGAGTGACCCGGGGCCAGACGGTGGAGCCAGCCCCGTGAGTCGGGCCTTCCTCGGGTGGGAGTGGTCACGTGTTGTGCACCCAGCAGGGAGCTGCGCGGGGTCAGTCCTGGGCTCTGTGTTTCAGGGTAGAGGAGTCACTTGAACTTGTCCGGGGCGGGGGGGGGTGGGGGGTGGGCGTTGATGCTCAGTCACCGGGAAGGACCCGGAACCTTGGCGGTGGTTCGCCCGGGAAGCCAAACCGTGCTGCTGGCCCGGCTGGGGAGGAGGTGGAAGGCTCCGGAAAGCACACCAGGACCAGCGGGTGGAAGGGATGGGAAGCTTCCGGCCTGGGGTCAGGACACCAGCCCCTCGCGGGAGCCGTCCTTGAAGAGCCGTCTGGAAGAGCAGTGGGCTCCCAGCCCGGGGCCCTCTGAGCAAAGCCAGGTGGTCTCCTCTTGGGACGCCAGGCAGGCTGCTGCGGGAGGCACACTGCGCTTTCTAGGTTTCTTAGAGTCCCTAGAAGGGGCTCTGTCGGTCGTGTGATGCGCTGGGGCCCCCGCAACGCCGAGGAGGCCGAAGCCGCGGCAGGTCAGCGCTCGGGGCTTGGAGCCTGAGGTCCGAAGCGGGAAGTCAGGAAAAGAGGGTTCTGGCTCCAGACCACACTGCCGCCTCTCACCCCCAGGGGGCTGGACAAAGGTGGCCCTGCCTTCAAGGGACAGTGGCCTCCCTCAGTACCTTTGGTTCTGTGAAGTCTATGTCCTCACACGGGATTTTTTCCCTAAGTGCTCAGCCGTGTCCTGAGCACTGTCTGGGTGCCTCCCGGAGCTGCGCGATGGGGACAGGTGACGTGCCCCCCCCCCCACTAGGAGCTCACTGCAGTCTGGGGCAGGCCAGGCCGCCAGGGTGAATGCCAGTAAGGAGCTCTCAGGGAGGGACAGGGCGGGGGGCTCGGACGGGGAGGGCTAGCTGCCCTTTGAACCTCAAAGCCTTCCCGTGGGCTGCATGCTGTGGGAGCGGTCGCTGTTTCCTGGGCTCTGGGAGGTTGCGGTGACCCATTGGAGCCCCCGCTAGTCCCTGCCGAGCTGAAAGGAACATCTTGTTTCTTGCCTGACTTCCGGTGCTTTTTCCTGGATCGGCATGAAACTGGAGTTTACTGCCTGAGCGGACTTGCCGTCTGTGGAAAATAAGGCGCGTCCACGTGTGGGTCCCACGGGTGAGCTTGGCCCCCCGCTGGTAAGTCAGGCAGCTGTAGCTGATCCGGGGCTTCCTCTGGAGCACGCCGGTGACCCTGCTTTGAGGCTTTGCTCCTGGAGTCAGGATTCACCAGGAAGCAGGGCTCCTGGCCGGGTTCTGTGCAGTCCGCTTCCGTGGGCTCCAGTTAGCGGCGGTGTCTGTGGACCAAGTTCAGCCCGTAGGTGTTCAGTCCATAGGTGGGTTTTGGTTGGCTGTCTCAGTGTCAGCCTGCAAGGGCTGTCTGTGTTAAACATTTAGTTGCCAACATTTACGAATCCCAAGAGGTTTCATGTAAGAACCTCGAGTTCAGGCTTTTCTAGAAAAATGGGATCTTCCAATTTGGGACCTCAGTCCCACAGCAGTACTGTCTGGGAGGAAGAGCAGCTGCCTTCTTCGAGGGGTTTAGGCCCTTTCCCCCCCATGTTTTGTTTCTCGGACATTGAGGCCCAGCGTTGTGGCTCTTTGTCATGGCACGTGTGCTGTTACATATGCTTTGCTGCTTCCTTCATTTACCCCCTCTCCGAACCCCGTAAACACCCATCTTGAGACCAAGGCTTTCATGATTTCTTGTCTTCAGACTAACTCTACGATGTCGTGTTCAAGGTTAGGCTTAGTTTCCAGCTGCTTCGGGAGCTTCTGGGTTCCCAGAGCACCGTGTTTGTACCTGTGTTAGTCCCTGACGTCGCCCCGTCCCAGTTCAGACGTCATCTGACTCCTTCCTTTGGAGACGTGCTCATGGCGACCAGAGCCACATCGTGGTCACTGTCTTCGCTGTAGCCCTGAGCCGGGCCCGTGCTCTCAGTCATGTTTGCTGAATCTGATTACACCCAGCAGTCATTCAGCCGCCTGTATGACAAGTGTGACGGAAATGGTTTCCCGGAACATGAAAATGAGATTGCTCTTTATTATTATTTCCCAGATCACCAAGGCTAGGATGGTTTGGTTTTGGATTTTGCTCTCGAACCTAATCTAAAGTCCCTCCTGTGCTGGCAGACTCAGCCTCTCGGGAGGATTTGACAGGTTGCATTCGTGCTTAGAGATGTGCAGGGAGAAGCCGCTGTGTCCTCGAAGGGGGCGACGTCCCACTTGTCTGTGTGCTGCTGAGCTGCCAGGACAAGAGAGGCCCCGGGCCCCGTGCGTTTCGAGAGCAGTGCCTACCTGCTGACCGTCTAGTATCTGGCATGCGCGTCTAGCTTGTGCAGTCATGGGATCAAGGACAGAGCAACGTTCGCCATTTGCGGGCAAGGCTTAGAACCAAACCTGGTATAACTGAGTCCAAGAAAAACACCAAAAGTATGGCTAGTTGGAAGAGCCTTCTTTGGAGAAGAGATTGTTGTCCTGATAACAGATGGAGACCACACAGAGCTGATGTGGACAGATTCCCCAGCAGCCAGGCAGGCGGGACTCGAGGGGGGCTTTCTGTTCAATGCACGGATGACGTTCAAGGTGACCACTGCCACCCGTGGCTGGAAATCGGCACAGGCTTGGCCCCAGGGATGCCAGGTCTCTGGGAGAACGTCAAACCTTGGATGTGTCAATGTCCATCACGTGACTCGGTCACAAAAAAGGACCACGTGGGCATTTATTTTTTCAGATATGGAAAGACGTTCATAATGCTCGTTGGAAGAAGCAGGACGTAGAACAATAACGTAAACCCATGTTTTGTTTTCTTTTCCTTAAAATCCCATGTGCACGTATTTATCTGAGAATGTACGAACTTGTATGTACAAACTTACGGGAGGAGATCCTCATGCTCATTCTCTGAGTAATGGGGTTTCGGATGATTTTAACTTTTTTTCTTGGTCCTTAACGTCCCGCCCCCTTTCTTTTTTTAACGCTAGTGTCTTCCTTCTGTGGTAAAGTAACACGGGGCGAGGCCGGGGACGCGCGTGGGGTCCCAGTGGCCCCGCTCCCGCGGCAGGAGCCGCCCGTGTCAGGCCACGCGTAGCCACCACCGGGCAGAGGTGGAGGCAAGATAGAGCTGTTGATAGAGGAACTAATTTCATTTCTGGGGTGTCTCAGCAGCTTTGTGAGGACGGATCGGGCCCATGGGGTCCAGTCTGGATCCGTCAGCCACCGGATATTAGCTGCTTGCGAGCAGGTCCCGGGGCTTCTCTCTTCGGTTCTAATCGCCATCGTGGTGTCTGATAGTTATTACTTTTTCCAGCACTTGACTGATGATCAATACTGATAAGATGTCCTTTTCATAAATTTACAGGCATTGCTTTCTTGCCAGCTAGCATCTCTTATCTCATTGGAACCAATATTTTTGGGATGCTCGCACACAAAATGGGGAGGTAAGATGAAATGCGAACAGCGCTCACTCTCTTAGAATAATGTAGCTCTTTTAAGCAAATTTTGCATGTTTCTGCCTTAGTTATCACAGGCAATTGCTTTGGTTTCTATTGAAAATTTGGCCTGGGAAAAAATCAGAGCGGTCATTTATTAAAGGTGTTTTTTTTGTTTTTTGTTTTTTTTTTGGTAGGTGGCTTTGCGCTCTTCTAGGAATGATAATTGTTGGAATCAGCATTTTATGTGTGAGTAAAAGATGATATTTGACAAGTGGTAATGCTCTGTAAATAAAACTTTTGCTTTGGACAAGAATCCCTAGGAAGCCTTTTATAGCCGTTTAAAATTTGTTGGTATTTGGTTTTATGATATCTTCCATTTTTCTCTAATTTTTTTTTTATCATCTTAGACATTTTGGACAAGATTCTCCAAGGAATAGATTTTTATTTTAGGTCAGTTGGAGGTTATGTAGTATTTTTTTTGCATAATGTATATATCAGTGCCCACCCCCCCATCATCTTAAACATTATAATGTCTTAAAACACTTTCAGACAACTAGCCTGAAACAATAGCAAGATGTTTTCCTAGAATAAAACACCTACCAATGGCCGGTATGCACCGCAAGTAAGGCCTTCTGGTCTTTCTCAGAAGCGGAGTGTGGTCCAGGCTGATCTCAACTACGGCAGTCAGCGATTTTCCTTGGTGGTCACAACACCCATTTCAGCTTCAACTTTTAAAGACTTGGAGGTCCCGGTTGTCCCCAAACCCCACCCTCTTCCTTCTTCCCATTTCCTTCAGAAAGAAACAAGCACACCAGGCCAGAGAAAACATGTCCTTAAGATTTTCCCGGAAGATTTACAGTTGGATATTGCGATTCTCGTGTAATGTTTATTTCCTCCTACAGATTCCTTTTGCAAAAAACATTTATGGACTCATAGCTCCTAACTTTGGAGTTGGCTTTGCAATTGGTAAGTCACATAACCTTATGCCTAAATTTGAAACTTGGTTTTCCCCATGACTAAGAAAGATTTCCTCTTATTTGGGCAGCGTGTATTTCCTCAACCTAAAACTTCTGGAAGCTTAAGAGGAGGCTATGGGCAGCAAAGTTCAAGTACAGCCTGTCGATTATCTACAGATAGATACCTGCTTCTGTGTACTAGTCATTTATTATCAGAAAACCAGTATTTTTAAAAGGCTGATACTTACAGAAGCAAACAGATACTCCGTTGCTGGCCTCGGGCAAACAAGAGAATCTCTCGCTCAGAACGCGTTTGTTTGGGCTCAGGTCTGGGCACGGAACCGCTCCTAGGAACCAGGGAGGGCGAGGGCAGAGCCCTCACATGCGTTTTTTATAAGGTTTAGTACAGAAAAGGTGAACTGAGGCATTGATCACCACTGAGCTGTGGGACTTTTCACCGGCAAAGGGGACGATGAATCTTTGTAATGTGAGGAACAGTCCCATGTTAGGAATAATCTCGTGAACATTTTTGATAAATAGTATACATTTGTTTCTCCTTTGTAATATACACATGAGGCCTAATAAGAATAAATGCTAAATCCATCAAGAATTGAATCTTTGGTGCAACGGAAAGAGAGAAGGGAGCCTCTGCAGACTCCCCAGGCTGGGCCGGGTTTGTCCCTGTGCAGCACCTCATGGCGTCAGTGACAACTGTAATTCATGTTTCAACTCTTTGCCACCCGTCTAACTCTTCTGTCCATCTTGTTCACCCCATGGCCCCAGCGCCCTCCACGTGTTAGGGCATCAACAGATACTCATCGAGTAAAAGAAACTTCCCTCCTCTCCTTGCCGCTAGTACTCGGTGGAGGGGGGGCAGCGGACGTTGGAGTACAGCACTGGAGGTGTGCACAGATAATCTCATTTTAGCCGATCATTATCTGCACCATTTTACGGATGGGGAAGCCAGTGTTCGGAGAGAGAAGGAAAGGCCGTGCTCACCCTGCCAGGGACTTGAGCCCGGGACTCAGCACATACGCTCTTTCTTTATACTGCCTGTCCCTGACTGTTGAAGGAACAAGAGATTCTAATACTGGCATCGGTGTTGGTGTTTGTTTGAGCCCCAAATTAGCAGATCTCTTTCAGTCTCTTCCCTGAGCAGGGCAGGGTGATCCCTTAGCTCCATGTTCTGATTCCTTCCCATCGTCCCCAGTACTTTCCAACTTCTTCTTACGGTCCGTGTGTGAGGCGAAGGTGTGGAGTGGGAAGGGAGTGAGGCCTGTAGGTGTGCCCTCTGGGTGAGGGCAAGCGCCCAGTGGACCAGAAGAGAGTTAATTTGGAAAGTACCAACTGGAAGCAAGTGAGGGGGCCACACGGCCAGTAGTTGGCAGCCAGCACCCACTGGATGTGAAGCCTGGTCTCTGAGTCCCCAGAGGACGGGGGCCCTCCCTTGGCAAATGGGCCCTTCAGACCGTGGAAGGCAAGTGAGGTAAGGTGGAGAACAGGCAAAGGGGGCCTGGGTTCCAGTCCCAGCCTCCGCGACTCGCGGTCTGTCTTCAGTGAAGGGTATGTCTTGGGCAGCCTTTGCCTTGAGACTCACAGGTGGTAATGGCCACTGGGGAAGAGCTGGTGGGGATGTGAGGTTAGGACATAGTCCCTGATAGTCCCTGCATTTTCGGGTTACATCCGTTTTCCATAGACCATGTTCCCTGACTGTCCACAGGAATGGTGGATTCATCAATGATGCCCATCATGGGCTACCTGGTCGACCTGCGGCATGTGTCTGTCTACGGGAGTGTGTATGCCATTGCCGATGTGGCATTCTGTATGGGATATGCCATAGGTAAGGACGCTGCCTTTTCAAAACAATGTTTTAGCTTAATGCATGATCACGATGACTGAAAATTATTTAAACTTTTGTGTCTTTCTATCTGTGAGATATCTGGAGAGAGGTTGATCTAATTCTCTCTTTCCTGAAAGGTCCTTCTGCTGGTGGGGCTATTGCAAAGGCAATCGGATTTCCATGGCTCATGACCATTATTGGAATAATTGATATTGTTTTTGCTCCTCTTTGCTTTTTTCTTCGAAGTCCACCTGCCAAGGAAGAAAAAATGGTAAGAAAATTTTAGGACACAGTCGTGTTTCTTGATCATTTTAGCATGGTCTTCTGGATAGTTTCTTTGTGGCTTAGTTATAAAATATATTTCTGCTCCTTTTGGGCAGAACTCCCAAACATAAATGGTCAGAGTTCCTTTTGAGTTTATACCACATGGGCCATATTTCTTTTACTGTATCAAGAGTTTTATTTATAAATGTGAAGAATGAAATGATTTTTATACGTAGGTTAGCAGTCTGTACAGCTCTTTGTCAACCAGACATGGGGTAGTTCAATGTAATTTTCTTCAGTTCCTGAAAATCTTGAACATTATTTCTTTTTTTTGCTTCCTATGCCGAATCCTAAGATTAGCCATTTTTGGTGCTGTTTGCTTTTCTCCTAAGCCTTAAGCTTTCAGTAATAGTGTTTTAGTTCTTGCTGCAAAAGATTCTGGAGAGGGTTTTGGTGTAGATAGCAGAGCATTTTGGAAAACTATCATATATGTACCTCTGGGCACATGAAAGCATGTGTAACCTTTAAATTCACAATTTCATAACCAGAATCGTAACCAGATGAAAGATAAAGAATTGAGTATAAGGTGTTCCTCTTCTGAACAGATCCACTTATTGATTCTAAACTTGAATTTTGAAATGCAATAGTCATGTTAACCTGACGGCCTTCATACCTGGCGGTGGAGTTTTTAAAACCTCACATGGTGACAGATTGTCATCCAGCTGGAAGAAGAGTGGTTTACATTAAGAATGAATGAGATAACCGAGGCAAGGAGAGACAGTATTTGCGCTTATGAGGTTCACTTGTGATGTTCTCCTGGGGCTACATTAGAAGTTCTTTCTGATGGTTGAACTGAAGTGGGTCTTGATGCTTTGGCATTTCTCAAACTGCCCTTTTATGAATTTCCCCAAAGAGAGCGTTTAAAAACAGACACAGATTCTAAAGTTAGGCTATGTGCAGCCTTTATTTGTTTGGAGCATTCTTTGTATTCATTAATTCCTTCAATGTATTTAAGAAATATATCCAGCATTGGGCACTGGTCTTATGCCCTTTATTGTACAGGATGTGAAGAGGTAATTTTGAATCACTCATGACCCGTTTGACAGAAAGAAAAGGAGTGGAAGGTGTTGTGGAAATATCCCGATGGAAACCAGCCTTTCTTTCCTTTCTCTTGCTTAGACGCCCCCAGTTCTGAACAACTGTAGTGCTTTGCTGATCTTCCCACCTGTCTTCTGGCCCGACCCACGCACACTGCCTTGCCCGAACCGGGGTCAGGAAATTCTCAGTCCAACAGCTAAAAACTGTCATTCTGTTGCCACCATATTGATTTGATTAAGGCTGAAGGAAGGTTATTCCCAACCCTTTCTGACCAGAAAAAGACAAAATCACTGACAAATGCTTCTGTCACCCAGGAGACTGTTTAGGATTCTTGGGAGATAGTGAAGGGCTGGCATGGCCTCGGAGCCAAACTGTCCCGTGGGGAAATGACAGCATCTGCCTCGTTGCCTGGCTCTGAGGATGCGGAGGAGAATCCCACAGGGCGCTTAGCCCCGTGCTTAGCACACAGTACATGCTCGATAAATGTGTTACTATTCGCAGTACCACCCCATACGTCTTTCTTGCTTTTACCAAATGCTCTGATTTACTGTCCGCTCAGAGGTCCCCTGCTGTCCTCCCTTTGTCCCCTCTGTGAGGTGAGCGCTTCCTTTTGCTACTGAGACCCCAGGACTGCTGAATGGGTTTCCCCAGCCAAGCAGCGGACGTTAGTGGCTGTTGGGTTATTTGTGTGTCGACAGCAGGGTGATGGCTTATCTGGGGCGTCGGAGGAAATGAGCAGGGGCCAAGGATGAATGGGGGGATCAGCCCGCCCACCAGCTACTGCTGTGGGCTCCCCATGCTGCTCTGCAGGAAGCAGGCAGACCCCTGGTGCCTCTTCTTTCCCCTCATGTAAATTCGCGCTTTAGTTCACTTACAAGTGCCAACGGAAGTGGAAGAGACAATCTTGAGAGGCAGAGCAGCAGGAATTGCAGGCTTCCAGAAAGCCACTTTCACTGTAAAATGTCAAAATCCTCAATACATGCCTAGCAGGAGGAATCATTAAAAACTTGGGAAAACGTGCGTCTCGCTGCCCATAGTTGAAGGTATCACACTGGATGCCATTTGCCTAGTGGAATGGTAGCCTTTGAGGGTGGCCGACAGCTGCTGTCTGCTCACGGAGCCAGCGGAGCAGGAAGAAACCTAATGATCGGGGGAGTGAGGCAGGGACAGCAGTGTGCCACCGAGGGGACAGAACTGATTACCGTCCACTTGAGAAAATCCAATACCGACCAGTGCTGGCATTCAGGATGAGCAGTTACCAAATGCAAGGGACAGGAGAGCCAGAAGAAGGCCTATAAACGGGAGCAAATAATTCTTTCATTAGGTGGCATTCTGATAATGAGGCATTTGGACTTCAGCTGTTTTATATCGAAAGATTGAATGCTGTTTTCATGGGTCCCCAGTCGCATAATCATGAACTAGTTTGTGAGCACTTGAGTGTTTCTTTTATTTGGTGTACTTGATTTCCTTCTTTGTTTCCCCTTCCCCTCCCCACCCCCTCCTTCCTCCCTCCCTCCCCCTCACCTACCTACCTACCTACCTACCTTCCTTCCTTCCTTCCTTCCTTCCTTCCTTCCTTCCTTTCTTTCATAATCAGTACAGGTGGAGAAAAAAACCTGTTTGTTACTCAGGTTCCTCTGCAAGTATAAGAAATATCCACTCTGCCATGTGAGGACAACTCGTTTTAGGTACATGACAATGACATGCAGCCCATGACTCAGAATATCCAGTTGAGAATAGCTATGTGCTGGTATGGATATTTTTTCAGATTGAAGAATTATTTTTGAAGATAGGGCACGTTTCTTGGATCTTCCTCTTGAAGTTTCTGGCTGTGGGTGTTAGAGGTCACAGCTCGTTTTTCCTGGGTGACTCTCGGCTCTCTCATAGTTGTTCCGGAGTCCTTCCAGCTACTGTGTTTCCTGAATGCAGGGGCCAGGCAAAGACCTGCTTGTTATCATCTATTTACAGAAATGTGTCCCTTTACAGAGCATTTACGTAATGGATATGCAAAACCATCACTAATTTTTTTTTTTTTTTTTGATATGGTAAATAAAACTATAGCTTTCAGGCCTGGTCTCTCTCAAAATCTCCAAGCCTGGAGGGCATACCCTTCAGTGCTTTTCCTGTCTCAGTATCCCAGCTGTGTATTTAATTTATCTACTTCATTTGGTCCAACAAAGCTTTTACCACTTTGGAGAGTCTCTATCTGCTCTGTGTCTGATAGGAAACCAGGCATCTGGCAGGCGTTCAACTCTCAGTAGCTGGGCTCTGCTCTGAATTCAGACACCCTCCTCCTTCCTTTCTTGTCTTCGGTGGAGAGTCAGACACGCTTTGTTCCCCAGCAGAGCACTGGGTTCAATTACTTGGTGGCTCCCTGAGCTTTGCTCTTTGTGGCCCCTACACACTTGACTTACTCACTGGATCCTGTTCACTTCTCTCTGTCTCTGGAACTTCGGGAATATTACACATGCCATCGGGCTGCTTTGATCACATATAACTTGTTATAAAAGCAAAACTGTCACACTATCTTTCAAAAGAGGTTCAGAAGCCAGTAAGCTAGGTCCTAAAAGCAATGAAACAATATTTCGGGGAAAAAATCTTATTTACCTGGAATAGGCTTTGTGTGCAAATGTGGTTTGGCTGCATTGATAACTTCTGACCCCAGAAGTCTGTTCCATGCCCCCGTCATCAGTATGACTGAACTTCTTCCCTGGCAACACTGCTGTTTGAGTCCATACTAGGTGCCTGGTGTTAGGTTTCTGGGGTCCTTAAGAAGTCTACATATATGCAGAGTCAGGTCTATTGTGTGGTGGGGTGGTGAACTAAAAGAGAGAAGGCCGTTAGGAGCAGGGTAGAACGATGGCGATCCTTCCCAAGGCTCTTGCTGCCTGTGAATCAGGGATTGAGGCCCCTTGCCTGGCATTCAGGGCCCTGCTGTCTGGCTCTGGTTGGCTTTCTAATTAACTTCTGTGTACTTCATCATCAGAACTCTGTGGCGGCCAGGCTGGCTTACTTAGTGTCTCTGTTTTTAGTTTATTATTTTATTTTTATATTTATTGTTTTTTAAGAGAGCGAGCGAGAGTGAGCAAGGGTGCTAGTTGGGGTGGGAGGGGGGCCGCAGTCAGAGGGAGAGAGAGAATCGCAAGCAGACTCCATGCTGAGTGTGGAGCCAGATGCGGAGATCATGACCTGAGCCAAAATCAAGAGTCAGCTGCTTAACCGACGGTGCCACCCAGGCGCCCATGTCCGTTTTGCATAGTGGTTCGTCAAGTAGGTAATTCACGCTGTGCTCGCAGCTCCTCTGCCGTGCCCAGCCTTCCCGCCCTTCAGGGTTCCGCTCGCATCCCATCTCCTCCGTACAGCGGTCCCTGAGCACGTCGCCCACGGCCAGCATTCCCCCTGTGAGTGCGGTGGGACCTGTCCTCCCGAGGGGAGTCAGGGAGCTGCTGGGAGGCAGAGGACGGACCTCGGGGGGCACGGCAGCAGCTGCCAGCCACACGCTCTGCTGCGGTCCTGGATGACACCGCAGCACTGAGGTGGCGCTTCTTGTAACGTGTTGACACCAGTGTCCTGTAGGGTTAGGGCCCCGAATTTCAGGGTTAACTCCCCTCCCCCCAAGCGATTCCTGTGCATGTTTCTTTGAGGATCACTACCCTGAGGAGGTGAGACGCTGAGGTCTTTGGGGGTTAAACCTTTTGTGTAACAAGGATACATCCATGTGGGGAGAATGGTCCTGATGGACAATGTCTGCCGCCTCAGTGACTGAGTTTTAGAAATTGAGCTCTGTAACAAATACATGTATTCATTCACTTGGCACAAAGCGTAAAAAAAAAAATTCAATTTGCAGCTGACAGTTTGAGCTGACAGCCTTAAAGGGTCAAGGAAGTTATTATCTTAACATGTCACCCAGGCAGATAATTTTAGAATTTCTCAGGAAATGATAAATGGGTTAGCATTGAGTGGAGTCATAGAACTTATCAAATGTATGGGGCAAGACCTGGGGGGCCTAGCTGACAAACACCAAGAAAGGTTGCAATAGGCCACCATGAGATAAATTTTAACAGATAAACGTTTCCATGTAGATTTTCATGCTGCACACAAAGGTACTGGGGGAATAGTTTACGGGAGTAAGACTCCGAAAGGCACAGCTGGCGGGAGACTCCGTTAGTCCTACCCAGTGTCCCGCCATGCAGTGCTCTGTAGGCCCCCCACCCCCAGTCCCCGCAGGAACAGACCGGCACAAGTCTGGCGCACATCTGCCCCATCCCAACCGTACATCCCTTTACATGTAGCGAAGGTCATGTTCTTTAAGCACTGTGCCCACACGGAGGGTTATCGTCCTACCACAGAGAGTGCTCGTGAAGCTGAGGTCTTGCGGCGAGATCGCTTGGCACGGGCCTGGCAGGATGAGGGGCAGCTGTTTTCTCAGACAACAGGCTTGGTCTGCACACGTTCAAGAGGAATAATGATTACCAGGACTTACTGAGGATGTTTTCCAATTGAGGATCAATGGACTGTTTATTTTTCAGTAACAGTGAGAAGGCACAAGATTTTTATGTTAAGAGTGTTTTTGTGTGTGTGTTGTTTTAAATCCTCCATTTGAGCAAGAGGAAGACACCCAGGATTTTGGGAGAGGTGCTCTGGAAATGCCATTTAGGAAAAGATATGGGCCCTGTGATGTTCAGTGTAGGGAAACCTAAGGGGCCATGGCAGTGGTCTTAAAATACCGGAAGGGCAGTCTGTGAAGACGGCTGGAAATCAGGACCGGATCCAGGTAGAAAACAAGGGACGCAGGCTAGCTAGCCTCAGGTACACTTCCAACCTCATTAAGGTTCACCTCCTTAAGGATCGAACGTGTCCTCACTGGGTTGCCACAGTGAAATCCGCGCACAGCAGACGGACCGGGTGACCTCCAGGATCCCCCCCGGTCCCAACTCCAAGATTCTAAATAGAACTCTTCCTAACGTGACCCGCGTAGCCCTTTCCTCATGGCTCACAGGTTGTCCTGACTGGGCTTCACGGCCCTGGCGGAGACCACGTCTGCAGTCTCTCTGGCCTGGAGCCGTCCTGGAGCGTGGAACCCCAGGGCTCCTGGGCCAGGCACCTGGCGGTGGCACTGCAGGACCGGCTGACAGCGGGTGGTGCTGGGTACAGCTTTCCAGCTAGTAATCCCTAAAGATGGTAGGTTAGAGCCATCTCATCTTTGTGAAATAAGGTTAATGTATCTGCACTTTGCTCTCTTTCAGGCTATTCTCATGGATCACAACTGCCCCATTAAAACAAAAATGTACACCCAGAATAATATCCAGTCGTATCCGATAGGTGATGATGAAGAATCTGAAAGTGACTGAGATCCTCAGAAGTCATCAAAATATTTAATTGTACAAAACCGTGTTTCCAGTGAAATGACTCCTCCGGAACTGTCTTAGTCATACCATTCATCCCTGGTGAAAGCAAAACAACCAAAGGTTATTCATTCTTCTCCGTGGTTGTGATTGATTGCCAACAGCCTTATAAAGAAAAAGCAGCTTTTCTAGGGGTTTGTATAAATAGTGTTGAAAACTTTATTTTATGTATTTGATTTTATTAAATATTATACAATATATTTTGACGAAAGATATAGTGTAAATCTATAAATATTTGAATCCAAATCAAATATAATTTTTAAAAAACTTACATTCATGAACACTTGGGCAAAAAATCTTATATTTTTTCTGAATATTGGTAATGAGTGTTTAAAATTAAAGCACACATTATCTCCGAGACACTTCCAACACTGAGAAACTAGAAGGAAGTCTGAAAAACAGAATCAAGTAAGACAGCATATGATGTAGTGACACTGAGTGTGGTTAACTTGTAATTACTGTCAATATATTTATGAGCTAAAAGCTAGTTTTCTCAAATGCAGAGGACAGGAACTTGAGTCCCTCATCTTTTGGACTTACCCATATATCGTAGCTGGTATTAGTTTTCTACGCAATCATCTACCTGGAAACAGATGGTTGTAAATTATAAATTTACATGTCATGTGGCTGGCAGCAGACACTAAAGCCAATAGGGAAAAATAGTAAATATTGTGAAAGCAGAGAAAAGCACCCAGAAGTATAGTTATGAACAACTAGCTTTCCCTTTCCAGTATATACTTGTCTTAGGATGAAAGAAAATTGAGGGTAGAGACACCTTATACTGTCAAGGTTGTTTAAGCATGATAAGATATATCGACATCTAGTTCAACTTTTAGAAATTTAAAAGCCTAATAGCTGCAGTGACGTGAAAAAATCTGACTATATCTTTGACCTGTTAAGAGGTCATCCAAGTGTCTTCTAGGAATCTATTAAGTTTTGAATTGCAACTATTATTTTCTAGACTTCTAAAGGTTGTTCACATCAATGTGAAAACAAATTTTAAATGAAGATGGAGGAAGAATGAAATTATCTTGAATCACGTTAGGAAAACAGGTAAAAATAATAGGTCAGGACACGTTCCCTTTCAAAGACAGAAAAACCCTAGAAACATCTAGAAATGTCTGTGTATCCTTCATCATCTAGTGCTGTGTATAATGTTTTTCTAAGCATGACAACATTGACGTGCCTTTTCAATTTAACAGCAAATACTGTGTTAGCACTGTCAGCTGCCGTCATGTTTTGTACGAGATGTGACTGGAGTGTGCAGAGTGTAGAATGTCTCAGATAATACCTGTTAATTCTGTAGCTCTGCAATCAACAAAAATTACCTAATGTCTGTACTTTGTTAAAATTGTGTTTCTGTTAACTTGGACAAGGAGCAAGGAACTTTAAAACGAGGACTCGACCTCGTCATTCTCTTAGATAGTAGCTGGTATTTCTCATTTGCTTTATGAAGCTTCTTGCAGTGGCTTGAAATCTGGTGTTCAAGTGCAGTGTGGTGGAAGCAAACAAGTTTCCTACTCACATATTCGCACTGGGCGACTTAGACGAATCTGTGACTTTGGAAGATGGCTCTAGAAGCACTCTCATGTGGCTAATGTAAACCAGCAGGATTGTTTTCTACTCCCACAGGGGAGATACTTCTCTTAAGAGGGTTTGTGGCTCTCCCTGACCACAATACTGTACGATTTACTCCAATTTCATTCTTGCCTTTAAGGCTTCAGTCTCTTCAAGAATGACTGGCAGAGGCATGGCCACTGTTGATCTCCAGAAAGAGCATAAAAAGACATGAGAGTTTTTCAGGAACTGTTTTTGGAGCAAAAGTATCAATTATATCTGAGAGGGGGAAAATTACAAGGTCTTTTATAGGATTAATATTCTGGGGTTAGTAAGACTGTGAAGTGATGCTTTTATTTTTCTTTTAATGTGTGTATCAGAACCGTGAACATACAGCTCCCTGAATGTTTTTTTGAGCAGAGATGGGTTTTTATGTTTGTACCTGGCAAAATAGATACAAAAATATTAATGAGGTAGCAAAGAATATTCAGTTCTTTCTTTTGACTGCTAAGTGTATGTGCATACATGTTTTAGCTAGTTTCCTTAATAAATCTTCTGAACACTACTGTGCCTATTTGTATTCCTTTATAAACCAGACATGATCGTTGGAATAAAATGCATAAGTTATTGGCTGTGAATATCTAATTAAAAACTATTCTTCTCTGCTTGCAGGCATCAGGTAAAATTCAGGTTAGTCTGAACCCTACTTTTTGGCTTTGCAAAATTGGCTTTAAATGAACTCTGTAACTAGTCCATGGTGTCAATGTGGAAGAGCCCAGTAAGTTACCCTTTCATTTCTAAAGTTAAATTGTTTTCCTGACTGTTGTGAACAAATAACTGTATCTGATGGAAGTAACTAAACTCTTCTGTACGATGAGCCCACAGAGCCCTGGAATCCAGACAGCTCAGGGTGTGTGCATGGGTCTCTTTCAGGCGTGAGACTCACAGGTGTGAGAACTGCAGTTTTACTCAGATCTTAGAGGGGTTCTAAACCTTCCCCAACCCTTCTGTTAAGGGAAAGCTATTATCTCAATTTAGAAAGAAAGACAATACATTTTTAAAGTGATTTTAAATTTATTCACTTTTAGGGAAATTAAGATCTTTATAATCTATAATCAGGAGCCAAGTATTTTCAACCTGCCTTTCAAAAAATCCAGATAAATTTAGAGCTTGACAGTACCCTCCAATTTTCAGCTTGTTTTCTCCTCTCAAAATCATAAAATGGCCAATAGTATTTCAGCTGTTCTGATACTCGAATATAGGGCTTGATCTTAGGAAATGTAGCGTATTAATTCTGATTCAAGTAGCATATTAATTCTGACTCCAAAATAATGCTAAAATATTGTTCAGCGTGATTGTTTAACCTAGTTCTTCACCTAAATACCAGAAATACAGAAAATAGTCTAATTCCTAATAAACAGCAGGGCTGATCCATACATCTGAGTTTAGAAAAACAGCAAAACCAGAATTTAATGCTTTTAGGCAAATTTCAAAATAGCAATTTTGTTTAGCAGAAGTGGACTTTGTGAAGAGCTTGTATGCATGGCCAAATTCTACCAGGCGGTAATTCCAGAGAGATGCAGCAATCCCCTCTGTGAGATGTTAGCAAATGAAGATATTCTTGTTTTCTGTGGTAGTTCTTTTTATTATTATTTTTAGCTATTGATAACATAGCATGGCAGCAAGATTACATCAGGAATGTAATAGAATACAACTGTTTTCATGGAAGCCTTACACCTCACTATCCCCTAGGCTATTTGGAGTGATCCCCCCTCCCCTGCACTAAAGCACAACTGTGAGGCCTCTACTGCCTGTCCCAGAAGATATAAAAATATTGCACTACATTAAAGGTAGATTTTACAAATATCATTAGCAGCATTACTGAGCTTTTCATAATTGTGGTTCTACAGAGTTAAATACTTTTAAAACAGGAGATTTTTATGAAACCAAAATTTTGCGTTATTTCTGCAGCTCTTTCAAATGCATCGGTTTCAGCAGCATGCTTGGATGTCACTAAAACTTCTGTGGTGTCATCCATCCACACGCCAGCCACTTATAGACACTGGCCTTCCAGGTCATCACTGGTAAGTTATTTTTCGTAAGGTAAAAGTTGGTTATTACATTGGGCAGATTGTTTCAAGCACGTTACAGAACTTTTTTTTAGCTTTCAGAGATGTTGGTGTATAAAGACTTCTACAGCAGTGTCCTTTTAAAATGCAAGCATGCTTAACAACAAAAAAGGGGATACACAAATCTATTTTTGTTATCAACTTGGCCATAAAGGTACTTTCTAATATTTCACTTAATGAAAGTAGAATAGCTTTTCTACCTTCAAGAATGTTTTTGTCCTCCATTTGAGTCCTACCTTTTGTTTGAATCGCTTTTTACTCTTCAGAGCGCTTCTGCAGTTGTGGTGTTCTCCTCACAACAATCCTGTGAGGTAGTTATTGTTTATTCCTACTTTGGAGCTGGGGAGACTGAGGCATGGGACCCTCTTGTGGTTATAAAGTTCACTATTGGCCAGTGGAAGAGGTTGACTTTAAACTCTTGTCTGGAGTCCCGGGCTGTAGGCCTGAGCCAGAACCCTTACTATTACATCTTACGCTAACTATGCCTCTTCCCGCTGGCCAGCGAAACTGTCCCGCCTAGCTTTAAATTCATGTTAGTCTTTACTATATGTCAATGATCACAGTAGATACCTACAAGAGGAAAACAGACATATAAAAGGCCAAAACTTTTATGGTATACCAACAGAGGTCATGCTCACATGGTTTCCTTCAGTCACATATTACTGGGGTCCACACAAAGGACCGAGTATTGGAACAGATCTTTATCAGAGAACTGATCCCAATTCCTATGTATCTATACTGTTAATTTTTCTTTTTTTAAACAAAAGACTGTCTGAACTATACATGCATTCAGAATGACCACCATTCCTTCAACCTGCAGCATGTCAGAAAAGCCAGTCAATCTATCTTGCATGATTCCTTTCCTTCACAATCCTCCTGCATGAAAATGTTCCTAAAGCAAAACAGCCAAACCCTGTTATCAACACGGTCATTTTAAGAATAGGCCCCTTGAAACTTTATCCTTGACATGCTTTATTTCCCATGGGAGAACTGACGAAAAAAAATCAAATGTTCAGAACTTCCATTTGAAAGGAGAAAGCATCAACATTTGGAAAGATTGTATTTCAAAATCCTACTTTTTTTTTTTAGTAATCTCTACAAAATTCTTGACCAACTGCATTCTCTATTCCCTATTACATTTTGTTTTTCAATGCAACCTCTTCCAATTAATAACTATATTCTCACTAAAACTGCACAAAAACTAGAAAAAAATTCACAGGATAGAAAGCAAGCAATATACGTAAATTTTTTTTAAAACTAAATCAGTGTAACTGACTAAGCCACAGCATCTGCTTTTATGTTACATTTGGCAAAAACAAAAAACTACCCCGAAACCCCAAAATAACAAAAATTTCAAGCAAATAGAGATGACAAACTTCCTAACACAAAGATTCAAAACCTGTTCCCTCAATGATTGCCGTCGTCAATCTGGGCATGCAGCAAACTTATAACCGTGATGGAAATGAAAATACTTTAAGAATTTGGACAGTATCCTATTTAACACTCCTTCAAAACCTAAGATGAAGGAAAATAACACAATGAGACATCACATGTACATAAACATGAAAAGTTAGCTTACATAATTACATAATTAGAAAAAGTTAAAAATAAATTAGTAAAAATAAATTCCCAGTATAAACCCAAAAAAGCATAGCTATAAATGCAATCTGAAACAACCAATTTAGTGAGCTGGTCATGTTTTTGCTGGAAAACAACCTTTTTCACTCTTGTTTTTACACAAGCAAATGGCTGTGGCGAAGCAGGCCGGAGTGCATCAGAAGAGGGTTTACACGTGGGTTATCTGTGGTACTTGAGATGCAACTTTCCCCAATTACTCGAAAAGTTTCAATAGGCTCGCTGTTAAACAGACTCAGATGGGCCAAATAAGTCTTCTGATATGCTGCTGAATGGCTGGGAGTCTATTAGTTGGGTTATTTCATTATCAAGGTCTTCTTCTGTATCATCTGTGTACTTGCTTATTTTTTTGGAGTGCTGGTCTAAAGACAGACTTTCTAAAGATTCAAGATCTTCAATGCCCGCTCTGTAGTGGATCATGAGAAGTGTTAGAGCTTGTAGTCTTTCACCTGATTTAGACAAAGCAGCAGAAAGAAGGGATTTTTTCCTTGATTCAGTTGCTTCTTTTTCTTCTCTAACAAGGGAATTATTATGTTCCAGCTCCTGGTCAATTTCGTTCTGCAGTTTATCCAGCATGAACTCTAATTTCTGGATCCTCTCTTCTGTAGGCAAGCCCCTGTAAAGATCGCGGCCGATTTCTTTAACTGCAATGAAAACGCTGTCGTCCAGACCGCCCTCCTTCCTCACCAACTTTATTCCTGTGTTGCTTCCCCGTTTAGAAGGACTGTTCGGACCACAGACCTCTGTGTCACTGCCTTCATTGTCTGATGTGTTGGGTGTATGTTTTGGTGAAGGTTCCACTAGATCAGTTCCTGGTTCAGAGAGGCGAGTTTTAGAGACTTGGCGCAAATTTAACAAACGAGAGCTCGTATTGATAATGTGTCTTGTCAAACCTGTTGTTTTATTGACTGACTTGCTAGCTTCAGCATCAACACGAGGAGGCAGGCCTAAGAAGGTTTCTTGTCCTTCCAGCCTGAGGTTTTTCAGGGTCCGGTCTATCCGCCTATCAGTTGCTCCACAAAGAGGCGTCTCCGCTAGACACTTTTCCTGACATTTTTTATGGCAAACATAAGCACAGAACATACACTGGGAAGCAGCTTTAGTCCACACTTTTTTCTTACAGTAATCACACCAAGTTGGGTTCTGGAACTGAGTATCCTGGAAACTATGTTTATTTTCTGTTAAACCCATCTGTCCAACAAAATGCTCCTCTTTAGGTAGGGCAGAAACCTCTTCAACCAAATGGAGTTCTTTTTCTTTCTCTGAGTTAGTAACTATGGGGTGGTCTGGTTCTCCTTCTTTCAAATATTTGAAGTGAATGGTAATGTCGCCAAAGCAAAATTTGTCATTGAAACCCTTCTGCATACTCAGATTGCGTAGTGCGGTTCTCGTGACCATTGCCTTAGGGGAGGGGGCTTCCAGTCTGAATTTTGAAAAGTATTCCATGTTTGCTGTGGCCAGGCATCCTAAAGCCACCTCTTCAAGTTTTAAGCTGACATGCCCCAAACAGATAAGACCCCCTAACTTGAAAGGATCTCTGCACCACAGTGCAATGTTTAAGTATCTGTGGCAGGCTTCTATGTCAAAGAAACAGGTTGCTTTGGTTCTTGTCCATTTTCCTAGCTTATTACGGTAAGGAATTTCTGATGATTCCCACGTCTGAGGGTCATCTGAACTGTCCTTAGGAGGGCAGGAACTTTCTGAAGTAAAATCTCTCGCCACTTCTTGCTTTGCTAAAAATGGCTTAGATGCAGCTACATCTTCTGTGTGATCCATATTTTTCACTTGCTTTTCAGCAGGTTTATCTGCAGGAGGAGGAGGCAGCACCTTTTCTGGCTTTTCAGGGAGAACCTCTGGTTCTGTCTGATTTGGGGTGTCAGCAGGAGGCAAAGGAACTTTCACTTGTGGTCGTGGTGGCACGGGTGGTTTGAAAGTGGATCCTTGGGTGGGTTTTGACACTTGTGTTGGGTCTGTTATCTCAGAAGCTTTTAGGGCCGAGGGTTTACTTCCCTCTTTACATGGAGGTTTTGGTGGTGGTGGGTGACTTCCTACAGCTAATTTACGGTTTAAGACTGGTGATATCGTTCCAAGGGGTTTAACAGAAAGTGTTGTTGGAGTACGTTTGGGGCTGTGACTTATTGACGGAGCCTCATCTTTGAGCTCATTCTGTGCTCTGACATCACTTGCCAGGTCTTCAAATTCAGAATCCAGATCTCTATTTTCAGCATCTACTGCCAGCCCAGTGGTTTCCTCTTCATAGTTTGGTTGGCATGAGCTTGACAGAAAGTTTTCTTCCAACTGCCCCAAATTATCTTGCAGCGCTGCACCTTGATTGCTCTGGCCGACAGGCCTCTCATAATACACCAGGACCCGGTCCCCGGCCTGCTTGATCAGCTTCAGCACTTGCAGGGTAGATGTGATTTTCACACCTGTTGTCAAGATTTTAAAAGGGAAAACATGTATATTACTGCAATGAAATCACTTAAGTTTGCTGAATGTAACTGCCATTAGTTCATGATTATGGAAAAGCAATTCAGAAATGTGGTCAATGATCAAATTCAGAGACCCAATGCTTGAAGTAAACTCAGTAAAATACTGTATTATGAATAGCAGACTCTTACATATTCTTTTTATTAGCCCTACCCATCAAACTAATCTTTTTTATCAGGATTAGAAAGAACAAGGAAAGCATAGATTGCTTTAAACAGTTGGTTATTATCTGCATCGATAATATCAGCTTAAATTTTCATTTTATTATGTTCTAATAGGTGGCTACATTAACACAGTTTGAAATTCAAAAGGTACAGAAAAAGGTAGAGTGAAAAATCTCCCTTCCACCTCTATTTCCCAACCACTCTGTCCCTTCCCTGCGGTAATCAAAACTAGCAGCTTCTGGTGGAGTCTTCTAGAGATATTCTAGGTGTTATCTTAAAGGCTCTATTTGTTTCCTGCCCTCCCCCCACCCTCCCTCAAACGGTACTTACCCAAGCTAGCCTTTTCTGTAGGACTTAGAAAAAGGTGAGAAGGGGTCTATGTTTTCCAAAGGTCTTAGGACCACCCTGAATAAATCAGAGTAACATCAGCCCCATCTAACAACCTGACTTGAGTTCCTCAACCTATATCCTCTCCTACCTCAGTAACCCAGGCAAGATCACGCTTTAGACCTGATTATCACTTGGAATTTTCCACATCCAAGGTCCTTCACTTGCAGTTAATCTCGGCTCACAATCTCCTATTTCGCACCTCCTCATTACAGTGCTGTCTGTTACTGAATCTGTTCTGAGGTAATTTCCAGGCCCCATCATTCCTCCTTTGCTATCCTGGTCCAACTGGTCTCCTGATACCACGTGCCTTTGTCCCCAACCTTAGTCTCAAGATTTCACTGATGTTCACATCAAGATTTGGGATTCTTTTGCCCTGGCCCTTTCCTCTTCTGCCTGCCTGGCTTTCTGACCCCAGCTTGCTAGCCTCATCTTCCTTTTCTGCTCTGGAGCTTACACCGGCAGCTAGTGCTACCTGACGCTGGCCATCTTCAGCAAGGCATTCAGTGCTGCAGCAGCATGCTTTCAAATTGTTTCTGGTCTCTAAACAACTAAGTCTCCAAAACCCCAGCTTCAAACGCTGAAGCCCACCCTCCCTACTGTCTTTTATTCTGCAGGTGATCTCTCCTTAGTTACTGGAGATCAACAAGCAGCCACCTTTTCTCCCAGCCAGTCATTTTCAGTATGAACCTATCTCTGAGGATGAAGTAGCCCTTTACTTGTTCTCTGGATCCTATTCCCCATCTCCCTCAGGGCTTTGCTCCATCAGCTATCCTGGCTCATATCTTTATTTCCTTCCTTCTCCTTTAAAACCTTTTTCTTGATTTTCACGACACTGTACTAATTTGGTTCTGACCACCTCTGCTTTCTTTTTCTCCATCCATATTCGCCCCTTGTACCAAACGTCCCCCTGGTTTTGTATGTCCTAGTTCTCTCCCTTTTCGCTCTCTCCCTGGATCACCTCCACCTCAGTGGTGCAACCGTCAACTTTTTCTTTGGTTGGTCTCCCCTCTTCTTCACCCTATTCCTACATCCCTAACTACTTCTGGAGATCAGCACCTAGCTGTTTCCTTGACATAACAAATTCAGCTTAGTTAAAACCCCTCCTCTGATCTTCTCATTCTCCTGTCTTCACTATGTGAATCAACTCGCCATCCTCCCAATTAACCCAATCTGTACCCCAGAGACAGCTGACCCCCTAGATCCCAGGAGCTCTCAGTTCTGTCAGAGTTCTAGTCCTTTTCCTCCCCTGTTCAGATCCATCTGGTCACTGGCTTCAGTTACAAGAATCCACAGCTCCTTGCTGTGACCCCTCAGATCTTCTGTTTTAATCACCGGACATACTGCTCCCCAATTTTCCTAAAGTTTTGGTTCAAAAACCTTTAGCGTACAAACTCATCACACTGGAATCCAGAGGTTTCTAATGTGGCTTTCTCCATGAGTCATCCAGCCTGCTCTTTCCCTCTAACCACACTACATTCCAGCAAAATTGTAGTCTGACATACATACAATGAAAAGTAAGTCCATCTACTGAGCTGTAGGAAAACTTCAACTTAATCTAAATTTGTTCTTTGTGACTTAACACCTGGCCTCATCTCTTCCCCAACTACCAGGAGCTTTGTGGAGATAACCACTGCTCCTCTCAGGACTAGTTGGCCAAATCTGGGTTCCTTTTCTTTTGCAATGTTACAAATATACACAAAATAGAGGAAATAGAAGAAAAATGAACTCCATCATTGAGCTTCAAATATAATAAGCATTTTGCCAATCTTATTTCAACTACCACCAATCCCATTACTAAATATTTAAAAAATTATATACCCATATAAACAAATGATAGGTATAAAAAACATTATACCTGCTCCTTATCTCAGTAAATATTTTGTTTTTATAAATGTTAGCTATAAAGGTGTGACCTTTACTTTTTCCACTCTGTACACATTTATATTGCTTTCTTTTTGAGAACAGATATTTATTTTGGAGAATATTTACTACATGTATAACTGAAAACAAAAGCCTTTCATAAAAGGACATAAAAAAGAAAAAATATATCCTGTAGGTGAAACCAGAACAAAGGGAAGTGTGGATATAAAAAATTTATACTGAATTCTAGTTTTTCGCTGAGGAGGAGTAACTGCTATGCTTATTTTAAACAACTATGTGACAGCGGGGATCTGTTTTATGGCTCTGCCATCCTCAGTGCCTACGAAGAGCAGCAGCGTCTGGGGGCTTCTGAGAAATGCAAAACCTTGGGCCCCTGTCCAGGTCTGCTGAAGCAGAATCCTTATTTTAACACCACATCTGGGTGACTGGAATAGAGTCAGAAGGTTTGAGAAGCACTGTTTATGAAGGGATTTCCATGTGAAAATATGGACTTAGTTGAGCTTCCAGGTGTGCAACTAAATGATTGTCATTATTTTACTGTCATGATGGCTTTGAATCAAAGGTTGACATGTAATAAAGGAAAATTCTTTGCCTTAGGAACTGATCTACCTTGTTGTTTATTACCTTAGCTGTGAACGAATATACCACATTGTCTTTGGAAACTCAGCTGTGACCAACCATGTGTTCAAGAAATCTCTTGACAAGCCTAGAATGGGGGGGAGAGGGCGCAGGGCAGGTACTACAAAGGCCTGAAAAGGTGTGGACTTTTTCCCCATTGGTGTGTACAGGGAGTCCTACTGCTAATTCATAAACATCCAGGCCAATAACCTGCCTATCAACAGAATTTATGTAATTAATCAATCCAACTGACAGGAAGGCATGCAGGTGACACAATCTTCCATGAGCAATAGTGATATGGGCTGGACTCTAATGACTGCATGTTAACAACTGGCTGGTCAATCAGGGACAATACAGAGTCATCAATATGGGGCCACAGGACAGTTCGAGTGTGCCCTCTTGGGCAAGGAATATCAGTCTCTCTCCTGTTCATTATCTAGTCCTAAGTGAGGGGGGTCAGAGTAATTAGGTGGTTATACAGAAGGAACTGTTGACCTGCCCTTTCTTTCATGTTCATTAAACACTAGAGGAGTAGAAGGTGGGATGGAAAGGAAAATTAGAGAAGTTTACCAAAGAGTGGTCCAAAGATGAAGTATTTTACAGATTTATATATAAGGAATAAAATGGCATATGTGTTTTAAATTAAGGCTTCCTTCAAATTTTTATTTTTAATAAAGTTATTCTCTTTCCATTATAAAAGAAACATGTGCTCATAGAAAGAATGAAGATAGGGAAAACTCCCACATTTGCTCACTGATTTCTGCATAAATGTGAAGTGTGTTGCATATTAGCACAATTACCTCCAATAGCAATCAGTCGGTCTCCCCGCTGAAGATCTGCAAGTGCAGCAGGCGAGTTTGGGGCCACCGTCTCAATTATGACATGCCCAGCATACCCGTCAGTTGACTGGACAAGACGAAGTGTAAGTCCGACACTTTGTAAATTTCCCTTTATTAATTCAACCTTTGATAAAGAGAAAAAAATGAAAACGGTCAGTGGGTTCATGGTAGGGGAGTAAGGAAACAGCCCACTGAGAACGCTGTAGTTGATGCTGACTTTTGTACCATGGTGACTATTTTTACAGACAAATAAAAGAGGGGGAGATCTTTATTGTGACAATATAAGTTAACATATGCTCAGGCTGCACATTTGGGGTTCAAAACATTAAACTCTTTTCTTCGGCATGTCTTATTTAAGATCCATTCTCACTGTAGAATATTTGGAAATAGGCAAAATGAAAAGAAAACATTCCTAATCATACCATCCAGAACTGTTGTATATTACACTTCCTAATATATATATTTTAACAAAATTAAGATCCCATTGTGAATATAATTCCGAGTCTTGCTTTTTTGAAATATAATGGGAAATATCTTTTTTTATGATGTATTTATTAAATTATCTTTGGGGGGGCAAAGTAAAAGAGTTTACATTTGTTTTATTAACAGGTATCTTATTGACATATCCTTCTCTAACTCATCCAGATCATTTTGTTTTCTAAACAAATGTCACATAATTTATCAAAATACGTGTCCCAGATTCACATCATCTGTGAACTAAAAAAACAACACAACATGTTATGTCCTCATTTGAATTACAGATTAAAAAAAACGGATTGAATGCTACGTCCTTCTTAATGACAAGAATTCAATCTGTGTTTATTGAGTTAAATAAATTACAAATCAGTCTAATTGTATTATCATTCAGCCCAGGTTTCTTAGTTCTGGTCTTCAAGAGATCTCATGAGGGACTCCTTCAAATAACTTGCTAATATCCTAATATATCACTGTCTGTATTGCTTTACTAAATAGACCCTACTTTTAAAAGCCAGAAATTTAATTCTCCTACCTAATGGTGTTGGCTGGTAAAAGAGACCTAACTAGAAATTGTTTTTTGATATGGATGTTACTAGATTTTGTAAAGTTGCTTTTAGATTAAGGAAAATCTTAATCACATTATGCTCAAGAAATGGGAAATGTAATCAAGTTTTTGATTATCCAAACGTTTACAAAAAACCCTCCTAAAAAACATATGTATTTAAACCTCCAAAAAACTTCTGTCCAATTCTTGCTTTATGATACAGTAAATAATCACCTTATAATGTTAATAGTGGTTTTCACTTTTAAAAAGCCCTTAAGAATACATTCTTTCAAATCCACAAACATAAATATATTCATAATATACAGAATGCCAAAGCTAAAACTTAAAATGTAACATTTTCTAATACGAGAAAGTTAACAGTACCAAATGGGCAAAAAACTAAACTGTATAAATCTGAGAACTGTAAATTTTAAAAACTAACACTTGGAACGTGTTTTTTGTGATTTATTCTTTGTTCTTAACATGGAACAGAAGTTGGGTGGATGGGGTTGAGAAGGGAACTGAGGCTAGCATAGGTTTTGTGTAATTGACTTATTTTCTATATACCAATCATACTATTCCCTTTGCTTTTCTTATTTCAAATGATTCTTGAAGTAAACATTCCAGATGGAAAGAAAAAGATAAGGTTTTTAGAGGAATAGTAAGGGTAGATAATACATTATTGCCTGCCCCCATTTTTAATACTGTAAATGCTATTGATTTCATATTTACACAAGGAACCAAACTTAAGACACGTTTTGCCTCTTTTCTTGTTAAGATTGTTTTGTTTCCTTCTAAACTCACAGTGCTGACCTATCTAATTTTGGGATTATAGGTACAGCCTTCTCTGAAACAGAAACTTAAAAATTTAAATTCTGACAGCAGAAGTTTTAAGAGTATAAAAATACTTCATAATTAAAACCTCACAAAACATTTAAAAATGAGTATCACACGGGGCGCCTGGGTAGCGGCTTGGTTGGTTAAGCGCCTGCCTTCAGCCCAGGTCATGATCCCAGGGTTCTGGGATCGAGCCCCACGTCAGGCTCCTTGCTCAGTGGGAGCCTGCTTCTCCCTCTCCTCCCTGCTTGTTTGTGCTCTCACTATCTCTGTCACTATCTGTCTCTTTCTCTCAAACAAATAAATCTTAAATGAGTATCACGCAAAAATTTTTAATGTGAAATTTATGATAAAGTTTACAAGACTATCCAAATGATACCATGACTTCTGGAACAAAACTGGTATCTCCATTGGGATGAACTATTTTTAAACAAGAATAGCCAAAAATAAATTCTCCTCCATACACAGGTTATCTATATTTTAAAATTATATATGACTATTGGATATGCCACGCAACTCTAGGACATATGCCAAGATACAATTATCTAAATGATGAGGTGAAAATAAAACAGAAATCCTAAATATTTTTTATATATCTGCAGGTGGCATGCACCCCCCTTGAAATATGGGACACCTCATTACCTGAGAGATTTGGTTTCGACATTTTTATGGAAAACTTAAAATATATATAAAAACAGAGAAGAGGTAAAATGAACCCTGTGGCAGGTTACAAAATATGGTCACAAATTACTATCCTCGTCTTATGCATGTCCCTCTGCAATTATTCCCTTACCAAACCTGACATTAGAGGTTTAACTTGTGTTCTCCACCCTTCTCTCAGCAACCAATATAACCAGAAAAAAATAAGCAAAGACAAGACGATCTGAACATTATCATCCTGACATAAGTGACATTTAAAAGAACGTAATACCTAGTAATGACAAATACACATTCAAGTGCACATGGTAAGTTCACAAGGATGTCCTAGGCCATAAATTGCCAATAAATTTAAAAGACTGAAATTCAAGATTATGTTCTCTGAATGGAATTAAGTTAGAAATCAACTATCAAGATAACTACGAAAATCACAAATACTTGGAAAGTAAAACAATATGTTTCTACATAATTCATGGCCAAAGGAGGAATCAAGAAAAATTTAAAAACATTCTGAATGGAATAATGAAAATACAAATTATTAAAATCTGTAGGATGCAACTAAAGCTGTGTTTACTACTTTCAGTGCTTATACTAATGGCAAAAAATCCAGAATTAGTGATCTTCGGTCCTACATCAAATCAGAAATTTAAAAATAGAAGGAAAGAATAAAGAGCAGAAATCAGTCACGAGAGCTGATTAATGGAATAATAAAAGTGATAAGCCTCTAGGCCAGACTCATGAAGAAAAAAAGAAAAGACACATTACCAAAATCAGAGGGACCATCACTACAAAATCTATAGACAGAGAATTAGGGCATATTTTGAACAATTTTATGCCAAACCACTTGACAACTTAGATGCACTGGAAAAATTTCCTCAAAAGATACAAATGACAAAACTCCTAGAAGACAGAAATTTTGGATACTGCCATATCTACTATTTATATCAAATTCATCATCTCCCCATTCCTCTCCCCACAAACCCCCAAACTCTAGGTCTAGACTGCTTCCTTGGTGAATTCTCAAGGAAGAAACAATAGCAATCTTATCTGGAATCTTCCCAAATCATGTGTTAAGGCCAATGCTATCCTCTAATTCCCAACCCCAGACAAACACAAAACAAGAAAGCAGAACTACAGACTAATATTTCTAATGTTCAAACATAGAAGCAAAATTTCCTAAAATTTTTTTAGGTAATTTAACCTAACAATACATAAAAAGGACAATAATAAAAAACAAGTGGAGTTGATTTCCAGGAATTTAAGTTTGGTTTAAGCAGTGAAGAATCAATCAACATAATTTACCATATTAATAAAAAAAAAAAAGAAAAAGGAAAAAAACCCCAACATCCATTCATGATAAAAGTCCTGAACAAACTAAAAATACAAGGAGACTCTTAAACCTGATTATGGGCGTCTACAAAAATCTATAGGTAACATAATAGTCAATGTTTTCTACCTAAGATCAGAAACAAAGAAGGATTTCTGCTTTTACCACTTCAATTCAGTATTATACTGAAGGGTACAATCACGGTAATAACATAAGAAAAAGGGAAGGCATAGAGATTGGAAAGAGAGGAGAAAAACGGTCTTTATTTAATAATAACATGATCTTATACATGAGTAATCCTATGAAATCTACCAACAACTATTAATAAGTGAAATTCATTCACAGTAGCATAAAAAAATTTTGGGTTAAATTTAATGAAAGATGTGCAGGATCTGTATGCTGAAAACTATAAAGCACTGCCAAGGAAAATTAAAGAAGACCAAAATAAATGGAGAATAATACCATGTTCACAGACTGAAAACTCATTACTGTTAAGATGCCAATTCTTCCCAATTTATCTACAGACTTGAACAGAAATCTCTGCAGGCCTTTGAAGAAGCAAAGTCAAAGAAAAGTAAAGGACTGGGAATACCCAAACCCACCCTTAAGTAGAACAAGGATATACTCTCTGATTTCAAGGCTTACTGTATACAGCACACACAACGTAGATAAATCTCAAAGACATGTGGAGTGAAAGGAGTCAAACACAAAAGACCATATGCTCTGTGATTCAATTTGTATGAAGTTCTAGGAAAGGCAAAATTATAGTGACAGAAAACAGATTAGTCCTTGTCAAGGACTAGGGGTTGGAGACTGCAGACTGAGGTCATACAGTATCACAAATAAAATTTTCAAGGTGATGAAAATATTCTGTATCTTGATTGGGGTAAAGGTTACCTGATTGCATACAATTACCAAAGTTCACCAACTGTACACTTAGTGAATTTATTGTATTTAAGTAACGCCTTAATCAAGCTATTAAAAATGAAGCAAAAACAAATAAAACCCCCAATATACCATTTTTGCCTTAAGATAGTTAAAGATATAGATCACTGATAATTCATTCAGATAGCCCTTAGTTCTCCAATTTATTTAATTTTATTAAACAACTTGGGATGAATTTAGATGGTCCTTAAGTCAATCAGGAAGGAAAGCAATATTTAGGTAGTTTTTCCATTTAACTTATGTCAATCAAATGGATCCCGACTCTTATGTACAGATAACTGGAAATACTATACTGTAGAAAACAGGATTAAACCAGACATAAGAAGAACTGTGTCTGAAAAAGAAACAAAACCACTTGAAAATGTACTAAAAGAATATGAATAAACTTTTAATTTTTATCAAATATTTGCATGTGGTTAAAAAAATCAAATACATAAAATAGCTTATACTAAAAAGCAACAGTCCTCTTTTTCCAAGCCCCCCACTCCCACACCACAGCAACTACCTAGCTGTTTAGGGATTACCTTTTCTTCCTCTAGGAAGAAAGTAATACATTCCTTATAGGGAATGTATTATTATCTCCTAATGTATTAAATTTTAATCAATCTACTGACTTTCCACTATAAGAGACAAGGATGTAGCCCCATCTTCCTTTCCCCAAAGTAGAACTCATACAGTAGTTCCCCTACATAAACTCTTTATAATTTTAATTAGTACACTCATACTTCTATTTCTTTTTCATCTTTCTTGATATTAGGACTTCTCTCTTTCCCTTCACCTCTCCTCTTTACCTTCTATCTTCTAAACTCTGTCAAAGCTGATAACTATTAACTTTCTAACTATAAGTAAGTTATCAAGTTTGACTCTAGATCTAAAGATCAGCAGTGTTTACAACTATCGCAACTATGTAAATATTATTTACTGTAAAGTTGAGCATTATTACAGTTTGTCTTGTAGAGCCTTTTGTTTTTCTTGGGAGTTTTTTTTTTTTTTTCCCAACAACATAGCTTTCATTTTAAATGCAGAATTTATGTAAGTACGGCTTCTGCAGTTAGCTCTTAAATTCATTTATCCATTTGTTTACATATTATTTAGCACCCAGTTGGAGGGTTTTCTTTACTCACCCTTTGCCTCCTGCCGAAAAGAAGCCAGTTAATAAATGCAGAAGAAATTATAAGATTACAGAAATCAATCACCTTCTGGGAATATCCCCCCAAGGTAAAGGGACTGTTTTAGATTTAAAAACAAACAAAACAGGACACAGAGACTGAAGAGATGTCACAACCCAATGTTATGTATGATTCTTGATCAGATACCAGTTTAGAAAGAAAAAAAAGGCTACAAAGTATTTATGGGACATTGGGGACATTTTAATTTGAAATATTTAGGAGTGAAGTATCTACATGTTGATGTCTATAATAATCCTTGACTATGACTTGAGGGAAATGTTAACCTCTCTGAATATCATTGGTAAAATGAGATATCCATCTCACATGTGGAGCTCTCGAAAGGTTCAGTTGTTGTTATTGTTATTAGCAAAACTTATTAGCACTGCTAGTCAAAAATGGTAACACAAAAGGAAATTTAAAAACCAGTCTGCTGTGAATGAATTCAATATACAGCTAAAGAAACAAGGAAAACTATTATGACACAAACATCAATTCAGGACATTAAAATATTTAAACTATCTTATATCAGGCAAACATTAATTTAGTTTTATAGGATCAAGACTGAGAGGCTTGGGATGCCTGGGTGGCTCAGTTGGTTAAGCAGCTGCCTTCAGCTCAGGTCATGATCCCAGGGTCCTGGGATCGAGTCCCGCATCAGGCTCCTTGCTCGGCGTGGAGCCTGCTTCTCCCTCTGCCTCTGCCTGCCTCTCTGCCTGCTTGTGCTTTCTCTCTGAGAAATAAATAAATAAAATCTTTAAAAAAAAAAAAAAA
>CM052894.1:11385883-11403476 GCA_028534135.1 Potos flavus | reverse complement strand
AAATATCTACTTTTTAACAAAATTGTAAGTTTTCATCTCATAAAGTTTCCTCTATGCAGGAGACTGAAGACATATCAGATGAAAGTAAAAGGAAGAGGCCAAAAAGAACAGTAGGGCAAGAAAAATTGTACTTCTTATGGACAAATAAAGTACTGTGAAGAAAAAATGAACATGGACCAATATTATATTGTCCTTCGGGTGCTGAGCATGAAATCTTTTTTTTTTTTTTTTTTTTTAGGGGGAGGGGCAGAGAGAGAGAGAGAACCTTAAGCAGGCTCCATACCCAGCATGGAGCCTGACGTGGGGCTCAATCTCACAACCCTGAGATCATACCTGAGTCAAAACCAAGAGTTGGACACTTAATTGACTGAGCCACCCAGGTGCCCTGGGTCATGAAATCTTTATTAAATAAAGAGAAAGGAGGGGATGAAAGTGAAGACAAAATGTCTGTGGTAACGAATACAGGTATACATTAAGGTGGAAGGCCTGGGGTCAATTTCAATAATCATCATGTAGTAACTTTTCCTTTCTTATAAGAAGCCAACTGGATATTTTTAAGTTCTGCCAAACTGGGTGATCCCCTACTGCAAAAAATAAGCTACAATTAAGGAAAAGTTAACCTCTATAAAATTTTTCAATCAAAATCTCTGTAGAGGGGAGCCTGGGTGGCTCAGTGGGTTAAAGCCTCTGCCTTCGGCTCAGGTCATGATCACAGGGTCCTGGGATCGAGCCCCGCATCGGGCTCCCTGCTCAGCGGGAAGCCTGCTTCCCCCCCCCCCCCCCGCCCGTCTCTCTGCCTGCCCCTCTGCCTACTTGTGATCTCTCTCTCTGTCAAATAAATAAATAAAATCTTAAAAAAAAAAAAATCTCTGTAGACATGCAAGTTTGCTTTCTAGGTTTCTTCAAGGAAAACCTTGTCTCAAGTGAAGAAATGATAGTAAATAATAAATGGGGTGGTAATAAATGGGGTCACAAAACCTTTTCCCTTTGGAGCAGACATATGGTTAACTTGATGGAACCTGTCTGGAAATCTTCAGCCAAATCCTCCAAATCCAAATCTGTGGTGATACAAACTATACAAACTCTAGGATCCTGCGACTGTTCAGACCACAAGGATCCTACCTTCATTAGATGGTTGGAAGAATTGTGGTCAATATCTAAATGTTCGTTATCATTGTTTTAGAGATTATCTACATGATATTCCAAGAGCAAAGCACAATGGGCCACAGACATCCATGGATATGGTGGTATGGGAATTCAGGGGGAAGTGAAGACTGCCTCTGGATGAGGGGTCTGGGCCAGGCTTCATATAAGGAAATGGCATTTAGGCTCTATCTTAAAGCATGAGAAGAATTTGACAGCCAGTGTAGGGAGCTGGGGCAGGGGGTGTGGGAAATGGTAGGAGAGGCTATCATTCTAGGTCACAGTAACATTGTTAGAGCAAAGAGATGGAGACAAGAGTTCAGAGCATGTAGAAAAATTAAAACCATCATGATGGTATCAGTTGAGATTTAATGGGAGAGAAGATTCTTACCCTGCTTATAATAACACATTTTACTAGGAAAAAGCAGCAGCATTTCATAGCACATATCACAGAATCCTATGTGTTCTGATATCTAATAGAGAAAAAGTCCTACAATATATGATCTTGCAATAAATGTATATAGAGTTTGCAAACATCTATTAATATCTATTTGCTACAAATACGTTCCTTAAACCTATATTTTGTGGCATGACTGATATTTTATAAGAGAAAGAAGAAATTAATACGTTAGTACATATTAAACACTTACGATGTGCCATGTTCTCCCCCGCTCTGGGTCTATCTCTGTAGTAAGGTTACGGTGGGAACAGCCAGACTTACAGAACACGGCTCCACTACACTGCCTCCTTACATGGCCCAGGGCACACACCCAACCCAAGCTGGACCAATCAGAGTTCCTTCCTGAATGGTGAGAATTCATCAGATTCAGAGATTCCTTGAATGGGATGAACATAAGTGTAGCTGTAGCCATCTGTGTATCTTCCTATGAACTGGGAGACAAAGCCAGTCTGCAGAGTGAAGAATAAGGCGTATAAACAGCCAGAAGCAGAGAAGAAGAGGCCTGACAGTGGTTTAGTTTCTGGTTCCAGTTTGTTTTTAAGGCCTAGCTACACTCCTGCTAAAAGCTAACTAAGCAGAATCTAACCCACAAAACCATGAACAATGGCCCTCACATCTGCCTGTGGCATCCATGCAACACCAAAAAAGTACCTCGTTTTGCTTTAGCTAGTTTGGTAGACACCCGTTTCAAATAAACTCTAACTTAACACATACTATGTTAGAGACAGTCATAGACAATATCTCATTAAACTCAATGTGCTGTATTTATCCAACTGTAAAGCTACAAATACATCATAAAAGTAGGATGTAGTGTTTTCTGTGTGACTTAGCCTGTGTCAACTGGCCTGAATTTTGTTAAAACCAAAAAGTAGACTTTAATGGAGTAGGAATATTACTTCTAGTATTTTCTGAATTACATACAGAAAGAGTTTATCAATTGTCAAGAATTGCTGACACATACTAACTAAACAGCAATTACACGCTCTGAATCACAAGTCAATACATACAAGATTGCAGACAGCCTGCATTTAACTTCACCAATAATGTCAGACACAGGTTAAAAAATTCCAGCTATTTTGTGGAGAGCAATTTAGTAAAAACACCAAGATAGCCTTTAAGAGCTCTCATACTCTGACATCCTTTTAGCCTTTCTTGGACCCAGCTGGGATGCTATATTTTCACCTGGGGGGAAAACAACATATTGATTTTTTAATCCCTTCCTAACATGTACATAATTTTATATACACAATGGATAAGAAAAGGATATATTTTAATAACACATCAATATAGCTCTTTTACAAACTGTTCTCTCCTATATAAGCTTTTAACATTGAGGAAAAAAAGAAGAAAAAAAAAAACCACCCAGAAGTGCAAGAAAAAGGATCACTAAGTAAAAGACCCTAAATTGCTATGACCAGGTTTATTTTTGAGTATTCTTTCATCAAATACGTTTCTGAAAAAGATATCCTGAAAACAATTTCCCAGCTTTTTTAGTAGAGTAGCTGGGAGGAATGGGAGAAATGGCACAATAATGTGCATACATACGGACACACCACCAGTATATAATGGAACTTTTATCAGCAGGCTTTTAAATGCAAGTAACTATTCCCACTATTCCTGGTCCATGATGTAAACCAATACCTTTTCTACCAGAATTCTCACTATATTACAATCTCAAAAGATGTTCACAATCTTCAGACACATTGGTGTATTCTATAACTCCTCTTCTCAAAATGAAGTGGTGGTAACATTTTCAGAAAAATCAGTGTTTATTTAAGAAACACATTTACCAAAGCTACAGCAAAGCTACAAAGGAAGAAAAGTAATGGGAAGAAATGCACCAATCGATTCACTCACTCATTCAAATGCTTAGGCACTTGGTCTAGGGGTATAGCTGTGAACAACACAGATGACCTTCCCTGGCCTCATGGAAGCAGACAGAACAGGTAGGTAGAACAAATAATTACAATACTACACATGCTATTTAATAAGAGTCACCTAACTAACATTTAGAAAGCAAGGAAGGCATTCCTAAAAAACAAATTTAATTTGACATTTGAAGGATTAGTAGTTTATCAGGCCAGGTCAGGAGTGGAGGCAATGTGTCCCAACAATGAGAGCAGTAGGTTTGAAAGGAGAAGATGAGATGAAAGCTAGGCATAGTTGAAGAAATGAAGGAAGTTTAGTATTACAGCTTTGACAAGTTCAATCTATGTGAAGAGGGAAGGAATCTTGGTTCATTCAACTAAAAGACCTTTCAAAAGAAAGAATAATATCAATTCCACCACCAATTTTATGTCCAAGATACTCAAAAGTTAATAAATGGTAACCATGGTATATAAAAAGAATCTGGATGTGTTAATTAATATTATAATGTGACTGCAAACTTGAATGTGAATCCACACTGGTCCATTCAAGCCCCTTAAAAAAAAATGCCTAATTTCACAAATACTAGCACAAAGGGGAAGGTTTTTTTTCCCTTAAAAAAAAAAAAGGGAAATCTAAAAAGTCAAATGTTTCAAAATGTTTCAAATTGCTTCAAAGCTTGATTATTTGCTGTAAAATATAACCATTCACAAAAATGTTTCATAAAGATACATATGTTTGTAAGCCATTAAGTGCTTCTCCTTTTATAGGTCACTGATGTAGATTATCCAAATTTCCAAAGCTCAAGTACTCTAAACCTAAAATCCAAGGCCACAAAACACAAACGGAAGGAATTTGAAAATAGAATTCTCCCATGGATACATTTCATTTACTTAACTAAAATGTGAATGCTGAGAAAGAGGTACTTCATAAATTGCTAAATGAAGACTGAGGCTCTAAAAATAAAAGCATATAGCTGTTGCTTTTCTCAGGGCAATATGCCATTGAGATGAGCAACTTGTGACTTAGAGTGATTGCTCTGACAGACTCCTAGTGGGTAGTTATGAAAGAGAATGCCTACATGTAATGCACAAAATGGTGAGAAGCACAGAAACAGCTCTGACTTGGGTAACACGAGTGTTAGCTCGAAGTTCTGGGCAAGCTCAGCCTAGTGGTGTTGCTTGCCTGGCTGCAGGGCCAGGATCTGCAGACTACTTCTTTCCCACATTTCTGGGCAGACTGAAACTTGATTCTCCTTTCTCGCTTCCTTCCCTTTCTTGTGCAGTGGGTAAGGGCCCTGAGCCAGCCACCAAAGACCCAAGACAACAGGATTAAACAAGGAAGACAAACTACACTTAATTTGGCTCTTTCCAGGTGGGCAGAGAGTGGATTTCGTCAGGGCAGTGATGGTCTGGAACAATGTAAGGGCTTCCTATAGGAGCTTTCTTTTTTGAGAAGCATGTTGGCGGGAGACGCTAAGTGACAGAATCTGGCTCTACAAGAGGTGGCCTTTGAAGAGGAGCCATCTACATAGTTCTGTTCCCACGATTAAACATTTTTTGGAAGGGCAAAATCCTACTCATTGCAGTATTCAACTATTATTGTGTTTATCTGCAGTGGTTTTGTTGCCTACATTTTTTAAAAACTAAAAGCATCTACTCTTTCAACTATATGATGAATTTCTGCAGACTGGCTAAGAGCCTGGATAGCAACTGATGTGGGACCCTCCATGTCTCTGTCAATGCCTCTACCATCTTGTCCTCCTCCAGGACTCTTTGTGCCATGCAAGGTCTCTAGCTTCACCTACTTCCTCACACATGACAGATATTTGACCTGCTTTCCCCTCCTTTAAAAATCTGCCACCACCTGAGGGTTCATCCTGGCTTCCTAATTCCTATTACCCCAGAAATGTGCAATCTTCTTCTTGAAGGGCCCTCTGGTTGGGTACACATCCTACACAGGGATAGAATTAGAATAACAAGGACAGAGATTCTAAAAACAATTAGCTTACTGAAGTTTTCAAAGATACATGCCTGAAAGTAGAACTATTAGTTTATGCCAACTAAATACCCTGGATCTTCTGGGATCATGCAAATTTTAAAACTTGTCTTCATAAACGATTCTACTAATGCAGCAAACATTTCTTTCAGGAAGCCACCTGAGTTTACAAAATTTGGACTCTATGTTAATGAGAATATAATACAGATCCTTTGGTCAAAGTAGCTCAAACTCTAATGTGAAAATTTTCAGAAGGTGACTAAAAATCCCCATTTTTGGAGGGCCATTATATAGATTACCTCTACTTGGCTTGCTTTGGGGCTTGGCAATTGAAGCAATTGGCAACTGAATTCTGAATATCAGGGATCTAGGCAATTATGATTGTAATATTGAAGATTTACCCCTGAACTCTGAATTTCAATTGAGAGTTCAGGATTTCTAAAACTAGAACAACTTTTATATTAAGTTACTGAGCTGTATGCAAGGGAAACAACATACTCAGCACAAAATGTGGCAGAGGTGTAACATTCTGGTCATTTCCTTGAATACCAGATGTCAGACCAATTTGCTTATGGTTACAGGACACAAATTACTGCCAGGCTAGGATCCAACAGCTTACCGTCCATCTCAATTAGAAGTAGCAACAACATGCTGTTGAAGATCTTGGGCCAGATTTCATATTTTACCACCCATCGTGTTTAAAAAAAATCACAAACATAAGGGACAATCCCACAACAAAGGAGAAGTGTATGCTCATGGGGTCACAGCCATTCTCTTTCCTCCTCCCCCACTCCTTCTTCTCCCCTCAACACACAAACACACTTGAGTGTAAAGTAACACAATTCTGAAGTCAAAGAGCTAGAACTAGAGTACTATTACTCGACAGCGGCTTATAAAGCACATTTTGATAAATTATAATTCTGAGAAATTAATAAAACAATTTCTAGGTTCTAGAATGAAAACAGGCACATGTGAAAAGAAAGAAAATACTAAGTCTCTGAAGGGTCATTCTGTATCAGTCCAACCTACTTTTAAGCACAGGCAGGTTTGACAACACAGAAGATGCAAACTGAAATACTCCAAGGGACCCTCAACTACTGGGCAACTGTGTGTGCTACTCCAAGGCACCAGCTAGATTCTCAGGCCCACCTTCTATTCAGGTCCACCACCATCTAACAGGAAAGAGGAGGTACCGTATTCATTAGCAGTCTTTTTTGAAACTGTCTTGTATGAGCAAAGAGGAGTCACAATTTATACCTAATCATACTGTCTTTTTCACAGAAGGCATAACTCTGGAAACAAATACGGCAAATATCTTGTTTTTATCTCTTGGCATAAAAATTACTATCAACTCCCACAGAACTTTTCAAAGACAAAGCATTAAAGTTTACTTCATAAAGGTTTAAATTAGAACAGTTCTTAAACTCATAAGCCAGATAAATAAAAAAGAATCTATCAGGTACAGAAGCACTACTGCAGAAGTTCTCATACCCCTGCCCCAAATGATGACAAAATTATTTTTTAAAAAAGTTCTTAAAGGGGCATATTTGAATAGTACAGTAAATAAATCCTAAAATCTCTCACTTGGATTTTTACAGGTAAACAGTTTCTTTGTCAATAGAATGCCTCAATTTTCAGTAAGCTCTTAATGGATAGTTAACAAAACAAACCAACACTGGAATCAGCCCCTCCTCAGCATGAGGGCAGATTCAAAATTCCTTTTTGAAGAAAAACCGCAATGTCTGGGATGGCTTGTATTCAGCATTGGGTTTGAATCTGGGCTCTAATGTTTACTAGTTCTGTGATCTCAGACAAGTGATTTAGCCACTGTGGGTCTTATGTGTATAAAGGGGATACTAATGTCTACCACACTGGTTGTCAAAATTAAAGAAACTACAGGTATAAATGACTGGCACAATTCAGGCACTTCCCTGCCTCTCCTCAGCTGGAACAGGAAGACTCCTTTTGGGAGTGAAAATACAGTGAGGCCCCTCAATCTTCAAAACAGAAAGCCAGCTTGGACACTTCTCTGATAACC
This sequence comes from Potos flavus, assembly GCA_028534135.1. Lineage (NCBI taxonomy): Eukaryota > Metazoa > Chordata > Mammalia > Carnivora > Procyonidae > Potos > Potos flavus. The sequence continues at coordinate 11,395,971 of CM052894.1, read as the reverse complement.
TGGTCTCTAAAGCAATTAGATGGTAAATCAGAACTGCATCCTTTGGTCATCTCATCTAAGAGACAACAGAGATACAGAAATACGCTGAAAATGTAAAGTCCATTTTGACCTTTTTAAAGTCCAAAACTGACCTAAGAGATCTAAAGAATAAAAATTAAAAATGAACCTAGCCTAGCTAGGTTCAAAGGCTGTTAGCAAAGTAATCATATCAAAATAACTACCTTGCAATCCACTTAAGTTTCTTCTCTATCTTTTAAAATCTGATTGAAGTCTCCACTAGTGCTCTGATATGAAACTAATTTAACTTTTATACGACTATTTCAGTGAAATAAAAAGCTCTGAAAAGTATGCAAAGTCTGAGGTTATTATGGAAACAACAGAATGGAACATTGTTGCCCTTTTAAAGTTCTTTGTCAAATAGCTCTGATTCTAATCAACAAGTCTCTAGCCTTGGCTTCATATCACTGTACTATCACTGTACTTCAGTAGGGGGATTTACATCTCACTAAGGAAGTATTAAAGAGTCTTAGAGACAGATTATTATTTATTTTATCTTGAAATAATTTCAAACTTATGGAAAAGATGCAAAAATAGTACAAAGGATTTCCATTTTATCCTGAATCCAGTCTTCCCGATTGTTAACATTTTGCCACATTTGGGTCTCTCTCTGCATATTTTTTCTGAACCATCTGAAAATAAGTTGCAGACATAATGCCTCCTTTACCTCTAAACATTTGAGTGTGTTTCCCAACAAGGACATTTTCTTATAACCACAATACAATTATCAAAGTCAGAAAATTAACACTGATACAATCTACAAACCTTATTCTAGCTAGAATGCAACTGTGAAATATGTACCAATAGCCTTTTACTTTTGCACAGTCTCTGACCAAAGAATCACTTGGATCAAGGGTCAACAAACTGTAACCTGTGGATTGCTTTTTAAAGAAGTTTTACTGGAAAACAGCCACGCTCATTTGTTTATGTATTGTCTCTCGCTGCTTTAGAGCTAGAACAGCAGAGCTGAGTAGTTGTGACTATGGCTATCTGACTTGTAAAGCCTAAAATATTTACTGTTTGGCTTTTTATAGAAAAAGTATGCCAAACCATGATTTAAACAATGGATATGCATGAATATATTCACACTGACATTACAGATTTCTTTACAACATCAAAAAAATGGGAAAGTCTACATGTTCGTTAATAAGCAATTGGTTAAATACGTTATGGCACACAGTGGAGTACCAGGCAGAAATAAAAATAACACATGTATATGGAAATAAAAATAGGCCCTCGGTATATTGTTAAGCAGGAAAAAAGGCAGGTTATAAAAGACATGATCTCTTTTTTAAGGAACCATAAACATAACCTGTGAATAGTATGTATATGCTTGTGTTTATAAAGTACTTCTAAAAAGTTAACAGTGGTCTCCCTGGGTAGTAGGATTATGGTTGGCTTTCACAGTTTTCTTTATCGTTTTCTGAATTTTTTTTAAATGGGCAAAAAATATAGCTTATACCAATTTCCAAACATATCATTTTTATCTTATAGAAACTGCTGATTTTATTGTTAAATAGGTGTTTGCTCATGAGTATTATCACACAGAAATTAAAATTCTGCTTCATGATACCTATGTTGCTTCCTTATGCTCAATGGCTTCCCGCTTAGACTTCTAACAACATTCTCAGTGTTGATAAATTTACAAAAGATAATTCACGCATCACTTAAAAAGTGAGCCATTGGTTCATACTCTATGAGTCTCTTGATAACCATTAAAGAAATATAATGAGTTACCCAGAAGTAGTCTTATTTACAATGATTAATAAAACATTCTTATCTTTTTAGTATAGAGCATACTGTTTATATATAAGCAGCTTTCAATATAACCACTTATTTGTCTAGTACGATTCAATATCAATGTAAATTAACATGCTTACAAATGAGAAACACAGCTGTCCTACACCCACTTTGAACAGGTCATGTTCAATATTTATGTGGAGAAATACACAGCACCTTATGGAAATACTAAATAAGACTGTTTAACAGGACACAGGAGTTGAGTGTGCTCGTTGCTGCCCTTTGCCCTTGCCCGTTTGAAGATATGAACAAAACCTTCAACCTAGTTTTACTTTTAGTTTATTCATCTGAAAGTAACTTCAATTAGTAAATGACAGAACTTCACATTTACAGTAAAATGAAAAAGTCAGTGCTAGAGATCTCAGATTAGTCCCATATACTACTACTTCCTCAATGTTCTAAAACTACACTATTAATGACAGATAGCTAGGCTTTTTTCTATGCTATGATATTAACACTGTTTATTTCTATAAAATTCTTAATTTATCTTAAAACTTACTGAAATTTAAATGCTTGTCCATGTTTTATCCTTACTTGAGATGGGCAGCAGCTGGCTGATCTCCACCTTCTTATAAGAACCCTTATCAAACATTTTTTTTTTTAACTTGCTGATGTTCTTAGAAGTCACTATTTGGCCCATAAGTCTTAAAAAACAAACAAAAAACACTATCCTATGACTGAAGAAGCTATTCCCTTGTCCTTCTCACCTTGTTATAGGAAGGATTTAAAAGGATATATAAAATGTCAGCACTAAAAACACAGAAGCAAAGGAGGTGGCATTCAGGTCAAGGTTGATTATAGTTACCATTATAGTTATTACGGGCTGGATACTGTCCCAAGTGTTTCACAGATATTTAACCCTGGTACTGTTACTATTCTCTCTATTTGAGAGACTAGGAAATAACTTGTTCTGCAGGCACAGAACTAGAGTCAAAGAGCCCAGATCTGCACCCACCACTGGTGGGATGGTACAGTAATTAAGAACACCAGCTCTGGAGTCACACTGCCTGGGTGTGCAGACTGTCTTTACCATTTGCTAGCTGGGGGATCTGGGTAAGTTACTTTCTCTCTGTGTGTCTCAGTTTCTTCCCATATAAAATGGAGATGACAAGTGTGTCTATTTTCATGAGGCTGCTAAGAGAATTAAATGGCTGCATACAGAGTCTTACAATCATGAGAGGTACGGGAAAGTGCTCAGAGCTTGTTACTGCTCCTAACGACTGGGAGAGTGAACACGTGAGGGTAGGGAGTGTATGCTACTGCAGGATCTCTGGTGACACCCAACACTTCTCTAATTGTTTATTCCCTAGTTCTGCAACCTGCATCTGAGGGTATGACTTGGGACATGAGCTATTTGGCTAAGTGGGTTTCTGCGGGGAGGTGCTACTGTGCCTCAAATAGGATGCTTTAGGTCATGACAAAGTATGGACTGAGTGAATGAGTATTACTCCGACCACAGTAAACTGGAGGGTCCTGAGGAACAAAATTCAAAAGCAGTGTTTAAGTTTTATTAATATTATTTTCTTAACTTGTTTTCAAAAGCTCTTCTAAAAAATAGATTCTTACTACTTTTTTGTGAAACCATTCTGATTCTCTTTAGTAACTTATTTGAAAAAGAGACCTAAAAACAGAGCACATAACCCCAACTAAAGTGTTCAACTTACTAGATGTCAAGACTTTAAACGACAGCATCAGAAATATAAAACCAAAAAACAGTAGATCAAAGCGGCACATGAACAAAATTCCATGTCTAGATTGACCTTTGATAACCACTATACCTCAAACCCAACATGTCCGGAATGAGATCTTCTTTCTCCTCTTCCTGCCACCTCATGGCTTCAGTCCTTCTGGCTTCCCCTCTCACTCTCCCCAAACCCCACATTTCTAGTGGTATCCAAGCCAACACTGATTCTATTTTCCACTTTCATTGCCACCATTCTGGTTCAGACTTTCATTGCCCCTCATCTCTACTATTTCACTTCCTTCCTTTGTCAAATCATGCTTGACTTCATCCATTTGCTGCCAGATTATTTGAAGTTATTAATTACTAAATACCGTATGCCAGATACTGAACTAGACATTTTATTTTTTTTTAAGATTTTATTTGTCAGAGAAAGAGAGGGAGCGAGAGCACACAAGCAGGGGGAGTGGCAGGCAGAGGGAGACGCAGGCTTCCCGGTGAGTAAGGAGCCAGATGTGAGACTCATCCCAGCACCCTGGGATCATGACCTGAGCTGAAGGCAGACGCTTAACCGACTGAGCCACCCAGGTGTCCCGTGAACAAGACATTTTAATATAGAGATTTCATTTATCCCTCCTACATCCATGTGAAGCACTATCAGTCCCATTTTATAGAGGAATAAAGTGCTTCTGGAGATGGGTTTGAGGACATTGACTAAGATCATGCTGCCAATAAGTGACCTAGTGTGACCTAGCTACGACTCAAATTGAGAGCCAAGTTGCCTTAAACCAAGATTCTGATGAGATCACTTTCATTCTAAAAGCTTCCATAACTCCTACTGTCTTGGAGAGTAACAGCCAAACTTCTTAGTCTGGTATTTAAAGCATTTTTGTTATATGGTCCAACCTTTTTTATTGCTGTTTTGTATAATCTTCCTATCCTACCATATTCTTTAGTCAACCTGGACAACACGTATCCTAAACATACTCAACCATTCTCATTATTTATTTGGTTTTAACTCATGTCCTCCACCTTGAAATGCCCTCCCTACCATCTCAAAACACTACATATACCTGGAAAGCTTGGCTCAAATGTCACCTCCTATTCTTTCTTGGTTTTCCCAGAAGAATGCTATCTCCCCTCCATAGTACTTCGTTCTCAAACTCTCTAAGAACATTCAAATGCTAACTATAATACTTATGCTCACCATACTGTTGATCCTACTGTTGATCTTACTTTTTCACTGCTTCATTGCTTATATCTCATATTCAGTTTTTTTTTTTTTTAAAGATTTTATTTATTTGACAGAGAGAGGATGAACAGGGGGAGTGGCAGAAGGAGAGGGAGAAGCAGGCTTCCCACTGAGCAAGGAGCCTGATGCGGGGCTCCACAGGGGGCTTGATCTCAGCACCCTGAGATCACGACCTGAGCTAAAGGCAGACACTTAACCGACTGAGCCACCCAGGCACCCCTTGGGCTTCTTTTTCATATTCACACAGTGCCTTACACGGATTGGAGTTGATGTTTCTATATTTTAACCTAAGTTCCTACTCTTTTCATAGTATTTCACAATCATATTAAACACACTAAGAAACTATGAAACAGAACTGCATCCCTCATTTTTAAGCAAGATGAACTTTAAGAGTGGAAATGCTGCATAGGATTTACTATAAAGCTTAAAAGGCATTTAGTTTACTTAAGAAGCCAAATTACAGAACATTATATATGATTAAAATTCCACTGAGTCCCTACTGTATTCACAAATATTATCGAATTGAATTAAACCAGAGTTTTCATAAAAACTGGCATTTTCAAAAAAGCTTTATTTGCTCTAATCTTTTTCTTCCTTTTGATAAGATTAAGACTGTAAATGGCAAGTGGTTAAATAGGAACACCAAAATGCTATCTACAAGGCATCTGGCCTTAAGCAAACACACCAAAATGCCAGCTCAGAAGCATCTAGCCCAATGTATTTATAAATTTGTCTGTCTCAGATGTTCTTACTTGCAATCAGTTCTTTAGGGAACTCTTTTTGACTCTTTGTATGTATAGTCAACAAACTGTAGACAGATCTGGATAGCTATCATTCAGCAAGACTTCTAAAACTCTCCAAAACCAAAAGGGAAGTAAGACAAGTAAAATTTTGGATCACAGTCATTTTATTTAGGCTACACTGAACTATACACATAGAGTAAGGAGTTCTTTTAATGTTTTTAATAATGCCAACATACCATTATGTACCATATTTGTAAACTAAAACCCTCACTGTAAAAACTAGGCTTTTGGGACTCTTTGGTGGCTCAGTTGGTTAAGTGTCTGCCTTCAGCTCGGGTCATGATCCTGGGGTCCTGGAATGAGTCCTGCATCAGGCTCCTTGCTCAGTGGGAAGCCTGCTTCTCCCTCTGCCTACTGCTCCCCCCTTATTGTGCTCTCTCTCTGACAAATAAATAAACAAAATCTTAAAAAAATATATTTAAACCAGACTTTTAACAGAAGGAATACTAAGCAGTAAATCTCATTTTGTGACTAAGTCATGCTGAAACCTAGAAGTCTAGAAGAAAAAAGGCTGAGGGTAAGTGGAGGCTTATGGTTAGTCAGTCATCTTCACTATTCCCAGAAACATTTACTGAATTTCCACTAATGCCAAGTGCTATAAGCAAAAACAATCATAGTGTCTGTGGTAAAGAAAGACACTGGTAAAGATAACACCAAATTATCATAGAAATGTTAAGTATGAATTCCCAACTATGAGAAATATTCCCGGGACGCCTAGGTGGCTCAGTTGGTTAAGCGTCTGCCTCCGGCTCAGGTCATGATCCCAGAGTCCTGGGATCGAGTCCCGCATCAGGCTCCCTGCTTGGTAGGGTGTCTGCTTCTCCCTTTCCCTCTGCCCCTCCCCCTGCTTGTGAGCTCGCATGCTCTCTCTCACTCTCTCTAATAAATAAATAAATAAAAATCTTAAAAAAAAAACAAAACATTCCCAAGGTGTCTTATACTCACTAGGCAATGTTTTCTAGAGGAATGATGACTGGTTGATGTATCAGCCAGGGTTTGATAAAGAAACAGAAAACACCTTAGTATTTGAAACAGGAGTACTTCAAAACAGAATGGTCACTCAATGATAAAACTGAAAACCAAACAGGAGACAGTGGAGCGACTCAGATACTAGCAAAAGTCACAAGTCACTACCCACCTTAGGCTGGAAGAACAGAAGGAGGAATTGGTATTAGTACCAGCCAGGTGCTAGAGCACCCAGCATAAGCAGGAAACGTAGTGGGCCTGTCCTAGGAGAAGCATGGAGCCCTGGAGGAGGGATAACAGCTGCCAAACATGTTTGTTGTCCAAGGCCGAGGGGAACAGGAAGAATACCCTGGCTTCCCCAGTCCACTTCTATTTCCCATCAGAACTTCACATGGGTTAAACCCAGCTGAGAGTCAACGGATACTAAAGCCCTGGAAAAAACGCCAGCAGAGGTCAGCCCTGTCATGACATGGTGCAGGGGTCAGGCCCAGTAATATATCTAAGGGTGAATAAGCTAAGGGTTGCCGCAGAGATCTCAAGAATGGGGAAAGGTACAGGTATGCATATAGAAAAAGGGGCTGGGGGAAGGGTGCACGTGTTCAAAAGCTGCGTGGTACACAGAGTATAGCAAGTCTGAAAGAGTGAAAGATGGTCAGCATAGCTAAAGCCAAACAGGAGGGTAGAGGAGAAGACTGGAGAAACAGAGGCCAGGCCAGAGAGTGCTTCGTGGGGCACATCAAAGAATGTGTCCTCATTCTAGGAGCTGCATGAAACTATTGAGAAATTTAAGGAGGCAACTGAGGGATCAGATTTGTATTTCAAAATGATCACTTATCTTCCCTTCATCCTCCTAGGACACTGACTCAACAACTGGAACATACCAGGGTATCTACTAGGTGCAGTACACATAGCATATTTGTCTTCCTATAAAGTCTACCAGCAAGTAGGTAGTGCGCAGAATTGTCAAAGACCTTTTAAGTAAATTTCTTTTAGCATTTATATCATCTGATCATCAATCATCAGGGACATGATTTATTTTCATTGCCCTAAAGATCTAGTTCCTTGCTCGGTATATTTGTTGATCATCCTACTGTTTATTTTTTATGTTTATATGCTTCCATTAATCATTCACCCACCTTTGTATTTTCAGCTGAAGATCACTAACTTTTCCCCATTCGTTTATCTATATATGGCTATCTCACTGCCATATTAATTTTACTTTTTTTTCCCTATGTCATCTAGCTCTCATAAATTACTGATATTATGGAAAGCAGGAATGCACAAATAATTAATTCTGTGAGAATTTCATGGTTTTTAAATTAGTGTATTCATTTTGTGACACCACTCTCATGTTAAGCTGAAATTTCTTGTTTGAAGGCACAAAGACATATTTATTTCTTTAAGGATCCTAGATCTCATATATTTTAAGCATAGTTTTGAATTCTTACGCAACTGTCCAAGAGCTTTTTCTTCATTTTGTTCCTCTTAACTTGGAACATCTTAGAAAAGTTTTGTGCCATGTGCAAATCTGAGTATTATATTATACATACTTCTTTTTGGTCTGTGCTGTCCAGTATAGTAGCTACTAGCCACATGTGGCTACTGAGCACTTGAAATGTGGTTAGGATGAATTGTGATGTGTTATAATTATAAAATAAGCACCAGATTTCAAAGACTTTAAAAGGAAAAAAAAAAACAACCTCACTTTTTATGTTGATCACATGCTGAAATAACAATGTTTTGGGTATATCGATCAAGGAAAACATTACTAAAATTAAGTTCACTTATTTTTACTTTTTAAAATGTGGCTACAAGAAAATTTAAAATCACCTAATGGTGTACATTTTATTTCCATTGGATAGTGTGGTTTCAGATCATTTGTGAAAACGGATCAAAGTCCTAGACTCAATCACTCCAGATATTATACCTGGTCATCTTTACCCTTAAGGCAGCTCTATCTATAACAAGAGATACAGATATCTGCTAACAAAATGATTTAGGAATCTTTCATACGGTTCTTTGTCAAAAACTTTCTGAAAATTGAAACGCATTTACTGTTTCCATTTCTTCTATATGCTTGTTTAGCACTATAATATTAGCTTAGACAGGGAATGCGTTCTCTATTAATTGTATTTTCTTTGAACTGATTATGTGCTCTCTACCAAGTGTTTCCTGGATTCAGCGCCCCAACCTTTACTCTGAAAGTATAGGAAGACTCACTGCACTCTATAATAAGGCAGACTGCCTCTGAATCAGGCTCAATCTTAGTCAATTGAGCATGGGTCATCTTATTATGAAGGTCGTCCTTCCATTCAGATCCCATCTCCCTACAGTTTCAGAGCTCTCCTTGCCTCTGCTCTATACTGATTCCACTACCACCACGCCCCTGTCTTCTAATTATTAGAATACCACTCAGTCCAATCTTTGTTAAGAGTAGTGGGATTAATGGAACAAGTATAGATCCTATCAGCAAAAGCCTTTAACTCTTTGTATATGGGCAAAGTATTTCATAGACTCATATTACATATTTGGTTCCCATGCCTCTCTTATACTTACAGTTCTTTGAAAATAGGGATCATTTCCTCAAATGCCTGTTTAATTGTAAGGGTATGTTTAAGAAGAAAATTGAGGAAGACTGATATAAATTATTTATCTTTCAGAATCAGATCCTTTAAAAAAATTGAGGTTTTTGATTGGGAAGTAGCAATGAAGAGAAGAAAAAGTACCGCTCAGGTCAAAACAGAGATAAGGTCTAGAATCTAGGAGGTGAATTCTTCTGACTTCATAATCTGTGGTATGGCTGACCATATCTAAAGCCTTTTTTTTTTTTTTATTAACACATAATGTATTATTTGCCCCAGGGTACATGTCTGTGAATCATCAGGCTTACACATTTCACAGCACTTACCATGGCACATACCCTCCCCAATGTCCATAACCCAGCCACCCTATCCCTACCCGCCCCTACCCCCCAGCCACCCTCAGTTTCTTTCGTGAGTTTAGGAGTCTCTTATGGTTTGTCTCCTTCCTGATCCCATCTTGTTTCATTTCCTTCCCTGCCCTCCACGACCCCCCGACCTGCCTCTCAAATTCTTCATATCTCTCTGATAATTATCATATGTCTTTCTCTGATTGACTTATTTCGCTTAGCATAATACCCTCTAGTTCCATCCATGTCGTTGCAAATGGCAAGACTTCATTTCTCTTGATGGCTGCATAGTATTCCATTGTATATATACACCACATCTTCTTTATCCATTCATCTGTTGATGGACATCTAGGTTCTTTCCATAGTTTGGCTATTGTGGACATTGCTGCTATAAACATTGGGGTACACGTGCCCCTTCGGATCACTACATTTGTATCTTTAGGGTGAATACCCAGTAGTGTGATTGCTGGGTCATAGGGTAGCTCTATTTTCAACTTTTTGAGGAACCTCCAGACTGTTTTCCAGAGTGGCTGTACTAGCTTGCATTCCCACCAACAGTGTAGGAGGGTTCCCCTTTCTCCGCATCCTCGCCAACATCTG
>CM052894.1:11314016-11385383 GCA_028534135.1 Potos flavus | reverse complement strand
CAAGTGACGTTGAGCACTTTTTCATGTGTCTATTGGCCATCTGAATGTCCTCTTTGCAGAAATGTTAAAGCCTTTCTTACAGCAGCTGCCAACTTCAAGTTGCCAGTTGACACTATATAACCCTCTGATAGGAATATACTCATTCTGATTAAGAGTTCGAAATTATCGTTTATGGATTCTCCCCAAATGTCAGCTGAACGCTCTTCAGGGATTTATTACTTCTTATTTTTCAGGAAGATCTGAAATATCATGACATCTCCTAATGCCTTTAACCACAGTTCCCTTGGGAACCTGTACATTGGGTTCCATAAGACATGAAGTGCTTCTATTTTTACTGAACACATGACTGTTCCAATATCTCCCTTCTGCCCATCTACTGTACATTCAGGGACCCAGAAGATTCCTTTCTATTTACTTGTCCATTTCAAAACAGGAAGAAATCCATATTTTTTTCAATTACTCATTTATATCCCAATATAAGAAAAATTCCCTTAAAAATAAGTCCTCAGACAGATTTGAATATTTTCTTACGGTAAGACTGTGGGCTGGGCACCTAAACTGCATTCATAACCCTTCACGCGTGTCTTCTACTCTACCAAGGCTGAAAAACTAAAATGCTTCTCCATAGTTCCTTGCTGTTGGGGACACCGAGTGACTCAGTTCTAGCCAATGAGATACAAGTGGATCCCTGGGAGGAGCTTCCAGGAAAGCATTTAAAAATAACAAAATCTGGCTGACATGTGCATTTGGCATGCTTTAGGCCTCACCTCTACTTTTCTTTTTTTTTCTTTAAAGATTTCATTTATTTATTTGAGAGAGAGAGAGAGAGAGAGCAGGAGCAGAGGGGAGGAGCAGAGGGAGAGGGAAAGGGAGAAGCAGACTCCCCACTGAGCAGGGAGCCTGTTGTGGGGCTCGATCCCAGGACCCTGAGATCATGACCTGAGCCGAAGGCAGACGCTTAACTGACAGAGCCACCCATGTGCCCCTACCTCACTCTATTTCTTGAAAGGTGGATACCCAGGGGTGCATTAGACATCTTGCAGCCATGAGGATAAAAATCCCACACTAGGGGTGATGGAAGAGGAAGCCAGTTAAGAGCCAAGGCTCTGTGCTTAGAGTATCACTGAGCTGCCATACTAACTCACAGCTTCTCATACAAGGCAAGTCTTTTTCTTGCTTAAACCACTATTCACTTGCTTTTGCTAATACTTACAGCTAATGCATTAGGACTGTCCCATCTCCACCTCCCAACACTTGTGCAAACACTACAAATCTAAAGCTTTTTTTTTTTTTTAAAGATTTTATTTATTTATTTGAGGAAGAGAGAAAGTGAGAGAGCACAAGCAGAGGTAGAGGGAGAAGGAGACTCCCTGATGAGCAGGCAGCCTGATGTGAGGCTTGATCCCAGGACCCTGGGACCATGACCTGAGCCAAACAAAGGTAGATGCTTAACCCACCCATCCAGGCGTCCCCTAAAGCTTTTTCATTTATTGTTATTATTATTGATCTTCCACTATCAGCAACATGATAAGGTACATTATAATGCTTTAAAGACTCAAAGGCACATTTAAAATATAGAAAGACTTAAGTTTCTTTCATTCTACACATTCACTGAAACTAGTGGCTCTCTTCACTGAATAAATTTCAACATTTAAAAAGTTAATTTAAGATTGAAATCTGTATTTATACAAAGATAGCTTCTAAACTCATCTATTACCGGGCGCCTGGGTGGCTTAGTGGGTTAAGCCTCTGCCTTCAGCCTCAGGGTCCTGGGATCAAGCCCCGCATTGGGCTCTTTGCTCAGTGGGGAGCCTGCTTCCCCCTCTCTCTCTGCCTGCCTCTCTGCCTACTTGTGATCTCTCTCTCTCTGTCAAATAAATAAATAAAATCTTAAAAAAAAATAAACTCATCAATTACCTTCACATACTTATTTTTTAATAATGTTTTTTTTTCTATCCCAACTTGCAATATATTGCAAATATTCAAATCCTAGTCTGCAATCTTTTATGTAGTCCTAAAGAACACAATGAATTCTCCTCCCTAGAGTTATTAAATTCAGACATATATAATTTAATGCTTGGAGACACTTAACTGCTGCTGACATTTTTGACACCAAATGTAATTAGTAACTTAAAATTCTTCTCCAAAACTACCTATGACATATGTGAAGACCTAAAATTGTAACTCAAGATTAAAGTCTTACTAACCTTTTCTGTAAAATATTAAAGCTGTCTATTCTCATATTTTTGCAAATATAATAAAGAAAACTGAAAATGCCATTAGCAATGGTAAGTTATGACCATTTCAATACCTGAATAAAACAAAAATGCTTTCCATGGAAAATTCGGAACAAACTAGTTATTTTATTCCTCTGAGGAATTGCTTCAAATTGTTTGAGACATAACTTAAAAGAAAGCTGAGGTACGAATGACCACCAAAGAAATGGGAGTCTTTCCTAAAATCCACTATTTTGACCATGTCATTCCTGTGCTCAAAATCTTTAACAGCTCTCTACTACTTTCATAAATTCAAACTCTGTGGCCTGTCCTCCATTTCCAGCTTTACTCCTTCTTATTGTCCCACCCTGATCAAAATTATTCTATTTATTCCAAAAGAATTTCATACTACTCAATTTTTTATAAAGATATTCACAGTTATTACATAAAGAAATATGTAATTTAGAAACAATTTAAGGTCAAAGGAACATCCAAATACCACATTACAATTAAAAAAGTAAAACAACAACAACAAAAAAGATGAATCACAGACATGTACCCTGAAGCAAATAATACATATGTTAATAAAAAATATATGTTAATAAAAAAATAAAAAGATTCTCAACCAGAATTACAGATAACCTCAGATATTTAGAATACAACTGAGTCTCACATATATACCTAAACCTAGATATTCCAGAAAGAGCTCAAGTACCTTCTCTAAAATATGGGGACTGAAGAATCCCACCTAAGTATACATCCTATTGTATATATGTTAGAAATGTGATTCTACCTTCAGATAATTCGGAGTTCAGAAAAATAAAACATATGTGGTTTGATTAAAAAAAAAAAAAGTCATGTTCTCCAAGAGCATGGAGATATGCTTACAGATCTATTTTAAAAATTGAAAACTGTGACTACTTTTTAAGATGCTACAAAGAATAACAGGTTATTCTAGAAATACCAAAAGCACATCATTACTACTATAAAACAGCTAGGTAGCATAGTTCAGAAGTACATATTCACCATAATGAAGACATAAGAGAGAAATAGTATTGGCTACAAATAATAATCACAGAACTAGAACTGCCTATATTGCCACCAAGAATTTAATGTAATAGAAACAACTAAATATCTAAGTTCTTAAATACATCTTTAAAGAATACAACTATAATTTATTCCTGCAAAAAAACAACGGGCATGCTAAATGGATCTTATTTTTCAAAAGACTAAAAAGTAACTTCAGCAAGGTTTGGGGGTTCCAAGAAGCACTCTTCGAATTTTATTACAACCAAACCCACAATATTTCAGTATACACTTAATAAAAGAAAGAAATTGTCTAAAAAAAGGGATATGGTTCCTTTAGGATAAGGACTGCCTCCCCCCCCAACACTTCAGCCATAAAATTCTGAAACTCTGTTTCCATTGTGAAACTTCATGGGCTTAGTATAGAAATTCTGTAGACAATTTTGATAAATGCTCTAAATCTTTAAATCTTTAACAGACTACTAGATTTATGCAAAACACAAGAAGTACATATTAATTACTATTAAAACTGCAATTCGGAATATTCAGAAACTACCAACTCACTTTGGAAACAATTAACCAATAACTAGTGACAATTTTTATTCATTTAAGAACTCAAAGAATCCAACAAATCCAATTAAAACATGTTGAGAGCAAAGCACTATTTTTGTTTAATTCTAGCATTTAAAATATTTTAAAAGTCTACAGCTTTTTTAGTCTTGCAATTTTAGGTAATGGTTTCTTTCTTTTTTTAAATCAAAAAAACCTATTAAATTAAAAAGAAAAAATAAACTAAAAAAAAAAAAGAAAAAAAAGAAACGAGAACTCTAAGTCACCAAAGTATACACCAAAAGTATAGCCCAGATCCGTTCTTTTTTCTATTTCCTCAGCTACCACCTAGTTACAGTAACCAACAATTCCCCTAAATGCCTCCTAACCAACCTCTCTCTAGGTTTACTCTTGTCCTCCTATAATCCTTTGTCTATATATACGAGCAGAACATTTTGTGCAAAATGTACACAAGATGATGTCTTAAAACTCTCCCACCACAAGTAATGAAATTCAAACCCCTTACAAGATTAAGTGTGACTCTCTAGCTCTCATACCATGCTCTAGCTGTACTAGCCTTCTTTTTGTTCCTGAAACTCACACGCCCTCACACATCTGTTGCTTTGCTGGAAATGCCTTCCACTCCCTCATTTCCCCAGACTCTCCATGTGGCTTGCTTCTCTTCACGATTCAGGCCTCGTCTTCAGTGAAGGGTCGTCAGACTCAGCATATAAAAATTAGATAAATACTTATAACAAAAAAAAATTATTCACTGTGTATCCGAAATTCTAACTAGGGCATCCTGCTCCAGTGTCATCTTTTTAGAGGCTTTCCTTATTATCACCGGATCTGAAGAACTGCTCTATTGTAATCCTATTTTTTTCATAGTATCTGTTAATCTCTGGAAATTACCTCGTTCACTTCTTTGGTTTACCCATTTATTGTCATTTTCTACCTCGATCCTGTAACATGTAGTTCACCTCTCTGCTCTTCTAACCCTCATGCCAAACCTCTACCCCATGCTAGCACCACAAAAACAGGGTCTTTTCTTGTTTTGAACTGTTTCCTGAATCTAACACAGTACCTAGTATAAAGTAAGCACTCATAAAACATCTACTGAATGAAAGAATGCTCTAAATTTACTTGCTTTCTAAGGTGTTTAGAATTATTTCTTTCTAATTCCATCCCTGTGAAATAATTTTAAAGTTCTAGAAGGAAAATTAGACAAGGTTTCTAATATAAGCGAGTGATCTGAATACCACAGTTTTATGTGGTTCATTTTATTACTGTTGTACTGCAACAAGACAAATAAGAGTGGTTCACAATTATTTGTACTGACCAAAAATAATTCTATAAATATAGAAACATTATTAAAGGTACACTTATAGAACACAAACTTTAGAAAGATGTAAAACTACACAAATCCACTGTACCGTCTTAATAGAACTCCTTTGTTTTTCTTCCCAAACACCACTGCTCAACTCGAGTGTACAATGAATATTTGCCTCTCTGTCATAGGATCCAAAAATGAGTAACCTGCAGTATAAAAATAAAACGAGACTATTATATCAGTTACATGCAATAAAGTTTTTCTCTGATTATACCAAGAAATAATAAATTATTCCATTACTATTTATAATTTTGGTAACAGAAAAAAAAAAAAAAAAATTAAGTCAAACACTTAGTACACCCTCTAGTGGAAAAGTGAAGTAAAGCTAAAATTAGGCGAAATTCCAAGACAAGCTGTTTCTTTGCAGCTCCATCAAGCAGAAAGTAGTATGTATTCATGTGGTAAACAAACTGACCAGACATCTATACATAGTAGCAAAAGTTACAGATCTTCAAATGAGACTGGTGAATTTAAAAATTAGTTGCAGAGCGATTCACATAGTACCATACCACCCCTGTAAAAATTACACACACGATAGTGCAATATAGTTGCTTATGAACACACCCACATACTTCTCCATCTAACAGTGTGACTTTAGGAAAATTATTTAACTTCTCAAAACTCATCTCTTTCTCTGAAAAATTCAGGGCAAAAATAATACCACTTAGAGCTGCTGTGAGAACAAAAGAAGACAAATGCGTACAAGGCATTTAGTATAGCACCTAGCAAACACTAAGTGTTCTGTAAGTGTTTACTATTTCTATTATCTTGAAAACAACTGTCGAGGAATACCTGTATCACCTAATTTTACTGTTTAATATTCAGAACTAAAAAGGAAATCTCAGGCCCAATCTTGAGACAATGTAAGCAGTTTTATTACTGAAAGAAAAAAAATATTACCCACGCGTCTAGCTACCATATTACCTGCCTTCTAAATCAGAACATAAGTCTACCAATGTATTTCAGGAGTAAGCTTGAGAATAGCTTTAGAATTAATCAACATTTTGATTACTACTCTATTACTTTAAGTCCACACAAAGATCATGGGGGTAGAAGTGAGATTAAAAAAAAAAGGTAGATAAAACATATTAGAGTAATATGAGAAAATTGTGTCCTAAGGTTGGAGACCACTAGCAAATCATGTCCATATTTAACAAACTGGCTTCATCAACTAAAAACCTGAATAAACTCATGGCAAAACAAAAACAAAAACAACCCTAAATTTAAATAGTTTTTAATCTTAAAAGGAAATTAACTCAGTGCTTAACAGCCTACTGCCAAAAAATTAAGAAGATTCATAATTATAAAATACGGTTTAGAAAAATGAGAATTTTCATTCATCAAAGCTCTGCTGCCACCATCTGTTCAAAAGAATAAACTACCTACAGGCCTTTACTATCATGCACGGAAGGGTAGGCTAAGGCTCTCAAATTCCCAAAAGATATTAATCTTTAGGATTCAGGAATGAGAAAGCACATTTATCAGAATCCTTCTCTGAAATTATAACACTTTTGTCATATTTTTATAAGACCTTTAATGTTTTTTAAAAAGAATTAACACAAAACTTAACAATGATTAACTCAAAATGAGTCACAGACCTAAATGTAAGAGAAGAAACCATAAAATCAAATCTTTGTGACCTTGACTTAGGCAATGGTTTCTTAAGACAGGAGAGCAAAAGTACAAGTACCAAAGGGGGAAAAAAATAAAAAATAAATAAATAAAATTTAAAAATAAATAATAAATAAATAAATTAAAATAAATTAAAAAAAATTAAAATTTTTGTGCTTCAAAGGACATCAAGTAAGTGAAAAGACAATTCACAGAATGGGAGAAAATATTTGCAAGTTAGGTATCTCATAAGGGTCTATTATAACTCAATTTAAAATTGGACATTTCTCCATAGAAGATATGCAAATAGCCAATAAGCACACGAAAATAGGCTCAACATCACTAGCCATCAGGGAAATTAAAATCAAAACCACAATGAGATGCTGCTCATACTCACTAGATGGCTAATCAAATAAGGAGACAAGTACTGGTGAGGATGTAGAGAAACAAATACTTGTACTTTGCTAGAAGGAAGTAAAATGTGCAGCCATTTTGAAAAAATAGTTTGGCAGTTCCTTAAAAGGTTAAGGAACTTTAAAAAAAAAAGTTAAGGAATTGTGATGCCTCCAGTTTGCTTTTCTTTTTCAGGACTGCTTTGGCTATTCAGGGTCTTTTGTGGTTCCAAACAAATTTTAGGATTGTTTGTTCTAGCTCTGTGAAAAATGCTGGTGGTATTTTGATAGGGGAGGCAGTAAATGTGTAGATTGCTTTGGGTAGTGTAGACATTTTAACTGTTTGTTCTTCCAATTCATCATGTTTCCCCATTTCTCTGTGTCTTCTTCAATTTCTTTCATAAGTGTTTTATAGTTTTCAGAGTACACATCTTTTACCTCTTTGGTTAGGTTTTTACCTAGGTATCTCATTGTTTTTGGTTGCAATTGTAATGGGATCAATTCTTCGATTTCTTTTTCTGCTGCTTCATTATTTGTGTATAGAAATGCAACAGATTTCTATATATTGTTTTTATATCCTGTGACTCTGATGAATTCATGGATTAGTTCTAGCAATTTTTTTTTTGGTAGAATCTTTTGGGTTTTCTACATAGAGTATCATGCCATCTGCAAATAGTGAAAGTCTGACTTCTTCCTCGCTGATTTGGATGCCTTTTTTTTGTTGTTGTCTGATTGCTGACGCTAAAGACTTCTAGTGCTATGTTAAATAATAATGGAATCACCTTCACTATATTATTGGCTCTTTTTCTAAAATCTACCATCCATCCGCCTGTCTTGGAAAATATACCTCATATCCATGAGGTTTTCCATAGCAGCTTCAACTCTATAATAGAATGTGGTATTTTGGAGTTAGACAAACCTAAGTTCAAATTCTAGATAGGGCGTGTTGGGCAAGTAACCTATAGATCTCAATTCATCATCTATAAAATAGATATAATAATACTAATTTTGTAAAGATATTCTGAGAGCTTGAAATGAATGTAAAGTACCTACTATTTATTATATATTGCAGATAATAAGTGTTATTAAAACAATATAAGTATTTGCAGAGTCATACTCCCAAATATCTTCAAATTTAGCTAGGTGTTTTCCCTTTTTAAAAAAGATAAAATATCAAATATTAAAGTAAATACAGATAATATAACAACACCCATTTATCAACTACTCAGGGAAAAAAAAAAGGTTAAGATTTAGCCTTATTTGCTTCAGAAAATTTTTTTAAAAATAACAGTTAACCACTAAAATAAAAAATAACCAAGTGAATAGAATCAAACAATACTATAACCTAAATAAGGATTCACAAACCAATGCAAGGAATTATTTTGTGTTTGTAACTTCTAAAACAGCTTGTCTTGCAAATGAATTTCAAAATCCATAATGTTAACAGGCTTCTCTACAGAAGAACTAAACATTTTGCTATATAATATGGGCACAGTGCTTTTAAAGGATTAATTCCTTCTATCAAACTGTCACCTTGAAGCTGCCTCCCCTAAGATAGGCATATCTCCTTTTATTGTGCTTCACTTTATCGTGCTTCAGAGATACTGAAGATACTTTTTCAAATTGAAGGTCTAGGTCAAGTCTAAATTCTAAAAATATTTGATTCACAAAATAGGAAGAACAGAAAGAAGGGAAAGAGGAGCAAAAAACCAAATCAAACCAAACAAATGAGACAAAAAATAAATGGCAAAATGACAGACCTAAATATAACTTAATCATTACATTAAATGTAAATGAACTAAACACTCCAATGAAAAGGCAGAGATTGTTAGACTACACATAAAATAACTGTTTATGTTTAAACATAAAAACACAAAAAGAACGAAAGTAAAAACCTGTAGAAAAAAATAGAGAAGCCGTACAAACAATAAACATAAGAAAACTGTAGCTGCTTTATCAATTTAGACAAAATAAATATCAAGACAAGAAATATTATGAGACAAAAAGGACTCTTTGTAATGGTTAAAGGGTCAATGTATCAAGAAGAAATATGCACCTAATAACAAAACTACAAAAAAAGAGATAAATTGATAGTCATGCTTGAAGATTCAAACACACTTTCATTCAGTAATTGACAGAACTAGATTATAAGAATCAGGAAAGATGAAGAAGATTTGAATGACTGTACAGGCAGTCCTTATTTTGAGTTACTACATATGAGAACTCTGTCCCTGCTTTGCACAGCTCTGATATGCAGGGTTTTGTTTAACATAGTTCCATGCGGAATAAGGACTGTCTGTATGTTTTTGCATAGTTTTGGGTTTTGGAAGTATGTTAATGCCCTATATATTAAAATAATAATCAATAAGGATGGAAAGGTGGGGTGCGAGGGTGGGAAACTGAAACCAAATAGAAAAACATAAACCCAGCTATATTTCAAATGAATAACATAACACACTGAAGGGAGAAAATTACTCTAATTCATGAATATAGTACTTGACCATATGTCCTTAATCTTGGGTAGAATAGGGGAGAACTGTGAATAAATCCTGAATTTCTTTTCGTAAGTATGTTTACTCTACTTAAACAAAGCAATTCTGAAACTGTCTGAGATGTATTATGGGATTAAGCAAATGAGTAAATTGCTGATGTTACTGGGTTCAAGGGACAAAAATATGAAAGGAGAAAGAACCAAGGCAAGGAACAATCCTATGAGAATGAACTGGAATTGGAAATATTGGGTCAATTCATGATTTCTAAATTATGTATGTGTTCTATATATTATATACCTGTAAGTGTCTACACATGTATGTATTTGCTAACTGTCCACTAACAGGGCCTATGATTATATATGAATATCAATGAATACACCCAACACCCAGACTTTGATTTTTAGTATTATTTCCTACTAAAAGGAACCAAGGCTCTTTGGGAAAATAGCTGATTCTAGGACTGTGACAGAGAAGATACAAAATGAACCTAGAACAGCTGTTAAACCACAAAGTGGTAAAGACCTTAAAAAAAATTCAAAAAAAGGAAAAAAAGACAAATTTATGTCAGAAGCAGCATAAAGGAGCCAGTTTGAAGAGGCTCCTAGAGGCCGAATTTGGGAAAACTTAGGCACCAAAATAGTTAAGGATAGTAAAGAAAAAAATAGGAATCTATGCATCCATGCTGATAACAGATACTTGGGAAATAAGGGAAGACTCCTGGTAATAGAATAGAATGTTGGGGCACCTGGGTGGCTCAGCGGGTTAAAGACTCTGCCTTCGGCTCAGCCCATAATCTCAGGGTCCTGGGATCGAGCCCCGCATCGGGCTCTCTGCTCAGCAGGGAGCCTGCTTCCCTCTCTCTCTCTGCCTACTTGCGATATCTCTCTCTGTCAAATAAATAAATAAAATCAAAAAAAAAAAAAAAAAAAAGAATAGAATGTCAACTTCTGTGGTTTTCTGTCTTCGTGTTAACATTTGAAAATTTTTTAAATGATGTATTTTTGGAACCCAGTAAAACAAAATACTTAAAAGAAGCTACTAACAAAATACAGACTTCAGAACAGTTTGACTCAGTGAAGAACTGACCTTAATTAGAATCTCCTACCTATAATTAGGACAGCCTATCCTAAATATACTGCTTTGTAGTAGAATTCTCACACAATAAAATTTCATATGCTTTGCCTTCACCAACTACAATCTAATATGTAACTGGTTGATAAAATAAACCAAATAAAAGAAAATGTATCTATTACATCAATGTCTTTTAACATAAAGATGTATATGAGAAATCCCATCTAGAATTTGGTGCCAGAATTTCTTTTCCCCTGAAGAACATGTACGGTATACCAGAAAATAAGAGCTAAATAATCCATCAAGTTTCCTTTGCTGCCAGAAAATTGATCTTTTCTTCTCTATGTGGTTATTTTTTATATAACTTATCTTCTATTTAACTGTACATGGGCATATATTATCTCTGCAAAATACCTCAAATCCTTTAAGATGGAATATAATTTATGAGATAAATTGTAAATCTAAAAATAATCTTAATGATATGATTACAACACGAATGTGAAATAATTTAGTCTTCTAATAGCAGTGCTATGAATACAGCAATTGAGTTCATCTATGGTTAAAAAAATCAGCTTTAGTTAATGCAAAAAAATTCAGAATGACTTTTTTAAAAATTTGACAAATACAAAGTGTTAGAACCAATTTTTACAAGGAAAGTTGTGTTACTGCCCCAAGATTTTAATTGGGAAATTCAAAACTATATTTTAGATAATTAGAAAATAACTTCCCTTTACACTGAGACCGTTCTAAAGTAATAAAATTCAAATTCCAGGGGGCACCTAGGTGGTTCAGTCAGTTAAGTGTCTGCTTTCGGATCGGGTCATGATCTCAGGGTCCTGGGATGGAGCCCTGCATCAGGTTCCCAGTTCAGCAGGGAGTCTGCTTCTCCCTCTCCCTCTGCCGACTTGTGCTCTCTCTTAAGTAAATAAAATCTTAAAAAAAAAAAAAAAAAAAAAAAAAAAATCCAGTTCTCACAACCAAATACACAAAGAAAAATATACTTTTGTTTAAAGATTTGTTTTCTTTTTGATAAATACTATGATTAAATTAAGGCACAATAATAGAGACTACTGGGGCACCTGGGTGGCTCAGCCAGTTGAGTATCTGACTCTTGATTTCGGCTCAGGTCATGACCTCAGGGTTGTGGAATCAAGCCCTGCATTGGGCTCCTCGCTCAGCACAGAGTCTGCCTGTCCCTCTCCCTCTGTTCCTATTCCCCCTGTAGCTTGTGCAATCTTTCTCAAATTAATAAATAAAAAAATCTTAAAAATAAAAAAAGAGAGGCTACATCTATCGAAGGCTTGCTATGCAGTAGGCACTGCAGGGTTATGTACCTATCTCTGATCACAATTACCAGCAAGGCAGCAAGCATCCTTGCCCATTCTAGAGATGTGCAACCTGTCTAAGGACATATAGCAGTAAGAGCACGTGGCTAGGATATGAACATAGCACTTTCTAACTCAAATGCCAGTATTATTTCCACTTCATTATTTCCACAACTCCAATATTTTCAGTAAAATTTGTTTTCTATGGATACTTCTGATTTGTTTCCTCAATGGCAAAATGCATTTTAAAGCCTTACAACAGGTAAGTTTGATAAAAATCTTCAGGCAGACTCTGTAAGTCTGAAACTATATCAAAATAAAGTTAAAAAAACGTCCTCACAGGGGCGCCTGGGTGGCTCAGTGGGTTAAAGCCTCTGCCTTCGGCTCAGGTCATGATCTCAGGGCCCTGGGATCAAGCCCCGTATCGGGCTCTCTGCTCAGCGGGGAGCCTGCTTCCCTCCTCTCCCTCTGCCTGCCTCTCTGCCTACTTGTGATCTCTCTGTCAGATGAATAAATAAAATCTAAACAAAACAAACAAACCAAAAACAAAAAAAAAAAACAAAATAACTTTATCCACACACAAATGGTCCACAGAAATGTTTTAATTTTAAATGTTTATGTTCTTGGGGCACCTGGGTGGCTCAGTGGGTTGTCAGGTCATGATCTCATGGGTCATGGAATCAAACCCCTGAGATCGAGCTCCGCACTCAGCTGGGAGTCTGCTTGAACATTCTCTCCCTCTGTCCCTCCCCCAAGCACATGCTCTCCCTTTCTCTAAAATAAATAAATAAATCTTTAAAAAAATGTTTATGTTCTCTTAAAAATTTGATCATTCAATAATTTTATTCTATTTGCCTCAAACCTGTTCATATCACTAAATGAAGCAGTCATGGTAACAAGTATCTCAAGAGTCTCAAATCTTTAAGTCTCCAAAATTGAAATGATAAGCATTTTTTTTGTCCTTCCTCCAAAAAGAGGGCACTTATTTTTTCTTCCACTTTCCTTACAGTGTCACTTTCTTTCTGCTCTAGAGTTTACAATATATCACACAAGATAAGTTTATGCTCAGGAGCAGGAAAAATTATTAAAATATAAATGCTCAGATTACAATAATATGTCCTCTTTAGTTTAAATCCTACAAACTTGGACTCTATCTGACCTGAGAGTTCTACTTTTTATATTAAGAAAAAAGTTTAGAAGAAAAACAATGTAAGTAAGATTTTTTTTTTTAGGTGTGGTAAGTCAGTCAGTTTTTATTTATTTATTTTTAAAAAGCTTTTATTAATTTATTTGACAGAGAGAGAGAGAGCACAGAGGGAGAGGCAGGCAGAGGGAGAGGGAGAAGCAGGCTCCCCACAGAGCAGGGAGCCAGCCCAGTGTGGGGCTCGATCCCAGGACCTGAGCTGAAGGCAGACGCCCAACTGACTGAGCCACCCAGGTGCCCCTGTAAGTAAGATTTTAATGAGAAGAATATGAAAAGAATGTTTCGAATTCAATTCGAAGACAAAAAGGCAGAGATGAATAGAAAACAGTAATCTACTCTTTCTTTCATAAGCAATTTTAAGTAATCCTTAAACGGCGTGAAAATAACAGCACCACAACACTAGGTAACTTTACATGGTTGGATTTACAAAGATAGTGACTGGAAAACTTTTAGATAGTGTGCTTCCTCCCAAGATTACGCTGTCACCTGGTCAAAATTTCCTTAGACACAGATCACTTGAAAAATGTCCTTCCTAATGTGGACAAGCCCAAATTATAATTTATGTGACAAGCCCAAATTATAATTAGATATTTAATACTCATGCTTACATACCATATTAGCTTAGCCAATTCAAATTTAGACTTGTTTAGAGTTGTGTTTTTACTATATATGTCATTTTACTGTATACTACAGTCCCTTTTACAAAATCTACAGCATATTTAGTCTTTCTTTGCTAAAAGAATTCCTTTTCAGTCTTTCTGACATGATGATGTACAATATGGAATCACTCCAAGACAAAACAAACAAAAAAAATGTTTAGCACATTATTATGCTTAAAATTAACCTATTAGCAAGGACACAAATATATTAGGTACAACATATAACTGTGTACTCAGGCACTTGTTTTTATTATGGGCTGGAAATAAAAATAGAAGTGATAAGAACCAAATAAGTGGTACAAACAACTGTCACAGAAATGCAGCATAAGGACAATATACTTGTACTTGAAATAATCAGGAGACACATTAAAGAGGCAGCTGTTGAAGTGGATCAAGGAAGTTTGTTTTCAAGGAGCAGAAAATGCGGTAGGGCCTTCAGCCTGGAAAACAGTGGGGAGTCAACACATGAGGCTTAGTATGGTAAAATATCTAAGGCAGGAAATAGTGAACTATGGCCCATGGGCCAAATCCAGTCCCGTGCTTGTTCTTGTGTAACCTATAAACTACCAAAGGTTTTTACATTTTTAAATAATCGAAAAAAATTAAAAGAATATTTCATGACACATGAAAATTATGAAATTCATATGTAGAGTTTTATGAGTACACAGCCATACCGTGTACTGTCTATGACTGCTTTTATACTTCATGGCTGAGCAACAGAGACTATGTGAATTATAAATCCTAAAATATTTACTATCTCTGGCCCTTGAGAAAGAAAGTTTGCCAACATTTTCATTTAGGAAAGCCTATGTGGCTGAGGTACTATGAGTGAGGGGGTGAGAGGAGAAAGAAGCCAGAGAGGCAAGAGGTGACTATAGGCCATAGCAAGGATTTGTGTCTATATTCTAGAAATGGGGAAGCCATTAAAGAATTTTAAGTGGGAAAGTGACAAGAAGATTTGCATTTTAAAAAAGCTCATTCTGGTGGTTATATTGGTAACCAGTATTAGAAAAGTAAGGAGGTTAGTATAGTAAGTAGTTTAAGCAAGATATGAATACAGTTGAGACTATAGGGGCAGGCAAAGTAAAATAAGGAGGCTGGGCAAGATTATTTCTGAGATCCCTTTCAGCTCTAAAATTTTAAGAATCACACGGCTTTCAAAGGATTTCTAATTGGTATTTCCAATTATCACATACAAGTCTCAAAAATGTTATACTATAAACAGCTCTCCAATGGTTAGTAAATTAGAAATATGCCAAAAGAGCATAAAGCATCTAACAAGTTTGAGAATTACTGAAGGACAAATGATCCTCTCCATTAGAATGCTTTCTAAAATACGGTTTATATTTTTTACAAGCTGGAAAGGATGAGTTTATGAAATTTATGATTAAAGATTTACAGATCATATGTAATAAATTAACACAAAGGGGGAACAAACACAAACATTCTTAAGTATATTTTCACTGCACTTTATTTCCCATAATGTAGCAATGATGAAACAAAGAACATACCTGCTACATTCTAACAATGTAACTTTAAGGCGGCCTTCAGTAAGTGCCCATTGTTGTATATGGATTTGCTCTTCTTCATCTTCTTCAAATCCTTGCGAAGTTTGGAATGGAAAAAACGGCTTAAACCTGAGAAAAGTAAAGATAAGTCTAAATTTTTGGACAATAACACCACAGTTTAAAGAATAGTAGTAACAAAACCTACCTGTAGGAAAGAAACAAAACAAAAACCTAATACTGCATGAGCTCTAAAAATCCAAAGCTTATCATACCCCCCCTACAACTGGCAGCAGATGGTATCTTCTCTGTGGTGCCCAGACCTTCCGGGTTTTCTTTTCCCTCCTTTGGCATGTCCTCATTGACAAGGCAGGACATTTAGAAAAAAGAAAAAGAAAATCTAAAGACCACCATTAGGCCCTGAAACTTGGGTAGGGCAGGACAGCGATTCTTTCTGGATCGGATGGGAAGAGTGTTTCCACAGTACAAGATCAAAATTCAGAATACACTGTTCCTGGAAACAATATAATTCATAGTAATTTGCACATGATAATGATTAATAATAACAACTAATGGTGGCAAAGGTATTCATCAGAATTGTCTATTATTTGCCAGGCAGTGTGCTAAGAGCTTTCCAAGCTTTTTCTCATGTAATGCTCACAAACCTGAGAGGGTGATAGAACTAGCTTCCCTTTCCAGATGAGAATAGTGAGCTTTATAAGTTAAAGGATTTGTTCAATGTTACACAGTGGGTGGCAAAACCAGAATTCAAGCGAGACTGACTCCATCAAAGACCAAACACTTCAGTTACCCCTGAATAATTCAGGCCTATGTGTGCTGCTTCTTTAATACTCTGGTTTTCATGGAGAAGCTTGTGCTGAGTTATGAACTATAGGCTTTAAAAACTTTAATTTGAAACACAATCTACACTCCTTCATTAAAGCAAAGGACAAGAAAAACGAAGAGAAAATTGGGCTAGGGGGGCCTATAGTTTTCAATTTACTTACAAACGGTCACCAGACCTGGCAGCTTCAATGGCTTCTCATCAACCACACACAAAAAGAGACCATCAAAAGCTCTTGGTTTCACAACCAAGGTCCACCATGATTAATCCTTCCAATAGCATTTTTCCTTATTAGAAACCTTCCTATCCAGAAAGTGTAGTCACCTCATGTACTCTGAAGATATTATGCACATTCCTGCTTTCAGGCCTTTTGAACTAACTGGATGTTTTCCCTAGTTCTCAAAGCCTCGCCAAATCCTAAACGCTTTCCGTAACTGGCTTTAGGTCAGAGCACACACTCTGCTTTCACTCTTCTTTATTTTGTAGTCACTTAAATTGCTATGCATTTATGCCTTGAAATCTCAAAGGTGACCTGGTCTCACACTGTTTGTAACCTTCATGCACACAATTAGGACTCAAGTATGTGTTGAGCTGATTTATAAAAATCCAACACTAAAAATGAAATAAACATTTAGGATTTATTAGTAGCCCACTACAGTTTATACTGAAAGATATTGATAGAGGGGAGAAATACTGTTTTACAGTTTCCCAGTCAACAAGCTCAAAGGAAAAAATTTTTAGGGAAAGATAAGTAGGTGTACCATGTTCAGTGCTTTTCTCCTGCTTCTGAATTAGAGGGAAGGCAGAAAGTCCTTCTCAATTCCTTAATTTGCATTTGAAGTCATTTGATCCAAACTGGCACCAAATTTTTAAAAGGAAAAGAAATTAGGAACTAAATCTGTTATGTTACTACATTATTGTAGTTGAGTGCTTGTAACACACATGTCTTACGGTTCCTGTAGAACACATCACTGTCACTCCATAAAACATTACAAAGATCACTATACTATACACAACCGACTTTGAATATAACAATCCAGCTAAATCACAGCTGCTCTATAAATCAACTTTTCTTGTTATATATAAACTTAAAATTCAATAAAAACATTTCCGACAGGTGTGTGACTTCAAGATTCTATGGAATAAAATTTAACGTTGTTTAGTAATGCTGCTAGCAGCGTTTGCTAAGTGTTTATGCACAAAAGTACACTAAAATCACAAAATCACAAAAATCACAAAATCACAAAATTTTAAATTCCATTTAAAAATAACACAATAAACAGTATGATAAA
This sequence comes from Potos flavus, assembly GCA_028534135.1. NCBI lineage: Eukaryota > Metazoa > Chordata > Mammalia > Carnivora > Procyonidae > Potos > Potos flavus. The sequence goes on along the minus strand of CM052894.1, from coordinate 11,367,807 downwards.
GCTATTTGTTCACCAAGCTAATAAATAAAATCCGCACATTCACATTCTCTAAGGACACTTGGTTTTCAAAACTTTTAAGTCCAAGGCTTTAAGTATCCCAAAACCCATGGAGAAATCTAAACAATAAAGCAGGCTACCCCTTCCTTTTACCTTCCTATCTTACCATATTATCCTTCCTCAGAATTCATGAATCTTTTCTTCTGTTAACCTATCAACTTAAAAATGTCACTGTTTTCTCATTCAAGTTCCCTGAACAAGCTAATTGTACTTCCTCCTGCAGAAGCCTTAGAAAACCAACGCAGAAAGATCAACTTCTGAAATGAGAGAACTCCACTGACCCCCTCTGCAATAAAACTGGTGGAAATTATTAAAATAAAAACAAAAACAGAAAGAAAACAAGTAAAGCCTCTGAAATGTCCCAAAGGGTAAACAGCAGAGGAAGGAACTTATATTCAAGAAAATCTCCAAAAATTTGGTAAGAAAGGTATGAGTCTGTGGTGCCTAAACCAAGACCGCTCCCTCCAACAAGCTCAGCCAGGAAGAGATTGCACGCTAAACTGCTGCAGCCAAGACAAGCGGTCTCACCTCCAGATCCCATTCAAAGGGAGTCACGGTACTGAGACTTCCTGAGAAGAGCAGCACAGCAGTGTTTCTCATCCAGCCTTCTGCTACCTAGTACTCAGGCTAAATTCCAGGCAGGTATAGTTAAGAGATGGGAGCTCCCTTCCTTGACCCTGCCCCCATCTGTGGAATGGAGATTTCACCTTGGGCACAGTGCCCCGATCATTTTTGCTCTGGCTCATGATGCAATGGATCTATGCCAAGAGAGGCAAGCCTAAAGTATCTCAGGCTGCTGCCACCCTCTCCCCCACCTTGCACCCAGCTTCTAGAGTGCGGGTGTCACAGAGAAGCTTGCCACTGTCCCCGCCCCCAGCTCCAGAGCCCTGGCTCAAAATATTTGCTAAGGGGGCTGGAAAGGGAAAGGCACATCATAAAAAAAGCTCCTGATCTCTTCCCGCAGGAACTAAGCAGCTCAAACCTAAGTGTTCTCTTAAGAACAATGGAGGTTGTGATGTCAGGCAACTGGAAGGAGATTCAGGGATTTAATGAAGATACAGTCTATAATACAGGCTGCCTAGTTTACAGGAAATAAGACAGCTGGGCGATCTCTCCTGGGGTCAGAACAAGTATCGAACACAAACCTCAGAAATTATTCCTTCAAAGAAGCCGCAATTTGACTGGATTAGAGGGTAGAACAACATATGCCCCAGGGTACTGGTGCAAACAATAGGCACAATGGGGGTAGAGCAGGGTAGAGCGTAGATTTCACTAAAATAACCCAGGCAAGCACTAAAAAACAAATAAATAATAAACCCTGAGGGGGGGACCAGTGCTCAAACTTGCTACAATATTATCTAAAATATTTAATTTCCAACAAAAATTGTGAAACATGCGAAGAATCAGAAAAGCAGGTTTCTTTCTGACCCATAAAGCATAAAGCAGGCAACACAAACTGCCAGCGAAAATGACCAGGTGTTGGATTTAACAGAAAAAGACTTCGAAATAGCCATAAACTAACAACTGAAATAAATTCGCCAAAAGGGTTCTCAACCATAAATATGAACTGGCAGAAGAAAAGACATAGTGAATTTGAAGATAGAGCAACAGAGGTTATGCAAGCCAAAGAACAAAGAGAAAAAAGTATAAAGAAAAATGAACTAAGCCTTAGAGAAATATGGGAGATCATTAAGTACACCAAAACATACATAATGGGAGCGCCAAAGGGAGGGAAGGAGAGGGGAGAGGAGGAGAGAGAGAGGAGTGGAAAAAATAGTGAAAGAAATAATAGAGGCAGCCAGTAAGCCCTAAAGCCACAAATTATATGATTCCATTCATATGAAAATCCAGAATATAGAAATCTACAGAGACAGAAAGTACATTAGTACTTAGGGTTGGGGTGGTAAGAAGGTTAGGAGGAGGATAGCTGAAGGGTAGAGGGTTTTCTTTTTTGAGGTGATGAAACTGTTCTAAGAGGGACTGTGGTGATGGTTGTACAAATCTGTGAATATACTAAAAATCATTGAATTGTAAGCTTTAAATAGGTGAATTTTATGGAATATGAATTATACCTGAATGAAACTGTTAAGAAAAAGCCCAACCCAGTTTACCCAGAAAGAATTTCTTATTGTTGCTTTGATATGTAAATGTTTGGTTATAATTATCTGATTAAGTAAGAAAAAAAATCATAAATGACAGCTCCATTAAAATAACTTATAGCCGCTTTTAAGGCTTATGAAAAACAAAGATTTATTAAACAGTTCCCATACCAGGTATTGACTAAAAGCCACTTATTTGCCCACATAATCCTTACAACCACCCCAAAACTGGGCATTCGAAGGTCTAAGTAGGTCTTAGAGGTCTCACAAATACTATACACTGAAGCCAAAACTGGAACTTATATTGGTCTATTAGGGCTGCTGAAACAGAATATCTCAAACTGTGTGGCTTAAAAAATAGAAATTTATTTTCTCATAGTTCTGGAAGCTGGAAGTTCAAGATTAAGGTACCAGGAGGTTTGGTTTCCAGTAAGGCCTCTCTCCTTGCCTTGCAGACAAGCACCTTCTTGCTGTGTCGTCTCATGGCTTTTTCTCTCTGCACATACACTCCTGATGTTTCTTCCTCTTTTTATAAGGACACTGGTCCTACTGGATTAAGGTTCCATCCTTGGGTGGCTCAGTGGGTTAAAGCCTCTGCCTTCAGCTCGGCTTGTGATCTTAGGGTCCTGGGATCGAGCCCCCACATCGGGCTCTCTGCTCAGCGGGGAGTCTGCTTCCCTCTCTCTCTGCCTGCTTCTCTGCCTACTTGTGATCTATCTCTCTCTGTCAAATAAATAAAATCTTAAAAAAAAAAAGCTCCATCCTTATGACCTCACTTAACCTAATTACCTCATGAAAAGCCCTACCTCAAACACCATTACCCTGAGGGTTAGGGCTTCAACATATGAATTTTGGGGGGACACAATTCAGTCCACAACAGAACTCAAATGTAACGCCTAAGCCTGGTCTATAGTCCCTGAAGTTGATTTGATTGCCACCGAGTTTTCTGCAGGAATAATGCACTAAACCTGGCCTGAAGGTTCCCAGCAAAGATACTCGTGGTTTCACATATATTACTGTTCTTGATCCATAAAGTAACATGAAGCACAGCTGCAAACTGTTTCTTCATTTCACAGAGATAAGGAAACAAGTTCAGAAGAAAAGAGACTGCTGGAAACTGCATCCTTTATTAAAAAGTTACACGAAAATAAATGCCAACAAAATGAGGGCATGAAGTAAGAAAGAAAGAAGAAAGCGATCCAGAAAAGAGTGGATCCAAGTCCAGAAAGCAAGGATATCCTACACTCTGAAGACAGGTATGCGCCAAGCCAAGAGAGAAGTCTGGTATAGAACAGGTGAAGAAGGCTCCAAGAAGATCTCTAGGAAATAAGAGGAATGGACGAGATAGGCAGAAGGAATGAGAGGGGAGGTTAATTTTTCATTTAAATCTTGAAAATTTGGTTAAGGCAATTAGGTAAAAAATAAAGAATTCAAACTTAATTACAGGGACATACTGCTTTGAATGGCACAAAGACTTTTAAATTGGAATATAGAGAAGGAAATATAAACCTGCATTTTAGATAGCTCTGCAAATAAAGAAAAATTATACAGACATAGTAACAATGTAAAACACATAGACTAGTCAAGGAAGACAACTCTGAACAGAACATAAATGTCATCAATTATATATAAATAACCATGTAGTTCAATTTATGTATTGAAAACAATGATAAAATCAGATTAGGAGGGGTGCCTAGGTGGCTCAGTCGGTTAAGTGTCTGCCTTCGGCTCAGGTCATGATTTCAGGTCCTGGGATTGAGCACCGCACTGGGCTTCCTGCTCAACAAAGAACCTGTTTCTCCTTCTCCCTGCTGCTCCCCCTACTTGTGCTCTCTGTCCAATAAATAAATAAAATCATTAAAAAAACAAAACAAAAAAACCTAGATTAGGAGACATTAGAGGGAGGATGAGAGAGTGTATCACCTAGCTAAATCCTTACCTACCTCAGAAAGAAGTTAATCAATAGACAACGTCTGAAATTGTTAAATCAAGAACCGTGGTATAACACTGTTGAGCAATACATCATAATTAATTAGCAAAGCTAACTTTACCAAGTACTTACTGTATAAAAAGCATTACATTTATTAATTATTACAACAATTCTATGAGATGAGTACCATAATTCCCATTTTGTAGATGAGGAAACAGAGACACAGAAGTTAAACAGTTTGCTCAAGGTTATACAGCTAGTAAGCAGTGTAGCCAAAATAAGAATCTAAGCAGTCAGGCTCCCAAATCTGTGTTCTTAATCGGTGCCTCTTAAAAGCTGTTAAAAACAAAAACAGTTACAAATGGTTGCTTCTGAAGAGTATGACTAGGTGAGAAAAGTAGAGGGTTTAGGGAAGTGACTGCTGGCTTTCATTTTAAGTCCTTCTGTTATATTTGATTTTTTATTTGATTTTTAAATTATGTACACTAACTAAAATGAAAAACAATACCAAGTGCTGGAGAGGATATGAAACTGCTAGTGTAGACCATCAGAACTACTATGAAAACTCTATGGTAATATTACTAAACTTGAAGAGATACATAACCTGTGACCCAGGGCAAGCCTACTGCTACATATAACCACTAGAAATGCCCACAAATGTATAAGAATAATCATAACAGCACTATCCAACAGTTCATCAACAATAGAAGGGATAAACTGAGGTACAAGCACACAGTTGAATATGCCACAGCAAATACAATGAACTACCACTGTACACAATGACATGGATTAATTTCACAAATGTACTGAGCTACATAAAGAATCTAGAAAAACAATGAGTGCATACAGTATAGCTCAATTTATATAAAGTTCAAAAACAGATAAATAAAAACCAACCCCAAAGCAATGGAAGTAGAAGTCAAGATAGTAGCTACTCTTAGGCAGAGCAGGGAGGGTAGTGACTAGTAATATTCTATTTGCTTGTTCTGAATGCTCTTCTGTTCACTTTGTAAAAATGCACTGAACTGAATTTTATAATTAGTGCACATTTTAAGGGGTGAGTTGTATTTCTGTAAAAGTTTAAAAGAAATACCATGTTTAATTTAAAAATGTACATTACTTTGGTAACATTTTAGAAATATACAGTATTTAAATTTTACACCTACAAGAGAAGCCAAGCCTTCTTCTCATATGTGGATCTGAATCTTTTTTAATGTCTAAAATACGTTTTTTCTCCAAGATGTTTTTTCGAGAATGCTCTAGAAGCACCCTGAATGCCAGCTGGTGACATCTCCATCACATGGCAGCAGTAAAACTGTTTGCAAACACTGTGATCTTTAGAGAAAGAGGGTTTACTACAAACCCGATATAAAAATAGTCTGAGGTCTAAATCTACTCTTGACTTCAGCATGGGCTTGTGTGTCTTTGCCAAAGTAATAAATCTGCTCAAGTTTTCAGCTCAATAAAAGGGAAAATTTACTAACGATTAGAGCAAGTAAAAAAAAAGGCACAGCTACTTCACTGCACTGCATACCTTCTATCTCTAGAAATACTCAGGCAGAAGCTGGACGAGACCCTGTCAAGGAGGGACGGTGTTATGAAAACAACACAAAAGTTAGAATCACAGAATCCCAACTCTTAGAGTTTTGTTTCAAAATAATCAGGGGAGGGGAGTATGGGGAGACAGAGATGGTCAAAAGTGGCCATAAATTAATGACTGTCGCTATGGATTATGGGGGTTTACTGAACTATTCTCTTAACCTCTGAGTAAGTTTAAAATTTTCCATAATGAAAAATTAAAAGAGGTTTTTTTCTGTACACTAAAACAACTTCAGTTCTCTTCCTGTCTCCTTTCTCTTCTATACTTTCTTTAGCAACATCATTTGCTATCACTGTTTCTCCAAGTTTTATATATTGATGCCTAAAAGTAAATTAGACACCTTCTTGTCAACCTTGCTTCTCTTCTATTTTCTTACTGGCACTGTGGATTTCACAGACACTGGAGAACTTGCAGTTACATTTTATTCTTTCCCTTCTCACAACTAATCAGTTCCACTTCCATTCCCCTCTATGGTATTGCTAAGATGTCTCTTCCACTGTTGTTTTGTGTTGCCCACTGGCCTGGCTCAGATTTTCACTGGTAAGTTACTTAGAAGGTTGCGATTTCTGAAATTAGGTTTCCTTCTTAAAAAGAGTATTTTTAAAATCCCAAACAAAAGCCTGCTGTTTCTTTAAATAAAAAGCTACCTCATAGGACCATTACAAAGACTTAGAGAATTCACACATGTGAAACACCTAGTGGAGCTCCTGGCATGTAACAGACACACAAATCCCGGTTTTCTTCCAAGTCTTATCAAACTGGCTTCCCCTTTGCCTCACTAGATCCCTAAAGATAACCATACAATGTCCTGATTCCAGTTCCTTTGCTATTTCTCCCACCAACACTATACTTCTACCCCATCCCCCTGTGTTTAAAGATAAACAAATTATCCTTTAGCGTGTCAGCTCAAAGGTCATCTCATCCCTTTCCACAAATGTGCCTACTTGAGAATAGAGAGACCAAAGTCAGGCATTCAGAGACTATAGTCTTATTTCATGCTCAGGTATACAAACAACACTACATCCTGCCTAAGGAAGAGAGCAGAACAAGCAGCTCTCAAGAGGCAACTGAGAGTTCTGTGTGGTTTTTGCCTTTCAGTCTGACAGTCTTGGCTCTCTCACATTAGGAACTAAAAAATCTGAATGTGCTCCAAATTCTCCTAAACCAAATATCTAAAGTAGATAAAGCAGGGGTGATAATTTTCAAAATGTTTCATTTATCATTCTTCAGAGGTAGCTTAGTATTCCTTTAAACAATCAGTCCCCCTGCTACATTTAAGTATCATTACAAAACCTCAACTGGCTATAACTTTTCTGGCACAATTATACAAAGTATGGCACACCAACACAAAACTACATACAAGCTAGAGAGAAAACAAAGTATAAGTGGTTCAAAGTACTCTTAATTTTTTATATTAGTAAACCATGAAACTAAATTACAAATTTTCAATTTTACTTAAGCAATTTGATTTATACTACATTAAAAATTCATGCACCAAACTCCTCCATGCTTACCAAGGTTAGTAGTGCCATATTATTTCTCGAGAGACTGTTTGCCTGCTAACCACTGTGATCCATAACTAGTCCCCCATGGTAAGCTCCCTCCACCATTCAAATTCTACTTCAAAGTCACCTCCTCTCCATAAACTGTCCCCTCCACTTGGCATCGCTTCCTCACCTGTGTTCTAAAAGCCCTATGTGGTAATCACCCTGTTCACCCGTCTGTTTCTCTCCAGCTCTCCCTCACACCATTCCCCTCCTCCCAACTAAATTGTGAGCTGCCTGAAGAAAAGAAACATACATGACAGCTACTGGAGAATAGTGGGTAAGAGCAGACTCCGGAGCTTGAACAGTTTGGCTTGGAATCCTGTTCTGCCACATCCTAGCAACATAACCATGGGCATACTCTTGACTTTAAGCCTCAGTTTCCTCATAGGAAAAAGGAGGATAATAATTACATCTTGCTGACAGAGCTGTTATAAGAATTACGTAAAAGAATAAAAAGCAATTAGCATCCCTTACTCAGCCTCTTTTTGACAAGGCAGTTTAAAGCAGTGTTGAGCACACAGGTTTTATTTTTTTAAAGATTTTATTTATTTATTTATTTGACAAAGAGAGACAGGGAGAGAGGGAACACAAGCAGGGGGAATGGGAGAGGGAGTAGCAGGCTTCCCGCTGAGCAGGGAGCCCTATGTGGGGCTTGATCCCAGCACCCTGGGATCATGACCTGAGCCAAAGGCAGACGCTTAACAACTGAGCCACCCAGGCACCCCGAGCACACAGGTTTTAGAGTCAGTGCTTGGTTTTGAATTTTGGTTCTTACATCTGCTAGCTTTAAGACCTTGGGCAAGCTACGTCAACTTTGAGCGCCTCAGTTTCTTCATCTGTAAAAGTAAGATAATAATTATTACCTATCTTATAGGGTTATTGTAAGGATTAGATGAGAAGATTCACATAAAGCATTAGGCACAGGGAGGTGCTCTAGAAATATTTCCTATCAAACTTTCTATTTATCTATTTTAAGGTTGGTCTCCTAGAGACATACCACAGAGCAAACTCTTTCCCTTCCCAAAAGAACCATTTCAGGAGTCACCATTCACCAAGTATGATGTTCAAGGTCATAGCTGTTGGCCTTCCTTGGATTTTAGATTCCACATGGCCATGATATCAGTCATCACACCAGTTGATTTTTTAAAAATTGTGTTCTTTCTGAGGATATCAACTTGCAAGTGCAAGGAAACTAATAATAGCCAGCATGGCTCCCTACCTTAGGTGTTACTTTTCTACCTCTGCATCATTAAGCTTTATAACTAAAGCATATATTAAAGCCGAATATAGTAAGACACTGACTTATGGAAACCTATGGAGAATTGTTCTATTTATGGAATTCCTGGGTGTGTACCATGCTGACAGAGTCTATACTTGGGAAAGTGATTTTAATTCTGTACTTGTAAGGAGAAAAAAGTATCCATGAATAATTATGAAACTAATAAGAATAAGGACAACAAACACGGTTATAAAAACTTCTTCCTGATCATCCACCTACCCTCTACTTAATATGAAATATTCACTTTTATCTAAACTCTTAATTCTGCACAGAAGAATCAAGATCTAAAATGCTTCGCAATTTTCTGATGTGGCTTTTTATATACACTGTATACACTGAACAAAAGAGTGATAACAGAGGCCACAGGTCCCTCATAATAGAACTCACCTTTGAGTTCAATGTTAACTGATATCCTATGCATGGGAGAAATGTAGTATCAAATGAGATCAGCCACTCAGCAACCAAAGTAATCCTCTCGACCAAGTCTGATAAATCTTTTATCTTTTTATGTTCATCGCAACTCACACACGAGGGTCCCTTACCATAGCCTATGATTAATAAAATTGAAATTCTCAGCTTTCACAAAGCAGGGGGAGAAAAGGAACCATGAGAACTGTCCTCAAATCCAAACTCCTACTCCTCTCCACCAGCTCCCCCAACACACACCTTTGAATAAAAGAATACAAAAATTACTAGTTTATTGATTTCTAGCATGTCTGTGACTGATACAATACTTTCATATACATCATTGATTCTCATGACTCATAACAACGTGTAACACTGTAAGTCTTATTTACATATGAAGAAACTAAGGATGAGGAAGTTCAAGTGGCTTTCATAATCATAACTGCAATAGATCCACTCAAACCTGTGCTCCTTATAACACCAAGATGTAAATACTATAAATCAATTAAAAATAATGTATGTATGTAACGTTCATTAAAGCGGACTGAGAGAATGAGGCAACAGGGGTACCTCCTTCCCATATGGCAAAAATAAATAACATTAGAGCAGCAGTTTTCAAATATTTTGTTCACAGGACCCCTACACATTTTAAAAAATTAAGGAATACAAAGACCGATTGTTTATGTGGCTTATATATACATTTACTACATTAGAAATTAAAAATAATTTAGGGGCATCTGGGTGGCTCAGTTGGTTAAGCATCTGCCTTCCGCGGCTCAGGTCATGATCCTCTTCCTGGGATCAAGCCAACCCCCTCACCCCCAGCTTCCCGCTCAGCAGGGAACCTGCTTCTTTCTCTCCCTCTGCCTCCCTCCCTTGTGCACACTCTCTCAAATAAATAAAATCTTTAAAAAAATAACACTTTTATTTTTATTTAAAGATTCTATTTATTTGACAGAAAAAGAGAGAGAGAGAGAGAGAGAGAGAGAGAGAAAGCACAAGCACAAGCAGGGGGAACAGCAGGCAGAGGGAGAGGCAGAAGCAGGCAGGGAGACCCAGGGCTGGATCGCAGGACCCTGGGATTGTGACCTGAGCTGAAGGCAGATGCTTAACCAACTGAGCTACCAAGGTGCCCCCAAAATAACATTATTTTAAACACAAGAATACACAAACTCACATTCCATTTGCTGTCAGGGTGATGACACCATCACACATTACGTAATTCCTGGAAAACCCCATTGTACACTTGTGAAAGAATGAGACTAAAAAAGGCAAATAGCACTTTTGTATTATTATGAGAATGGTTTTGACACAGTAGACCCCTTCTGCAAGGGTCTTGGAGATCCAAAGTGGTCCCCAAGCCACACTCTGAAAACCACTTGAGTTAGGAAGGTTAACAGCTATCATGGCAATTCTTAAATTCTAAGTTCTAACCCACTGTCTTAATTTAAGTACATTGTTTCTTAGTATTAGATTTTAAAAAATCTCGAAGGAAGGGCTGTTTTATTTATTCCCTCTTAGCACTAATTCTTTTTTTTTTTTTAAGATTTTATTTATTTATTTGACAGAGAGAGAGAGATCACAAGCAGGCAGAGAGGCAGGCAGAGAGACAGGGAAGCAGGCTCCCTGCTGAGCAGAGACCCCGATGCAGGGCTCCATCCCTGGACCCTGGGATCATGACCTGAGCCGAAGGCAGAGGCTTTAACCCACTGAGCCACCCAGGCGCCCCAGCACTAATTCTTTTTACGGTATGTAGTGCCCTGGACAAAGATGGTACCAAACAGTTATGAAGTAAACTGAATCTCTTAAGTCTTAGTGGATGCGGAAAGAGAAAACATCTTAAGGCAAAATTATCACTTCCCTACTATGGTAAAGACATAAACAATGAAGTATATAATACAGATGTCTGATCTTAAGCCATAGTTAGATGTACCAAATAGACAAAACTCCATTCAAGACATGAAAGAACAGCAAAAGATCTGAACAAGAGAAATCAGGACAAAAGTTAATACTTTAAGGTTATACAAATGTCCAGCTTTCTCCTAATTTTTTCTCTATCCAAATAAAAGTAGCACAGCATATTCTGAAACATAAATGGCTTTAACATTATCTGCATCTCTGCTTCTCTAACCTAAAGTTGGAACTTACTAAATTTTTACTTACTATTTTTAAGATGACTTGTAGTTGCATATTTGAGAGAACTCCCTACATGATACCTCTGCAGAAATAACAGATAAGTGAATAATAATGCCACCTCATAATTACATAATTCCTTTTTCTAAGAATTTTTAAAACTTTTTTATTTCATTCAGTCTTAAAAACAACAAGTTGCATGACTTGCCTAAAAATACACTAAATCAACAAATCAATAGTAATTCCAGAAGTAAAAGAAAAATTCCTGGTCATCTAATCCTATTGTTTCAGGACAAAGAGGCTGAGTTACTTTGGAGAGAAACCTTAAGAGCATAGAGTATCCCCAAGGCTCCAACAATTACTACCACAACAAAGTCTGGTCTAATAAATGCTTGTTGACTGGCATGATTCTCGGAATGACAAGTCCAAATCCTAAGTCTATAGCACTAAAAAATCCAAACATTTTGAATAATTTACTCAAATATTTTAAATAAACAATTTACTAAAAAATGGCCTGTAATTTAGATAAATTGTATTCATGGGCTTTATTACAGACTAAGACTGTCAGGAATTTTCTCCTTAAATTTGGTTAATTTCAAAATGCCTGAACTAAATTCAATCTGTACTATCTACCACTCCAGTATTAGTAAATGTAAGGACATGTGGTTTGCTGCAAATGTTTAAATTCTTTCCACGTCAAAAGTTTGCACTTTAGTCCTGTTTAAAACCCAAAGTTAAATATTGAGAACTTGACCTTTCCAAATATTAAAATAGACATCGCCTGTCCTAAATCTTACAGAATATTATGCTTATGGTAAGAACAAAATGAGGTTGTCAGTGCATTATAAAAATGATTATCATACAGTGAAATTAGCTATAATAGAATGGCTCTGACTTCAGCCACAGCAAGTTTCACAGAACTAAAAGCTTTGAATTATTTACTTGCTTGACTAAATAACTAAGGTAGCAAGACTGTGTAGTCAGCAACCACAATCATCCTTAGTAATGAGGAGGAGTATAATCGAGTATATATGAAAGACTATTGTGTGAAAAGGACAGTAAGCACACAACACAAACACCAGTGCACTATTTAGTAGATATTGATGTCTGCATGAAATGGCTGTATCTAAGAACAGAACACGGTTATTTTTTAAAATACAGATTTTTGTAGCCAGCTACTAAATAGAAATATGTCCTCATTATTACTAGTTAAGATTTTACAGCAAAAAACAATAATCACTTGTAATTGCAGATTATACAGGTACGATATGGGAGTTGATCCTATAAGAAACACCATTTCTATACATACCGAGGTCACAAATACCTGTTTAAATATCTGTATGCATACAGATACTTAATACAAAGGAAAAAGCCCAAACAAAACATTTTTACTGGGCTAATCACAGTATTCTTGTTTGTCTCTTTGTTTGTTAAGTAGGCTCCAGGCTGAGTGTAGAGCCCAATGAGGGGCTTGGACTCACGACCTTGAGATCAAGACCTGAACTGAGATCAAGAGGCAGATGCTTAACCAACTGAGCCACCCAGCTGACCCCCTAGTATTCTTGTTTTTAAGTACATACCAACAAGAACTAATTATGCTGGGCAGTGGCACATGTTCTAGCTCTTTTCTCAAAGCTATGCAAAACAAAGCACAGACATCTCAATACTCCACCCACCATATCATCACCTCTATTCTCCCAACAATATATGAAGAATTCATAGGCACAAATACCCAATGTTTTGATTAGAGAAGAAATACCTGTACTAAGGCATTCTGCTGGTTTCATGAAAATTAGTAATTATGCACCAGACTAGCAAAAATTAGTTTTACTGTTATTCTGTATCAGTCGAAGGAAAGGATCATCTACAGTTTATATTGACCTTTCCTAAGAACATGAAATTAAAAGCCACAGCTTCTGGAGTGTCAGAGAAGGCTGCAGACACATTCATGTTTTGTTTTTGTGGAAATGAGAGCTGGTGCCCCTAAAGTGCCCAACAGGCCTTAACTCAGCACTAGGAACTGCTGGAGACTTAGAATCAGCATAATTTGTGTGTGTGTGTGTGTGTGTGTGTGTGTGTGTGTAAAGGGAGGAGGCACTCCTCTTCAATATTGATTTTACAATCACATATCAGCACCCTAACTATGTTTATAATAACGACCTTCTACCATTTAAAAAAAGGTTATGTACATCTGTTTATGAAATGCAAAGAATACAGAGCTCTTTAGACTGAATTCAAAATTCCAGCACTTCAGTTATATAGCCGAGTTCACTTTGTGAAAATTTATCAAGCATACACTTAGGATCTGGGCAGTTTCTACCTACACAGACACAGACACACACAGACACACATATGCACACAAACACACATATATATATGTCGATAAAAAGTTTACCCACAAAAAAAGTTCTGGCATTTAAAGGGCTAAGGTGCTTTTTCATATAGGATAGTCAAAAGATGGTATTTCAGCAGGGACATGAAAAATGATGGTGTGAGCTCTTTGGCTATTTGTGGGGAAAACATTCCTTATTTTTTTTTAAAGATTTTATTTTTATTTATTTGACAGAGAGAGAAAGAGATCACAAGTAGGCAGAGAGGCAGGCAGAGAGAGAGGGGGAAGCAGGCTTCCCGCCGAGCAGGGAGCCCAATGCGGGGCTCGATCCCAGGACCCTGAGATCATGACCTGAGCCGAAGGCAGAGGCTTAACCCACTGAGCCACCCAGGTGCCCTAGGAAAACATTCCTAAAGAAAAAACAGGAAAGCCCTTGTGATGGGCGCATGCATGGAGTGTGAGAACAGCCAGGAGGCCTGAACAGACTAAGTGAAAGGAAGAGTTATAGAAGATAAGGTCAAAGCTGGAGATGTGGCCAGGAGTGAAACAAAGTGGTGAAGGAGTTGGACCCATACAAACTGCTGGGAGGGATATTCATGTTACTCTTATAAACCAATTCGTAGGGTCACATTTATTATATACTCCCCCATTTTATTGTTAAGGAAAGAGGGAGAGAAGATGGGAGAGGAAGAAGGAGAGGGAGAGTGGAACCTCCTCAGCATGCAAGAGGCCTGAATATGTATTTGAGCATAGAGTCAGTTGTATACATCAAACTTAACACTGGATATATTGGGGGATGAAATTAAAAGGGAGAGGAGTACATTTTCAACTTCTTTATGTTCCTAAATACTATTTGAGCATTTGTAAAAAACATGGCAAACAAAAAACAACCTGAAGAAACAGCAGAAGAAAAAACCCAATATCTACAAAGGTTAAGGTAGTAGGATGTTTATGGTATCATTATTTATATTAGTTAGAAAAATGAAAAAAATCAATAAGGAATTGGTTCACTTACAGCACTTCTGATCAATGTAATTCTAAGAACCTGTTAAAACAAATGAAGTAGGTATATTTGGAAAAGCAGAGATATAGTAAGTTAAAAAAAGGGCAAGATGATAAGAATGGGATGATCCTGTTTTTATTAATTAATAAAAAATTAGAATATATTTAAGAAAAAGTATGGAAGAATAGTCCCTGAATTTAACCATTTTAAGATATTACAGTAGATTTCTCACTGTGATATTTCATATTTTCTATTGGAATTTTTACAATGAGCTTATCATTCCTTTGAGAGGGGAAACAAGTTTAATGCGTCACCTAGCAAATGTCTAACATATCTTGAGTAAAATGTCTGACAGATATAGGATAATCAATAAATGTGCACATTCAATTAGTTACTAAAGGGAAGATACTTTTATTCAGTAGATATATGTGACATTTAATATCGCCAATTAGATAGATATTATTTCCATTTCCATTTTACAGATATGGAAACTGAGACTAGAGAAGACAAGGCCTCTTGTTCAAGGGCTCTTGCTTGGGAGAGTGCTAAAGTTAGGTACATATTACCCCAAAGCTGTATCGACTGGAATATGCAGTTTAAGTACTTCTCTATAACCTCAACCAAAAAGAATAAAATAATTCCAATAATAGTGACAGTCTCTACTTAGCACCTGCAGTTCAGAATTGACAATTTAAGTGATTCTTTATAGCCTCAACCCAAAAGAAAATAATTCCAGTAATAGTGACAGTCTCTACTTAGCACCTGCAGTTCCATTCATCTGAAGATAAATAATTAACAAGTATTCCTCCGTTTTCCCTGGAAAAAGTACAGTAAGTATGTGGTTTTATGCCAGTCTTAGCAATCTGGCAAGAAACATTTTCAAACTAAACTTCTGTAAAACTTGTACTAATAACTAGGTAGTTGCTTTATGACTTTCTAGTGAAGTATGATGTGCTTTGATGCCATGCCAAGTGTTGGTAGGTCCTATGACTCTAGAAATGGAACAAAGAGGTTTAATAGCACTTGTTTCCTGGTGACACTGTTCTGAGAAAAGAGAGAATTTGATAGGAAGAAATGTCAGGTCAATATTTAACTTCTAAACATGGTATTGAGTGGTAGAAACTCTATCTTTGAACGTCAAATATTCTTACTGAACAACTGATTCAAAAAGCCTCAGCCTGCTATAGGGAATCTTACTAAGAAGGGGAAAAAAAGAGAGAGAGAGTGACTGGTTAGACTTCCTTGGATAGAGATTTTTTAGGAATGCCTGAGCCATATGAGTGCTGTATACCTTCTAAGAAGGCCAACAAAATTATTAAAGTGTTTAATATTTAATTATGTTAGTTTTAATTATACTTATGGCAACAAAGTTGTATCCTTCTGTTTGAGCTTATTACTCAACTTGGAGCCTAAGCACCCTATAAATTTCATGAAATTACATGAAAATTTGTTTATGCAGTTTTCTGCAGAGAGCCACATTTCTCATAGCTTTCCAAACTCCAAAAAGATTAAACCCTCCAAAAAAGCTTTAAAAGTAACTTTCAACATATATGTACCTCTGCTCCTTTTTTGTAGGCATTTAAGCATAGTTTTTGTCTTATTTTTTAGGGTTTTTTGTTTAAACGTTTAGAGCAAACTTTCTTTTTACAAAGGACCAGACAGTAAATATTTTAGAATCTGTGGGTGCATATGATGTGTCTCATATTCTTCTTTTTCTGTGAGCAACTTTAAATGTAAAGTTTAAAAATGTAAAAACCATGCTTAACTCCAAGGACTAACACCAGCTTGTTTTAGAGTAATAGTTGTTTACCTCTACAGATATAACACAGACTCTTTTTTTGAGAAAGTCACTCAACCCCTCTAAGGCTCAAGTTTCCACAACTGTAGATACTAAACTCTCCCACACAGTAGTTTTAAGTATTGTGGCAGCAAGTGTACAGAACTGCCCACACAGTCCCTGGCATATAGTTAGCAAAATGATTTTATTATCCTTGCCTGTGCCCCTTATGATAGATCATTAGTGATATTTATAAGTCAATATTAAGTGTTTGATCAGCGGGTATGCTCCTCCCATACAATCTGCTTTATAATGATCTGCTTTGCCTATTTCCAGAAACTAACTGGGGTTTTCCTGGACAGCCAGCAGACATGCGCGTTACTCATGAGAAACCAATAGTCTCATCATAATTTCTCTTCTCCTTGCAATGTGCGAATCATTTCTGGGGCAAAGATTTAATTTATCGATATGTTATTTTCCATCTTAAGTGTTATAAATGCCCAAATCACAATAATTTAAAAAAGCTTAAGAAAACCCAACTTAAAAAAAGTAAAACCGGCATTAATGGGAGTATATTTAGGTGTACCAAGGACCTAAGGTCACAAAATATTATACGACACAGACATCAGCAAAGATACTGATCTCTCTTCTTCCTGTTCCTCACAAAATGGAAGGTCTCTAATATATCCAAGATGCCATTAAAATGAGCTTCAATTGTTCTCTGTTTTCTCCAGAAAGGCTAACCAGCTTAAGAGCATGAACTACATTATAACCATTTTAATCCTTCACTACACTTACCATAACACTAGGTATGCTAATCTTTAGGAAACAGTTACTGAAAATAAGTATTTTAAAAACAATTTTATTTATCTAAGACAATGATCTTTCAATTGTTTATATAGATATTCATCTGAGCAGCAGGAATACCAAAGCACAACAGATAAAAAATTAGCTACTATTACATCATTACTCCAGAACAGCTACAGTGATAAAATAATATTCCTGTCTGTACTCTCCCAAAATATCAAGGGTTATATTCCTACTGACGTTAGTAAGTAAAACTATGATTCCTACAATCACTAGGGATTTTGGAAGCTACTGTATTCCTGTCTGTACTCTCCCAAAATATCAAGGGTTATATTCCTACTGACGTTAGTAAGTAAAACTATGATTCCTACAATCACTAGGGATTTTGGAAGCTACTGTAAAATATTTTCCGACCTACGACACCTTTTAAGAGTTGTCCACATAAAGTGTATGAAAGTGTTAAGTGAATAGAGTACATGACACTTACAAATGATTTTGTCAGCTTTCAGTAAATTTACTTTGAAAGTTTTTGAGACGTGATTACTCAAACCATCTACACAGGGTGCCTGGGTGGTGCAGTTGGTTAAGTGTCTGACTCTTGGTTTCAGCTCAGGTGATGATCTCAGGGTCGTGAGATCAAGCCCTGTGTTGGGCTCACGCTCAGTGTGGAGTTCGGTTGAGATTCTCTCTCCCTCTCCCTCTGCCCCTCCCACATGTGTGCTTGCACTCTCCCTAAAATAAATAAATCTTAAAAAAAAAAAAAAAAAAAAACTTTACTTCAAATAATCAGTAAAATGAGAAAGCTGTAATTAATGGTATGAGTAAATGTTTTTCTTCCTCATCTCAGAAGACAAAGAAAAAATAATTCAATTACAAACCACATTATACAGTATGAGGCTTTCCAGACCAAGCCTAATTTAGTTCTCTGAAATTAATGGTATACTTAGAGAAGATATAGGTAAATAAAAACATGCTAAAAAGCTCTACCTAACTAAATATAGTCCCGTCCTTGCCTTTGGTGGGACAATGGTCCCCCTTGATCTCCAGTCAGTAGGAATATTCAAAAAATTTCCACAAATGTATAGCACAATGCTTTTCAGAAATAAAAGAAAAGAACAGTTATGACAAAAATAGCCATGCTCAGAAGATATTCCATTCACTGAAGAGTGAAGTTTCTCCCCAAATATTTATTCCACATGCATTCATCAAATTCAAATATCAAGTAGATGTCTCCTTATTTGTAGATCAAAGAAGTATTTGTACATAGTTAATGACCCACTTCACACTAAAATCCACCACACTCAAGTGAAAACAGCCACTATGTACTTACTACCAATGTACTGCAGAGAATATAGAATGTTTCAAGGGATTCTTAAAAAAACTTCTGGTAGAATGATTTTTTTTTAATTCAACATTATATCAAAGTTTTTTTTACAAAATAAAATTGCTCAATGAAAGTCCCTTGAAAGATAATAATGTTTAAAGAAGGGTAATAATTATCACCCTTTACTATCCAGCTATTAACTCTTCTCATTTTCACTGATTAGCAACAGTATTACTCCCTTTTTAGGAAAGATCTCAAATTCATATGATGCCAGGCCAGACAACTACCATTAGCAAGTAGGTGGGGACTATAAACTATGCATAAGAACTTCCTGCAGCTGCTACCAGACCTATCTCTCCAACCTGTTATTGCTATAAGGAATGTGGGCCTGGTGCAACAAGATCGTCCAATGTTTCCTAAGAGAAGCCAGAAATCCAAATCAGGCAAAATCTTTCCTTTTTAAATATTGGCAATTATGAAACAAACAAAAATACTGTGAGGCCGAATAAAAAGTACCTGCGCACTGAATTTGGTCTTTCAGTATGCAACCAGTGTTAAAACATAGCAATAATAGTCTAGGAAAAGAAGCATCAGTAAGAATCTCAAGTATCTGACTCCCAAATTCTAAACTCCCCTAGACTATTACTCAGATTTCACGATGAAGATGGATTCTCCATGTAATCATAAATATTAGTTGTAATCCTTCTTTCCTGAAGACTAATTTTTGGGTTAATCAAAAAAAGAAGAAAATACTCAGTAACCCCCCAAAATACTAGTACTTTAATTTACTATTTCAAAGTATACATTTTAGTGAAAAAATTCAAAACATTTGAGGGAGATGAACTTAGAATTATATTAGTAAAACTAAATTATATGGAAAATGTATACAAATTATAACTCATTTTTTAAAAATATTATAATGTTTTACAAACTATGTTAGTTGGATAAAATGAAGCGTTAATCATCACAATCCTTAGAAAGCAACCACTTGAACTCCTCTGAATCGCTAGATTGAGACATCAGGAACTGGCATTCCTCACAGGCCACCTTCACTTTAGCAACATGAAATGGAAAAATAAATAAAAGGTGGACAGAAGTGACAACAATGTTAATTGGCAAGGTATTTCTGTTATATAATAATTAAAGTGCCAAAGGATCTGAAGACTCAATAGAATTTTCTTTACTGCTTTAGCTCTAAGCAGATTAGATGGCTAAAAAGGATAAACTAGCAGACCTTCTATTTGGAAACAAAATCTGCTGGATTAAAAAAGAAATACTATGTGGGGCAGCACCCAAAGATTTAAGCTTTAAAGGATCCGCTCTCAAAATTTCCAATGTAAGGAAAAAATCTTTAGTTACACTCTTCTCAGAGTTCTCAGTTGATTTGTAAAGTTACCTCCATATATATGTTATATTGATAGCATACTTAAAAAAACACAAAACCTTAAGAACAAGGTGACAGCGTTGAAGGAAGAAAGTAGCTCTGGCTTTATCAGGGCTGGATTTCACTACATAACAGCTGTGTGACTTTAAGCAAGTTATTTAACTACTCGGAGCACTATTCCCTCATCTATAAAAAAGCTACTAAACAATAGCTACTTTAATTCTCATTATGAGAATTGTAATACATTTTAAATGTATTTTAATTCATTCTCTTAACTGAAATCTGAATCCGCTCCACAACATCAGTAGCTTAAAATACTTCTGGCAGAAGAGCTACATAGACAAGAGAACTCAAGACTTCCTGGAGCAGCCCATTTCATCTTCACACTTCTATTATTTTCTTTTACTTAACTAAAATCAGCTGCCTAGTTACTTCAACTCTCCATCAATCAATCACATTCTAGTTAAATCATATGAAGTACCACTAATTCAGTTCTCATTAAACTTTAGGTTCCACAATGGATGAGGCTGTTCAGTATTGAAGCCCCAACACTTAAACAAGGATAAGCACATAGCAGGTGTACAACAAACATTTGCAGATTAAGTGATAAGTTCTGTTAGTATTTACTGCTTTACCACTGAAATGCCTTCTAATATAAAGAGCACAAACCTGCACATTTCTGGAGGTGACCGCTTAATGTGTAAGGTTTAAAATTTGAACTGTCATACATAACCAGACACATGCTATGTTTTTATAAAAATCCCTTCGGATATACTAAATGAAAGCAATTTTGCTGTACGTTAAATGGTGATACTACTCAATGATACAGCTGATAAAGTTCCTTCAAAGCAATAAAACCCACTGTCTCCGTAACTGCTACTCATAATTTCCTTCAAATTTAACTGAATTCCAAGTCTACATTAAAAAAAAACAACCCTCAAAATGATATCCAACCTCACTGCCACTGACTAACCCCCCAAATAATAACGTAGTCAAATTTTATTACCTGAAAGTTACCCAGAAAACAGAATACCAAAATCTATAATTTTTTCTCATTACTTTCTTAGCAATACATTGCTATAAATAAACATCTCACTGGTTAAATACCAGAACTCATTTATAATTTAGTCACTTACATTCCAAAGCGTGAAGAGTAGGTTTCATAAAGTATGTTCTTCTTCACAGAATGGGAAATCAAACACAGTGAACAACCAGTTCACCACCCTCTGCAAATCTTTGGAAATATATCCATTATAAAGTAAATTTCTCCTGCCACTCAACAGTTTTGAGCTTTCACTCTATGCTATTAGCCTAAACAAAACATAATTAGTAAGGCATATCTGCCACATACACAAATCAATAATCCATCACAAACCCAAACATAAAGTAGGTCTGGATTACCTGGGTCACTGTTGCTTGACACTTTGGTAGAAAATTAGTGATCTAGAAATATGCACCTAGACGGCACTAGGTAAGGCAAACACCAGACTGACACAGTTTTATAAGGAAGGACAAAATCCAAGAGTCAAACATTTTAACGAACAGAAAATTAGAGGACAGAAAGTGACATAAAAAATTCAGCTGATTTTGAAGAAACAGCCATGTATGACCCTTTCCACTCCAACAATTCAGACCAAAGTAGATGAAGCCCCCCATCGCTACAAAATTTCCTTTCCCCTTCACTTCTTCTATGATATTAAACACACACACACAAACAAAACACCCAAAACAAAAAACCATGGCCCATTAATCAAAAACAGTATACTAACTAAAATTAAGCCACCACATAACAGGAGAGCTTTAAAAAGTTAAAATCACTACCCATCATTAAAATTCCATCTGCAGGGTGATCTCAGGTACCGTGTGAGAAACTTGCAGCCACTGTTCACAAATGAAGAACAGAATCTAGGTCTGTGCTACAGAACCTACCCCAAAGGGGAAGATGACATTAACACAAAATCTACAGAGAAGTACGATATGTACAGGCTCCCAACTGGTTTTCAATTTGCTGTGGGAAAGTATTCCTTTACAACAGATACTGCATCTCTGCCCTGAAAGTTGCCAAAGCGCCAACTGCAAAAGTGGTCTGCAGTTGCAGAATACAACAGCCTCGGGCTATCCTCACATTTCTTTCTCAAGCCTGTACTTTGGGTCCAGGAACAATTTCTCAACGTGGTCAAGGTGATGCTGCAAAACCCCCCTCAATGCCGCAACCACATACAGGAACAGTTTCTCACCAGTCCCAAAGCCGACTCCTGGGGATTAGGGGAACTGCCCTACCATTTTCAGCATGCTGCTCCCACCCACGCTGACAGCACCCTGAGGGCCCACGAACACGCGAGAAGGCTTCTGGCTCATACTGATGCCCTCTGGAAGCAAAAAATGTGTGCACTACTCGCCTCCCTCCTGGGTCCTGTCCGGCCAGGGTTGGGGAGATCCCTGGAAAAGCAAGGGCTACGGATGAGCCTCTGCCCTTCCCATTCCACGCAGGCAGCAGCATCCCGCCCAGGCCCGGATTCCCGGCGGCTAGGCCCCCGCGCCTGCGGGGTATCATTCCCTCACCTCTCTCCCTCTCACCTGATCTTGTAACTCGGGAGAGTGTGCTTGCGCTTGATGATTTTCTTGAGCTGGTTGACGATGATGGAGGTGAGCTGCGGCATAGGCCGCCCTTCAAACTGGGAGCGCACCTCAAAGTCGATCAGCGGGTCCTCCACGAAGGAGAAGAACCAGTGGGTGAAGGGCACGCGCGTGAAGACGAAGCGCAGCCTCCCCACCACTCGGGACAGCTTGACGAACAGGTAGGCGGACTTGCCGAAGACCAAGTCCACGTCGATGGCCAGGTGGAAGCCCCCGTTGTACTCCACCTCCGCCTCGAAGGCCAGCTCCTCCGGGGAGGTGGCGGGCAGGGTCTCCCCCTCGGGGCCGTCCGACTCTCCGCTGGCGGAGGGCACCACCGGCCGGAGGAGCCGGATGGTCTTGATGAAGGGCACGGTCTCGCCCAGAAATATGTCCCGCAGGCTCAGCCCCTCCAGCAGGCGCCCGGCCGTCTTGGTCTGCAGCAGCTCTTCGAACTCCACCTTGATCTTCTTGGTGACCCAGCGGCGAGCCAGTGCGGTGTCCCGCAGCTCCCGGAACAGGAACAGGATGGTGGCGTTGAGGAAGTAGCAGGTCTCCCGCGTCGGTGGGGCGGGGGTCTCGGGGACCGGGGCCGGGGTCGCGCCGCCCTCGGGGGGCCCGCCGGCGGGCTCCTCAGCCCCGCCGCCGCCATAAAGGTACTCCCTCAGGGCCAGGCCCGGCACCGGCTTGATGTAGCGGAAGCCGTCGCCCGCGCGGGCCGCCTCGTCCGGCGGCGGCTCGGGCTGTTTGCGGTACAGCAGCAAGAACTGGGTGAGGAGCGTGAGGAAGGAGCCCAGCACGGCCGACGCTAGAATCATGAGCAGCAGCCCCATCCCGGCACCGCCTCCGCCCGGGCCGCCCGGGCCGCTGCTCCCGCGCCCACAGCGCCGCTCTCTTCACGTCGCCGCCCCCGCTGCCTCCATCTTGAGGACATCGGGCGGCGGGGTTGGGGCGAGCTGCTCCCTGGGCCTCGTCCGGCGGCTCCCGCAGGCGCGGTGCGACGCCCGAGCCGGCAGCGGCCCGCGACTCCTGAGACACTCCGGGACACCGCTGCTGTGGCGGCGGGAGCAGCGACGGCGGCGGCAGGGCGGAGGGGGCGGAACGGCACTCCCTCCGGCCTGTACTCATTGGACGAACGGCGCGTGACGTCAGGGGCGTGCTCGCTCCAGGCGGTGTCGCCTGGCATCCTGCGCCCGGGCGCGCGCACGCGAGTCACTCTTCGCATCGCGGGCGCCCTTCCAGCCCCGCCCCCCACGCCAACATTCCGTTCCCCCGCGGTCCACGTGGCTGTCACTTCTGGAGTCGCCGACGGGATCCGGGGAGATAACTAGGGCCACTCTTGGAGGATAAGAAGGCCGGGCGTAGATGGCGTGGCGCGTTGTTGATCCCGGTCCTCCCGTTGCCTTCTGCTGCGCCCATCCCCCTACCCCTTTGGCCGCGGTCCCTGCCTGTTACCTCCGCTGCAGTGTGGTTCTTCCACTCGCGCCCCTGAGAGATGGGCTGGCGGTGGCTTCCCTTGCAGGGCAGCGCCGCAGAGGATCTGAGCTGGCCGTTCGGAGGCTTCCCAAGCCAAGGACAGGACTGAACTGCCTCAGAGACCGCCGTCGCTGACCGTCAATCCAACCAGCAGACGCTCTACGTCTGCGAAGGGTGGGCCTGGGAAGGAGGGACGGAGAAAAAAAGCGTAAGATGCAAACTAACTTTACCAGCAAGGTGGATATTCGAGATTTAAATGAGAAGGAAGTACAAGAGCCGGGAGGAGCAGGGATGATGAATGAGATGAATTTGCCAGATGATCAGAAGATGAATAGTGGCTCACTGTCAAGCTCTTGCAGTGTGCTGAGTCCATCTAAGAGGACGTTATTGTTAGCCCTCGCCCATTTTACAGATGCAGACACTGGCGCAGAGAGGCAAAGAAGTTGCCTAGGGTCACGCAATGGAGGCTGGTTTGTCTAAAACTAACTCCCAAGTCCTTGGTTACTAATCTGTACCATGACAACGAAATTGCTAGAGTTGGAAGGGGGTTTACTGGTTCCCTGGTGCACAGAAAGTGTGCGTTGGGGAGGAGGGTCAGGAAGGACTTGGAATTTTGCACAGGGTAGCACCCGGACCAAAGCCACGGAGTTAATGAATCCAGGCTGCCCAAAACAGTGTTACTCTCATGTCCTCTGGCTACTTGGTTGTTACATCATAAATGCTTATGTGGCTCTTGCCACCTGGACACCACAATCTACCTCTAGTCCTACAGAGGTCAGATAGATATTCCCTACTTAAAAGTCAGAATGACTTCCGGTGGCCCTAAGGGCCAGGGCACAGCCCCTCTCTCTGGCTCTGGAAGATCTTCAAGCTAGTGATTGTCTCAAATCTGGGTGATTCTAGAACAAAGACAGAGTTCTATCCCATTTTGACCCAGCTGGAGCAGGTACCGAACTTTGGAACCAGGTCTTACTCTTGCCCAGGTGTGAGACCAGAATGGCTCCTTTACTGGGAAAATGTCAGACAGGTGCTTGCTGAGGAGGTGCTTGCCCATATTCCACATACTATGGAAGTCCAAGGCCCTGTCAGGATTTCAGGGAACTCCAGTACTGTCTGTACTTGCGGTCGCCTTTGACTCCTGGCTTCTGCTTCAGGACTGCCGTCTCAGTTCTACATGGTTTTAACCCAAATGGGAATTGTAGATTTCTCCTCAATTTCAACCAAAAACCTTATTCATAACTCATGGACCATGGTGAGAAAAGTTACTGAAGCAGCAGGTGGGGTGGATCAAAGGAGTAGTTCTTCTACATTACTGAGATCCAAAATCCTCAAACTGTATACTGACCCATCTTGCATCTTAAAGTATTCCTTAGCCACCTGATGAGGAAAGTTGATGATCTTCCTGGGAGTGAGTTCACAGTGTGGCACTCCCATCTCACAGGCTCCTCCCTTCTCTCCCCTCTTCCTCTCCCCTCCTCACTCCTCATATTGCCTCTGGGAACTCTGAATCTTCTCAATCCATTATACAGAGTCACTCTGCTCCCCAGCAAAACTTGTCACTCCAAATCCATGAAGGAGCTCAGCACACCTTTTGGGAAGATAAAAAAATTTTCCCCTGGTGTTAAAAACGGATAACATTTATTAAACATCTATAATGATTTTAATAATTATAATATCATAAATAATAATATTTTTAGAGAATTGACTATGTACCAGGCACAATATTAAACATCTTATGTGCCTTATTCCTTTTAAAAATCAAAATGTTTGGGATGCCTGGGTGGCTCAGTTGGTTAAGTGTTCCTGTTCTTGATTTCAGCTCAGGTCATGATCTCTGTGTTGTGAGATTCTGGGACTCTGCGCTGGGTGTGGAGCCTGCTTAAGATTCTCTCTCTCCTTCTCCCTCTGCCCCTCCCCCACTGTGTGTGCCTACTCTTGTGTTCTCTCTCTCTCTAACAACAACAACAACAAATCGAAATGCCTGTAAATGTTGGCCTCATCCAGGTCTGGGGTAATGAGTCTGGCTCGCTGACCCCATCACAACCCACTTGGGCAACCCACTCTATGTTGCCCCCTGCAAACGTTCACCACCTTGGGACCTTTGTTTCTTTCGCCTTTTATTTTACTAGGTCATTCAGCCAACTCAGGGTTTCTTAACCTCTGCACTATCGCCATTTGGAGCGAGAAGGTTCTCTGCTATGGGGGCTGTCCTGCGCCTTGCAGGAAGTGATGTTGTGTTAATAGGATCTTAGTATTTGTAATGGCATTCCCTGGAAGAATATAAATTCAGCAACCTTTTTAAAAAAAATCAATCCTAGTTCATAGAAACTCAAAAGTCTAAGAACCTTTGGCCCCAGCTCTGAAAATCTATGATTCTGAGTAGGTTTTTGAAGGAAGGAGTTACATTTAGCCTGCCTGCTGACCTTTTAATGAGTTTTAAATGACATCATTGAAATTAAGCTGCCCCAACAGACTTCATGGGAAGTATCTATTTCATGGGTAAAGGCGGTTGAATCCTGCAAGGTGGGGTGCTTCTAAGACTAGCATCCTCACCAACTAGAGAGAGGCATGGACCACTTTTGCTGTTCAAGTGTGAATCCTTTCTACTGATCACTAAATAGGACGAGAAAGCCAAAGCAGGTGAATATGGAGAGTTTGTGAGTAGCATGAAAACGAATTTGATAAAAATGATGTAAAATGACTCAAATATCACAAAATGGAGGGGGAAGCAGAGAGAAATTTAGAATGATTGTCTAGCAAATGATACATCACACATTCTGTGAACTGTCACAGAATTCAATGACTGTGCTTCAGCATCCAGTGTGTGCCCGGCTCAGGGATCTGGAATGAATCGGACAGAGTCCCAGCCCTCAGGGCTGCCAGGGCCGGTGGAGGCAGACACACACCTACAGAACTGATGTGAAGAGACGGTACCTGGGGCACTGTTAGAACAGAGCCTTGCTGGTTCGGGGACAGGGACAGAAGATCGCAAGGAACAGAAACTGCCTCGAGCTCACTTAACTGAAGGTGGATTCATGCTAACAATAGTTGGGGGAGCCCCAGAAACTCAGCTGCAAGGTGCTCAGCCCTTGGGCTGAGCTCTCAGAAACCGAGGACAGAAACTTGGGCTGAGCTCTGGGTGCTCTCAGAAACCCAAGACAGAGAGGGCTGTTTCTCTCGCTCGTTTTCTCTGGCCCCATCTACCCAGTATCTTGTTGCTACACCTCTCTGCAAGTCTGTGCCATTTTCCTCCATGAGGCTCTTGGTTCCAACTGCCCCATAGCCTCAGCGTGTAGGCAGCTTTGGAAGACACCAGCTCTGCACCCAAATCTGGAGGGTCCTATGTTCCTGGTGCCTAATGTGACCTGCTGTTTCAATATCAAGCGCTGGGAGACCTCTAGAAACCTTCTAGATTTCTAGAAACCTCTAGAAGCCTTCTAGATTTCTCTAGAAATCTCTACCAATCCAATCATTTATGCCCAAGGAGCTTGCCT
Source organism: Potos flavus (assembly GCA_028534135.1). Classification (NCBI taxonomy): domain Eukaryota; kingdom Metazoa; phylum Chordata; class Mammalia; order Carnivora; family Procyonidae; genus Potos; species Potos flavus. The sequence goes on along the minus strand of CM052894.1, from coordinate 11,340,544 downwards.
CTTCTGGTTGCTGGGGTATGGAGCGACTTCGCCAAGGAAGGGGAGAGGATTGAGAATAAGCATAAATGGACAATTCTAGTCCAAGAGGGGATGAACGGTTAATGCTGGCTGAGGAATTTTTGTTGGCCTTCGATGACTAGAAGGGCATTCTAATCAGAAGGAGGCCAAAGCTCAGAAGTTGGAAATCCAGCGGTGTAGAGAAATTGGGACCAGGATGGCTGGAGGGTGGCATAAACAGTTCTAGTGCAGGGAGGTGGGATGGTGGAGGTGAGATGGTAAAGTGGGCTTGAGCTGAGTTAGGCAGGGTCTGAATGCCAAGGCAAGTTTAGATTCCGTTTTGCAGTCTTTGTAAAGTCTCCAAAGATTTTTCTGCCAAGACCATGGCATTATCCCTTTTCCTACCATTCTCTCTACCTGCAAAACCTCAGCCAATTCAACTGTCTACTTCCTCCCCTCTGCATCTATAAATTCATGATCTTTGTTCTCATTTGGGCCCTCAAAGCAACTGTGCATTTTTCTCCATCACCCTAGCCGGTAGCTACTTGGCGCCAATGCTCATTTTTAGTTGGTTCAGAACTCAGGTAAGGCAGAGGAATGTTATTGATCTCCAAAACTCTCTACATTATTTTGGACCCCAGGTGATTCAGTAGGATTAAACTTAATTCTCCTTGTGCTTTCCTTCTGGTTTTGTTTGTTTGGGTTTGATTTTTATGGCTCCTCCTCCTCCACTAGCCCATAGAGTTTTGAGTGATTCCACAATTCTCTACTTGACCCTCTTCTTTTTTTACTCCACATCCTTTACCTGAATGATGACCAGTTCTGGAGATTTCAACTCGCACCTCTCCAACCACACTTCTCTCCTGCCTATTCTCAAGACATCTTCAACTCCACGTGACCAAAACTGAACGTGTCCCCTCTGGCAGGGACTGCGGTGGCCTGCCTGTTGTCCATTCTCCCCTACTTTCTCAGTAAGAGATCTCCCATTTTATCACAAATGGCAGTGCACCTAGATAAAAGACTCTTATTCCCCAGTCTCCCTCATGCTTAGATGTGTCCACATGACTGGTTCCTGATCCGTATGAAGTATTGGGTGAGGACCTTCTGGAAGTCTCTCAAAGGGAATTGACTCAGCTGTAAGCTACGCCATTTTGCTCTCCTCTCTTGTTCCGTCTTCCAGCTATCTGAAGTAAAGTCAAGACTTGCGGAGCTCCAGCAGGTATTCTGGACCTTGGGATAAGTTTGATGATGGAAGCCATATGCTAAGGATGGCAAAGCAGACTGATGCCTGGATCCTTGATGACTTCTTGGAGCTACCAGAGCAGCCCTGGATTTTCTGTAGCATTCAGTCAAATGTAATACTACATTTACAACCGGCCTTTTCAAGCTGGCTCTTCCTCTGTGTTCCCTCCCATTCACCTACCTGTCCAAACTTTGCTTGCCCTCCTTACTCCCCCATGTTCTTTATACTCCTTAGTATATCTCAAATGTGTCCCCCCGAATCCCTATGACTAGAGCCTAATTCAGGCCCTCTTCCTCTCACTTACGTTGACTTTACTTCTTCAGTTATGTCCTACCCAGTCATTCTGCCTGTCGTGCCTCCTATAACCATCCTACATACTGTCGCCAGAGTGATCTCTTCCAGGACAAATCTGATCCTGTCACTTTGCTGCTAAAATTTCTCCAATGGCTCCCCAAAGCCATATTAATAATGTCTCTCCTACATCAAGCACACTGTAACTGGGAAGCATTGTGCCAAGCACTTGAGAAGCATTTACATTCTCTCAATTGCCCTTTGGGGTAGGTGGTATCATCTCCAGTTTATGGGTGAGAAAACAGACATTTAATGCAGATGATGTACCAAGGATCGCTAAGTAAGTGGAAGAGTAGAGATGTGGACAAGCTGTTTAACTCCCAGCCTTTCATTTTAGGGCAGCATCCCTTTAGGATGCCATCCAAACTCATTAGCAAGGCCAACAATGGCTTTTGTGATGTGGCCTTGGCTTACACTTCAGCTTCTTTTTTCACTACTCCAGAAGTAGAATTTGAAGATATTATTGACAAAGTTGGTTCCATTAAAGCCAGGAAACTAAATTATAATGAACTCTGAGGTACAAAATATTTAGACAATATGAACTTTAATGTGTTTACTTTTCAAACTTTTGATATATTTTCAGCTAGTTTAATGTTCTGGAATACATTAGCCATTAAAAATACATAAAAATGGGGGCAACTGGGTGGCTTGGTCGGTCAAGCGTCTGACTCTTGATCTCTGCTCAGGTCTTGTTCTCAGGGTTGTGAGTTCAAGCCCTGTGTTGGGCTCCATGCTAGGCATAGAACCTACTTAAAAAAAACAAAAACATAAAAATATATGTAGGGATTCACATTTTTCCTTTTGTCCTCAGCTCCAATATTTCTTGGCCTGGCACTATCAGAGGCAGTCTTTATTTAAAATCTTAATATTTTGCTTATCATAGGTTTCATATTAATTTTTACTTTTTAGATGTTGTACTAAATGTTATTTATCTTGAAGACTGGGTTTTGGCACCCCCTTAAATTTTGTGCCCAAGGTGAGTGCCTCACCTCATCCTAATCCTGGCTGTGCTCATTAGCCATATGGAATCCCATTTGCAGGCTCCCGAATGCACAATGATCTTACTTTCCTTAGTTTTGTCATTCTTGCCTAGTACATTGGAGGTACTCAATGAATATTTATGAATATGTGAATAGGGGCACCTGGGTGGCTCAGTTGGTTAAGCGTCTTCCTTCAGTTCACGTTATGATCTCAGGGTCCTGGGATAGAGTTCCGCATCAGGCTCCCTGCTCAATGGGGAGTCTGCTTCTCCCTTTCCCTCTATCCCATCACCCTCCCTGCTCGCACTTGCTCACCCTCTCTCTAAATAAATAAAATAAATAAATAAATAAATAAATAAATAAATAAATAAATAAGATGTGAATGAATGCTTTTCCTACTGACCTTAACACACTTTGGTCTGCCTGCCCATTGTCTGAATAGCTCCTACTTGGGCTCTTTTTAGACTGAACTGAAGTATCACCACTACCAGGAAGCTTTCCCCAACTGTCCACATCCCCTTCCCTCCTGACCCCCTCTAAATCTGGTTAGAAGCTTCTCCATTGCCTTCAGTGCACTTGGAGGTCAGCATGGAAATAGCATTTCTTACCATGTTCTGAGGTACTTGTTCAGAATCAAAGTCTACTTGTGAGCTTTTTGAAAGCAAAGACCATGGCTTTTTTTGTCTCTGTATCCTCAGCCCCCAGAGCACCTAGGAGGGAGCATGCTCAGAGGACGGAGGGAGGGAGGACTGGAGCGATAGAAGAATGGATGAGTGAATGTAATCCTTTTAAAGACATAACCAGTAACAGACTGCAAGGCGGTTTGTACTGAAGGAGAGCAAGACTTATGAGGAACTTTTGACTGAATCCAGGCAAGAGTTGATCAGGGACTAGACCGAAGCCATCATAGTAGGTTGGATTTAAGAGACATTTTAGACGAAGAGTCAATGGAATTTGGTTGGAAATTAAGTGAATGGGGAAGTACTCAAAAGCAACTGGTGTTTCACAGTTGGGTGAGTAGAAAGATGTGGGTATGGACGGGTAATGCAGGAGGAGCAAACCGGAAGCCTGTCACTATTCGAAGGCATTGACCCAGAGAATGGAGAGATTGCCTATTAGCAGATTCTTATTAGATAGATGAGGCTTAATCAGCATTTATACCCCTCTAAATTGTTCTCTAAAGCCTTTCCACTTCTCTCTATCGCCTGATGCTTCTCTGGTCTGGGCCACTGTCTTCTCTCACCTAAATTCCTGCCACTGCCTCCTAGTTGGTCTACTCGCCTTCAGGTTTCCTCCTCTTACTTCATTCACCACTCTGCAGCCCAGCCAAATTAAGCTACTCCCTGCTCAGAGTCTTTCAACAGCTCTCCCCACGCTTCTGGATGAAGTGCAATCCCTCAAGCCTGTCTCCATCCAGCTCTTGCCTCGAGATTCCACGCCATCCCTAACACTCTCCCCGCTCGTGGCTGTGCGCCAGGCTTCCTGCACTTGTTCCAATTCCTCCTTGTGCCTTGTCTTTCTCTTATCTCCAGGCCTTTGCACATGCTACCTGAAGCTCTCTCCCTCTTCTCTTTGCAGGCCACCACTACCTTTGAAGTCTAGACTTAAACATTCCTCTCTAGGAGACTTCCTCTGGCCCTAGCTTAGGCTTGGACCTGAGCTGTATGCTCCTATAACACCCTGTTCTTGCCTTATCCCCACGCTTGTGGCAGAAGCTGCTAGCTGCCTCTCCAAAATCCATTCATTCTCCCTTCCATTCCAAAGAAGAATTTGAGGGGCACCTGGCTGGCCCACTCAGAAGAGCATGCAACTCTTGATCCTGGGGTCATGCCTTCGAGCCCCATGTTGGGTATGGAGATTACTTAAATAAATAAATAAATATTAAAAAGAGAAAACAAGAATTTGAGAGCAGCAAATGGTTCGGCTTAAAAAAAAAATGGGCATTTCTCATACTGCGTCGCAAACAAGAGCTGTTGGCTGTGCTCCTCCGGCAAAACAGGAAAAGGTGACCGTGGGAGAAAATAACAGGTTGCAGCAGCAAGAGGCTTAGTGATGGTACGTCGTTGAGACCTGCCAGGAGAGCCGCATTCACTGTTTGGGGATCACTGTGATTGCTGGGGCCCCGGGGCTCGCTCACCTCTTCTCTGCCTACATTCATTCCTTAGGTGTTTTAATCAGCCTCATGGCTTTAAATATTATCCATATGCTTATGCTTCCAGATGTATTGATTCAGTCTGGACCTCTCCACTGAACTCCTTTAGGAAATCCGTATATCCAACAGCCTAGCAGACACCTCCACTTGGGTGTGGGTGTGGAATGACTCACTGTGTGTAAAACCGAGCTGATGTCCACCCCACGCTAGTTCCTTGGGCAGTCCTCACCATCTTAGTTAATGGCACCTCTGTTCTTCCAGTTGCTCAGGCCAAAAGCCTTATGTTGTCCTTGACACCTTCCCTTCGTGTCCATGCGTGCTCTGTTAAAATCTGTTGGTTCTGCCTCCAAAGAAATTTGGAATTTAACCACTGCCTTAAAAAATAAAAAAAAAGATTTATTTATTTTAGGGAGAGAGAGAGCATGTGAGCATGGGAAAGGACAGAGGGAGAGGCTGAGAAGCACCCTTTAGTGTACACCACTTAGTGTAGAGCCCCATGCAGAGCTCGATCTCATGACTTTGATATCATGACCTGAGCCAAAATCAAGAGCTGATGCTTAACCGACTGAGCCACCCATGTGCCCAGGAATTCTACCACTTGTTAACGCATTTGCCATCCTGGTTCAAGCACCATGTGGGGCCTGGATTATTGGAGTGATCCCCTAACTGGCCTGTCTGCTTCTGCCCTTACCACCCCAATGTCTGTGCAAACACTGAAACCAAAGCAACCGTGGAAAAGCCCAAGTCTGATGGTGCCACTCATCTGCTCAAAGGCACTAGTGGTTCCTGGGGTGGCAGAATGATGGGCCCCCAAAGATGTCCATGTCCTAATCCCCAGAACCTGTGAGTATGTTGTGTTACATGGCAAAGAGGAATCAATGTTGCAGTTGAAATTAAGATTGCTCATCAGCTGACCTTAAAATAGGGAGATTATTCTGGATTATCTAATTGTGCCCGGTGTAATCACAAGAGTTTTTCAAAATGAAGAGTAGGGCAGAAGGGAAATCGAAGTGATGTGATGTGAGAAAGACTCAACCACCATTACTGGCTTGGGAGGTAAAAGGGGGCTAGGAGCAAGGAATGCGGACAGCCGCTAGAAGCTGGAAAAGACTAAATAAATAAATAAATAAATAAATAAATAAAGGATTCTCCCCTAGAGTTTCCAGAAAGAAAGATGGCCCTGCCAACACCTTGATTTCAGTCCAGTGAGATCTGCTGGAAGTCAGGCTTTTGACCTCCAGTGCTCTAAGGTAATAAGTTAGTGTTGTTTCGATCCATAAATTCATGGTCATTTGTTACAGCAGCCATAAGAAACTAATACAGTTCCTTCTCTCATGCAAGGTAAAAGCCAAAGTCCAAGGTTGCAAATGACCTGGTCCCTGTTACCTCTCAGGCCTCATCTCCCACTTTCTACCTTACTCACTCTTCAGCCACACGTCCCTCTTGCTCCAGGTACACAGCTTTGTGGCGTGAATGAATGATTTTGACATTCTTCACTTTCCAGAAGAAAGAGAGGAGAGGCAGCTTGCCCACGGTGCCCCAGCAGGGACTTGAACCCAGGACGCCTGCCCAGCTACCAGCAGGGAGCTATTTCTGTTGTGTTTAGCTTTGACTTCGGCTTCCTCCCCCAGAAAATCTTGTGGTTACATCTCCCCTGGCCACCTACCAAAGTGTTTAAACTCCCTTCCAACGAGGGAAGCTTTATGTTGGCCATACTGTTCCTTGCCAGAAGAGTAGCTCATTTTTTTGCTGTGCGAAATTCAGCGACGGAAACATTTTCCCTTTAAAAGGCAGAGGAAGAAACGTCCAGAACCTCAGATTGTACTGATCAATACAGGCCAATTTCTTAGGAGGAAAAGACAGGCCTGGCTCTCCTTCAGCAACAAGGTTTACTGTGTGGAGTCCTGTTTACGCCCCAGGGATGCAGGGAGTCAGTTTCATGGAATCCTGGACCAATTGCTAAGGGTTGTCGGCAATCTCAATCTGAGTGCAAAACGGCCTTCCTTTTTTGCCACCCTGCCATTTATATTTCCAAATGAGAAAGTTCGATGGGTTAGCTCATAGCCACCTAGCGAAGGGCCCCCACTGGCCGGCTGTGCTGAGTCACCTCAGAGCTTATCAGTGTCCTTGTGTCCAGCCAATCCATGCTGCAGGCTGCTCTGGGGCTCATCTCTGGTCTGGCCAGCTCTGGCCACAAGGGCAGAGGCAACTTCCCCTACAAAGCTTGTGGGTACGACCCAGGCAGATAGAGCATGCCTCTTCTGTTGTTCGGGGTACTGTTTTTGTCTGCCCAGCACTCCTTTCTTTGGAGAACCCCCACTTTTAGGTTTTTCTCCTGGAGTTCTCAATTCCTGACCCCTGAGCTCAAGCATAGACATGTGACCCACGTCTGGGACTTTGCAACAGTGACTGTTCTAGAAAGAGTGGGCATGGATTTATGCAGGGCCCATTAGAACCCAACCGCAAGAATACATAGACTATAGGAAGGAGACTCTTCTTTTTGGGTGGGATGGCTAACCTTGGGAGAACATGAATCTGGAGTTGCCCAGTAGAGAATATTTGTGCAGGAAGCTAAGCATAATCAAGCAAAGATCAGAAGTGAATGGAGAGATGGTTCTTGAGGTGAGGAGTCCCAATTCAAGTGCTGCTGAAGCTTCAAGTTTGTGGCAGTCAGGGCTAGGGTACAAATGGCCTGAATGTTTAAAAATTAGAAATCGATGGGGCGCCTGGGTGGCTCAGTCGGTTGAGCGTCTGCCTTTGGCTCAGGTCATGATCCCAGGGTCCTGGGATCGAGCTCCACATCAGGTCCTTGCTTGGTGGGGAGTCTGCTTCTCCCCCTGCTGTGTTCTCACTGTCAAACCAATAAAATCTTTAAAAAAAATTAAAAATAAAAAATATATAAAAATTAGAAGTTGAGCTTTTATCTGTTGTCTACATGGACAAATCTAGCCTCATGATGGCAATTTTTTTTAATTGGAAAACTATAGTTTTTATATGACTAAAAATTGGCAAAATATGAAGATAACTGAATTTAATTATTATTGTGCATGTGCTACTGATGGCCCATGATAACTGGATAAGAGATAAAATAAAGACCCATTTTAGGAATTATCAGATATTCCCTAAAACCTATTTTTGTGCTTTCATTACAGAAAAAATCACTAGTTAGGTAATTATATAAAAATATACACATAATTTATGTGCCAGTGACAATAATGATCTAAAGGATTAAAAAGAACATGTAATTATAGTCAAAGAATATCAAATTGAATATATTGCCATCAAAAATGTAAATGAAGATAAATATAAAAGTAAGAATGGAATATTTTAAAAGAAAACTTATTTCTTAAAGCACAAAAATAGTAACATTGAAAGGCAAAGTGGAAATTATAATCATGAACAAAGAATTATAAATAAAATTGTTTAAATCAAGTTGCAGTTTTTATTTGACAATTGCCCAAAAATGGAATAAAATCTTAATATTTTTACAAAAATAAAACTATTCCCAATTATAACATCCATTCTCTTAACTTAGTTGCTGATATAAATAATCAGTATCACACGTCTGTCATGTTATGCCTAGACTTACAAATATATTTAAGAGTAATATAAATTGTTTAATATTATAGTATGTTTCTCAGCTGCCCGCATGCACTTTTGTTGTGATTTTGCTAATTCATGAGTTCTTTAGGAACTGCAAATAAGACACAACTAAAAGGAAAAGAAAAGAGGGGCTCCAGAGTGGCTCAGTTGGTTAAGTGGCCAACTTTTAATTTCCGCTCAGGTCACGATCTCAAGGTTGCACTCCGCACAAAGTCCGCTTGTGCCTTGCGCTCTCCCCTCTGCCACTCTCCCCTCTCCCCTTTGCTGCTCTCCCCTCTCTAAAATAAAGTCTTAAAAAAAAAAAAAACAAAAAAGATACCATTAAAAGGAATGACACCGTGCTATACAAAAATCTACTTAATTCACGCTGAGAGGAAGAAATAGACAAGTTAGTCAATTTGCCTTTTCTGTTACAAAGGGCTCCTACCACTTCAGTCCTCTCCTCACACTGAAGCAGTATCCACTTCTGATGTTTGCAGCAGCAACTTACAACCTTCATGGCCTTCGGACCCAGTAGCCTTTGTTTTGAGGACAAAGGCAATGAATGTAAAATATTTTTCCCTGAGACCTGAGCAGTATTGGTCCCAAGAGTGGATATTTAGAATTAGGGGTAGTGACATGCTTGTGTTGAGCCCTAGATCCCAAGTGTCAGAGTCACATATACGCTCTTTAATATGTGTGTGTGTGTGTGTGTGTGTGTGTGTGTGTGTGTGTGTGTGTAATAATGTGGGGTTCTCTAGGGCATGGACCTCTCTTCTCCTGCCCAGATCTAAGAATGGTATGGAAAGGAATTCTCTGGATGGTTGACTGATAGGTCATTTGGGGTATGTGCATCATAACAAAGACTTCCGCTTATCCCCTAAGAATCCCTGGGATGAATGGAGCCTTAGAAGGCTATCTGGAGCCAAGAACAGATATAGTACCTCTTGCCTACACCGGCCCTTACTTCTCACCACCCCTGGGAAGAATGAGGTTCTTCAGTTAGTCATACTCAATCTGACTCTGCACTCTGTAGGCTCTTGCTAAGCAGCTGCTAAGCAGCTCACTTGTTGAGTAACAAAATACTTGGAAAGCAAATGTTTTGGGGCACTTGGATGGCTCAGTTGGCTGAGTGTCCGACTCTTGGTTTCAGCTCAGGTCATGATCTCAGGGTCGTGTGATGGAGTCCTGTGTCTGGCTCCAGGCTCAGCAGGGAGTCTACTTGGGATTCTCTCTCTCTCCCTCTGCTCCTCCCCACTAATGTAAATAAATAAATCTTAAAAAAAGGAAATCAAATGTTTTAATGCTTTATTTCCCGATTGATAGCTGAGTTTTAGCTAGTACTTTGATAAGTAACTGTAGGGGACAAGCTCAGGCTGACCCAAAATGTGATACCTTGACATACTGATTATTTTATTTTATTTTTTAAAAGATTTATTTATCTGAGAGAGAGAGAGAGAGAGAGAGAGAGCATGCACATGATGGGGAGAGGGGGAGGCAGAAGGAGAAGCAGGCTCCCTGCTCACACAAGGTTCAATCCCAGGACCCCAGGATCACGACCTGACTGGAGGCAGACATTTAATGACTGAGTCATCCAGGAACCCCATATACTGATTATTTTAAATAAAAGTTACTTAAGAGGCAGCCTGGGTAAGAAGGACACTCAGACCCACCTCTGTCCCACTGAAAGCAGGAAATAAATTTCTCGTGTGAAAGGTCCCCTCCCTGTACCAGGAGGTAAAGAGCCATCCTGATCACCAGAGATAGGAAATTTAGAGCTGAGAAGGCTATTTAAACAAACCTTGTTACTTTTTACTAATTTACTACCCCAGCCCAAATTGCGTTTAAAATTCCTTACTAATCGAAGCTCCTGAGGTTAAGTTTTCTTTGTCTTGTCAAATCCTCCTCCCAGATATATTGTCTCTTTGTCTAAAAAGTATAAAAACTGCCTGTCTTGGCCATTTCTTTAGGTCTCAATTTCATTATTGGGCCTCTGTGCACTTGTAATAAGACTTTTTTTTTTCTCCTGTTAATGTTTCAAGTAAATTTAATTCTTAGTTCAGCTGGGAGAGCATGAAAGGTAGAGGAAGAATTTTTCCTTGCCTACATAACTTAATAATAAACACATCAAAATAAAACAGAACTAATGAGTGGATAAGATACTGATCTACAAAAAATGACAACACTATTTTTTTTTTCAAGTCAGGAAAAAATTGCCAAGATGTATTGCTCATAAGTGCCTGCTAAAAGTCTTTTAAAATAAAGGTACTCTTAATGGGCACCCTACTATAGGATAAACCTTCAAATAAAAACAGAGGTAAGTATAGAATTCTCATTTTACAGAGAGGAAATGGAGGCACACAGAGGCTAAGCACGTTGCACAAGGTCACACAGCTACTAAGTGGCAGGGGCGGTATTCCAAGCCAGGTTCATCTGTGTCCAGATTCTGACCTGGTGACCACCATGGCATATTGGCTGTCTGCTCCCTTTCACCTCACATCTAGAAGAACCAAATAATCAGCATCAGCAAAGAAAAATTTGGGAGGGTCCCGACTAAGCATCTTTCTTTGTCTTACTCGTCAGGTTCCCCCCAAATGACAAGTCTTACTATGACTGTACAACAGCTAAGCATGTGTTAAAGTGTAGGTTATAAGATGTGAAGCAACACTTGCCGAGTTAAGCTTTCCTATTGGGTAACACTTGACCATGAACTCTGGAGTACCTCTTCCCTCCAACTACAGAATGTTGACTTGTCTTATCTTACTTTTGAAAACCAATGAAATTTACAAGGTCGCTACAAGTTGAAAAAATGCCAACAGGGCCTTGATTAGTAAGATAAGGAAACACGTTGCAGTGCCATGAAGATATTTACAGTATGTTTGTGTTTTGCCAATATCGTTATGATTAATGAGATTTTGGCTTGATCGAGATATTCACATACCATAAAATTCACCTGTTGAAAGTGTATGGCTGATTAGTTTTTAGTGTATTCAGAGTTGTGTTACCATCACAACAATATAATTTTAGGACATTGCAATACCCTAAAATGAAACCCCATATCCATTTGCAATTATTCCCTATTTCCTCCCACCCCTGCCCTAGGCAACCACTAATCCCTTTCTGTCTTTACATATTTGCTTAATCTGAGTATTTCATGTGACGTGAATCCTATATAGTTTTTTTTTTTCTTTTTGGTTACTGGCTTCTTGCACTTAGCATGATGTTTTCAAGATTCATTTGTTATAGCTCAGTACTTCATTCTTTTTTATGGTCAAATCATATCCCATTGCATGGATATACAGTTGGTGTTATGCATTTATCAGCTGTTAGACATTTAGATCATTTCTACTTTTTGGTATGATGAATAATGCTGCTATGAACATTTGTGTACAAGTTTTTGTATGAACCTATATTTCCATTTGTCTTAGATATATGCTTATGAGCTCAATAGCTGGGTCACAGTTGCTCTATGTTTAACCTTTTGAGGAACTGCTAGACTCTTTATAAAGTAGTTGCATCATTTTACATTCCCAACAGCAGTGTATGAGTGTTCCAATTTCTCTACCTGTTCACCATTATTTGTTGTCTTGATTTCAGTCATCTTAGTGGCTGTGAAATAGTATCTCATTATGGTTTTTATGTGCATTTTCCTTAATGTCTAATAATGATCTTCTTCGGAGAAATGTCAGTACAAATTTTTTGCCTATTTTACATCAGGCTACTTATCTTCATTAAATTGTAAGAGTTTTTTATATATTCTGGATACCAGTCTTTTCCCAGATATATGATTTGCAAAATATTTTCTCTCATTCTGTGAGTTTTCTTTTCACTTTCTTGGTGGTGTCCTTTGAACCATAAAAGTTTCTAATTTTGGTGAAGTTGAATTTATCCATTTTTTCTCTGTTGCTTATGCTTTTGGTGTCATATCTAAAAAATCATTACCTAACCCAAGGTCCTGAAGATTTACTCTTATGTTTTCTTCTAGAAATTTTATAGTTTTAGCTGTTACATTTAGGTCTATAATCCATCTTGAATTAATTTTTGTGCAAGGTGTAAGGTAGGTCTCCAACTTCATTCTTTGCATATTGATACCAGTTGTCCGTTTTTTGAAAAGACTGTTCTTTCCCCACGGAACTGTCTTGTACTCTTTTTTAAAAAAATCAATTGACCGTAATGTGGGACTTTATTTCCGGACATTAAATTCTACTCTATTGATCTATATCTCTATCCTTATGCAAGTACCACCCTGTCTTGATTACTGTAGTTTTGCTGATTTTGAAATCAGGAAGTGTGAGTCCTCCAAATTATCTCTTTCAAGATCGTTTTGGCTATTCTGGGTCCCTTGCATTTTCATATGAATTTTAGGATCAGCTTGTCAATTTCTGTCAAAAAGGCAACTGGGCTTTTGACAGGGATTACGTTGAGTTTGTAGATCAATTTTGGGATAATTCCCCTCCTAACAATGTAAAATCTATTATTCCACGGACATAAGATGTCTTCCCATTTATTTAGATTTTCTTTGATTTCTTTCAGTAATACTCTGTTTTTCAGTGTGCCTATCTTGTACCTTTCTGTTCAATTTATTCCTAAGTATTTTATTCTTGTGTTATTATAAACGGGATTGTTTTCTTTATTTCATGTTCAGGCTATTCATTGCTAGTGTATAGAGATACAACTAATTTTTGTACCTTGATCTTGTATCCTACCATATTGCTGAACTTGTTCATTAATTTAAATGTATTTTCTAGTGGAATCCTTCTTATTTTCTATGTACACAATCATGTTATCTGCAGATCTAATTTTACTTCTTCCTTTCTAATCTCAATTCCTTTTATTTGTTTTTGTTGCCTAATTGGCTAGGCTGAAATATCTAGTACAGTGTTGAATAGACATGGCAAGGGCAGACACCTTTTCTTCCTGACCTTAGGAGGAAAGGATTTAGTCTTTCCTCATTAAGTATGATTTTAGTTGTGGGTCTTTGGTAGATGCCCTGTATCAGGCCAACGAAGTTCTTCTCTATTCCTGGCATGTTGATACTTTTAGTATTTACTTCTATGTCTCTTAGAATGTGCTTGTATTGATACTCTAAATTTTTTTCAGTTTTAGGCATTGTCTGTTAAGGCCTTCATATAGAAGAAGAAGATTATTTTTTTCTTCTCCCATAGTCCTTTTCACACACTAAAATTATGATCCACTTGGGTTAAGTCAATATTCAGCTTTAATACTAATGAGATCATACATAACTGTTTTGAGTTGATTCATGTAGTGAAATAAGTATTTTTCCTTTTCCTTGTAACTTTTTATATTCATTGGGAGTAATTCTTTAGTTTTATCATTTCCTAAGCTTCCTGAATACTTAAAACTAATCGAACACTTATCTCTGTGCCAGTTATCTCCACTGCCTTTCAGTACGTTCATTCACATCATCTTCTTGAAAGTATCCTTACCAGGGCCTTCTGATGGGGCTCTGATCAGAACTAGTCATGCTCTACATCCGGTCCATAGTGTCACCCAGGGTCCTCTCTCAACCACTGTCTTGGATTGCCTTCACCTCTCTTCTACTCTGGATCTCCTTTTTCCCATCTTTCATGTCTTCCTCTTTACTCCCTCATTTTGATGAAGAACATTTTCTAGGACCTTCCAAAGAAGCTGTGTGGGCGATAAAATTTTGAGAACTACCATATATGAAAATGTCTCTATTTTGTCCTCATACTTGATTAATGTTTTGACTGGGTAGAGAAATAATTTTCCTTCAGAATTTGGAAGATACTGCTCCACTGCCTTATAGTGTTGTTTTTAGGAAATCTGAGGTTATTTTTATTGTTTTTTTGCATGTGACCTGCTCCCACCCCCCCTCCGCCCCGCCCCGGGAACCTATAGGATCTTCTCTTTGTTCCTGGAGTTCTGAAATGTTACACTAATGTGCTCAATAAGAGTCTATTTTCATCCTTTGTGCTCAGTACTCCTAGGCTTTCAACCAAAAGCATGTCCTTCAGATGATGGCTTCCTTCCCTTAAGTTTCTTGGTTTTCTCTTCCTGGAACTCCTGTTATTCAGAGATGGGAGTGCCTTGTGTGTTCAACTAATTTTCTCCCCCTTTCCCTGTAACTTTTTAATTCTTTTTGCTTTTCTCCTCTAGGAGTGCTTCTCCACTTTAGCTTCCAAACTTCTGCTAAGGTTTTAATTTCTGACTCAATACTTTTAATTTCTCAGAGATTTTTCCGCCCCCCTGTTCTTTGAATGCTTCTCCTCCCCCATTTTAATAGACTCCAGCTCTCATATCATGATTGTAATGTCTTCTTACTCTCTGAGTTAGGGTCATTTTTGAAGTTGTCTTCTCTCTCCATAGTTCCCTCAAGTTTTTTTCTTTACTATTTATTTTAGGCTCTACTTTTATATTAAAGCCTTTTTTCAGCAGTCAGGTAATCCTTGGTTGTCTGTACATATTTAAGAGAGGTGAGCAAAAAAGCTGATGGGATCGTTGAGTGTGTTGGGAGCCTTGTAGATTTTGAGCTTTGCTATAGGCTGATCTGAGTCAGCCACTCTTAAGGGTAATTGCTTATGTTGTCTCTTTTTATTTTTCTTTTCATTTCTTTCTTTTTTTGAGAGAGAGAGAGCATGCACATAAGCGGGGCTGGGGGACAGGGGCAGAGGGAGAGGGAGAGAGAGAGAGAATCTTAAGCAGGTTCCACGCCCGGTGCAGAGCCCGACATGGGGCTCGATCTCATGAACTTGAGATCATGACCTGAGCAGAAATCAAGAATCAGACATCCAACCCACTGAGCCACCCAGGTGCCCCGCTTATGTTGCTTCCTTAGACATTTTATCTGGGGCAAGTCAGATTCCTCAGAGAATGCTCTTTGGTTCTCCTCCCTTGAAGGTAAAGACCAGAATGTCAGGGTTCTGGGCACTGAATGAGTGCAGAAATCAGGAGGAATCTCGCAAATTGGTATGCACACATTTATGAGTGATCCACGTTTTTACTACAGCATTCCTGCCCTCTGCTGTGTTTTACTCCTTCAAGGATTACACCCCCAGTCTTCTGCCGGGGGCTGGGGGTGGGGTGGGTGGCAGTCAGTGGTACCATAGAGTGGTAGAAGAAACTATTTCTCAAACAGCTTTCAAGCAGTCCTCCTCATTTCAATCTCCCCACCTTCACCCTCATTTCTGGTGCTATTGATGCCACCACTTGCTGAGTTTTTTAAATTTTCTTCCTATAGTCTGTTCTATTGGGTTGTTCTATTGGGTTGGCTCTTAGCTTTCCCCACTGCCAGCTTAGCACTTGGCTTCTCTGTCTGTTAAGTCAGTTGACACTCATCTGTCTGCTTTCCAGAATTTTTATGTTGTCTCCCAGCCTACACTCCCTGTCCTTATGGGTTTAGATCTAACAACAACAACAACAAAAAATTCCCTTAATATGGTTTTCAATGAGGTTTGAAGAGGAAGCAAATTAGATGCTTGGGGGTCAATCTACTATCTTTACCTGGGAATCTGATAACCAGTTATTTTTCAAATACCAAATGAAAAGTGAGTAAGTGTAGTGAAGGCTTGTCTTCTCTTCATACTTCTTTTTCTCCTTGGATTTCATTACTCTGGCCTCCCAAATGTCTTAAATCTTTATTCTTGGTTTTCTTTGCTGCCTCCTCTTCTCTCTGTGTGTCCACTAAATAAT
The DNA here is from genome assembly GCA_028534135.1 of Potos flavus. Classification (NCBI taxonomy): domain Eukaryota; kingdom Metazoa; phylum Chordata; class Mammalia; order Carnivora; family Procyonidae; genus Potos; species Potos flavus. The sequence goes on along the minus strand of CM052894.1, from coordinate 11,324,568 downwards.
AGGGACCTCCAGATTTGGGGCCTCAGTACTCACTTCTGGCCTTTCCATCCTTCAGGTCTTCCAAAGCCATCATCTCTAAATGGTCTTTCAAGACCATGCTTTCTAAGCTGCTCCTTGACCCCATCACTGTGTCTCATCTCCCTGATTGTTTCCTTCATAGCCCTCATCACTTTCTGAAATGGTTTATCAACTTATTTATTTTCTGTATCTTCCACCAGAATGCAGACTTCATCCATGAGGGCAGGAACTGCTTCTGTCTTGTTCGCTGCTGCAACAAACAGTATCTACCAGATACATAATAGGTAACTCAGTAATATTATCTGAATCACTGAGTATAAGACCTGGCTCTCCCTATATTTCTTCATCTTCATCTTACATGTCTTCCCTCTCTGTTCCTATACTTCTCATGTCTAACCATGAGCAGTACCCTGAATACTAAGATTTTATACCCCAGGGCCTTTGCACACCAGTTCTCCCATAATGGAGTGCCCTTGCCTTTCTGCCAGACTTGCCCTTTATTCTTGAAGACTCTCTATCCCCTCCCCAGGCATTCTGACACACCTTCCTTTGGACCTCACTGTTCTCAGTACATACTTCTGTCCTTGACTGTCGCTCTACAGGGTCCTTTAATTAGCTAGTACACCTGTCACTCCAACTAGACTGTCCTTCTGGAAGGCGGGAACTCTATCTTAGCTGTTTTTATTACTCCAGACACAGGAACTCAAAGCATGTTGAATGAACGATTTGCATACATCTCGTATATATGAACTCCTGTGGGTAGAAGGGCCCACTCCAGCTTTACAACCATTAGACCTGAAAGGCAGACCTGTGTGCATGTTTCTCTCATACAAACTAAACAGGAGCTTTGATCATTATTGGATTCATTGACAAGTAACTCCTTATTAAGAGGCTTGTCAGGGTTAGACATACATATTTAAAGGAAGTCCATTTGAGGGCCTGAACGCATTGATCAAATAAACCGATGGTGGGAAAAACTCCTCTTTTCCTGGAACTCTGTAGGAATTGACCTAGATGCTCATTCAACCCCCAAGGAAATTCTGTTCTCATTTGTACTAACGCTACTTTCCTCAAACCACACTTGGGCTCATTACATCTTCTAATACCTTTGGATCAATTAGTGGAAGATGCTCATATCTTTCAGATGTTTTTACCCTCAACTGTCTCATTTCCTGTCTCAGACCAAAATATCTCTGGCCTGCAGACAATTCATGAGCCAGCTGAGAACATCGATCCTGCCCAGTTCAGACCATGTGCCTTTTTACAGTCGTTCCCATCAGAGTGAGAATAATTAAGACTCTAGACCGATGAGTATATGGTTCTTCCCACAAAATTGCTTAGCTAGGCAGACCTTTCTCCTTCCACATTTTTCAGTGACCTCAATTATTTATAGGGGTGGGGATCGGGGGTGGAGTCCTTTCTTAAAGAAGAGAGGCCAAATTGCGCGTGACCAAGAACGGTTTCCCACCACCACATTTCACCCTCTGCTCGTGTATTCTAATGAACAAGACCAACACATATTTCCAAAGTAATGCGAAGGGTAGGAATCTTCTACTTTGAAACTGTTCCACAGGTCTCTACTTTGCATAGGACCCTTCAAAGGATTTCATATTTCTTTTAACCACAAGGCCGCTCCCAGTGGCTGCACATAGCCCCTCTTTTTTCAGAGCTCAGAGGTCATAGTAAAGCTTGAACAAACTGCACTCTGGTTGTGAAATCGAGAATTCTCATACCCTCTACTTCAGTCATAAACTTTTTAATGGAAGCATTCCTAACTGCTCATCCTACTGTCAAAACCACAAAGTTTCAGAAGAGACTTCAGAGCCACAGTCTGTTAGAAGCAACAAAAATGAACAAAAAGTTTCAGTTAGGAGAACTCTACTTGAAAGGAGGGCGGGAAGGGCCTGAGCTGCTCTCCCTCCTACTCCAATCTCTAACCGATCAGTCCTTCTCCTCCTCCCACGGGGGCAGAGAGAGGCCAGCAGCCTTACTCTGACGGAGTTTCCTCTACATAGAAATAGAAAGAGAGCCACGACTTCCAAAGGGTTTTTTCATCGAATAATTTCAGGAAACAGTGAGCTGACCTCTGCTGAACAAGATCAGTCTGATTTCCTTACTGCAGATCTGGAAACCTCTAATATGCTCACGTGTGCTGTGATTGTCAACGGAGAACGTGGTGTGCAGACTTCTCTAGAGCCATTTGATCATGGAACGCTTTCTTTCCTGACCCTCTCTTTTCCAGGTTAGTGTTCTATGGACACACTTTGGGAAAAGCTGCCTGACCACCTTTACGAGAGTCTGATTCTGGATTCGCACATGAATTCACACTCCTTTATCCCTACATGGGAGCCCTCCTCTCAAAGAACAATCACTTTTCAAGAAGGAGGGATGTTTGTGGTGCTCAGAGCATCTGTGGTTTAATTCATGCTATTTGGCCAAAGCTAAGCCATATCCTTCAGTGTAGCTTTACCAGTAATAAAAGTGATATTTTCATTTCCATCTGTTGGAGTCCTGTATCTCTCAATGTATTCAAAACTCAAGCAGAATTTAATTTACTGGGTTCATTAAAACCCCAACAAGACTCATTAAACTGGGGTCCCTCCAGACACATTTTGAAAACCACTGCTGTAGGTTAATAGGGGGACCATCACAGAGTGGAAAGCAAAAGAAAAGCAAGATCAAATCAGGAGCTGATGGAGGTAAGGGAGATCGGACTGAGCCCAGGAAAGACATGCTGGGGACCTGATCCAGGGCAGTGATGATTAGAAGAGAGAGGAAGCCACGGGGGGTGTAGAAAGGTGGGCAGGACTTGACGGCTGATGGCCCTGGGCAGAGGGGAGCTGAGGATGACATCCTGGTGGCCACCTTGAGTGACTGTGGCGATGGAGCTGAATGAAGAGCAATAAGGGGGGGGAAGGTTGGTTGTGATCTTTAGCTGAGCTGCGTGTCCTCAACTTGGAGGGGGAGAGGAGGGATAAGGGGGACAGAAACTCTGAGTGTAGGGGGAGGTTTCGGAAAGGATATCTTTTCCTGGGATTGGGGCGGAAAATTGTAAAGACAAAACATGTGCCAAGAGAAGCCTCCTCTTTGGGGAAGAGTTCCCAGTCAGGCCAATAGCTGGGGAAGTGGTATGAGCAGTTTTGCAAGCAAGAAGAGATTCTAGGGGCGCCTGGGTGGCTCAGCTGGTTAAGAGTCTGCCTTCAGCTCAGGTCATGATCCCGGGGTCCTGGGGTGGAGCCCCAAGTCGGGCTCCCTACTCAGTGGGGAGTCTGCTTCTCTCTCTCCCTCTGCCCCTCTCCCTCCTCATGCTCTCTCTCTCTGTCTCAAATGGATGAATAAAATCTTTGGGGGGAAAAACGAGATTCTAATTCAGGAGGTACTTTCTGACCTTATGTTTACACCTGCCCCTCTGGTGTCTACCTGTGTCCTATTTCTGGAAGTTATTGTGAACAGGTCTGTAGAGGCTGATGCCCCTTGGCCCTGACTGGCAGGAACATCTGGAAATATGTTGTCCTGACTCAGCAGGTTGTGTCCACCGGAAACCCCGGCTAAGTGCAAGCAGCCTTCATCTCATTGATGCACCCCTTCTCTCACGGAGGAGCTACAAAGATCAAATGAGATGACAAATGGGAAGGAGCACACACACTGCTTGGCATAGAGTAAGTGATGCCCGTGTTAGGTTGTCCTCGTCCTTCTGATCTCCACAGCCCTCAAGTGTGCCAGACTACCAAAAGTGTCACCCTAATGGGGAAAAACATCGACTTGGTACCAGACCAACTTGGGTACGACTCCTGGAGATAATAATTCTACCCTCAGAACACCACGGTGAAGAGTCAGTGCGATTCCCTGTGAACAGCCAAGTACAGCGCCTGATACCTAACGCGTGCTCCATTCACGCCAGCAACGTTTAATTATATTATCCTTAATAAAGGTACAAAAAGAGGCTAAAGAAGACAGTCACTACTGGCGTGACGGACTAAGGCTTAACGCCATCCCCAAATATTCAAAACCAAAATGCCATGAAACGCTTTTCACACACACAAAAGGGAAATTGGTTTTCATTTGCATATGTATCCTCGAGGCTCTACAAAGAGTCTGTGTTGTGGGCTCTGCCCGCTGATCACCCACACTTTGCACGGCTAATCAGGAATATCTGGTAAATTTAGCCTAGAGCTCAGTGCGCTACGAGGTAGAGCGAGGTGAATGGTGGCACCCCCCCACTCCCCGCCCCAAAGATATGTCTGAGGCTTAACCCCCGGTGCCTACAAAAGTGACCACATTTAGAAAAAGGGTCTTTGCAGGTGCAATTAAGTTAAGGATCTTGGGATGAGGTCATTCTGGGTTAAACAAGGGTGCCCCAGATCCAATGACAATTGTCCCTAGGGGAGAAGATGTGGGGAGAAGGGAAGAAGGCCACGGAAAGGCGGCAGCAGAGGTTGGAGGGACGCAGCCACAAGCCACGTAACGTCAGGAGCCACCAGAAGCTGAAAGAAGCAAAGCTTCTCCCCTAGAGGCTTGCGGGGAGTGTGGCTGTGCCACCATTTCAGACTTCTGGCTCCCAGGCTTGTGAGAGAATCAATTTCTGTTGCTCTGAGCCACCTAGTTTGTGGTAATGTGGGACGGCAGCCACAGAAAACACACACATGGAGGACAGAAATGCACTCGGGCTAACTTTGGCAACAGGAAAGGTGGAGAGAGGGCACTTTCCAGGAGGACATGGGGGCTATCGTGGGTTCCCAGGACAGGAAGTTCAGGCTGGCCTCATGAGGATCGAGGACCAGAATGTAGAAAGGGGCGAGTAGGGTGGCTCTCTTGTGTATGATACTTGCCCTCTCCTCTCCTGTCATCTTTTCTCTCGGCCTGCCGGCTGGCTTTCTCTGGTTCTCCATGCGTGTGGCCAAAACAGGCACTATCAACCTGACCTGTCCTCACAGCACATTTGAAGCATCTAATGGACCAACAGGTGTCTCTGTGGCTTGATTCTAAATTCTGGGGGACAGAATCTCTCGGCCCGGGTCCAAATCAATTCTTGCCCAGGGGTGAGATCTTGTGTTTCGGGGGCCCTCAGGGTAAGGGGGCTGCTGGTCGATACCCTGGAAGGTTTTATTTGAATGCCAAAGACAGCGTGAAGGGCAGACGACCTCCATCTATCCACCAACTTGATAGGTCAGAGAGATTCTGACCTTCTTTCCAGATCTTCCTTTCTGCATTTAGACAATGTTCTGAGCCTTCTAACCTTCTGTCTCCTCAAACCCCTCTCACTGGTGTAACAACATCATATTACTGAGGGGGGAAAAGCAGGAGAAAAATTGTCCATTAGATTCTCTTCCTGCTCGAAACACGAGGTTAATCTTCTGGAACAAAAGCATTATTGATTTTTATCTATTGTCTTCTGAAACAACAAATGCGTACTACTATTAGTAAAATATTTGGCTTGTTTTGGACTTAAATCTCAATTTTTAAAAATTCCCGTTTATTATTTTTCTCATGTTGCCTTGGAAAGGCTCCTTCGGGCCAAGTGGCACAGGAAAGATTTGGAAGTTGAAGGACTTTGCTTCGAATGCTTTTGATCCCCATAGCAAAGCTTCAGACCAAACAGAAGTCCGAGCCAGGCAGGAATGTGGCATACCAGGAGAAACGGGGTCTGAGGAGAGTCCCATTCCTTGAACTTCATTCACTACCCAGAGGGAATTCGTTGCGGGCATCCTAGGGGCTGGACACCGAGCCAGAGCTAGGATGACAGAGGGCAATGTGCTTCTCACATGGAGCCTATGGCCGTGGGAGAGACAGACAGGGATCAAAGGAAACGATGCAGGTGAGCACATCATTGCACACTATCCCAAGGTCACGGAGAAGTATCTGGCACATGACAGTGAATAACTCAGGCACTTAGCCCAAGGGGTCAGGGAAGGCTTCTCCAGGGGAGGCGCATTTCCTGAAATCTGAAGGGTGAGTGGGTGGTTAACCAGAGGAAGCTGAAGCGGGTGGGGAGGTGGGCGAGCCTCCAGGCGAAGAGAACCCTGAGTGCAGATATTCATTATGCCATCCAGCTAGAAACCCATACAATGTAAATGCGAGCTCGGTGTATACATGCGGACCCACCGACTCGTGCAGATGGCGACATCAGGCAGTGATGCTCTAGTTCTTTGCCATCTGCGGGGGCCAGAGGCGACCCGAGGTTTCCCACCACGTCTCCGACCCTGTGCAGGTCTCCCCAGAGTGTGGTCAGAGACTCCCGCCTCCCCAGCCCCCTTGAGGGCCCTCAGGGGTCTCTGTGTCCGCATCATCTAGAGTGTATCAGGGAGCTCGTACGGTAAAGGAGCCCAGACAGACAGAAGCCAGGAGATGCTGTAAGAAAGAAAATGCTGAAAGCAGGAACCATTTCGTGTTCTTTTATCTTGTCTCTAGAGGGAGAAGATGGGAATCCGGCGGCATGGGGAGGTGCCTCCCTGGGATTCTCCCATTGGGCGCCCGCCAGTCCTCCGGAACAGGCCTCCTGGAGGAGTGAGTTTATCACTCCCAGAGCAGGAATCACATGGGGAAAAGCAGAGGACGTGAGTAGGGAGCCTGTGGCTCCTCCCCAGGATACTCTCTTGACCACACGTCATGGGCATGTCCTGGGAGCCTGGGTGCTTCTCTCTCTCATGGCCTGCTTTAGAGTGCCTCGCTCCCCCTCGCTCCCCCTCGCTCCCCCTCGCTCCCTGTCTGTCTGCCCACTAGTTGCTGCCCTTCTCGAGGGACAGGGTCCTTCCCAATATTTGCTCTGTGCCTGGCACCTGGCATTTACATGCTAAGCATTCAATCAGTATTTATTAAAGGAATGAATATCCGGCCCTTATTCATTTACACTCTGCTTTAGTCCTCAAACATTTTGAAGCTGAACCATGTTGCTTAGAAATAGATTGGGGGAGGGGGGCGCCTGGGTGGCTCAGTCGGTTAAGGATCCAACTCTTGGTTTTGGCTCAGGTCATGATCTCAGTGTTGTGGGATCCCACTCAGTGCGGAGTCTGCTTGGGATTCCCTCCTTCCTTCCCTCTCTCCCTCCCTCCCTCCCTCCCTTCCTTCCTTTTCTTCCTTCATTTTATTTTTATTTGAGACAGAGAAAGAGAGAGCACAAGCAAAGGGAGCGGCAGGCAGAGGGAGAAGCAGGCTCTTTGCCAAGCAAGGAGCCCGGTGGGGGACTCGATTCCAGGACCCTGGGATCCTGACCTGAGCCCAAGGCAGACACTTAACCGACTGAACCACCCAGACGCCCTGGATTCTCTCCCTTTCCCTCTCCCTCGCCCTCTGCTTCTCCCCATCTGCTCTCTCCCCCCACCTCCCACCATTCGTGTACAGGAGGGAAAAGGCTAACTAACTAACTAAATGTCTCTAAAAAGATGAAATAGGTGAGTGGGATTCAATGAGGGGTACTGTTCGCACAGACCTGGACTTGGTAGGTGCTCAGGAACCCAATGGTGACTTAGCAGCCCGGTGGTTATAAACATCTCCATGCTAATGCTCTGGGACTTACAGGTAGCACAGCTTATTTCCTAATGGCACTGATTTTGTGACAAAGCAGCCCTCGGGGGTAGCATTCACACACCCCTAAGCGATTTACTGCAGGGAGGCCCAGATCCTCCCGTGGCCGTTCTCTCTGTACACAGGTGTATACTTCTGCCCTTCGATGAAAGATAGGACATAGGTTTTCTGGTCCCATTCCTAACACCTATAGGTCAGGACAACTGGTTTCTCTACATGTGCGTGTGTGTGCCTGCGTGTGTGTGTGTGTGTGTGTGTGTGTGTGTGTGTACTCGGGAAGCAAAGGCTGCACGTTGTTCGGCAAAGGCAGTTGGGTTCCTGTATCTGCTGCTTGCATAGTAAGTGCTGTCAGTTATGGTAACCAAGGGTGGGAGAGGGTGGCGGCTTGCCAGCATGGTCTGTGACATTTGGATAAACAAACATCAATATTTATCAGAGCTGCTCCTGTGTGCTTCCTCAGCTGCCGGAACGGGGAGCCCTCCTTGCGCCTGTATCTAGTTTTCTCCGTATGAGATAAATATTCGGAGCCATTAAGGGGAAAAAATATTTGTACTGCGCTCCCCAGTTACCTAGGCTAATTTACCGCATAAGGAGGCCTTGTCGTTCATTAATAATACACAAATACAAGCCAGGGGAAGAAATTGCCTTCCTAATTGACTTTGGAGATACTAATCTGAGACTCCGGCTTTACATGTGCCCTAGCTGTGGTGCTTGTAGCACACACCTGGGAGAAAGCAGAAAGCCACCCAACACGATATCGGAAACCATTGCCTCAGGACTTTCTCTACAAGACACGCATCTCCAGTGGTTCTCTTGAGGCATCTGGAGGTGCGGGACACGAAGGAAAGAGACAAACGCATGCTGGGGAGAGACTCAGCCGTCCCAGACTCAGGAGCCCAGATGTGCTGCCGGTGAAGGCGGGCCAGGCGGTGCAGAGCCGTGCTGGGCTGGGCTGGGCTGGGCCAGGCCGGGGTGTTGCTGGGTCGCCTGCTCTCGCCCAGATTGCTGTGCTGAACAGAGAGAGTAGTGTTAGGCTCAGCTGACTGGTCCAGCGGGGAGCCAAGCTCATCAGTCTTAAGAAACCAAATCTCTGGGGTGCCTGGATGACTCAATCAGTTCATTGCCTGACTATGGTTCAGGTGGTGATCTTGGGGTCCTGGGAGGGAGCCCTGCATTGGGCTCCATGCTCAGCAGGGAGTCTGCTTAGCCCTCTCCCTCTGCTGCTCCCCTTCACTCGTGTGCATGCTCTCTCTCTCTCTAGTAAATAAAAAAAAGTTAAAAAAAAAAAAACAAAAACAAACCCAAATCTCCCCCATTGACATCCCATGTGTCTTTTGTCCTCTCTGACCATTGCCTATGGAGAAAACATGGAACTTTTGTCAGTTTATTCGTAATGAACTGGGAGGTAGTAGAGTTGAGTGGTGAGGTTTCCCAGGCCAGCCTTGATGGTCACAGGGACCCGGGTTTGCATGCTACTCGTTCTCTCTCCCACTGCAACCACCAATCACCCACCCCTACAGGCCTGGAGCCGGAATTTCAAGTTCATAAAAGTGACCGAGGCATTAGCAACCTTGTCATCCCCCTGAGTCTGCAGGAGCCACCGGCTGACGATCTTGGCTCCTCCTTGAAGAAGCCACTTACCCGTGCTGTAAGGAGTCACACAGTTTCCTGTGGATTCCACAGTGTAGACAAAAGAGAGTCTTTAAATTGCATGTCCCTCCGTGTACAGCCTTAATCCACCTGCTTTACTTTTCTAGCCTGCCCAAGGTCCTCCTGGATTGCTTTGCCTCTGGACTTTTCCTTTCTGACCTTGCCCTTTGGAGTCCTCTAATTTATCTCATTCTTGCCTTTCTGGATTAAAAGAAGAGAAGAAAGAAGATCAGATCCAGTGTGTGAAATTCGAGATTCATTTTCCTGTTCTGTAAAATGGGCATAATAATAATTCCTACCTCATGAGGTAAGGAGAAGAATTAAATGAGATTTAATTCCCTAAAGCAATGTTTCCCCAACAAGACCTGTAAAGACAGTTTAATGGGTTGCCACCAAAATTTTCAAAAATGGAATAGAAAATATCAGAGGGCATTGCTTGTAGGAGGAGCAAGTTTTATTTTGTGAATGCTTTCTTTCAGTTTTGTGTATGGATGTGTACGTGTATGACCACTGCTACATGTAAAATGGCTATTTTACTGTAAAAAAGTGCTGGTAAAAGTGCTGGAAATATGTGTCATCAACATTTACCTTCAGTCTTGAGGAGATGAGCTCTGAGACTTAGGCAGCCATGAAACTCTAATGTTGAAAAGATCGGAGACAGAGATCCAGCCCCCCCTTCCCCAGGAGGTTACAATGCCACACCAAAGGCCCATTCTGCCAGCCCAGGGACTTATTTCTGTTCACAAATATTTTTGTTAGGGGCACCTGGGTGGCTCAGTCATTGGGCGTCTGCTTTCAGCTCAGGTCATGATCCCAGAGTCCTGGGATTGAGCCCTGCACTGGGCTTCCTGCTCAGTGGGAAGCCTGCTTCTCCCTCTCCCACTCCCCCGCTTGTGTTCCCTCTCTCGCTCTCTCTCTCTGTTAAATAAATAAATAAAATCTTAAAAAAAAAAGAAATTAAAAATAAAGCTACCCTATGACCCTGCAATTGCACTACTTGGTATTTACCCCAACGATACAGATGCAGTGAAAAGAAGGGCCATATGTACCCCAATGTTCATAGCAGCAATGGCCACAATCGCCAAACTGTGGAAAGAGCCAAGATGCCCTTCAACAGACGAATGGATAAAGAAGTTATGGTCCATATATACAATGGAATATTACACCTCCATCACAAAGGATGAATACCCAGCTTTTGTATCAACATGGACAGGACTGGAGGAGATTATGCTGAGTGAAATAAGTTAAGCAGAGAAAGTCAATTATCATATGGTTTCACTTACTTGTGGAGCATAAGGAATAACATGGAGGACATTAGGGGAAGGAAAGGAAAAGTGAATTGGGGGAAATTGGGGGAGGCGAA